>JAVIWC010001773.1:1200000-2400000 GCA_031894815.1 Creontiades dilutus | reverse complement strand
GCAAGGAACCCTAAAGGAACACAACTCTTCCAAGCTGGAAGAGAGTTGAACTGTGACTTCCATTCAGGAGGAGGGCCAACATACTGGCCAACAGACATCAACAAAATACCCGACCTCCTGGATTTTTTCATCACAAAGGGTCTTTCGAGTAGTTATATCCATACTGAAGACAGCTCGAAGCTGCTTTCCGATCATTCTCCTGTGGTCATGACAATAAGCGAATCAGTCATCTTGAGAGAAGAAACCCCCAGGCTGACCAATAATCGCACGAACTGGGACCAATTCCGACAAATACTCGAGCAGAACATTAAACTGGCAGTCCAAATTATCACACCTGAGCAATTAGAAGAAGAGGTGGACATACTAATTGAAAATATTCAACACGCAGGGTGGGCGAGTACCCCATTAGACTGTAATAAACCCGTGAATCACGTAAATTACCCACTAGAGGTAAGGGAACTTCTTGCAGCAAAGAGAAGAGCCAGGAAAAAATGGCAAAGAGAACGAACACCCATTAACAAGCAAAAGCTTAACAAGCTAAGCAATGAATTGAAATCGTTGAATAAAATAGTAAAAGATGAGACGGTTGCCCTCAAGTTGCACGCCCTCACAGCTGAGAGGGACACTGACTACTCGTTATTTAAAGCAAATAAAGGACTCAAGCAGCCAAAAGCATCAGTGCCACCCATCAAGCAAGAAGACGGATCATGGGCCAGGAGTTCCAAAGATAAAGCAGAGCTATTTGCTAACTATCTTGAGGAGACATTTACTCCCTTCCTTAGACAAATGGCTGACGAAGAAGCAGCTATTCTAGGGAAGACTGATTTACTAGAGATTTCCCCAGCTACACTCTCAGAAGTCAAGAATGAAATTATGACCAACCTAAGTCCTAAAAAATCTCCTGGATATGATCTGATAACTGGGAATATTCTTAGAGAATTGCCTGACATAGGCCTGCGAAAACTGTTGCATATAATCAACGCATCATTCCGAATGAAATACGTTCCGAGGCAGTGGAAGGTAGCAGAAGTCATCATGATCGCAAAACCTGGTAAACCATCTCATGAGAAAAAATCTTATCGGCCCATCTCCCTACTACCTGTAATCTCCAAACTGTTTGAGAAACTTCTACTCAAGAGGTTAAAGCCTATTATTGCAGCTCGAAACCTTATACCTGACCACCAGTTCAGGTTCAGGGAACGACACTCCACTTTGGACCAAGTGCATAGGATAACCAATGTGATAGAACGATGCTTTGAAGCCAAGGAAATCTGCTCTGCAGTTTTCCTTGACGTCTCACAAGCATTCGACAAAGTTTGGCACAAGGGCCTCCTCGCCAAGCTGCACAGGGACCTCCCCCTTGAATACTATCAAATACTGAAATCTTACCTATCAGAAAGGCACTTCAGAGTCAAGCACGAAGATGAGTACACCACCCTGAGGAAGATAAAGGCTGGCGTGCCCAAGGAAGCGTTCTTGGTCCAGTGCTCTATTTATTGTATACAAGGGACCTCCCAGAACCCCCAAAAGCTGTCATAGCAACGTTTGCTGATGATACTGCAATTCTGACGACGGGCAGGACAGTCGAGGAATCGTCTAGCAAACTCCAAGATTCGGTGAACCGAGTTTATCAATGGACCTCCAAATGGCGAATTAAACTTAATGAAACAAAAAGTACGCATATAAACTTCACTTATCGCAAAATTCAAAACATCCCAGTCACCATAAATTCACAAGAAATTCCGTATTCAAATACTGCTAAATATCTGGGCATGACGCTGGATGCCAAGCTACGCTGGAAAGAACACGTCAAAAAGAAAAAAGAAGAGATCAACGCTAAGCTCAGGAAGCTGAACTGGTTGCTGGGTAGGAAATCTCAACTATCCACCCATAACAAATTGCTGTTGTATCAGCAAATGATTAAACCCGTCTGGGCCTATGGCTGCCAACTATGGGGCTGCACGAGCAACAGTAATGTCAACACTATCCAGACACTCCAAAATAAAATCTTAAGGAGTATTGTCAACGCACCCTGGTATATCAGGACAACTGATCTCCACCGTGACCTCAAAGTGGAAATGGTGAGAGACGCAATAAAAAGAATTGCAGCGGATCACGAAATTCGGCTGCACAGACACCAAAATCTCGAAATCCTGTATACCCTGGACAACAGAGAAGAGGTACGGCGACTCAAGAGGACCAAGCCGCTGGACCTAGTTGTGACCAGACGCTAATTAGTGTTTGTGACTTGTAGTGGTCTTAGATAATGAACTACTGAACCACAAAAAGTGATATTACTTCATTATAAATTAAGTTGCTAGATGGTTTGTATATTAAATCAGTTGTAACAATAAATAAATAAAAAAAAATCTGTGCAGTTCACGACCGCACATATGGAATGGCGTTGGGAGCGAAAACAGCTGTTGGAGGAAGCGCAGGAAACGAGTTGTTGGCTTCTGTTCGGCCGATTCCCCTCCATCCCCTCCACTGCTTTTTACTAGCTTCCCCTATCCGTATTTCCAAACGATCCGGATGGATCTGAACCCTGCTTCAGTAACAAATGGCGGGAAATGAACATAGTGAAATACGTAGGTTACGCCTCTGGAAGGGAAAAAAAACATCTCGGCTGACATCTACAACTGCTCTCATCTATTTCAACTATCTTATTTCCACCTCAAACTATGTCCGTATCCCTCGCCAACAAATCCATACAAACCTCTCTAAAAAAAACTACGCCAATCAGCAACAGTAGGCTTAGCTAGGTTCAATTCGTGCATAATGTGACTCATGATGTCTGTTCTAATGTGTTCTGTCTAGTTTGCTGGTCTGGATGCTCACTTCGCTCGCATCTCAAACACACAAAAATATCCTAAATCAATCCTTCTAGTAAAGTATAGATCAGTTGGACAAATAGAAGGTTGACAGTGGTGCTGGTTCAAGAACGAAAGGTTGAATAGAAGCGGGAAAGATGGCGGGCCTTCAGCTGCTCGAAGGTGGATGTGCAAAGCAATCCAACATGGCAGCGGTATAGATATTATGATCCTATAAAAACATTGATCCTAGTAGACATCGATATATTCTTCTTATCAGGAGGGGCCCCCTATTCTGAACTTCAGCTAACGGAGCTGCTCAGAATTGGCTCTGAATAAGGTAAAAGTACTTATTTTGATTTTATTACTTACATTTTTCCGCGGTCTAACAAAGCCAAAGAGACATTGACCACCCCCGGCTGTTTTTGGGCTGGAAATGTCGAATCAAGAGATACTACACAAACACTAGTGAAACAAATTCTAGTGAATTCCCATTCACTTCTTGGCGATATAATGGGGGGCCTACCACGGGATTCACGTCACCCGGAAAACAATCCCCGATATTTACCAGCAGAGAGATGCCCTGGCCCATTTACTATTATAGTGCCACCATCAGGAATGACATACGACAATAACTGAACGGAACCATAAAACTTTTATGATAAAATTCATACCAGTTGGTAATGGCGGCTTCAGGAAACCCCAAACACCATTTCTCGCGGTTGTGGATGACAGAAAGGCGACGTCTGACACACATAACATGGTTCACACCAGATATATAAACTCATCTCTACAATTGTAGTGAATACCAAACGTGATGGAAAACTATTTGATAAACTTGAAGGAATATGAAAACGTATCTTACCAATCGGGAATCAGTGGAGATCAATTTGCGGGATCAGCGGAACTACCGTACAGCATAGGAAGGCAGACACTTGCAAATCACAGAACGTTTTCGCTGGAGTGAAACGTAGTCACATTAGAAGACGAGAGTTTGGAAGTCAGAGTAATAATAAAATACTGTAACAATGCTGAAGTTGCTGGCGCACATAGACAAGCACAATAAGAGTCGACTATGGCATAGAGATGGATATCGATACCCGATATTTAAAAAAATCGATATTTTTACCGTTGAATATCGATATTTTTGTATCGATACTGGGCCCTCCGATGATATCGAAACTCCGATATTTCGAAATATCGACAAATTTTTTGTCACTAGCTTAAAAAATTGGTTTTAATATTGGGTTGATTTTCTTACTAGTCAAGAAACTCACCAACCAATCTGTGGACACATGTAATGGAATCTGGAATGTAAAATAATAGTGGCTTTGATACTAGAAGGAAAACAGGAAAAGAAGAACTAGGAAGGCAGCAGTAGGCGGCTATATTACGGGTATAGTTCCCACTGTTACTGTTTTTACCTCTCACAGGTTCAAAATATCAAAACAAAGAATATCTTCTGTTCTGTTTAAGTAGATACAATTATGTTTTTTGCTGGTTAATTTTGAAAAATTGGTGTTGAAAACGATACTCGATATTTATAAATATCGATACTTTCCTTGACCGAAATTTGGAGTATCGATACCTACCTTCCGATACAGTATCTGTACTAAATATCGATACTTGTTCAACGATACCCATCTCTACTATGGCAGTTGAAGACCCTGAAATAGTTCCAACAACGGCCACCACTGTATTGCCAACAGCAGAAACTGTCCATAGCAGCATGGAAGAGGAGGTAAATCCATGCTAACCTTCTATAGTCGTTTTGTAGATGACGAGGGTTTGGCTATTCTGTTGTTTAATCTAAACCAAGTTCTTCCGCCCTTCCTAAATCACCATCGTAACTCAGCCACTGGAGTTTTGCAGCTAAAGAGAAATTTACCCTCAACAGTAAGGACATGAGTTGGAGCTAGTCAAAGGTATCAATATTTTTGGGCTGTAAGGATGTAATACTGGTGGTCCAGTCAGACTCAAAATAATTGGAAACAATCATTATTTAAATCTCTATCTATAGAAAATGCTGTAAAAATCACATCCCCTAACTTTCACTTCCTCACTCATTTGAGTCGAAACAAAATTGTAACAATGACATTGCACAACTTATTCCAGTGAGCGTCTGCTGTGCCAGTGTCCTGCAGTTTTATTTTGATCAACCCCAAACCAGCTGGGACTGCTGGGGTAGACTCCAGCAAAATGTTTTTTTCAATTGGACCCACAATTGAAGAGATTTCATTAAATTTTCTTCTAGAGACTCAACCCATTAAGTGCATTTTGCTTTATTACTAACAATAATAAACCATTAAAATCAACCAACAAAAAAAAAAAAACATTTTAACCACGAAAAAATAAATATTTTCACGTATTTGTTCACACTGTATAACTTGTGAGAAATCCACAAAATTGGGAAAAATTAATTTCTTAATGGCGTATAGAGTGCTAATCTCTTACTACCTTTTTTTCAAAAGTCAAATGCAACTGGTCCCAGATATTGGGGTTGTCGTTAGGGAGACATTCTCTGGTTGTCTTAAAACTCGTTGTTTCTTAGAAAAATGCACCAAAAACCTATTAGCGAATGTTTTATGATTATGATTTAACTTTATCCTTGAAAATAATCAAAGAGAATTCGCTCATTGGCCTCCTTGAAATAAAAATAGAATAGAATTGAAAATCCTGATTCAAGCTTGGAAACTGGATCAAGATTGGAGAATATGTGAAGAAGGGAAACTTTGTATCTCTCCCAACTTCTGGTTGCAGGACCTTGAATGGGCACCTTAAACAGAACACTGACCTCCGTATAAACAGTGGCCTAGTAGGTATACAACTTTTTTCATAGATTCCTGTGCAGCCCTAGTGTTTCAGGAAAGAAGCCGCTACTGGTCAACACCCTCCTAAATGAATTTCCCTTGGCCAATCGATCTCTTTAAATTTGAAATTTGAGACACCTACTGCTATGAAATTGGTCAAAACAACTTAGGTATAGAAGCAGGAGAGTGAAGAATAGAAACTTTGTTGCTCTCTCAACTTCTTGCCATGGGATCATGAATGGTCACCTTTATTGTCTACAATGACACATAACTATTTTAAAAAGGGTTTAAGCCCAGAAATTATTGTCGAATGCCTGAAAACAATTTCCATGAAATATATTTTTTTTAATATCTACTTTGAAATTCTTTGAGAGTTTGCAATGGCTTTATTTTTCAAGAAAATTTTATGGTTTCTGTAGGTAGTTTCTCTACCTACTTCCTTGATGATGCTGTTTGATCTTCCTCCATGACAACATCTCATATTCGCCTCTCAGGTTCGCCTTTGCTTGTTTATCAGCTG
Organism: Creontiades dilutus; assembly: GCA_031894815.1. Lineage (NCBI taxonomy): Eukaryota > Metazoa > Arthropoda > Insecta > Hemiptera > Miridae > Creontiades > Creontiades dilutus. Next base: position 2,393,860 of record JAVIWC010001773.1, on the reverse strand, counting down.
TTTGATAACGCCAAAAAATCTTTCATCGGTATCTAGTGGCTACTGGAAGGGTCGACGGAATAATAGCATTGGTTGAATTTACTTTGTACAAACAGTTAAGAACACGTAGCCTCTGAATTAAATTCAATTAGACGAGGAAGTGTTGAATAGATGACGTGTTCTAAGTGAACGAAACTTGGATGGTGTCACGTTGATTAGCTCTGCTGGGAGGCTTGTTGATAGTTATGATTCGGTGAACTTCGACGAGAAATTATGGTGTATTCGTCGCCGGTTATCTGTTTGGTCGCTTCTATTGTATGTTTAGTGGTGTCCGGTGGCGGGAGTGAGCCCAACGACAAGAAACAGTTAGAAAATGAGCAACTACCGCCGTGCCACGCTTGCCGAACGTTGGTGAATTCCTTCAAAGAAGGCATGCTCAAAACAAACAAAAAACATTTCGGCGGCGGAGACACAGCGTACGAAGAAGAAAAACTGGGCGATTATGTGACATCCGAAGTCCGTCTCGCTGAAGTCCAAGAATTCCTGTGCTCGGACGTCAAAAGAGGTCAGCATCAATGCTACAGTTTAGCGGATGAATGGGAAAGCCATTTAGAGGAGTGGTGGCCTCAACAAAGAACGATACCCGATCTGTACGATTGGTTGTGCATAAAGAAAATAGAGCACTGCTGCCCGGAGAACCATTACGGGCCGGAATGCAAACCTTGCCTAGGGTATCCGGACAACGTGTGTTCGAACAACGGCAAATGCAAGGGAGCTGGCACGAAAAAGGGCAACGGACAATGCGCCTGCAATTTGGCGTATACTGGAGAAACGTGCAATGTCTGTTCGGATGGCCACTATGAGTCGTATCGAGACGACAAGAAGCTCCTGTGCACCAAATGCCACAAATCTTGCAAAGGGAAATGTACGAAAGCCGGGCAGAAGGGTTGCACCGACTGTAACCCGGGATGGATCAAAGTTGAAGATAGAGGCTGTTTAGATGTGAACGAGTGCGCTTCTCAGGTAAGAACTCTATCCACTTCTGTTCTCCTCTTAGTACGATTTATTTCGCATATCGACGGCTACGAACCAGCACTGTCAATATCCCTAACTTTTCAGGAGAGGGGAAAAAACTGATTCCCTGTCTACTTCTAACGAAAAATTTAGCTTTTATATACTTTCTACCCTTACCGATACTCCTTCAGCACTGAGGTGTACAAAATAGATATTCTACCCCACTGCCACAAAAATTGTTGAGTTATGTTATGCTGACATAATATTCTAGCAGTAATGCTATACTGTAAACCATTCGCCAAAACGTGGTGGGGTGGACCTTCCAGCTTTTTCTGGGTTCGACGACATTAGGTCGTCACAACAGACTGGGATGTCAATGCCTACCTAGTAATTATCGAGCAGTTAGTGCTGTACAATGGGCATTTGGTGCTTGGTTCGGCAGGGTGCCCAGGTCGGGCAGACAGATGTGCCTGGGAAGGAGTTGGGGGTAACAACCTATTTTTCCTGATGGTCCGAAAAGTGAGAATCCCATCATTGTTTCTCAAGTAGAACATCGTCTCCAAGGATGATGACCAGTTGTACAGTCACCTGAACCTGCTGTTAACTATCTGTACTTGTAGTAGCGATTTGCCAAACTCTGGTTTGAGATCCTCCAACCTATTTTTCCTGATGGCCGGAAAAGTGAGAATCACATAATTGTTTCTCAAGTAGAAAATCATCTCTAATGATTGTGACCAGTTGTTCAATATATCGCCTTTCCGGCGACCCTGACTTGGCTCAATGGAATGCATTGCATAACAATCATCAATTAGATGGACTAGAAATTTAAATAACAATGTTAAATTTTATGCAGTCGAATTTCTCAAATGTCAAAATAATTTAACATAAGTTCATGTGATGCACTAAATCATGCGCCTACTTAACATGACTACGTAATGTGTTGTCATAGCCGTTCTATTTCAGCCGATTAATGTAACCATACAGTTTTTTCTTGAAAGAAATTTCATTTCAGGAGCCCCCTTGCAAGAAAGAAGAGTTCTGCGTCAACAACGACGGATCTTTTTCATGCCTGAAGTGCGATCAAAGCTGCGCCGGTTGTCATGGCGACGGTCCTGACATGTGCATCGACTGCGCGGATGGCTACCACCTCAAAGACGGCCTCTGCACTCCAAGGTAAAGCGTCCTCACGAATACAAGTAGGTAATAGGAAGTGAGAAGTTACTTTAAGTCATAACCTAGATAAATAGTGTGGTTATGAGGTCGCTGGAAAGAGGTAGAAAGGAAAAACATCGAAAACGGAGGCTCCTGAAGACGTTCGGTGACTTTCCAGAGCTTAATAGCTCTTAATCTTGTCTAAAAATGTTGAAAAGGAGATTGGGGAAAAACGTCTAAACTGGAGTGAGGAGCATTTCGAGTGGGTTTCCCATGCTCTCGTGCCTGCTCATCAGCATAGGAAGCTGAAATTTGGAAGGTGGTATGACGATTCTGTCCATATCCTTTCTCACTTAACATGACCCATGGCTGTCGTCTGTGGGACACCTGGAATCTTATTAGGACACCTCTGTTTAGCTGAGTGAACCCAACTGGTATTTTCTGTCGTAATTACCATAAAAAAGTGAACATAGAATGATAGCTTGTTTGGGACACCTGAAATCTGAAGAGCCACAGTGGTTCAGGATCGCAGAAAAGCACTTAAAACTCAATATTTACCGTATTATTGGCGCCGGAAATCTAATCTTCATCACATTCACAAGTCTAATGACAATGAAAAATTGAGGTAAGATAGACAAAAAATGTTTTCGTTAACATTTAGACGATTATTTACCTAGCTGAAATTTAAAAAAACGACAATTAGCTCTTTAAAAAAGCTAAATAAAATAACACCTGTTGTAATGCTGTACATCATCTTAAAATAGTTCATACCACACCTTCAATGTCTTTGACGACAGAATGCGTTAAAACATTCGCGACCTTTTGATTCTGACAAAACTGACTTGAATGCTCAAAAATAAGAATCTTAAGGCCTGTTTAGACGACCAGATTTCAGACCTGACGTCGAGGCTGATCTCCGTCAGACCCTGAAACCCAGTGGTGTAAACTTGTGCTCCTGGTCACGTTTAGGTGGAGGGATTATTAAAATGGGCTAAAGGGAGGGTAGTGTGGGAGGGGGGGATCAATATTCGATTGTTTTCCTTCTAATGCTATTGCGTCATTTCATCATAAAGTGGAGAGTTCTAGGTAAGCAGCATAGGTATGCAACATAGGTATAGGTAGCAGTATAGGTATTAAACGTTATTTTTATCAACTTGATACCCAATTTTACAGGATACGTTGATGATACTGGATTGATTCCGTCCCCTTTCTTGGATAATCGTGTGGTGCAATTTCGATTGAGCTATGTCCCTTCATCAGGTTATGAAGGACCCTCTAAACTTTCAAAATATGCTCACAAAAATAAAAAAGCGGATTTCAGAAAAATATGGATTGAGCTGTTTTCAACAGCAAACGTCTCAACTATTGAAGTGTCGATGTCGATTACCATTTTGTAATTGTAGTTTAATTTTTTGTCTTTTTTTGTGACGCGGAAGTGTTACACGGATGTTGGCAAGGTTGGGTATGTTTGTGACCAGCCGAAGTCAAGAACTATCTCTCCTGGTAACGTCTAGTGGCCGCAAGTCCTCTCTAACCTAATTATTAGTCTACCCCTGCCGACAATTATTCACCATTCAGAATTTGGATTATCAAAATTCGAACATTCCGAATTAGTGAATTAGGCCAAATAAGAGCAAACTGAAAGCAGCAATCAGAAAAAAACGCGGCTAAAGCAGCAATATTAGGCCTCAACGAATTTAGTAGGTTTGAGAAAACCTCAAGTGTGAAAAAAATATATATATATATTCGTAACCCCCCCCCCCCCCTGAAAATTTTATGGTTTACTGTGTAGAATCCCAATAAAAAATTTTCCGTCCGTCCGCCGTACGCACGTTTTGTCCCAAACGGCTGGAGCAAAAAATCTGAAATTTTCAGGAAAAATCCACATTGGTCTGATAACGCTCCAATTCTTTAACCAGCTCTCTCACTTAACTTAAAGTGCCACTTAACGGTTGTCAAAGTTTTGTAAAATCCCTAAAAATCTCAAAAAAAAAGGCTGCACATTTTTTCACTGGGGTTTATTATTCAATTTTATCCATTTGGCTTGCATTCATGATTTGAATTTCTACTAAGCTTTGGACTGTGCGTGTTTCACAGGTGATAGAGCGATTATTGAATTTCAGGAGATATGCATAGAGCACTTAAACCAGTTCTCAACCAAAATACCTATTTGGATTGATCAGTTGATCATATTTGTGTGCCTCCTGAAATTCAATAATCGCTCTATCACCTGTGAAACACACACACTCCAAAGCTTAGTAGAAATTCAAATCATGAATGCAAGCTAAATGAAAAATATCGAATAATAAACCCGAGTGAAAGAATTCGCAGCGTTTTAAGGGCCTTTAAGCGAAGTTGCCACTCTGAAACTCAAGAGATGATATTCCCAGAAGGTAACTAAAACATGTTTGCAGCCAGCAATTTGCAATCCATGTTTTAAGCGCTTTTTGGCGATTTTGTGCCACTGTGCGAGGGTGGTCGTGATCAATTGAGTAAGCCCAAGAGCTATCTTCTGTCCTCATCAATCTAGGTATAATTTTAATCAGTAAAAAAGAGTTCTTTATTCAAAGCCAGTTCAACACTCAGTCTTGTCGGTTCTTGTTATAGGCAGCAGGCGACTGCGGCAGACTGGACTCGCTACCTCACTTACTTCGGGCTCTGCGCCGCCACTTTTATCATCTTCCAGAAGAACACGATCGCTGCCTCCGTCATCGGCCTCCTGGTCGGCATTTACGTCACCATCTCCGAGTACATGCTCAGCTCCCCATCTGCCGACCAGAACTATGTCCTTCAAAACAGCCTAAACGCCCTCTTCAACAAAATTAAATAGGATCCCCCCCCCCCTCATTAACTAACCACATTTTCCTTTATTTCGTAAACTCTACGAAACCATTCGTCTTGAATTTTTTTTTTTCAGATATCACAAAATCCCATTTTGGAGGAAAATAATACTTAAAGATAATTTCTGTACATCAAAATCTCTTGTATTTATTTGGCAATAAATTTTTGTGGCCATTCCCTCGTTATAGGTCTAAACGTGATTGTTTCATTACAATGAACTGTTCCTGTATCGTCCGGATGACTTGTCTTTTTTTATGAGTTTAGTTTAGCAATACAAATTTATATCGGTGTGTTTTGATTTCAGTTATGGCTACCACTGTCAAATCGCTACAATCGCCTAAATGTTGATATTATTCCAAAGTTAGTCTAATTAGTGTTTCAGAATCCTCCAGTTTTTAGTTGGCAAAGTGAATGCAGTTCCAAAAAAGTGGGTTTAATACAACCCACATTCCATAGCGTCACTCAAGTACCAGCAAGAGGTATCTCAATCGTGCCAACTGTTCAGGAGTGGATAAAACGTCATGATTCCTAGAGCTATTGTGGCATACTGATAAATCTGTTGATAGCACCATTACTATAGTGTTTTTGTCAAAATGTTTTATTAGAAGTGATGTAAAATTCGATAGGGCTGAAAATTGAGTTGATTCATGATCGAATTGAAACAACGATATCGGTATCCACGCTTTGTTGAGCTTATACTTGATTGGCTCAACTCCGAGGTCAGAAGGTTCAGAATTTTTAGAACTTCTTCTCTTTTGATTCAAATGGCACTTAGGATAACCTTAGACAGTTCCTGGTTCAATATACCCAATGATAATGGGAATCGTTCCTAGCTGACGTTTGATGTGGACAGGTTCCTCTTCATATTTCTAGAAACTACTACTCTTGAACATAGAAGTAGCCACCTCCATCCCTCACCAATAAGCGATGGGAGGAACTCCTGGTCACTGAGACCACTAGGATCTCAAGTTTCTTTGACAATATCAGCGAGATTTGGGACTCCTTCCCAAAATGCTAGAATGTTATTGATGCAGCAGGAGGACATTCAAAGAGTATGTGTTCTGCTGTTTCTGCCTCTTTGCAGCAGAGCCAGCATTCTATTGTCTAACCTAACTTGGTGATTAAATAAATACTGTTAGTGGTGGGTAAAAATGTCGGCAAAGTTCAAACAATGTTTGTTTAGTAAAGTATAATAGTTATTTTATCCAATGGATATGGACAGTTTCCTCTTCCCATTTCTTGAAACTGCTACCCCAGAACATGAACTTGATGTTACTCCAATAATTGATGTGGGAAACTCCTGGTAGCTCAGACCACTAGGATCTCCATTCTCGCGTTTTGTTGGCTATATCGGAGGAGTTGGGACTCCTCTCCAAAATGCTAGAATCTTATTGATGCAGCAGGACATTCGCAGAGTATGTGTTCTTACCCAAATCATTATAATTTTTTGGGTAGTGCATCACAATTCAAGGAAGTAACCCAAGTGTTCCTTTCCACTTTTACACACCTAGGAGTGTCTGCAGATGTGGTTCAAAATTTGGGACGCCTCCTAATAATGAAGCATTGTCAACCCAAACTTAAGGATTAAAACAGGACTGCTACTGTGGTGGGTAAAATTGTGGGCGAAGTTTAAACGATGATTGTTTCGTTATAACGGTTAATTTCTCCGTCCATTTTCTTTTTTGTATGTTCCTTCCAATCTGTGCTTGTCCCATGTGTCTCGCAATCTTTGGCTGCCTCTTGTCTCCCAGCTGTAGCAGAGTGATCTAGGAGTACACCCAAGTTGTGTACTGCTGAGTTCGTTTCATTGGAATTATTGGAAAGTTTGTGTTTTGATTTCGCGTTGCTGCAAAGTGCAGTGGTCTGATACTCTATAATCCACCAGTTCGGGTGCACTACGCAATACTCAAACGGACTCCTTTCACTTTTGCTTCTTGACTCTGAACTGCTGGGTACTTTATGTCTGACCCGGCCAGTAAGGGGATCAGCAATTATGCAATAGTATTTGCGCCTTGATGACAATGGCTTTTCAGGTGAGAGAGAAAATAAAACACCATATCTAAGAATGAAGCAATTTAGCAAATTCTTCGCGATTTTCGTTTAACCGCTTGTTGAGACGAATAGCCAAAAAGTTGGGCTTACTTTAAACAAACAAAAAATAATACGACTTCTTGGCTCAGAATCTTGAATAATTGCCATGCAAGTGTCATTTGTGCTTTTCCTTGAGATTGTTCGTGCAAGATTCCCCATTTAGGTAGATAGTTATTTCTTATCTTTTTTTTTTATCCTGAACCACGACACGTCACCTACTGTACCCTAGCAATTAGTTGAGGAAGTTCAATGGGGTTCCCCATCATTGCAAGGCAATCAGCCTCCTTATTCCCTCAAGGAAATAGGCCTACCTATATTTGAGTCAGGTTCACTAGTGTGGTACACAAATGAGTATGCAAAGAATGTTGCAGCGGGATCAAGGGTCCCAATTGTGTCATATCCAGGCTTCTTGGGCAAGTTGCGAACATTATCAGGCAGAGACCCACGCAAGTGAATTGTGTGCTCATGAGATGCTAGGAAACTAGTCAAAGGTGATCCAATCTACACTATTGCCCTGGGTCACATCCTCGAGAAAACTGAAGCAACTCCACGGCAGTTTTGAAGTCGTTGAGAAGTCATAAATACTTGTACCACCATTTTAGATTCAAGGGTATCCTCCAGGATATTGCCTCACCTCTTCAAAGGGGCAGCTAGTCCATTTGGTTTTCAGCCCACCTCATCCTCTAAATCACTTACTTATACCTACCTAATCTACAACCCATAAATACCCTCTCACACTCTAAATAATTACTCTGCTCTACCATGTAGATTAAATGGGAAAAATAACACTCTTAAACTACAATTGTTTCCCAAAAGACCCTTAGACTAAGCCATGTTATTAGTGTGCATAGTAAATTGTGTTCCAAGATCTCTAGATATAATAAGTGTGTTTCAAAACATTATTTTGAAAAAATACCTACCATTTGAATAGTTTTAGTTTGGTATCTTATATTTTAAATGTCACCCGGTAAATATTGTTTGGTATTAGTAACACATTCATATCACTTTATATTCGCGATATCCATGAAAAGTAAATGCACCTTTCTGAAGGGAATGTTGGGTTATGTTGATTTACTTATTCCTCACTATTATCGTGATCAAAATTAAATAGTCAAACGTATTATGATAGGTAGGTATCGACGTACATTATAATCTCACTTGAAACTTCGGAGTGTCCAATATTCCCTGTTTTGTAAGGACCTTTATGATGTTCTTGGATGCGCGGTCTATTGTATATTGTGCAATTTACTATTTAAATATACCTGAATACTGTCTGACTTTCCACTTGAGCGCTGTTGTTATTTGTACGTTGACCCATGAAGAAACTATTGTTGAGCAGGGTTTTTTCCTTAAAGTAATTTGCTAACATTGTGCTTAGATTGATTTTTTTGGAAAATCCTTCAAATTCAATGGGGTTTTTTTGGAAGTTTGATAGCTAAATGATTTTTCTAGAAAATTGAGGAGCGTCCAGTCAAAAGCAAACAAAGTCATTTCCCGGAAATTTCCTGTTTGATAGTAGTAGGTGGCCAGGGGCGTCTGGGAAAACCGAAAATAGTGGTGAAAGACCTATATCATTTCCTATATTAAACGTCGGTTGAAAATTCGAGGTCTGAACAAACAGTTCAGGACCAGCGGTTCAGTCAAAAGCAAACATGTCCAACGAGCCAATCACAATTCGGGATTTTGTCACGTGACAGGGTTTTAACAGGAGGGGAAGAGAGGGGTTTCAGTGTTTCGTTCCGATCTTTGCACTTGATGTCAGAATGCACGGAAAAGTGTGCAAGCGTGATATTCTCGTCATAATGGGAAACATGAACGCCAAGATTGGAAACGAAAATGAAGCTGTTGAATGACATCATGGGTAAACACGGAATGGGGTTAATGAATGATAATGGTGGAAAAAAAAAAAAAAATTCTGGATCTATGTGCTAGATATGACCTGGTTATTGGCGGATCCCTTTTCCTTCACAAGGACTGCCACAAGGTCTCTTGGGTATCACCAGATCATATTACTCAAAACCAAATTGACCACATTGCTATCTCTCGCAGGTTTTGAGGTTCACTTCTGGATGTCAGTAACAGGAGGGGGGCAGACATTGGCAGTGACCATCATATCGTTCTTGCTAAGGTTAGAGCTAAGGTCGTATCAATATGCAGAAAATCTGAATCCCGGAAAAAGGAATACGACATAAGCAAATTAAAAAACCCAAGCATAGCCGAGGATTTTCAGGTGGACCTTAAAAACCTCTTTGAAGCATTAACCCTACCTGACGCAATTGAATACAAGTGGTAGGAGTGAAAGAAACATACCAAGGAGCTTGTGAAAAGGTCCTTGGCTATAAAGAGAAGGGGCATGCAGACTGGATGTCAGAAAAGACGTGGGATCTGATCAAGCAGAGAAAAGAAGTAAAAGCAAAGCTGAATCAAAGCAATACAAGGAAACAGGTAACTGAAACGCAAGCTGACTATGCATAAAAGAACAGGAGAGTAAAGCGGAGCACCAGAGATGACCAAAAAAATTAAGTCAAGGGAATTGCTGGAAAAGCAGAAGAAGCTGCAGCAATGAATGATATGAAGGAGTTGTACAACATGACTAAACTGCTAGCAAAAAGGAAGTTTAACTCTGCTAGACCTGTTAAGGACAAGGAAGGTAAGCTCCTTACACTTGAGCAAGACCAGTTAAAAAGGTGGCAGGAACACTTCTCAGAACTCCTAAACCGACAAGTGGCAGAACCATTTCTCTTGTTAAATGCTGAAACGTCTGTACCACCCGACCCGTCCATAAAGATTGATCCCCCACTAGATTCTTGGAGCAGTGATGTCAAGCAAGAATGGCAAATCCTCAGGGCTGGACCCCCTTCTGAGGCTGTGAAAAATGGAGGCCAAGCTACGATGGACCTCCTTTACCCCCTTTCACAGAAAATCTGATTAGAGAAAAGGTTTCCTCAGGAATGGAAGGAGGAGGTAATCGTAAAGTTGCCCAAGAGAGGGGAGCTTGCTAATTGTAACAATTGGCGAGGAATCACTCTTCTTTCATGCCCTTCAAAGGTTCTGTGCCTGATTATTTTTAACCCTCTCGTGGACTGTGTCAATACGAAGTTGCGGAAGGAACAGGCAGGCTTTAGGAGAGGTCGGAGCTGTATTGACCTTATCAGTACTCTTTGCGTTGCGGTGGAGCAGAGTCTATTACTTGCCGTTTTTGTAGATTTTGAAAAAGCATTTGACTCAATCAGCCAAGACTTTCTGTGGGGGACACTTATAGAATATGGGATACCAACCAAGCTCATAAGTATTATCAGAGACCTCTACAGTGGTAACAAATGTTGGGTCTTACACAATAATAACCTTACAGCCCCTACTAAAGTAACAACGGGTGTAAACCAGGGCTGCTTGCTGTCAACGACCCTCTTTAGGCTGGTGCTTGACAAGGTCATGCTTACAGCTATAGGGAAAAGGAAAAGAGGGATTCAGTGGGGCTTGAGTGATAGACTGGAGGATCTTCAATTCGCTGACTATGTATGTCTCCTTGCACAGAGGTTCCACGATATGGATAAAGCTTCAGGGGCTCATTGAAGCAGGAAAGCAAACGGGATTGAAAATTAATGGCCCAAAAACGAAAGATACCCGTATAAAAAACGGGTCAGTAGACCTCTATTTTTCTACAGCCAGATCAATTAAATGATTAATTTTACACATTTAAGTACGGAAGATGAAAAATTACCTACGCAACCTACAAATATGGGATTTTAGCTCAGAGGAGGGGAGCTTGTAAACGGAGATGAAAGCTACGGCTGGGGGGGAGGGTCGCGGCAGGTACACGAATGACCCTCTCGAGTGGATGGAAAAGTGGTGATGCCGGGATAACAAAGGGGTGTTGAGCGGGGAGGGGCGGGGGGGTGCAGAACTGCCGGGTCAGTACGGTCGCTAAGAACTGGATTGTACTCCTGTTAATCATTTAAATGATAATAGTGTAAATAAAGAAAACATATCATTATCATTGACAAAGACCCTGTAGAAGAAGTACAGTGCTTCACATACGTTGGAAGCAGTGTTTCTGTACAAGGTGGCACTAATGAAGATATTAAAGCCTTCATCAAAAAAGCTAACAGTGCCTTTGTCCAATTGTACCCCCTTTGGAAAAGTAATAAGCTCTCTGAAAAAGTCAAACTCCGCATCTTCAACACTAATATCAAGTCCGTCCTCTCATACAGCAGTGAAACTTGGAAGATGTCAAAGAAACTAGAGAGTCAATTACAGGTGTTCGTAAACCGCTGCCTAAGAAGAATCGTTAGGATCTTCTGGCCACCCACAATCTCGAACAGGGACCTGTGGAAACGAACAACAGCTCACCTGGCCCTCATTTTAAAGAAAGTTGTGCAGTATTTTCAGTTTCTAACACTTAAGAGGTATTAGGAGGCTAGGATCTGACAAGAGCTCTCTTGGCCCTCATTTCATTGGCAGTGAGGCCAAGACGCAAACTCGCCCTTGCCCGCGCAAATGTTCCTGGAAACGAGCAGGAAAACGGAGGACGTTGTATCTCTCAAATACCGCGCGTCTCCGCGGGTTAAGTAGTGCAGTATTTTCAGTTTCAAACCCATAGAAGGAATTAGGAGGGTAGTTTCTGACAAGGGCTCAACTGCCCCTCATTTAAAAGGAAGTGGTGCAGTATTTGAGGAGCGTCCAGTCAAAAGCAAACAAAGTCATTTTCCGGACATTTCCTGTTTGATATGGATGATAGTAGTAGGTGGCCAGGGGCTTCTGGGAAAACCGAAACTAGTGGTCAAAGACCAATATTTCCTATATTAAACGTCGCACACTGAGAAATATGACTGATTTAGGTGGAAAATATTCTGAAACTTGTCCATATTAAACCTATGGGTTCCCGGGTTATGGAAAAAATAAAAAGAAAAATCGAATTAATTTTTTGACCCGATTGCCGAGCACACAGTGGTCTAAAATCAAATTGATTTGCTACAATTTGACTGAAAAAAATTATGTATCACACAAAACGCAAAAATTCTTTACAAAATTTGAAGACTAGAAGGATTGATAAAACAAATCCTTGGGGTAACATAGTTTTTCGTTACTGAATAGGGGCATACATTTACAAATTGCTAAATCAAATCTACAGGTAGAATGCAATGTATATACAATAATGAATGTAGAAATTTAATGTCTTACCTGTCTCAGCTTTTCCATTGTTGAACAAAAGCAACACACACCTTGAACATGATGAATGGCCATCGAATGAAGTGATCCCGCTGCCAGTTATTAGGCACTTGTGTAAACATGACTGATTCACTCCTTTACTATTTGTTTGATAACACAGTATGGCGGGAAATATCAGTATTAAGAGTCTCACTAACTAATGATAAAAAGGTAAAGCACTCAGAAATTCCTAACTTTTTACTTGACTTTTGTCCACCTAAATCGGTCATATTTTCCACAGTGCATCGGTTGAAAATTCGAGGTATGAACAAAAGTAAATAGTTTAGGACCAGCGGTTCATTAAAAAGCAAACAAGTCCAACGAGCCAATCACAATTCGGGATTTTGTCCCGTGACAGGGTTTTATCAGGAGGGGAAGAGCGGGGTTTCAGTGTTTCGTTCCGATCTTTGCACTAAATGTCCATAAATAATTTATAAATAAATAAAACGAAAACAATTTACAATAAATAAATTATTTATTGTTTAAATCTTGAACGAATCATAATTTCATCAGATGTAACTGTCCATAATGATTTCATTTTAATGTGAAACTTTGTTATTGGGCCTTTAGAGTAGTTTTTCGTATCATGACCTCAGTTAATTCGTTATGTAAGCCTCCCTTTATGGTGCCCTCGAAGTGAAGGGCAATAAACGCTTGAAGAGCAGTTGAGAAAAATACGGATTATCGGGGTACCTGAGGGGTCGACGACTCCTGAAGGGAGCTGACAATTTAACACAAATGGTCCCAACTAAGCTGCCAAGGAGAATTAGGTAGAATGAGAGTCACAATTAAACACGATAGTTTAGTCATAAAAATAAATAGGAACATGTACAATGTAAATCATGAAAAAATAAATGTATATATCTTTGGAGCGTAATTCAGTCTTAGAATGGATAGTTACAATTGCTATATAGGTGTCTCGGATACCTAATGCTTGAAGAAATCGGCTTAGGAATCGATTTAGTATTCAAATTAAACAATCAATGGTAAAATTCAAGTAAGTTACGCACGAGCCGCGAGCTGAAAGCTATACAAGCTGAGAGCTATAGGTATTATTCAAGTAAATTGTGCACGAGCCGCGAGCTGAAAGCTATACAAGCTGAGAACTATAGGTATTATTCAAGTACGTTAGGCACGAGCCGCGAGCTGAAAGCTATACAAACTAAGGGTTAACAAGAGCCAAGAGCTATATACGAGCTGAGTGCTAACCAAGAGCTAGAGAGCTATTGAACGATCTGAGAGCTGTAAAGGAGCCATGAGGTGGTGGACAGGGCTAGAGCTAGGCGAGCCATAGCAGTCTCCCACCCGGATAGGGTTTACTTGTACAACAATCCTACCTACACAGCAGGGAAAGATAATTTGAGCTTCTCTACCTTTACGATGTAGGCAAGCTAGCTCGGGCCCTCACGGCGACTCTGTTAGGGGCGATGATTGCGAACTTGCCCAGGACAAGGGAGGAGATACGGACTGGGGGTCAAGCTGGGCAGCTTGGGGGTTTAGCTCGTACGAGCTGGTGACACGAAGACTCTACCTTTCAAACACACTCTGCCTCACAATTGGGGGCTTCACGGGTATAACTGCTAGGGGATCGAATTTAAACTGGAGACTGCATACGGGGGCCTCGGGGAGGGGGATTATATAGACTGGGTTCCACCACTCTCAGGCCCTTCTTTGGGCCCTTCAAGTGCCCCCTCCTGTTAGGGGGAACAGGTCCTCAAGTCGGGGGGTGTCTACGTGGGGGATCCTTCTCTGGCGGCGAAGGGGGGTTCCTTGAATCCCGCCGCTTCTTACTGGACCGCCTCTTGGTGTTAGTGAAGGCCGGGGGCCTACATAAATATTTCAATGAGCGTACATGATTAAAACTTGAAGAGCAACTGAAGTATATTACAATAAATGCACAGGACAGGCTTAGCTTTAAATGTATGTCGTATTACCTATAATAAAAATTTTAAGAACTCAATAAATAGGTTGAATCAAAAGCAAGCAACTCAGCAAAGGGTCTGGTCAAAACCAAACACCGCCACCTTTCAAAGCCGATTTCCCTTGTTTTAAAAATGGTTTCTGATTCGAATGACCTAATTTGGTGACTTGAGTAGCCAGAATGGATTTTAAAAAACCCACGACCGTGCAGTTATCATTTTTTAGATCATATTAAAAGTGTTTCTACGCTCTGCTGAAAAGTTACATCTGAGCGACATGTTTGCTTTAGACTGGATGCTTCTCAATCATGTAATTTTAACGTTTTTTTTTTTTCAACATTTGTTGAATGTGAAAACTGCTTCATTCAATCGTTCTAAAATCCAAGAATTTGATTAACTTTTCGGAAAATTCAATGCATCTACCTATTCGACAATCGCTTAATTTAGATAGGTGTTCTCGTGAAAAATTTGACTATTTGAGCTTTTTATTTATGATTCACAAATTTTGGTGTTATGTTATGCCTTTGGACAATTTGAAGAATGGAGCCTTTTACAAAAATTTCTGTTTTAACTTTTAACGAAGGAGATACTTGGTTGGAGAAGGTACTTTTAGATACCTAATCCTAAAGGTACACTTGGAGTCAATTAGTTGTGATTCAGGATAGCTATGAACAAACAACGGAATTTTTCCCAAACAAATTTATTCGGCATAAAAAAATGTTTCACAAAACAAATTTGTAGGTTGGTACAAAAAACAACTAATTTCACCTAAGGAGGTCCTGCAACACACTAGAGCAGACAAATGAAAACGCATTGTTTTTTCCATTTATGATTAAAACGAACGGGACATCACAGAAACTAGTTCTTCCTTTTTTCTTTTAAATACACAATTTTCAATGTCCATTTTTCAATTATTACTAACCGTTCGCAACAAGCCATCATGAGCGAAGGAACAGAAGTAGGGGTGGTTCAGAATATTGAGAATAATTGAGGGAAAACGAAAAAAATAAATAATAATAAACATACTAAAAGTGGATCTTTCGTTCACATTAGTACGGAAAGTACTTTCAAATTCGGTACACTCCCTTATGTTTGAAAGTCAAACTTACGCAATTCAATCGTCAAAATGGCCCACGAAATCGGAAAAATCCTCTGGATAGATTGAATAAGATGACCAAGAACGAATTTTGACTCATTTGAAGTATTCTGTCATCATTCCGGGAGGTAAATTTTTGTCAAGCAGTTTTCCAGAGATAGGTTTATAAATCTACAACTACACTGAAAACATCTACAGTAAACCTACCATCTATAAATCGCATACACGAATGTGTGTGTGTTCACACACACACACACACATACACATTTACATATATATCATTTTTGTATCATAGTTCCATTCATTAAAATACGCTATTTCAGCAACATTGTCTTAACAGCTAGTTCATTTAATTTTAAATAGTCATAAACCTATATTTCAACTTAATTGTTTATATTCAAATCAATTATCCCTATACACGTAACATTGAGTTTTGTAGCGTTGATTAGTTTTTCATACATATATGTATATATATAAAGGGATTTTGGGACAATTTTTTGTACGTACAGCGGGGAGGGAGAAAAGGGAAATATGGGGGATTCTTTTAATATTTACACCGTCTACACCAAAGCTACTTAAACGATATACATACAACATCGTTACATTTACCAATTTGAATGAGGGAAGAAATGGGAAATGAAACAACGCACCAAATAGCGGTGTTGCGGACAGATCCAAGTCACTTTGGCAGTCGATAAGACGTTAAAACTGAATTACTCAGGCCAATCCTAGCAATTGCCAGTAATTTATTACCACGTAGTGAAATTAACGTAGTGAAACATTAATTACTGCCCAAATTAATGTTTGCTACCAAATTACGGTGTTACAGGCGGATCTCAAAAAATCTGGCTGTCGATTTGACATTGAAAATTGACAAAGGATTTCTCGACAAGTCTTGGAATCAATTGACACCGATTTTTAAGTGAATTACCGAGCCTGATTCCAGCTATTGGCATTCACATTTTACCACGTATGGAAAAGTCATTAATTACTGACCAATAAAAATGTTAGTTACCAAATGATGGTATTACAGCCAAGTCTTAGTATATTTGGCAGCCGATAAGAAGTTAAAAATCAACAAGTGCTTTCACAAGTCTTAAAATCAATCGATACCAATTGGTAATGGCATTGACGAACCCGATTCCTGCAATTGGCAGTCACTTATTACCAACACTGAAATAGCGACTAATTATAATTACCGAATGACGGTGTTACAGGTAAATCTCAATAAATTCGGCAGTCGGGACTTTAAAAATCGACAAGAGCTGCAGGAACTACTAATGAAATCAATCGATTTCCATTAGGAATCAAATTAAAGGGCCCAAATCCAGCAATTGCCAAATACTTATCAACAGTGAAAAAGTCATTATTTGCTGACTAATAACTTTGCTGACTTATTTGTTTGTTACCAAATGACGGTGATTCAAATCTCAATAAATCGGGCCATCGGTATGACGTTACAAATCAACAAGAGCTGTAAGAACAATTCTTAAGATCAATGGGTACCAGCTTAAAATCAATCAGTATCGATTGATAACTGAATTAACGGGCCCAATTCCAGCAATTTCCAAACACCTACGATCAGTGAAAAATTCATTAATTAGTGACCAATAATAATGTTTGTTAACAAATGACTGAATGATGTCGGTGAATATGGCAGTCAATATGAAGTTAAAAAATCGACAAAAGATTTCACGATAAGTGAAATCAGTCACTGAATTGATTGATTTATATCAATGAATCAATTGATGTAAATTAAAAATGGAATAAATTGCCACTTCCAGCCGTTCACTTATTACCAGGAGTGAACCAGTCTTTTATTACCATCAGTGACAAAGATATTGATTAGTGAGCAATAATAATGTTACCGAATGACTGTGATACAGATAAATCTCAAAAATATTACGTTAAAAATCGAGAAAAGCTTTCACAAGACTGAATATCAATTGGTATAAATTAAAAATCGAATTAACGTGCCCAATTAAAGCAATTGCCTTTTGCATACTACGAGTGAAAAAGTCATCAATTACAGACCGACAGATCTCAGTAAATTGGGCAGCCGATATGACGTTAAAAAATCGACAAAAGCTTTGACGCCAAGTCTTGAAATTAATTGATATAAAAAAATCAAATTAACAGGCCCAATTAAAGCAATTGCCTCCCAAATATTACCAAAAGTGAAAAATTCATTAATTACTGACCAATTTTAGTTTCATTAGAGAATCAAGCTTCTTATCACCCCCAGTTACTGCGCATGTGTTCATTCCCATTTTTCCAACAAGGAAAGTTTTTGTTTCAACATTTAAACAAAATTTTTTAGGTTTTTTATTTAAATTTTTTCTTCTTTTTTTTTTCATTCTCTTACTTTTCTTAGTATCTACAAATAAAACAACACTATTCTAATTCTCTCTCGCACATTATTCATTTGTCTGTCTCTCTAAATTAATCCTTCGAAAATTCAGATATGTCGAAAATGATTTTATCGTGCTTTCTCTTATTCCTTCAAAAATCTACACGTAAGGTAAACAGAAACTTCAAAAATTTGCTCGCTCTTTTCCCAAGTCACGACCCGGTAACTAAAGAAATTATGGACCACGCGTGCAAAGAGAGACATAATGTGCCAGTCTTATGGAATACTTTTCACAGCGTATTATCATTTTTTTGTTTCAGTATGCTGATTTTATTTTACAATCGAACTTGTGAAGTTCCCACGAAATAACAAATTGTACACTTGAAAGAAACGAGGACTTTTCTATTATTACATTGAACTGTGGAGTTAAAACCATATTACCGAGAGAAGCGATCAACTGAGATTAATACAGAAACCTCCAGTTGAAAATCGATCACATTTTCGTTTTATCGATCTTTCAGAACAGCCTATACATATCAAAAAATTGATTTTATACAAAAAAACGTTTATATTACGCCTTAACTGAAAAAATAAAATAAACCAGTGAAGCTATTTTACAGTAGGGTACATACTTGCGGTAATTCCTTCCGACAAATTTACATTATTTTATTACAACTAAATTTATTTTATGTACAAAAATAATATGTACCACCTACTGCAATATAATTTTTTCTCGATATATTAATAATATATTCAATTTGTTTAAACACTTTATTCCTTTATTAGAAGAGATCAACGAAATAATAAATTCCTATAATGAAATGACGAACTTCAGGACGAAAGAATTGAATGAAAAGAACATATAAATGAGAATGAAATAAGAATTAAAAAGCTTGGAATGGAAAAATCACCTGGGACAAACAATTGTAATCATGTATTGATGAAGTATAAATTATAAAATTAAGTTTTGCAGATGGAATGAACTTCATGGGAGTAAAATGAATCAACTGACTCAAAGTTTTGAGTGAAATTCGCCCTTGAAGAGATTTTGCCAGAAAAGGCGACAGCTCAGTAAGAAATCTTGGTTGATTTTTATCATCAATGAATCAACTGTGATAATTTATTGTCTGTAAGGCCCACAAAACATATGAGTACTAAAACTTGGTTGTATTGCACACAATGAACATCACAAATTACAATAATAAAAAGATTTGAATAAAAAATAGTAAGTGAATCTCAAATAGGGAAGTAGGCGTATAATGTACAGAACGTCCAGTTTTGTTTACTATTTTGAAAAATTTAATGGTAAATTGACTCATGAACGGTGATTAAAGTGGGAAGTATAGGGGCCGAATGGTGTAATGCAAGAACAAGAACGAGGTACTGCTTTTGTCCAGGGGGAGAAGGGAAAGGAACTACATCCGTGGGAAGTTTTGTCCTAAAGCTTATACCGTGAGTAGTTGTGACAGTTGTCCACGTTCTTTTCGCCCTAAGTCTATTGCGGGGGTCACTTGGACGTTGGGGTTTGTCCGACGAGGGTGATGGACGTGGTGCCGTCGCGTATCAACGAGGGGAACTGGTGTTTGAGAAGCTCCTTGTAGAAGGCGAGCTGGTCGTGGCCACGAGGCTGTTGGATGTTGGGGAGATTGGCCGGGTTGTAGAGGCCGGAGAAATACAGAGGGTCGACGACGGGAACGAAGGGCTTGTAGCTGCCCGGGTACGGATGGTGGTAGGGGACGCTGTGTTTCGGCGTGGCGTTCGTCGTAGACTGCTAAACAGAACGCAAAAAGTAAGATATTTCATCAAACATGTTCAACACAACACAGGGAAGGTACAGGCTACGGTGCAAGTGGTTTCGACAAACCGCTGGTCGAAACGATTTTTTTTTGGGAGAGAGTGTTTCGACAAAGGAATGTAAAAAGTGAACGCATCGATTCGACCAACCGCTAGTTCATGATACCGAGGATAGATGTTTGAACCTTTAGATCAAAGGTGGAGTAAACAAGCTATAATCATCTGAGGTATATTGCATATCTGGCTAGTCAGTTTCAATCAGTTCACGTCTGTCATAGTGTGTCTCCTTCTGTGATGGATCTTCAAATCGAAAGTAAATATCTAAGGAAAGGGGCAAGTGCTGCATAATTGTGGAAAATTATAAATTAAATAAAATTTACGACTAAGAGAGGTGACAAATCATTCCGTTGCAATCAGCGATCGTGCTAAGTTCTTATTCTTACGGATGCTGGTGTTGAGAGCGTTATTTCAATGTCGGGTGTGCACAACCACGAACCACTTCTTGACAGAACGATCGAGAGGGAGAAAATTGCCTCAAGTGTCAAGAAAAAAGCTACTGACCAGCTAACAGTCAAACCTAACAAGTTGATACGACAGGAGTCAGCAATGCCCGAATGTCGCTGAAACTTACCATTCACATTACAATCGACAATTCTATTTCACGCATCCGAATATGTATCATGTCATACGTGTACTGAGCGAAATTCAGCGAGAAACTGTCTTGAAAATACGTAGCGTGAATAAAAGAAGCATGAACACACAACGAAAAGAAGCAAGAGATATGATTGCAGTTTTGGAAAAAAGTGGGGAGAGCTTCAATAATTGTGAAAACAAGGCATTGGATGTTATCAACTACTTGACTGATGTGGGGAATGGATTTTCAGGTTCACCTGATTTTTTAATTTTCTTCAAATTCCCGACTTCCGATGCGACAAGTGTATATGCTGTCAAGAAATTGAGGTGGGTGAAATTTCTTTATGTTGAAACGACATCCCTACAGTTCAAAATTCCATGACGAAACGCTCTATTACTTGTTGTCGAATCGCCTTACTATTAAAGACAAAAGTGGCATTTGTCAAAAAGTCATACGCTCACAGGCTATCATGGTTTTTCTAGTTCAAGTCAGTCCTCCTTTTAATTTTTAAAATGTAGTTATCACTTTTTATTAATTTAGTTTTATTATTCGAGGCGTTTGAGATCAAAACCAAACAACTCCAACAATTCTGAAACTGATTTTTGAACATTTTGTTCAAGTTCGTACTTGCATTTTTAGGCCCAATTGGTGCACCTAATGATGATATCAACAATGGAGTTGGATGTGTGAATGTCAAAGACAATTTTCGCTGCACATCTGATTTTACAAAATCATTCGTTCCGCGTTTAAACAATTTGGTTTACCTATCTTTTATTTTTCCCTCGTGATTTTAGAAGTGAGAGTCATTCTCTCTAAAATTTTGAAAATAAGTTATATTCTTTGTTAATGTGTTAGAAAAAAAGTGTCAATAGACTTTGACACATTTTGTTTCAACTTTTGGTAACTTAGAATTTTGAAAATGATGAAATTAAGACAAAACTTTTAATTTCAGAAATAGACTTGAGACTAGTTATTGGTATTACTTGACAGTTTTAACAGTGCACACTGCTGACTTGAACTGCGAATTCTGCCCATCATATTACCCTTGACAATGGAGAAATAAAACTCCGAAACGTAGGGAACAAGTTTTTTATTCAAAACCAAACCTCAATAAGAACCCAGAAGCTTCAAGGGGAATATGATGGGGATTTCCCAGTTCAAGTCAGTAGCGTGCACTGTAAACGAAAAAAGCGACCCACAACCCAGAGACCAAAAAGGTATTCTCCCAAGCGCCTTCGTTGTCCTACCTAAAAGAATCGTCTATCGGAAACATTCTGACACACAGACGGTCCGATAGGACAGAACGATCAAGAGGACTGCATCCTTGCGGCAAACGCAGATGTGAGATTTGTCCACTGGCTGTGGAAGAGGAAAACTTCACGTCTGCAAATAACTCCAACTCATACATATGCCGGCAGAGTGCCAGACAACTATGTGTGTGCATGAGTTGGTGAGTAAACAATGTCCAGCCTTTTATGTTGGAAAAACTGAGACGGCTCTCAATCAAAGGGTAAATGACCACAGATCATATTGCAAATAACAACAAATTTTCGGCCCTGGCTTCAGAGCAATAAGGGAATAAATTGTATTATGTTCAATTTGAGTGGATACCTTCTGTTGATGGTGGTGATGTTGTGGGGCGCCCTTCTTCTTATTGACGACGAGAGGGACTGGGGCAGAGCTCGGGGGCTGTTGCTGATGAGTCGGTTTGGGTCTGGGAGGGACTAACGTGATTTCCAAGTTTGAGCCAATGTTGAGTCGAGGCTTTGTCCTCAAGTCCAACACTTCTGAGACGCTGTTTCGCTTTAACTGAGGGTGAGGTGGCTGGACGTGAGCCGAGAACATCTGCAACAGAGGACATGAATGAAAATATGCTTTTACTTTCCAGGGCGTCTGAAGCAAGGCTCCGTTAGTAAAGGGAGGGCCTATTACAATTGATCCGAGGGGGTGTGGTATGACCCAAATATGAGAAAAAATAACTAAATACAAATCCGTTTCAGTTCATTCTAAGATCGAATCCGTAAAAAAAAAAAAAAAGTAGATGTGGTGTCTGTTTGTTATGCTGTGCACTCTTGGATAGGCATTCAAATTGTTGTCACAAGTGCCTACAACCATGCACTGGTTAAGGATGGTGGGCTTGGCATTGTTTCTCTTTCACCCATTGTAACTAGGGATGGGACATCGAAGCTGCAACACATCGATGTAGTAAAACCATCGTTGAGTGAGCATCGATGTTTTCCGATGTTGATGTTGGAAACCCCAGAACATCGATGTTAAATTCCATTATTTTTTAAACCAACCAAGGTAGGTAAAAGATTAAAAAAATATATGAAAAATGAGTTATAATTACTAATTGCTAATATTTACTAATAATTACTAATGAGTTAGAAATTACAAAAATAAAATCATCAATAGTTAGGAGACATTCACTTTTAGGAGGCATACCTATTACATAGGTAGGTATGTACCTACTCAATTTCAACGGTAGGTACAATGTATAAACAACTAAGAGCCAAACCAAACCAAACCTAAACAAAAAAAAACTAGTGATGGGGGGGCTCCTATATATACTTACCTCTTTAGGGTTGGAATAAATCGCTCGTTTGGACGGTCCAGGGGGGCAGAGGAGGTGGGACATGTCTGGCGTCACGGTGATGGACACCTTGTCCGATCCGTTGACTCTGTAATGTGCATCTTGAGGCCGACCGTTGCTGAGAGGCGGTTTGGCGAGAGCCACTGGTTGCCTAGGGATGGGGATGGATTGCCTAGCAATGGGTACAGATTGCCTCGCCACGGGAATCTGAGGCCCATTACTGGTGGAGGTGCCGCTTGTCTGAGCAGCGCTGGTGATGGCGCTGGCGCCACCGTTGCTCCCACTGACAGGAGTCACTTCCAGGCCTCCTTCTTTCAAGATTTCAAGCTTCTGTTTCTTTAACAGTGGCCCTAAATCTCGACCAGCTACGGCACTCTGAAAAAAATGCAACAAACCAAATTAGGTATAAAACTAAACAATTAAAACATACAAGTAAAAAAAAAAAAAAAAAAAAAAAAACCTTAGCGTTCCAAGGCAGTAATGGATCAAAATAAAAAATGGCGACATTGATTTAGGGGAGGACAGGGAGGGTTTGGATGCGGGAGCCTAAGGACAATTACATTTATTTAGCCTACCATAACAAGTTTCAACTCAGCAAAATATAAACACATGTAATAAAAGTTGAAGATGATGTAGGGATGTTATATTATTTTGCAGGTAAGTTTGGGCACAGTTTAAACTTTAGGGTTTAGAAGTCAGCTTATGTTAGTTTTGCTCTACAGATTTAATGAGATTGGGGTGTTATTGAAGGCAAACTTTGTCGTTTATTGAGTGGTTTATCAAGTGCTGGTATTGGAGAACTAGTGATCATCATTGAAAACATGTTTACAAGAGGAGGTTTGTTGTCATCTAGTGTCATAAAAAAACTAGTGTTGAGGGAGGGTTTGAACACTGGTGTTCAGAGTATTCCACCTCATTAGGAAGAGTTTAGACACCTCATTTTTGTATAAGTTTAGTTTGGCAAGAAAGCATAAAAGGATACTCGAGAGATATTAAAAAATACATTTTTTAATGATCGCTGTTTTAAGAGTGTAGTACAATAGGAGTACTATGATGGTGTTTTTTAGCACAAATCTTCAAACTTCGAATCACGCAACATTACTTTCAATTTTTTAAATGTTCATGTTCCTCGAATTTTTAGATTTGGAAAAATGGTTCCTACCAGAGTTTTTTGTTATTGAGAATAGCTCGTATTTTTTCTTTTTTGAGAAGTTATTCAATTTAAGGGAACCAGCTCCTTGGAAGAAGGATACTGATTTTAGAAGAGCTGTAAGCTCTCAATCATTTCAATGGGTTGGATTTGGAAGAAACAAACGCGTCGTCTGGCCTGATGTCTGCTGGTTCCCGTCTAACTACTGTGAAAGCCGCCTTAAGATTTGGAGGTATATTGTGGATATTCACTCGATATCTCGAGTGAAAGATCTCTGAAATGTCGACAATAATTCAGAGTTCGTCATCAAATTGGCCCTGGCCATCCGCTCACATTGAAATGTTGGAGCCTGGCTGGAGTTATAATTTAATCATTATACAGAGTGGGGCAAAACAAACAGTGCAACTTTGAAGAGCTACTAAAAATCCTTATAAAATTGCGGGTTGTTATATTTGGTTCAGCAGTACACTCAATTTGTTTCACTCAAGTTTTAAAGATCACATTAGCAAGATGATGGCCTCCAGCAGCAATGCACTGATGGAGGCAATTCCCTCTCCAAAACGGGTCCTCAACTCTTCCGACCGATGCTCTCTGGTCTAAACCATGATAATGGTGTGAGTGGCCGGGCACATTGAGACCCCTGCCAGGTTCGTACCCCTACCACACTTAAACTGCACTGTTTGTTTTGCCCTACCCTGTACAAATATTAAGATGTATCTGCGAATAGAACAAGGACAATATAACTTCAAGCCATATAAATGGTGTAATATACATCTCAAGATAATGAGCAAATTTAAATGAATGAACTATAAATGTATAGACATTGGAAAATGACTAACTGAATAGTAAGTTGCGGTATAAATAAACGAAGCGATGAATTCATGATCGTATAAATGAACAGTTAGAATGAAGTGCAATACTGATAAATGAGGGTAACTGCGTACTCATTGCAGGATACCTCTGATGATCATGCTGGATGTATTGATTGATTGTTCAAGGCAAACGGTGCATGCAATGATCAAACCACATGGGGGAGACCCATGAATGGAAGGAGAGGAATGAAGGGTTTTTTGCAACCTACAGCATGGAATACTCGCATTAAATGCTGAAAATCGAGAATGAATGAATTTCCTTGAACCTGTCAACTCCGAGTTGACTTCGACACTTAAAGAAGTCTGCCGATTTGGCTATAGTGCAACATTGCATCAGATGTGAATAGGCAAAACAATAAGTGATGCAAAACTCTACGGAATACAACTCAAACGTTGAATCATGTTGCACTACTAAGATGATATAGCAAACTGGATTGCCAAAAATATTACTATAACATATATTATGTTCATATTTTTTTGTTTAGTCAGATCCCCTTATTAAGGTATGTTTTAAAGAAGATAATTTTGGGTCATTACCCTAAACCATGAACTTTAAAGTAATTGGACTGAACATCCTAGAGTGGAAGATGTGGTCACTTTTTTTTTTTTTTTTTTGGAAATGATTCCGCCAGCTGAATACTGTTATGATTTCCCATACGTCTGTTATCTAAGGTCAGCTGCAGTTGTCATCTAACGCTGTAAATGCACACACCAATCGAGTGTGATTTGTCACAGCATTTGATGCCAAAACCACTGCTCCCATCCTGGTGTGAGAGGAAGACTGGTTACTTCAGTTCTAGACACACGCCCTCAACCCCAGCATTTTCTCCCGCAGAAAAAGATGGAATTTCTTGTTTCATCTGATCAAAACGTAAGAACATTTTTTATCCCAATAAACTAAATTCATAATTTTGTTTCGCTACCAGAGTTTTGAGCTCTGACAGCACACTATTTACACAAAATAAATTAGTTGTGTCGTTTATACGTTTTGGCGATTAGTTCAACTTCAGTAACAAACAGCCGAAAGGGAGCTTGAATCCCATAGGTCAAGAGAAACGAGATAAAACCAGTCAATTGCAAACATGTAGAGTTTGTGCACATCATTGTACTAAATGGCACACGGTTGACCAAATTTTGGAAGGCTTCAAATTTATGGACTAAAGATGAGTAATGGGTGTTATGGGAACTGCTACAAGATATAGGGGGAGTGTATTTCTGTACATGGAAGAATAGTGTTTTTTTGTTTTGTTTAAAAAAGAGATGAACAAATTAAGGAAATCCAGTTTAATCCTTCGGGAATAAATGATAAATCGATCTGATTTTTCCCCCCATGAACTGAATTCACTCGTTTTTTTTTTACTCTCGCCGTAGAATTACGAATTCCGTTCACCAATTTAAATAGATTTTTAATGTTCGAATTGTATTTGGAGCTTGCCTTTTCCTAATGACTCAATAGTTCTATAAAGAACTTCTTTCCTTAAAAAAAAAGTCTTTCAACTAGATTGAGTCCCAATAAGAGGTAGATTTCCACTAGCGTTGACTTTAAAATGGAAACAGTAACAAATCAGAACAAAGAACGTTAGGTCAAATAGAACTTAACGATCTCGACCGTAGAGTCCTTCCTAAATTCAATCAGTGTTCTCAAACGCCCAAAATCTGTCTACATAAGTGCCAACTGCTTAACTTGCAGTAGTTGTGGGATCAACGAGGAATGAGAAGGCGTACCAATGGCAAACCACGACACCAGCAAGAAATGATCAAAAGAATGCTATTCCTCCAGGACTGATTTGATTTCCCTTTGGAAAGCTGTACTTGTTGCAGCTAGAGTTTCTTTTGTTCAAGTCCAGCGTTTCCTACCCTATTGAGGAAGCCTGATTGTTTTGCAGACATCAAGATCATTCCAGCAATGCAACTTACTGATTTAGGACCCGTCGTCAAATGTTAATGTCTAGTATCGAGGCAGGGTTGGTTAATGTTTTGAATTACATGAAGTGGGGAAAAGGATTGGGATTGTGGAATGAACAAAAATGTCAAGCTGATAATGATGATGGCTGCTGTACATGATATCATGAAATGGCGGGTAGGGCTGATGATTAATTGAAAATGCCAGGAGCGATGATTTCCACAATGAGATGGCAGACAGGGCTTTTACGTCCACTCACTTTGGCTGCTTTTTCAGTGGGCGATTTTGGTTTATCGTCTGACTTTGATTTGTCGTCAAGTTTAGCTTTGTCATCCAATTTGGGCTTATCATCCGACTTGGATTTATTGTCCGTTTTCTGATTCTGATTTTTGTCCCTCTTGTCCGGTGAGCTTTCTGCCGGTTTGGTCGAGTCAGGTGGCGCGGACGGAGGAGGTACCGCAGATGTGCGCCGTTGTGGAATATTCTCCTTTTCGCCCTTCTCCTGTTTTGCCAAGCGGATGCTCCGCACAGGTGGCTGGCTCTTACCCTGAGACGATTGGATTGATCAATTCCAAACAAGTAGGCACCAATAAATGATAGTTTTGTACATACCACAAACCCCAATGGTAGAGGTGACCTTCGAGGTAGTTTGAAGGCTAAGATTATGATCGAAAATCACTATTCAGGAGGCCTGTGCAAGAAGGGCCTATGTGGCAAAACCATATTTTAAACAACAACTGAATATTGCAAGCAACCGCAGTGTCAACTGCTGTAAGTTATTTTCCAATCAACCATATCTAATTCAGTTTGATCACTTCTCTACTTATCTTTTAAAGAAATCGGTTTTCAATTTAATTCGAAGACTTTATGAGTGGAAAATCATAAAATGTTCATTAATTTATTGAAATGATATTGATTGATTCATTTATTTATTTGTATTGATAAAATTGTCTTCCCCTAAAGGATCATCAAGTAAAGGCAATGTAAGAATCAGGGAAGTCCTTCAAACTAGGCATAAACTAGTAAGAAAAGTTTTTTCATAAGGAACTGTAGTTAGTGGAACTATTCCAGAATGAAGATTTCTTCATTTTCCTCTTTAAGAATCATTTGAAAGCAATAATATTTTGGCATTTGTTGGGGTACCGTTGTCTTCTCCGTTTTCCACCAAATCCCACCATTACGACAGCATACAATAATCAGGCTATCAGCAAACCCACTTGATATTTCTTCTTTAAATTTTTCAAAGTAGCTAGAATGGATTCTGGTGGGTTGATTTCAGCCTTCCCCACAAGAAGGACCTGTGAGCCATAGTTCTTTCATGCAAAGGCCTCCATAATTACAAACCTTGAAACGAAACAGTGTTCTTAATTTAAAGCTGATAAAGTTCTCAGAATAATATCTTGAACGATGATTTCATGGTTTTTGATGAGAAAATACCAAATTAACACCCTTGACGAAATGTATTCATGTTGAAGGATGTACAAGTAATTAAAGCGATTATTTAGTTTAAATAAAATCTCAGATGTTGTAAAATTTGAAAATTGAACGATGAATTAAGCCCAGTATTCTATAGAGTATGTACTGTATAAATTTGTTTTTTTTTTGTTATAAGTGGAAATTCTTAGGCAGGATAAAGTAGATGTAAATCCAATCCTTTCACTTACTCGGTCTTGAGGTAAAGGAACGGGAGGAAGAGAGAGCGTGGGCTTGAGTTTGTTGCTCTTCATTTGAACCATGTGCCGCTCGTAGGGCAGCAACAATCTGGAAAGGACAGGATTTTGATTAATAGTAATACAGCAGGACGTTCTGGAGGAATTCAGGCTGGAGATGAAGAGGCAATAATGGTTTTGAAGTTGGAAACATAAGGGCTCATTGGTTTTGGTGAATTCAGCGTGGACCTGTGAATCCAAAGAACGAATAGAAAACATGAACTACAACCTGTATATCATTATTACGTACTAACAGCAATTGCAGTGCAACTACCATATACCGATCACCAAGTACGTAATTTCCAATGATTGAAACTCAATCCTCTCCATGGGGCAAGTCACCTCTGGACCGACTCCCTCCCTCCCCCATGTTTTTTGCTCAAAACGTGATGTCAAAATTAATAAAACGTGGAAAATGCGATAGCTGATCTTTTCAGTTTGCTGTTTCCTCGAATATCGTTTGATCAATTGCCACTCAGATAGTGAAATATACTACAACAAGAGAAAGTTGTTTGTGTATTTATGAAACAATCCAGAGTTCTTCTGCTACATTGCTGTATTCTCCAGTTCATCAACACCACGACGGATTCTGCAGCTTCGGTGAACGCCCTTGCAGTAAACGAAGAAGGACAATCCATTCCTGGACAGGATGCGCTCATCAAAGTATGGCCCGGCAAATATGACAATAACATCAGGATAAGTTGGAAATTCAATAACATGGCATAACACATGACAAAATACCCTCCCGTTAAATCGAAACAAACTTTGGGCGAGACTCGTTTCAATGTTTACGAAATCCTGGATTCGGATAACTCAATTTTTTTGGCTCCCGCAAGTGAACACAAGGATTCCGCTGCTTCGCAGACTTGGAAGCAATACAACAGGAACACATATCCAGGATTAGTTGGTAAATACCAGGTACTAAGAGACTCGTCACAGTGTTTACGAAATCCCATGCAAAGATAGCAGCATAAATTACATTTGTGAAGGTCAATAAAATCTACCGATGCTCCTAAAACAACATGATAATAACGTATCAACGAATAAAAATTAAACACCCTAGGGCCAGCACGAAATATTCTAATTATGTGAGTGCACGAAGTTATTACGCATAAAACGCCAATGCTGTTGTAGAAGTACCTAATCCCTCCTGGGGCAGACTGCAAACACCGCAAGCACAGTAACTTCCCCACTCACTGAGTTGCAAAGGACGAAGTCCTGATTGTAATATTAGTCTGCCACAATTCAAAATTTCTAATTAAATTGAAAATATATTCTAGTATACAGCTTTGAATTAGGTGAGATCCACGAAAATGAACACTTCAAAGAACTAACTTTTCATAATGTCGTCTTGATAAAGTGGCAGCACTCGTACAGGATGAGTCGCCCCCCATCACTTCGTAGACGAATTTCCAGAGTTTGCCAGTTGTAATGACGTCGTAACCGCCAAGCTCCTTCACTTTCCGATACAGTTTGTACAGGTTAACTGAAATTGAATCCATCTTGTTAGAATTGCTAGACATCAGAGTAAAGTTATCATTTGCTTCGTTGAAGCTTATAAACAATGGAGTTGGCTTTATGTTGCTTGTGGGAGATCTATCTCCAATGGAAGCTATTATAATAGCTTCCAATTATAATTATTATAGGTCGTTTAACACAAGGGGCGTAATCCGTTTGGGGGAATCGGGTAGGCGATGGGCCTGTAAATAAAATCTGTTTGGGGGCACGAGAGGCGATTTGTTGGGGATCACGGAGACCACGTGAAAGTCGGCGCATCAAAAAAACTGATGTGGCGTGGTGGGTCAGAGATTTTTTCGCTCTCAGTTTTCTACCTCCTGATACAGTATATAACGCGTTCACCACACTCATGTACAATGCACCAGCAGAGGGAATGGAATTTTCGTGGATGTGCCCATGGAATGGAATGTGCTTACGAACTAAATCGAAGATGACTGCTAGTACAACTAGCCAAGAAGTACGAAATCAATTAACCCTGTTGCCGCTGTATATACATGCGTAGATGACGAGTAATTTTTAATATTTTACGAATCCTGAATTAAAGGTACGTTCATAATTTATTTGGTGCCCCCAAACGCACATTATTTGCGTGCCGAGGCGTGCTC
Organism: Creontiades dilutus; assembly: GCA_031894815.1. NCBI lineage: Eukaryota > Metazoa > Arthropoda > Insecta > Hemiptera > Miridae > Creontiades > Creontiades dilutus. The sequence continues at coordinate 2,363,432 of JAVIWC010001773.1, read as the reverse complement.
CCAAACGAACTGAAAAAGTTCTCCCAAACAGATTGCGTTCTGACTACTTTTCCCCCCAACGGCTTGCGCCCAACACAAGCTACCACAGAGGGCAAAGTAACTTCTCTCTAAACGTATAGCACTAAAATATATGAGAGAGAAGTTGTGAAGAATATACTTCCTAAGCTTGAAATAGATGTTACATTAAACTTGAAGAAAATAGTTACCTTCTTTAAAGCCAACAACGGGGATTTTCCCGATGGGAGTTTTTCTATCTCTCATGAAATCGTGCAAGGAAATGAGGAAGTTCCTCTCGTCTGGACCTGGACCGCGGTTCGGGCGGTTGGTCGACACGGCGAGCGCCGTGCACCTCAAACGGGGCTTCACCAAGTTCAGTTTAGGCGATGGAGGCACAACCTTCGTCTGTAGAAAAAGGTTACACACGTGTTAAACAACCAATTTCATTGATTTATTGCAGCGAGTAAGCATATTTGGTGGTATAAGCAAGGCACCTCCGAAAGGACTTGGGTGGCTGAAATTGACCCTTTTATCCACAGTCTCCCATCACATGCTGGTGTAATTTTTCACCTCCATTTGATTAAGATCTTGTTAGAAAATATTGATGAGCTCGTATATCAAAAACATTTAACCCTCAAGTCAGTTAATTAATAATGAAACCTGCCGTATAAATTCTAAAGTGTTAATGGATCACATTTTACCATTATTTCTTCAAAAATTTCCTAAACAGTACGAAAATTTGGTTTCCCTGAGTCATCCTACAAAATGTCTACCCATTCAGTTCAGTTTAAGAGATATTCATCTACACTTTCTCTATATAAAAGGAAACTACATTTGATGGAACTAAGTTTTACGTTTTCCTGGGTTATTAAAAGTAATGATTATCCATCTAAAGTAACTTGACTGAAATTCATAAAATCTCTTGAGGAATTCGTGCTAAATACATACAAATTCTGGAACAAAGATCTCTTTTAATAGGGAAACAACAGTTTGTGGAATCTGGGGTCTGACGTTGATATCAGAGGTAATTGTAACACATCCAGCGCAGCATGTGTGAAATTGTGAAATGCATAGAACTCTCCAGCAAAGGTTCTCTCTGACTGGGAAACTAGGTTTTGCGTTTTCCAGGATTATTCGAGGTAATGGTTACCCATTTAAAGTAACTTGACTAAAAATTCATCAAAATCTCTCGAGGAATTCGTGTGAAAATTATCTAAATCCTGGAACAAGCATCTCTACTAATCGTGAAACTACATTTTGAGGAATCTGGGGTCTGTCTGTTTTGGTGACATCAGGGATAATTGTTAAGCATACAGCGTAACATATGTGAAATTCATTAAAATTTAGAGTAACTCGGATTGAAAATCGTCAATCTTCAGTAACTTCTGTCAACTGAGAAACAATATTGAAGGATATACATAGTCTTCCACGCTTTCCGAGATAATTTTTAGATTAGATTTGGAAAAATAGGATTAAAAAAGTTGAATTCATTGAAATTGTAAGAGTACGACCAGTAACATTCTATAAATATTAACTTTTTACTACTCCAACGTAATCTGAATAGACAGAGCTAATTGTTTTAAGGATTTTCATGCTCTCTGAGTGGATGCCAAGTTCTCAACCCCGAAACTGAAGTTCGTCGAGTTTTACTATGTTGGTGAACACGTACATACCACTGATAATTAAATATATACTTACTCGTCTTCGATAGGTACACTACGGTTGATGTGTTTCAAACCGCTTGCAGTACTATGTTTTCACCCTTCGGGTGTTGGAGAAGTAGAGAAGAGTTATTATACGTAAATAATAGTCTAGAAGGTACCTTGGAGGTCGAGGAGCTGGTTGACTGGGAGCTTTCGCTTTCCGATTCGGATTCTTCAGGAGAAGCGCTGGCCTTCTTCCGCTTTCTCGGCCTTCCTTTGAGTTTAGGCACTGGTGAGAAGAAAATGAAACAGCCGTGAGGTTAACATTCAAAATTTTAGCTCGTCACGCGAAATATGTGGGTGCAAATGCATCGTTCTTTCACTTCATTAATAATAATAGATAATTAAATAATAATAGAAATCCACTGTCTTTCGATTATTGGTTTGTTATAAACAAAAAATAAAAGGAGCTACTGAAGAATCGAGTTTTGATTTCTATATAAACTACTCAAAATTGGAACCGTACAAATCCAACGGTATCCTCCTCCCAGGTAGTCACTGCGCTCAGTCACGGGTTTGGTTTTGTTATCAAAGGCTCGAAAGAACAAGGGGAAGTTAATTTAACAGTACAGCTGCTAAACAAAATTTTATAGAGCAACATTGGACGTAGTTCAGCCGAAATGAAAAATGCTTCTGTCAGTCAAAAGAGAATGAAACACAATAACTAAGAATGAAGATTGAATGAACAAAAATTCGTCTTTAGTAACGAGTTGGCCCACCTCGAGCTTGAATGACGGCCTCTACTCTTCTCGGCATATTTTCAATGAGTGAACGAATGGAGTCACGAGGAATATCGTTCCATTCTTAAATTATCGCTGCACCCAGATGTTCCATACTGTCGGGATCGACACCGCGTGACCTTACACGTCTCTTAACATAATCCCATGCATGTTCTAAGGGGTTAGGTCTGCTGATTGTGCAGGGAAATCCATTCTTGTGATTTCATGATCAGATGATCATGGTGTGACTGAGCGCAATGACTACCTGGGAGGAGGATACCGCTGGATTCGTAGGTGGTGCATTAACTTCTGAACTGATTTGGCTGAAACTTCTTGGACATAGGATACTTTTTAACCAGTTTTAATGCCCGAGGGACGTGACATAAAACGTGGTATAACAAAAGGCTACAGATATGGGATAACAAGGTTGGTTATTCCATCATTTTACATGGAATTTTAAACGGTAATGCTTGGAATAACATAATCCAACAATGATCCATGGTTGCTTATACTAATAAGCAGATCGAAATTGATCTATTCTGATTACGACTTTATAGAGATCATTTATACGCGCTACAAAGCACTCTTGAACAGCCTGACCAACGCATGATGTGCATGAAGTAGTTGCTGCAGATCTTGAAGAATTGTGCTTTTCATTGCGGCATTTACCAGTTCAACTGTTCTTGAGCTATAGGTAGTGTAACTAACACGACTTTCTTTTATATCTTCTGGATTAACAGCCACATTGTAAGAATGATGCCATAAAACTCATTCAGCATTAAAATCGTAGTTAAATCTTATAACTTAGAAGAACCAACATGTAATACTGCAAAACACTCCGTAATGGACAACGTTTTTATCAGCATCGAAAATCATCATCTGGAACGAATACACAATCGTACATAACATGAATGGAAGCATTAAACCGGAAATTGAAACACCTACATAATGACTCGAGGTGTTTTGGAGGCGCGGTGATTTCACCATCTGGACATTTTCGCCAAAATTTGCCAGTAATACCAAAATTAACTGTTGTAGACGAAATCATTGAATCTATGGCGATGAGTGAAGAAACTTCAACTGACAACAAACATGAGAGTTGCATGGCTGATCGATACATCTGCTGAAGATTTCTCTGATTAATTACTGACTATCGGTACTGACAGGTACTATGGTCGAGTACCTGTCGACGAATTGGTGGCGTGGGATGAGTCGCACGTAGGTGGGTTCTGCTCACATCCCAGGGCTTTCCTTCGCATTTCACAGAGAGTTGTTTTGGCGTTTTCATACCGGGGAACTCTGCCAACGAAATCGTACCCTTTATCCTTGAGAGGGTTGAACGCATCTCTGAAAATTTGGCTCACGGGGACAGAAACGTCTGATCTCACTCGTTTTCGGCATATTTCGACGGCCACACAAACTTCTTGTTCCACTTGGTCAATACCCTCGCAAGAATGTTCGACCCTGGACGGCACTTCAATTTGAGGCGAAACTTCAACATTCCCTCTGCACTTCAGTCGTTTATCATTTACGCATACCCATGAAATGAACTCCTTTTTTTCCCGATGAACTCTGTACCTGTACCCGTCAAGCAGTAGAGAGCACCTTCTTTTTGCAGACTTCTTCCATATTATAATGAACTCAGAATGAAACATGGTAGGTAACCGCCCGGCACAAAGATCGAGAGCAACTGAAGAAACCGACCGTCGGTGGAAATTCCGCAAAACATACGAACAAATAAGCGAAGGTCAGGCATACCGAACAGATTCGAACATATAACTGGTTATTAGTTGTTGAACATGTTACATTGTCCGCTCACCCCACGGTAGAAACATCGCGTCCGCTCACGATTTCTGGACAGCCCACCTGGTGTCCGCTCATCCCACGGAGCAGGCGAATTGATTTCATTTTCTCAGAATATCTGTAACTTTGTCTAATCGAAACAGGGACTCAACAGCAAAGTATTGCAGAACATCAACCAAATCTGTGCAACGGAACGCGTTTGGTGATAAGAAAATTGATTAATAATGACTTTTCGCGACGATATCCAAAGGGAAATTCAAAGGTGAGGAAGCTCTCGTTCCAAGGATCCCCAGGGTCCCAACCGACATGCCATCACGAGACCAATCCTAAAAGTTTGTGGTCTGAATCTAGAAAATCCACGTTTTAGCAGGTTCACGAGTCGGAAGACCATCTGCGTTATTTGTTCTTGCGTCACATAACAAACGAAAAATGTCGTCTATCACAAGGTGCATTAAGTGGAAATAAAGAGTGGAACCCATGCAATAAAATACATGGCCAGTAAAGAATCCTTAAGATACTAATTTTTTTAATTACCTACGTAAATTATCCAAATAAAAAGTTCGGTGAGTCAGCAGTTAGTACATCCAGTTCACATCTTCAAAATGCGCAATTAGAAAAAAGTTGGTAATTATTGTTCACCGGGTATGTGATGCGAAAACAGCTGGAGGTGCGAGGAATCTGTTTAAAGGGACGAACTAACAAAACGGAGTCGCTCTGGAAATGTAGATTAACCGGCCATAAATATTTAGATAGGGCTTTCAGCCAGTCTCGTGAAGCTCTGTGACCCCAGGTGACACGAGCGTTTATCAATAATTCAAAGAAATACGGAGAAATTGAGACAAAAAAACGCCAAAATTCTGCTTCTACGTCGACGGCAACCGTTTTAAAGTTACAAAGATATAAATGACAATCAACAATATTGATCTCAAATATTAATAACTTTGATTAAATAAGGTAACTAGTGGGGATGGGACGAACACCTGGTCGTCGAGACCGCTATGATCTATTGTGCTTACTGTTCTTAATTTAATTCAGAACCTTTTTTTCACAAAGTGAAGGAGGTTTTTAGACGTTTCCCCTAACGTAGGCTGGAGTTAGGACACCCTTTCCGAAATCCCGGAATCTTCCTGGCTTTACACAAATTGCTAAGGTGCCACCTAAGGGGACAATGGCCAGTGAGGAGAGTCCCACAAGTTTGAGAAGGGCTTAAGCCTTAGCGGCCATAGAGCATTTGCTCATTTCCTTGAAATGGTCAAGAACGACTTGGCTTGTACCTCACACTTTATAAGCAATTAGTTTACACCCTAAACAAACAAGTTTTCATAAACTTATAACACCTGTACTTTCCCGTAACGCTACCTTACTCGAGATGTTGTGTGTTGTTTGAAATCAAGAGAGGAAGAAGTTGCAAATCGCCTCATTAGTGTCCGACCTAACTCTATGACAAGTTCGTCTTCCTCGACGCTAGAGAAACAAGAAATCGAATTCTGCGCATCCCTAGCCATCGGACTAACTTTTTCTGCAGGAGCTTTTCATCCCAATGGGCAAAAATCTAAAATGAAAATGTTGAGAAATTCAACTTGACACCAAAAGAGAGCGTGATCAAGGATAGATTTAAAAAAATGTTGGTGAATGAATATTAAATTGGTGTTACAATTGAAAGATGTGATGTCTGGAGATTAATTCCAAGAACTTACCATACACATATACTAAATGTCATTTTCATCATAAGGAGTTTTGATTGATTTACTGAGGAAATTTTAATTGTAAACCTTTGTCAGAGTAGGTGGTGGAGAGGGACTTACGGCCCTAACCTGCCCTGATCGCAAAATAAAAGATTCAATCAATCAATCTTACCGAGATGATTGCATAGAAGTTCGTGACCTTCGAGTTCGGGATAGTCGAAAGTGTCTTTGCAGAAGAGGACTTTGGTGTTTTTCCAGGGAGCAGTGAAACCTCCCAGAGCGACGACTAAAGCAGTTTTGAGCCACTTGTCAGCTACGCCTTCCAGTCTCCGGGCGATTCCCCGGTATCGGCAGTACTTGGGGTAACTGAGGACGACAACTCCCGTTTGGGTCTCCCAATGTTTAGCACCTGGTAACAGAATAGTACAATGGTCAATGCAGATATCCATGGAAATAGAACTCGAAGCTTGTAGGGTGTGACATAGAAGTGGACAGATTCAGATGGATACTTGTTAAATGTCGCATGGTGCATACAAAAAAATGTTGACTATCCAACTCGTTTCATCATCTTCAAACTGCTCTAGTTGGAATGAATTGAGATATCTCCAATCCGATTTCAACATCGCGTTAAGCGTGAATTTACAGCAGTTGAAAGAATTTTCAATATTTCTTTTTTTTTCACGTTATGTAGCAAGCAAACTAGATGGATTTTTTTCTGTGAATGAAGAGTAAACCAAACCAATATTATCGTAACCAAAACATCGATATATCGATATTATCGTGTGGCATTGATGGAAAAACATCGTAATGTCAATGTCCCATCCCTAACTGTTTCTGATATTGGCCCGTCATCGTTCAAACGTGAAGCATTGAATTATTTTTGTAACTATTTACGTGTGTTTGGAATCGATGTTTTCCAAATTTTATAAATTAGTAATCGATTATTCGGGTATGATTGGTCAAGTTTCTGTGTTCTTCAATATTAAATTCATTCCATATTAAATTCGTGATCTCCGGCGTACGTACCTACGTACGTACCTACCACCTCTTACACAGTTAGTTTCTTCTTCCTTTACCTTGAGCAGGGGTCTCCAAACTACGGGTCGCGGGCCGGATGCGGCCCCCGGAAGGATTTGGTCCGGCCCGCCGCTCCCGGACGCCAATGGAAAAAAATAGGCTATCTCCAGAACAGAAAGAAAAGTTGGTCATGTGACCTAGAGAAAGCCCGTGCTTGTTATTATTTCCTATTGAATAATGAAAAACTAATAATCATGGAATTAAAAATATCTATTTAACCACTAAAAATTAATGTTTAGTACCTATATTAGGCCAAATTTTGAATTTGTCGTCAAACTCGTCTAGGAGAGCACTGTTTTCAAGTGTCTAATTTTCACAATTTTCTGGGGGAGGGCCCCCGAACCCCCCTTTAGCTGGGGGATTAGCCTCCCAGGCCCCACTGTTGCCCAACCCCCCACCTCCACACTATGATACGGCCCTTGGGGCAAATAGTTTGGAGACCCCTGACCTAGAGACTCAACGTTAGTTTTTGTTGCCTTTCTTGAATGTATACGATCGTCAAACCAACTTGCTCGTTGCACGTTCCTCCCTTCCCTTTCCATCTGAGACGATGAAAATCCCACATGATAGCACTAACTTTTAAAGGTTTTCTTTAAAACATTGGCAGTGTCTGCATACTGCTTGTATTGTCACACTGCCCACCACCCTTCCACCAATGGGAGGTTGCTATGATACGTCCAAACTGATGTTGATTGCCCAGAAAGCCGCAGTGGAAATTTTGGCTGGACCTCCATATTTGTCACATCTCAAAACTAATAATTAGTTTCATGAATTATTTCATCATAAATTATATACGAAGTTATCAGTACCAACCAACCAACTTGCTCCGTGTACCAAACAACCAAAATAGCGAATCCCCACTATTATCGCGGCACAGAGGTCACTAGCAAACAAGCAGTTACATATCTAGGAGTTACATTAGATACCAAAATTACATTCTGGGAACAAATTAAAAAAGCAACGGACAAGGCAGCGCAGAAAACAACAGCTCTCAGCCACCGTAAGCGAAACATGAATGGGCCGAGACCATACAAGCGTCGTCTGATGATGAGCGTGGTCCAATCTATTCTGTTGTATGGCGCGGAGGTGTGGACTGACGCCTTAAGCATAGCCTATTACCGCAAAAGAATGGTGGCTGTCCAATGAGGAGGAGCGTTAAGGAATGCGTGTGCCTACCGAACATTTTCAGAGCCAGCTATACTTGTACTCACTGGCTGCATCCGAATCCAACTTTTGGCTACAGAACGTAGAGTATTTGACCGACGTGAAGAAGGAGAAAGAAACCGCATAATCAAAGAAGAGAGGAAGTACACCAAGGCAAGGTGGCAGGAAATGTGGACCAAAAGTGGCTAGAGAGAAAGCTTGGAGAGGTGAACTTTTTCTCAACACAGTTCCTCTCGGGACACGGACAATTTTATTCGTACCATCACAGAATGGGGAAAGTAGACGATCCAACTTGCCCGAATTGTGATGGAGGAGATGACGATGTGTTTCACACATTCTTCATGTGTCAGCAGTGGGAAAGACAAAGAAGATATCTGCAGGATGATCTGGAAATGCCATCGGAGGACATGACACCGGAGAACATAGTTGGCAAAATGCTTGAAAGAGAGGAGCATTGGACCTCTGTAGCGGTCTATGTCGAAGGCATCCTGCAGAGAAAGATCACCCAAGAACGAGAGAGACAGAGGAGGCTACAAATGGACCGAGAGGAATAAATACATCCCAAAGACTTGGCCTGAAGTAATGTGTTGAACAGTTCCAGGCCGAGTTCCAACGTGGGAAAGGAAGGTGATTTTTTAGTGAGTTTGAATCCCACATAACCTGAAGAGCGGTCCCTTCTGGGTATCTTACGAGATCCGATTTTCACCTTAGGATCTCGAAAATTTCCTCACCTGCCTACCGAAAAAAAAATAAATTGTGGCAACCGAGGCAGCATCTGCTGAGAGCCTAAGGAGGGGACACAAAAAGGCCCACGTCCGCATCTTCTCAGACAGCCAAGGGTCGACTAAAGCATTAATGGCACCAACCATCTGGCATATAGAATATCTGGTAACGAGAAGGCTGACGAGCTTGCAAGAAGAAACCCCATTTGTATTCCCTGAGCAGGCAGTAGGTATACCAAAAACCGCCATCGGAAGGACCATCATCACGTGGGTCAACCAACAATGGTTTGTTGGTAGATGGCTCAATCTTGAAGGACATGTCCACAGTAAACTTAGGCGGAACCCGACAACAAAATCACTGAATGGCTACTTGGCAAAAACCGTAGGTAACTAAAAAACAATGGTAGGCCGCACAACCGGCTTTGCACTCCTATGGTTACACTCCTACACCGCACTGGGGTCACACAAAGTTCAACCCTAAGCAGGTTATATAAGGAGACTGACGAAACGGCATCCCACATCATATTTGAGTGGTCAGCACTCACCTCTCGCAGATTTGAACTCCTTGGGGCACAAACCCCTGACCAAGGGGCTGAATCTCCTTGATTAAATGCAAAACTTAGGAAAGTAGAATAAGCCAAAAGGCTTCCGTGCTGGGGGCCCGAAACCCGAATTTTCATCAATTGGGAGTTATAACTTTTATGGCTTGCTAGGGCTGCCTCTTCCAAGTAAAGAGGGCTCGTCATCCGAAATTAGGATCACAAATTCATTTTTCAACCAGAGTGAAAAACATTTTTGTTGAAACTCACCGATTTCAGTTTGTTATTAAAATTTCCTTTAAACTGCGTACTTATTTCGATAATGATCATTAAGCGTCTATCTTCTGCGAGATCACCATGATTTTCTTCCAAATAAGTACCGTAGAATAATTCCATCCACAAAATGAACGTTAACCAAATCCGAATAAGCTATTCTTAACGATGTGTTCCCGATATATCAAGCCAAGACGAACTGACTTAAAACGAGACCGCGTTATTGCGAATGATAATCCGAACAACTTAGTCAAGCCCAAACAGAACCTCCTTGATTCATAAGGCCAGGAGGACACACCTGTCCTGCACTCTTCCGATCCAGCTCCGATCATGCAGTCGGACGGGTGTCGGAGAGGGCAATGTATTCGAACTTGAAACCCTGTGGTTCACACTTTTCCGACACACGACCGATCCCACTCCCGTCCGACTCCGATTTCGCTTCCGATCCTGCACCGGAATCGAAATCTATTCTAGTTTTGTGGAGGTTTTTCCAAACTAAAATTAAATAACAATGTCTATCAAACCGGAGGAGCTAATTGAGTGTGTGGGGAAATATCCGGTACTGTACGGCCAAACCTTTTATTTACTTTTGCTTCCAACAAGTTGAAAGTAGACATCGGCATTCTAAAATATTGATAGAACTTGGTTTCATCGTCTAAAAGATGAGGTAGCAACGTTGAAAACTCTCCTTCTTCAGGTCTGCTTTTCCAAGCAGCGTGCACCCAGAATCTACGTTTATTTATTTATTTTGGTTCTTCGTCACCGAACACCTTCCTTTCTCTTCACCTTCCTCATCGAGTGCAAGTGCCACCCCGGCCAAATCCCTGTTGCTAAAATTCTTCAACATTTTCCATCACAGTCACAGGACACTGTTAACATCCGAGAGGCGACTGGCGGTCGGAGAGAAGCTCCGAAGAGAAGAGAAGAGACGGGACAAGTGTGCCTATCCCTTTCCGATTTTCGGGGCAAAATCGGATCGGAAGAGTGCAGGACAGGTGTGTCGCGGCCTTCACACGTCGCGGAAATATTTTAACAACATCGGTGCGATGGTGAAGGTACGAGTACATCGCTCTGTTTTCCAATAACGTAAGGAATGAGTGGAGTGACGGTAATGACGGTCTCGCTCTGTCTTTGACCACATTTTAATCCACTGCACATGAATACGGCGATGAAATTTGTAAAACTTCTAGATTATGGTCAGATCTTCAAGAAGAAAATGAGCCAAACCAAAGGGAAGACCTAACTTTTTCCATGCTTCTCAAGCTGTATTTCGCTATAAAACCCCAAATCCGGAGTTAATGTTCAAGCCAAGTCAAGTTAATGTTTTAAAAAAAATACCTAAAAATAACTTTTATTTCTTACCGATACTACGTTAATATATTTCCAACATTATACCATTTAGGAATTTCTTCAACCATGTAGAGCGTTGTAGGAAATGTTCAAATTACACTTCCAAAAAACCTTAAAATCTCGAAATATCATGATTCAGCCTAAATTTGGTACTGAAAACTATTTTTAGCCACCGGTAATTTCACTGCATTATTCTAAATTTAATAACTTTGAGAAAACCACGTTACATCTGAGTGACTTGGCAAAGATGGATTTTTTTCCACTTGGCAACGCAAGAAACAAATTCTGAAGGGGGGATTTATTTTTCTTGGTCGATTGCAAAGGTTTATTATTGAAAGTTATAAACGGAAATGATTAATACCATGTTGTAGAAATATACCTATTTTTTCTTCATTTGAGTCGACTTCTCATCAATTCAACATGTAAACGACCCATACAAAATACCTGGATTTAATCCCGGAGTAATTCTCCAATCTACGGACTCGAGAGGGTTTGAGCGCCGGGCGGGAGGTGTAGTGAAGCAAATGTTATATTATAGCTCGAGGTAAAAGGAGACTTTGTATCCGCTTTATTGATCTCGTTCCGCCTCTGAAACGCCCCAGACGAGGTCTTTTCATTAGCTAGACGCCTGAAAAGCCACATTTGCCCAGCAGTTGACGGGTCCAGGGGGGCGAAAATCCAAGTCCGGTAATTGCGAGTTAACTCCTCTCGGACTCATGAAACAAGTTACAGTTTTGAGAGAAGAAAAAACTAGTTACAGTCAAGCAGCATGACCATTTGAGCGAGTTATCGTATTCTATTACTGTTGGACTGTTTTGAAAAGTGAGCAATTACTGCGCAAAGGACTTAAAAATGTTAAGGCAAATCAAATTTGGATTATTACTTTTCAATAATGAACCTTTTTTATGACCATCAAACCGAATTGTTTTTCCACTCAAAAGCTGTTGGCACTAAGAGCTGCGTAGATTTCAAGAATCGAATAAAAACATTCGTCAGTCCGCCAAGTAATCCATGCATTTTGATCTATCAACTCTATGAGGTTATAATAATTATAATTAATTATCAAAGATTACACCATAATAAAATCGGAAACTCGAAAACTTTTAATGTAAGAGGGAAGTCTTTTTTTGGCTTGATTCAAATAGAAACTAGTTGGAGACCACATGGGTTGCTGTACGATCATGCAGTAGATAGTCGGGCTTCAAGTTCAACGGAAGGTCTGATCTGAACTGGATGGCTAGCGGTAGCACAAGTATTTTTTATTTTAAATTCAATTACAAGGCATGGAGGCGCCAGGTTTCGAGTTTACATGATATACCACAAACTACGCCTAATAGTCATAGGTCATTAATTCACATAGAAGGGCTTTCTGATGCAGAAACAATAAACCTCCCTGTAATAATTTGCAGGGGTTTTCTTTAAATAGCATTCCGCTAGTAAAGAAAAAACGTCGAACGTTTTTTTATAATTTTTTACGGATTTCAATGAATTTCAAGTACGTAGTTCAACATGAAATGGGCATGCATTTTTAGGGCCTCCCTTCCGAAGCAAGGCTTCGTCAGGAAAGGGACCCTTATAAGAATCGAGAAGATGTGTGAAACAATCTAGTATAGGATAATCGAATTTCATAGGTTTTGATAGATCCTGAATGATTCATAGATCGATCGATAAACATTAATTCTCGTTCGGGGATCGTTCCATTAATGATATTGTCGTTTGGCTATCAATTGATAAACGTTCATTGTCGGTATGAGGTAGACTGATTATGACTGGGGAGTGGAGAAGGGCGTTTTCAAGGCTCTAGACTTAGCTAGAACGGGTTCCAGTAGCAGGGCGCCAGGAGCGACCAAAAGCTAAGCGGCACTTCCACGTTACCCTTCGGCGTAACATTTTTCGGCTAGTTAGTCCAAGGCTAAAGCGTGTTCCATGCTAAAAAAAAGTCAATGTGTGTGACATCTTCTGTTGGCACTGCGAGCCAGCAATTCTAAGTACGTTTTCATGATTATTTTATTGATCGATTCCAATTTTAGTCCAGTTGTGTAATAAACATCGGAAATTTTGAATTTTTGGTTGGAAGAAAAAAAGTAACCTGTAATTGGCCTTCAACAGCTCATTTTTCAATTTTTGTTCATAAAATTGTTACAAATATGTATTAGCTGATATTGAGCATTACACATCCAGTCATGAGCAAAGCACTCAAAAACCGCGAATTTCTCGTCACTTAGGAACTTTGAGTCAGGAAATCAAAAGTGGTAGCTCGTGTTTGAACCAACCTCTCAATGTGCATGAGTTTGCAGAAAGACTCGCATTACGCAGATAAGCATCGTAAATTTGAGTATCCTACAGGTCCTACAGGCGACTCACCGAGATTCTGTTTTTCCTTGTTGACGTCGTCCATGTCAATTTTGATGTTGGCGCAGATGGAGGTGTCCGCCTGAGGGCAGTCTTGCTCCCAGACGGCACCCAACCCCCAGTTCCAGTCCGTCGCGTGAGTTATCCACGTCAGAAGATCTTCCACGCGGATCACAACTTTCTCCGTGATCGCCAGCACCTCGTCCTGCAACAAAATGATCAATTTCATTTGACGGCAATGCATCATTCATACAGGAGGGTCGCGAGTCAAGATCTCTCTCTTCCGCCACCTTTTTAAATTCGTAAAAATGCATGTAAAAAAAACAATTCTAGCCAGTCCTAAAGCCTCACACAGACGAAGAGATGCCCGTTGGAGATGCTACCACCGAAAAACTGGTCAAAACTAGCCATTCCCCACCTCGCTGGGGGTCAAGTCCCCTGGACCGGTTAGGATTTTTGGCCTATGGTCTCAAAAAACATGGAACATGCTGCAGCATCCCCTTCCTCACAGAATAAAAAAAATTAGAGGAAATTGAAAGCTGAAAACAGTAATTTCATTTTGCTGGCAACCAGAATATATTTATTCTAACTAAAATGGAGAAGTAAAAGTAGTATTTTCACTCTGTCGTAAAATGGACATAATTTCCCACTCGATAAAGTGAAAATGGAAACAGTAAGTGAAAAATGGACATCACTTTCCACAAAAAATTGACTCTGTAGGGAATGTAGACATGGTCATTACTCTAGTTAAGCACAAGGTGTGGGGCCGTACTAATCAGGTAATGTTAAAAGTTGCAATTTACGCCGTCAATACCGAATTTCTTTTAGGATAGATTAAATTTACAAATAAATAAAATAAACCACTATCCTCAATTAGAAAAGAGATGTTTTTCTGTTAGGTTCAGCAACATCAGCTGCAAAGTGGACAAAATACGCAAAAAATGCTTAAAATCCAAGTTTTAACAAATGAAAAATTTTCAGGGATGAGTCAACAGTTGATAATTTCAATTAATGAGATACTATTCCATCATAACCCTAGTAGGGAGTGATTTAGCTCTTCTGACAAGGAGAAAAGGCCAGAACATTGTTCATTTGTCGAGCGAGTAGGCACTAGAGAGTCAACATTCGATTCAGCGAAACATGTATAAAATCGGACAAAATTAAGTTTTCCAAAGGAAGTTAATTTTGAATGAAAAACGGCGATTTTACCGAAAAAACCGATGTTTTTCCACATTCTAACCTCATTTTCTGCGAGAAGTTGATTTTTAACAAACAAAAAATTGATTGGTCCATAACAAGGTGACTTTTGGTGCAATTTGTAGGAGACCTGCGCAATACTGCTACACAAATTAATACAAATACAAAGCTTTTAAAAAATAGGTAATTTTGACAAAAATTTACTTTTTGGGCTACACGTTCACGGCTCGACTCAGCCTGAAAATGCTATTAGGGCTTTCAACTGTCTGGAAAGTATGGTCTTTTATTTCATTTTAGGTCCGTTTTCTAGAAGAAGTTGATTTTGGGTAACACACTCAACACTTGAATCTTGAGGCACTTTTGGTGGGTAAGAGGAAGGAGATGTGGGGACATATGGGAGAGAAATCAGACAGAACTGGCATCACATCCTGTCATCGTTACAGCCTTTCTGTACGGTAGCAAGTCGAAATTGTCATAAATCATACATCCTTTAATTTAGCAAAAATTTACTAGAAAAGTGCTAAATTGAGGGTTTTTAAGTTACAAGGACAACTTTTTTTCGTTTTGAAATGCAAACATACATTATCATCCACAGTCATTCATCGATGCGCAGAAGTAGGCAGGTTGGAATTTTTGAAAACATTCCATGAATAGATAGAATTTTTGTTAACGGGGCTTATGTGAAAGAATAACTGAAGAACGGACAAATCTGGAATGCGGACAATGAAAATGAATCTTCAATTTCGAAATGCAATAAATTTTTTAAAAGCTTTCACTGTCGAGAACACAATCTACATCCTAATTGTATTCATTCTCGACCCGTTTCACGGCGGAGGCTAAAGTTGAATCCTAAATCAATACACACAGTGAGACCTCGTTCGGTGAGTCGACTGTTTCCATAGAAAACATGAAGAAGGGGGAATATACGTTTGTATCACTTCACAGTGGTGAGTCGGTAAATATAATCATAAATAAGGGACACAGTTTAATTCCAAGTCTCCGCTTGGCGCTCATTTCCTTCTCCCTCCCCCGTTAGCAGGAATATCAACATCGATTTGCCTCGTACCGCCGCTCAGCCTGATTCTGACTCCCTCGTTTTAGGTTCGTTGATTCCCCGCAGTTTTCTCCTTAGTTCTGCCCGTCACGTAGATATTGTATTCAGAGCGTTTTATTCGAAATCCGGATCCTTTGTGTATTGGATGGTGAGGATTTCCAGAGGGCAGGTGTTTTACATGTCCAACAACCAGAAATGACAACAAAAAGTAATGCAAACGTCACAGACAGATGAAAAAGTTGAAATTTTAATAATTTTGACTGTTAGTCACCCTGATCGAGTTGGGGAATCTAGCTACCATATATACTAGACTAGCGAGAAACCCGCACGAAATATGACATTCCTGTGCAAGCCTTCAACAGTTAGCAACCATAATAACAAAACCTTGAGAACCAAACAAATTGCGAAGTGTACAGCAGTTTTGAAGCAGATTGGCAAGTAAGCCATTTAGCAACTTCTTCTTGAAAAGCTCCAGAATGCATTCCAAAATTAAAGCTTCACTTCGACACTCTAGTTGAATGGTAAAACTTCCATAATGTTGACTCTTTGATCTTCGTTGCTTGTCATCCTGTGCGACTCACGGGAAATCCAGTTAGCGTATTACAGACTGCTAAGTGAGCCATTTGCATTCAGCCTATCTTGATGATCCTTTGGCTTTTTGATAAAGTTTGGCATTGTTGGGTGGTTCACAAACTTTGCAGAACACTACCATCATCGAAAAAACTTGTTTGATTTGGGGGATATTGTTGAATTGATTGGTTCTCATGGTGGTAGTGTTTTACGAAGTTTGTGAATCGTTTCTTCATGCCACCCTTCATCAAAAAATCTATGGCACATCAAGGCAAGCTGCAAAGCACTCTTCTCTGTTCGAACGCTTTACGGCACACTTGGCAATTTGTTATAATACGCTAGCTGGATTCCCCTTGAGTCGCACAGGACGGCAAGCAACGCAGATCCAAGAGTAAACATTATGAAAGCTTGACAGTTCAAGTAGAGTGTCGATGTAAAGTTGGGATTTTGGAATACATTACATAGATTTCGAAGAAGTGGAAAGGCCCACTACTATTCCTACTTTACATTCGCGATCTACGAAAAACAGAAGAAAGTACAGATATTAGGTTCCCAAACGACACCGCAATCTTGGCGATAGGAGAAACGAACATTAAACATCAGTTTCAAAATTGAACCACTCCATCCATGGCATCCATGAATGGACAAAAAGATGGAAATTAGATTGAATTCTTTACATGTAGTCTTTACTTTTTGATATCGCAAATAAAAGGACTACTTACATACGTAATCTTAAGTGCCAGCCTTCCTTGATCAAAAGGTAATTTCTTATACCAATGAGGCCAAATATTTGGTGAACGCTCTTTCCTGATTCGGGTGGAAATCACACGTTAAAAAGAAAAAGTCTGAACTAGGTATTCAATACCGGAAGATGTACTGGATTATGGGAAGTCACTCGAAAATGTCTATTCACAATAAAGTCGTATTGTACAAGCAACGTATATGGATTTCAACTATTATGGGCGTACTGCATTGAGTAAAAGCGATATTTTTCAGCGCTTTTAGAAAAATGTTTTGAGTAGTAACAGATGTTGCGTGTCTGGATTTACCTCTGCTGGATTCGAAATCAAGCCTAGAAATTCGGAGGTCATTTCCCACCCCATTCCGGCCGGAAGCCCTACACTTCCTTCGTCTTCTCATGGAAACTCATAGATTTGCCCATATTTCCCACCAATATCTTTGACATTTCCGTTCTTTCAGGGCCAACTGCCAGAAAAATTGATTGGATGGATATTTGAGAACTGCACAGCCGCTGAACCACCCCAGCCGCACCCGACGCATCCATGTGAACGGGCTTGAAGTGCAAGCGAGAGCGCGCACCGAGCGACAAAAAGGCACAATCGGCCTTGTTCGGCAGCGTTCGACATCTCTCTCTCTCCCGCCAAAATCTCGTTTCGTTCCGTCATTTTTTGTTGTTTCATTTCGAGTTTTCATTTCGTTTTGTGTCGTCATACTTGAGTGAGCGATGCGTCCGCGGACAGCTGCTAAACAATAATACATTTACATGTTTTCGTCAAGTACGAAGTGCAGTGAAAAGTGAATGTGGTGTTAATTGTTTATAGCAACCCTAATTGAGGCGATAAAGGTAATGATTCTTTCGATATTAAATATAATATAGAAATATAAAGTGATATACTGTCGAATATTCGTGCTTTCATCATTGAAATAAATAGCATCGGTCCGCTAGAGCAGCGATTGTAGGTCATGTTATAATTGACAAAACTATAACAATAAGTTACCAGAACTATTTCACGATGAGTAAAAAATCAATTGCTTTACTATAGATCGAAATAATTTCCAAAATGAATTCAAAAAATTAAAATGAATGTTAACTCTTCCATATATAGTAACAACGTGTCTGAAATGACAGGTTGGACCAGCCAGCCGTCAAAGGGAACAATTTTTTTCTATACCAAACCTAGGCTTTTTAAAAGCTAGAGTATTTTCCAGTATTTTTTTATGACGTTGTTACTTTCAACTATCGTCAGTAAATCAAACCAACAACACAGACAACCAATTTTTGCTATAGTAAGGCAGGTGCCATCCCATCAAATTGATAGCAGCTGTTGGATGGGTGGAATGCACGGAACTTTGAAGGTGGTTGCAGGCTTGAAGCAAGATCAAAACAATATATAACAGGAAAATATAATTTTTTATTGTTTTAGGCTCGACTCCCATAAACGGTGGAAGTTGCACAATGTTGACTGTGCGACTCTCGGAGTATCCAGCTGGCGCATTATAATAGATTGCCAAGTGAGCCATTTTGCAACACCTCTCCAGCCCAGCTTGCCGCGGGTCCTCTCCGCTTGTTAACTTCCCCATCGATTACTGCAGGCCCATTTAGCCTCGCACAATCTTGTTACGCCTAGTGAGACCCCGGACCTGCATTGTCATCATGAGGGAGTACTCCCTTGTCCACAACACATATATCTGTCCTAAACACTATCGAGTTTCAGCTGGGTTTCGATTTATATTATTCATTTCAAATAGTCCACTTCAAATTCGACTTTAGGTACATTATAAATGTAGTAGGAAGTTCAACGTTTTTTCGGCGATATCTCTTTTAGAAGTTTGCAATAAGTAGTAGTTTTTGTCCCGTTTAAGCAAACTTTAATCCTTTACAAAACCAGGAAGGGGTTTGAGAATAATGAAAATCTGCATACTTGGTGCTTGAACATAAACTATGAATAATAGTACTTCAGACTGCCATAATGTATACTACTGTCGAACCTTATGAGCGTCTAAGGGGACTAAAATTAATTGGATTCAGTTACAAATGGACGATTTGTTCACATCTCCCAACCATTGTCTCCAGGTACCAAGTATCCTATTAACGCGTTTTTAATTCTCTTGGCTCTTCTCAGCCCCTCCAACAAACGAGACAAGAAAACAGTAATTTCCCACGTTCACTGTGGCACCTACATACTACTTTTTCGGGTAGACAGGGTTGCCACTGCGGGTCCGACATCATAAGCCCAAGGTCAATCCAATCTCCGAATCTCTTTAAGCCCCTGACAGATAAATCGGGACTTTTCCTGGAAATTAGTCAATGGTCATATTTCTCCCATTTATAACTCCCAGCACAAATCAACATTTTCTGGTCCTCTGCGATGTGAGAAGAATGTAACACATGTTACCTACGACCCAGTTAACTGGAAACGACTTTGTCGCAGCAGATTTTAGGATCCACCAGTTCAGTTAGTCCGCGTGCACGAGGCCACGTCGGCCATATTTCTTCATTTAACGCGACTCTGCCCTTTTCCAGCTCGCGTATCACGTTTCCTTTCCTAAACCGCACGATCGTTGTTCCTGGTACGATGTACCACTTAGCCGTAAATTGTTCCTTGTAAGAAATGTCGTAATTAGACTAAATTGGTAAGAACATCCATGAATGGACATTTGGATTGTAGTCACTTGTAGACGAGGCAGGTGGGTTCCCATATAAATCGAATACACAGCATAACATACCTTCAGAACTATGAGTTGAACTAGAATATCAAATGAAATGATACATTTTATACCGGATGAATTTTTTCCAAATATCTAATATTCCGGGGCAAAAAATAGGCGGATGTTTCAAATTTTGGTTTATCAGCTTCACTTTGTAATTGTACAAGATGCCTTCGTGACCACGCTCCTCAACTTTTGTCACTTGAGACGGGACGAGTGGGTTCCTGACGAATGACATTGTATGGACTGAGATCTCTCCGTATGAGAAGAGCCATCATCTCTTGATGACGTAACTTTAGAATTAATAATTGAACTAAAATACTAATCAAATAAATACATTTTATACCAAGTGAACTTTTTCTGGAGCAAAAATTGGTGGCTTTTCAATTTTGAGTTATTGTTTTCAATTTTTAATTGTGTAGGATGCCTTTGTAATCGCGCAGGAAAAATTTAGAACAACACATAGCAACTTCTGAACCCAAGTGTGACACACACACAATGACACTGTCAATCACGCAAAATTCACAGAATAATAAACACAGCAGCTTTTATTAGAGCAATAAGCAACAATTAGCAGCTCTTTTACAGAGTTGTTATCGTTTGAAATTTAAAAACATTATTCAATAAAATTTTGGATATACATCGTTAAATGCCTCAGTTTAAGTTTGATAAACTTTTTCCGAGTGTTATTGCGATGAGAAATATAAGTTTCATAGCTCATTTTGGCAGTTTTGGTGATTTGTTTTATTTGATTCACCTCATTTTTTGAATTTGACCAATTTGAGCACGTTAAAGCTCATAAACTGATGTCCAACAAACTCCTGGCATGCTTGATTTCTTTGCGCAAAAACGTTTTATTACAATCGTATTAGCTATCGTCTGATGAATTGAAGCACACATATAAAAAAATTAGAATAATTATTATTACATCCAAGAGTTATTCCAGAGTACCTCAAAATGTTTTCCAAGAAAATTCGCATAGTAAGAAGTATGCATGACATAATTACGCTGGATGGTGCACCCAAATGTCATTATTTATATTAAATGCCATTAATAACATATTGTTTGTTAATACAAATGATTAAAAGTGCTAAACAAAATCGAAAATCGTTAAAAATTCGGAATCTTTCTTTAAACGGGAACAAATCATTGAGAACAAATTTTGTAGCATCTAAATTATGTCATGCCGTTAATAACATAGGTATCATGTTTTTGAAAAAATTATGAAAACTGCAACAAAAAAAATTTGTTTGAAATTACGAATTTTTATTTGAATGGGATAATATAATTCAAAAGAAATTTTGTAACCTATCAATTATGTTATGCCATTAACATACGAAGCGTTTAAACAAATTATAAAAACTGCAAATTGTTTGAAACTATGAATCTTTGTTTGAATGGGAGAATATAGTTAAAACAAATTTCGTAACCTATCAATTACGTTATGTCATTAATAGCATATCATGTGTGTCAACAAATTATAAAAACTGCAAAACGAATAGAAAATCACAATGAGCAGGGGAGGGGCATGACATGAATGGGGGTGACAGGACTGTTTATAATAGAAAATTATAATGGTCGTAACCACGCTGTGCTACCCTGTGAGGTGATGGATAAAGTTACCCCTTCCATTGAGCAGAATGCGGATACAATGCTCCCCCCGCGCACAGAGGATGACCCAGACGCTTGATAACATCTGATTCATCTCCCAAGGTGCCGGATTCTCAAATCGGGAAGGACCAACCCACCCGGGTGATGATGATCCACCACGGTTAAAAATTCTTTCGCACCACAGTGCTTACATTTCGAAACAACATAACATAAAGTTGATAAAATTATTTAAGGGAAGTCACCAGTAAGGTGATGCTTCTAGAGTGGATCCTATTATTATTCACATGGGTTCCCTCTTCATCACGATATATTCAGTTCGCTGACCACAACGTACAAACAAGCTCACATGAACATTCATTCGTGTCTTTAACTGTCAACTATACACGTTCAAGCTCCAACAAGTTTTATTCGCGAAACGCCTCGGATGATAAGAACAACGAAAATTGCGTTATATATATATATATATAGACATTTCTATATTGCATGGATATAATGGAAAGATAATACGAGACGTACAGACTTGAAACTCGAAGCGGATGAAGGTTGGAACGCTGGAAGTCCTTTCCGAGTCTCTTTACATGAATAATGCAAAGGATCCCGGCATCTCGAGGAAAAGGCTGTCTTGGATTGTCGGTCCTCTTCGACCGAGAAAAAAACCCCGATTTAAAACAAATGAGAAATTATATGTGTGCGGAAGATTCGTTTAGAATTTCGAGTTGTACAATCGATATTTGAGAGTGGATAAAGGCGATAAGGATCGAGTGTCATCCGAATGTTATCATGAAACGAACACCCATTGATATATGACTCATGGAGTATTGGGTCTTGAAGGTACTGCCTTCAAGAATTCTATCATTGGTAGGTAACGCGAGCATTACAGGATCGTCCTCAAGTCCGGTTTTTGTGTGATCCCACTTCTTTTTAGATTATTTTCCTCCTTTTTTAACACACCTAGATATATTTATCGAACAAAAAAGGAGGAAAATAAGCTAAAAAGAAATGGAAATAGTTAAGATGTAAGGACTCATCACGGATTCCATTTACTCCCTTCCATAGTTAGATTTGAAAGATTTAAAACATGGTTCAATACCAATGTATGAATACTAAATTGAACAAATAGAGAGTGATACGAGTCAATCGAGAATTCTTACTTGAGCAGCCATAAAAAGGATTGGGTTATTCCCTCCCTTCTCCATTCCCCCTCCTGTCGGCAGAAACAAAATTTTCGTGATTTATAGCACAACTAGACTAAAATTGGGATCGATAAGAAGAAAATCGGTTTAGGAATGCAAGGCGACAGCAGCAACAAAATGTGTCACACTTACAGAGACTCGTGTTGTGTTTTCAAGGATTCGGTCTTGGAATGGTCTGAAACCGATTTGTATTCAGTTTTCTTTATCGTGTTTGGGTTGTCCCATACACCTTCTCAGATCAATTCTCCCTCTACTGACGCCTTGCTTCAGAGAGAAATATACAACTACGGCTGCCAAGTTGGGTGTGGCGCACAGTTTCCACATACTGATAACATGAATGTATGGTTCTTTTGTAATGTTTTAGAAGATCTCGAAAAATTCTTCATTTTAAGAGAAGTAGGAATTAAGCAAGCTACTTGGATCCTTCTTTTAATCTGTTTTCAAGCGTCCCATGCAGTGTGGGCATTAAACTTGGAGCTGTCCTTCCCTCAGACGGCAAGTATGAACGAACAAGACTTGTCGAAAAATAGGAGAAATAGGTAAATTGAAAGCATGTATAAGTATGATCGCTCGGTAAATAGGAATATGCGTTATCGAAATCAGTCTCTAATCTCATATCACTACGTCACCTTCGTCAACTTCAGTAACTGAAGTTCTAAAACATTGCAAAAGTACTATGTGTTAATGTTTACCTGTTACGATTGTGCCGTGACAAATAATTAAGAACTGTTCTTAATTATTTGTCACGGCACAATCGTAACAGGTAAACATTAACACATAGTACTTTTGCAATGTTTTAGAAGATCTCCAAAGATTCTCAATCTTGAAACATGTACGGATTAAGCTGCTGCGCCGATTCATCTTTAAACGATGTTTTCTAGGTTCTCCATGCAGTGTGAGCATTAAAATTGTAACTGTCCTTCTCTCAGATGCAAAGACGCTGCAAATTATTGCATAAAGGTTTTCTATTTCTGTATTCCATCCTACGAACACAACTGATTCGGTTATTAGACGTAGTCCGTGGTACATCAGCTAAACTTAGTGTGGCTTATTAGCTAAACTAGTAATTGTATTACAGACGCCATAAGAAGAGCTCCATTTATACTTCACTTCCTAGATCGATTAGCAAACAAATTATTCACAAGGGCTCTTCAGCTGAACAGTTTGTATTCACAGCTTGTATTGTTCTAGGCACACCAAAGACAGCTAAATATACCAGAATTGAAAAGTTCACTTCTCAGCTTCGAGCGTCTGGGATAGCATCTGAATGTTGCGGGCATTGATAGCCTCAGCCAGTGGAAGGGGCAACTATACCGCTCCACCATCTCTAATGTTACATAATGTTAAGTGGAATCGATATAAAATGGGTGTACGTGTCTTGCAGAAAAAAATATACAAACATATACACGTCTATCAATACAATGATCTCACAATAGAATTTTAACAGCAGGTATTTATAGCTTTATACATTCTTGACCATAAACAGGTGACTAATAAACCAGCGACATTGTTAGTAACGGCTGGTTTGTATATAATAACGTATATGACGTATACATATAACGTATACATAATATGTTCTCTCCCGTATTTCTCTTAAGTGCTTTGTTTACATATTCCTGAAAATGAAATTGTTATTTCTTATTGAACAATGAAAAACTAATAATCATGGAATTTAAAAAAATACACAAAAAAAAAAAAGATTTACTCACCTGCCTACCAGAAAAAAGGTACAAGGTGTTTGGTTTATGCTTATGCTTAGATTTTACAAGAATTGGGGTATGATAACTATTCACATCCATAACAAATAGAGAGCTCAATTGTCTATATCAATTTTTAATAGTTGATAGTGATAATAATGAATGTAACATTACGCCATATTACATAGTGGAGGGAAGTAATCAACTTTCCATACTATTCAATTGATTCTGTTTGTCGTGATGGCCAGTTAAATCAGATGGTTGCAGCTCCCGCTTTTTCCTCAGTTGTTTTTTGTTGTTTCTCTCGTATTCAAAAGGAAATAAAAGTAATTGAAGCATAAAAGTTTCCGCGTTATTTTATCCGTTTCCGTAATTTTATTACCGGTACCTCTCTCGGTAGCATCAACTTTTTTAATTTTGTTCACCTATAAAATGTGTTATAATTTCCAGAAAGGGGTGTTCTAATATTCTTAGGTAGCAACATGAGTTACTGATGCTCTTCCGTCTTCGAAGGTTCACCAACACAATCATCCCAGACGTTTAACCCGCAGTACAAGTGTATAAGTGTGAGGTTTGACTAGTCTTCGGAATTAATGATGGCCTACAAGACGGTGCTAAGCTCAAGTTCTTGTTTGCTGCCAACTGTACAATAAGAAATTCCCTACTGCCTCTTATTAAGGTTGTACGAACCGATGTTTACTATTTCAACCGGTAGGGCGCATGGTTGGACGAGGCGTTGCCCAACTTGAGTTCTCATCAGACTAAAAATTTCCTTTTTTGTCCTCCTTTTGGTTCATTATTCAATAATAAACATTGTAAACCATTGTACTAACTCTTGAAAAAAAAAAAATTGTAACCACCCCTGAAAATTTCATGGTTTACGTTTCAAAGGGGAATCCGAATCTGCAATACAAATTTTTCCGTCCGTCCGCCGTACGCCGTACGCACGATTTCTCCCAAACGGCTGGAGCAAAAGATCTGACATTTTCAGGAAAAATCCATCTTGGTCCGACGACGCCCCAATTCTTGAGCCAGCTCTCTCACTTAATTCTAAGTGCCCTTTAAGGGTTGTCAAAGTTTTGTAAAATCCATAAAAACCTCAAAAAAAGTCGAAGCGGCCTAAATGTGTACTCTTTTTGTAAAAATATATTTTGTAGAATCGAATGAGCCCCTCCTCAGCCGTTACCGGCCCCCCCCCCCCCCCGCATCGCGGGGTTTGCGGGGTGTACGTCACGCCCCTGGTTACAGTCATGTATCCCTGGCTCTATGGTGGCCATTCCGAAACATACAACCCACAATTAGAGGATCATGGGAACAGTTGAAAGTCATAACAGAGCACCGGGTTGATAGGTCGTATTATTGATAAGTGATCGACGGGACATATAATATTTCGTGAAGCACGGGTTACCAGCTAGTAGTAAATGAAAGAACTCCCAGATTCTTAGCGGCTTTGACTCGGCCGATATTTTATTGTTTGACGTGGCGGTGACGTTCGTCGTCGGGAGCTTCGTTTTCATCGAGGTGAAAGGGCTTTCGATTCCCGCTCGGCGGATCGCCGTTTCCCTCCTCCCCAAACACGAGGGGAATCTGGGTCATTGCCTTCACTTTCAGTGTCGGCCTCGGAACTACCGAAAACAGGTGACTCTGTAACGTCAGCTTCCAAAACGACTGACACCCACGGGAAAGTAATTCATTATATGCTGGAATATGAATATTATAACAAATATTCTTACTTCCAGCATCATATGTTGCTCGGCAATAACATAGAATGCGTGATACGAAAAAGTATTGCTCTTCAAGAGAACTAAGAATTTATTTGGCGTATACTAGTTGACAATTTTCAGTAAGAATTAAACTGAATTTGTCACCACTGGCACCACTTCCACAAGATTTAAGGAAGGTTAAACTTCATTTAATTGTTATTCAAGTGTAAGCCTAAGCCTTTCATACTGTACAGATAAGAGAATTGAGATTTTCCATTCATTTATCGTATAGATAAAAAGAACCCATTATCAATTACTAATAAATTAATTGGTACATCAGTTGTTGATGAAAACCCTGTAGCTAATACCGCTATTCTGCTTTTTCTGGAAAATTACCTAATGTCGCTTCCTGTTAGAACGACTAACCGCAGATCCCAAAGGGACCGGAGTAGTGAGGATTTTCCCGTTCAAGATGGAACTGCTATTTATGTATTAAGTTCCGTGGAACGGTTCCAATGGCACTCCTCTCTTCTATTATAGAACGTGTTTTAACCAGATGGTAACTACCAAAAAACATTTGGAAAATTGTTCATAAAAGTAGTAAAGGTCACGAAATTTTTATGACGGCACGTATTGTGGCCGATTTAACTTTCCCAACTTTCTCAGTTAAATATTGAGACTGATCATAAACATCGATGTACTAACGAGATCGATTGTAAACCCTCATTTTTTGGTTTTTCATTTTCCCATGGAAAGGATTAACTCAAAAGCTGAGTTTTGGTGTAAAATTCAAAGCTATGAACTGATGAAGATTTATAAATAAATCGAAACGTCGGCCTAGTTGAGCTTGTCACTATCTGACCAACTCTCAATGAACAATATCTATAAAATACTGAATATAAATATATTCATTACTCGAATAACCGCAAACCCTAACAGTTATTAATTCATAATACCAAAGCCACGGTAATGGCTCAGTTGAAAAATGATAAATGAAAAGATAGTGGGGAGATGAACAGACAACCGCTGCAGGTTGCCATCAGTGCTTAATTCACAATATTTTATTTACTCGATGGATACTCATATGGACGAACCAAATTACAACACGAAGAACGCAGCTAATCTAATATTTATCTAAAATATAAAATTTCCATGTCACAATGTTGGTTACCGTACTCCTTCGAAACAACTTTACCGATCATTACGAAATTTTATATGCGTATTCAGTAAGTCTGAGAATCGGCTACTATCTATTTTTCATACCGCCAAATGATAAGGGTTGTCCACCCTCAACATTTTGTTTTAATTTTTGGACAAAATTTTTCGTTTTTATTTTTTTTAACATTGAGGTATCAAAAAACACATCCATCCCTAAATTCTTATTTTTTTTATCACTTACCCCTATTTTTTATAGCCGTTTTGGTAGTTTCATTTTTATTGTTGAAGTTTAACCCTGATAGGTATACGTTTAGTGTTACCAATCTTAGATTCTTAAAATTTGCCTCGCCTTTACTGGAGTTGCCAGTAAACTTGGCATCATACAAACACATAAGTTGTTGCCAGGGAACTTGTTATCACACAAATCTATCGATACAGTGTGCGATGCCGGCGAAGCTGTCAATTTTCCCACAGAATTTTTGAACTCGCTGGATTTGCCAGGCATGCCACCGCATAATTTACAATTGAAGGTTGGATATCCAGTTATCTTGCTTCGTAATTCAAACCCGCCACATCTGTGCAACGGTACGCGATTAGTCATTCGAAAATTGATGAAAAACGTCGTCGAAGCCAGCATTTTAAATGGCAAGTTCAAAGGTGAAAATATATACGAAGTGTTAGGTACTGTCGTAATTACTATGTGTAATGTAATTTCAAGAAATTAACTATAATAACTTGAAAATACACTGCCAAGGAGATGGCACAGCAGCTATAATGTTACATCCTTCATCATATGAGCTAAATTGAATCAAAATTGTGAAAGTTATATTTGTTTCAAGAATTTCAAGTAAGCGCATGCGCAGAGCGTACTGCTGATTAAATTCCTATGGGACCTCAAGAGACCTTATCCGAATAATCCTTCAAAAAGTTGAGGCTGTGTCAAGGAAATGTTGTTGAGGAAATTTGTTCAGTAGACATGAAACGCAAAATGCGAGTGGACATTTTGAATTCGGACAACAAAAATTTTTTGGTTCCCAAAAGTGAACACATGGCTTCCGCTGCTTCGCAGACTCGGAAGCAATAATATTGTTTGGCGTTTGTTATTTTTATATTCCCTTATAGTTCATAGCGCTACATGCCTAATTCACGCATATACCACATGCTTATACACTTGTAATACTTTTTGTCAACACTAGAATAATTGTTTGTCAATTAGAAATAATTTATAAGGCAAAACAACGTTTGCCGGGTCAGAAGTTCTGACGTATAATTGCAATGGAATTTTGTTTCAAAGAGTTCCTTTTTAAAATCACGTTTTCTGAACCTGTTAATATTTGAGTACAAGTGAAGCGTAGGTGGGTGATCCTTTTACATCGTCATATTTGCATTGTTCTGCCGTGGATTTCTACGACGTGCCATTATTGACAAAACATTGACCACCCTATGTTTTGATATCAGATTTGGTTTCGTACAAAGCGGTCCACTAATGGTTGTGTTCACGGAGTTCTATTTAAGACTAGGTGACTTACTGTTCTTGGGAGGTCTTTAAAAGTTGTAACAATCTGTTTTTCGGATTACTTCCACTTATAAACCATGTGTGCCGCTACATGGATGTTGAAGATCGATAGTCTTAACGAGGAGAGGAGGACTGACGTTTCAGACAAGTTGCCAGCGTTTTGATAAATACGAATCTGTTTAGGTGAAGAGTTTAACGGAATCCAACCCGTGACTTGCATGTAGGCAACGTGAGTCCTACCGAAGCGAAAGTCACCGAATGACAAAACGCAATATTTCTCTTCCGAAACTAGGACAGAGAAAGAATTCTCAACGGACGAAGTACATTAAAATTAGCCCTCAGTATTTTCGAGGGGGAAGCTTCGTAAACAAGGAATCTAATCTGAGAAAACGAATCCGACAGAGGCAAGGTTGCGTAATGTCATTTGTGCCAAGTGTACAGGGATGGTGAGGAGGGGAGTCAGAAGTGCCAAGGTTGGAGGGGTTCTTGGCCTGCCGATTCCGTCAGGAGTGCAAGAGAGGGGACGATGGAGCGAGAAAGAGGCGAAGCTTGGCTACCTCCGCGTATTTACCATCGAGGACATTTTTATGACAACTATAACTACAGTTAAGTAGATCCTACGTCGATTTCGGGAGTCTTGCCCTGCTGATGCTTTTAATGATATCCTAATGTATATACAGAGAGATTAATAGAACAGAAGAGGGGGAAAACTGAGCTAATTCGGCGTATATACCTCCGTGGACATTTTTATGAAACCAGTAACTATAGTAGGACAGATTGAAATGGACCTGGGTGGGTCCTACCTCTATTTCGCGGGTCATGGCCTCCTGTTGCATGATGGTGAACTAATGTACAGACTGAGAAATATATGGGTCATTTCAAAATTTCGGTCACATTTGGGTATCGAATTTTCTAAAAAAAAATTTGAAACTTGATGAATTTTCTTGTTCTTAATCAATCACTGCGATTCTCTCGGCCATATTACCCAAGCGAGCACACATAATTGTGAACTGTACCGCTGATACGTCATTTCGGAAAAAAAAACACACTTGAAGGGAGTATATACCACTATTTTTTGCCCTCTTGAGCTTCCAACCTCCATGGGAATAGCCGCTCAAGTCTTTCAATTTAGGTGAATAGAACAGCACAAATTAGCTTAATTTTAGCTATAGTAAATACTAAGGTTTCCATGCCAAAATCTCACTTGCTACAAGCAGATCTCACTCCCTACAATTTAAGGGGCTATTGGCTGGATATTGTAGGGAGTGAGGTTATAGCCTTTCATCGCCTTTACAGGCCACAAATCAATTGAACCTGCTTGTACCAAAATGCTGTCAACGGAATTCCAACAACTACACTAATTGTCAACAAGTGCGATCAAGTGTCACTTACCACAATCAGAATGTTATTGGAGTAGTGAGTGAGAGTTGAAAACCCCACACTTCTGCCTCCAAGGATGGTTTTCCCGGTAGAACTGACAGAGAAGTTCTAGACAGAATCCAACCACCAGGGTTGGGACCATCTTGAATAAGGGATGCCCACAGAACAGAAGCAACTTCATAAACACCCTTTCCTGCCAGTTGGGGGCTACTTTTCAAAACATTGTAGGGAGAGAAGGAAAACCCCGTGACACTGAAATAATGGGTTTGTAAGGCGACTTACTTTGATCCAAAGTTTTTCTCTGAGGCGCCTATCCATTTTAGATGGTATGTTCTTTCGCAGTGTAAGTGGATGTAGAGGCCCAAATAAATATTTTGCTGAGTAGTGATGATGGATGTCGTATACGTCTAGTCAGTGCCAGCACTAGGGAGTGAGAAATTCCCCTGGGTCCTCTTGGCACAATTTTTACATATTTATCCATGGAACATGTACATCCACATAGGAGAGAAATTTTTAAAATTTACAAAACTGCATTCAGTTGATTTTGATGGCATTACTGACAAATGACCGAAATGTTGAAATTACCCATATAGAACTGGGGAGAAAGGGAGCTCGGCAATATTTACCTCTTAGGGCATGTTTATGACATATGTAACTACAGTTGGGTATATCCTGCCCTGCTGATGTTTTTAATGATGTACTAATGTACAGATAGAGAGATGGATAAACGGGAGAGGGGTAAAGTTGGGCTCCTTCGGTGTATTTACCTTCGAGGACATTTTTATGATACCTGTAATTATTACAATTACACCGATTGAAATGGACTTGGGTGGAGTAAATCCCACGTCAATTTCAGGAGTCATGCCTACATGGA
The DNA here is from genome assembly GCA_031894815.1 of Creontiades dilutus. NCBI lineage: Eukaryota > Metazoa > Arthropoda > Insecta > Hemiptera > Miridae > Creontiades > Creontiades dilutus. The sequence continues at coordinate 2,332,645 of JAVIWC010001773.1, read as the reverse complement.
AAGGGACACAAATAGTATCATTATGGAGAGGCGGAGCCAAAGTTATTGCAAGAAAGAACCCAATAATGGTGAAATATTTTGAGGATTTTGACATCATTTAAACAATTTCCTGACCTATCACTCTTAACAATTTCGAATTTTTCTACCACATCCAGCAGACCTCCCTTTGGGCAAAAGTGAGGAAATTCTACATATTGCCTGTTTGTCAGGTCAAAACTAAAGCTATGATTGGATTCATTCAGATGACTTGAAAAGGCAGAATCACCTTTGTTGTCCCTGAAATCCTTTTCATGCTCTTTTATTCGTTCCCTAAGTTTCCTACCAGTTTGACCACAGTACTCAAGCCCACATGAACATTTTAGTGTATAAACCCCACTTTAATCCTAAACGTTAATTTTATCCTTAACCGAACCCAAAGAAGATTTGAGATTATTTTTGATTATGTAAATCAAATAACCTTTTGTATTGGTATAGATACGTAAACGACATAATTATTTTATGGACAGGAACCGAGAGACAACTAAATTCGAAATGGATAGAATTGGGGAGAAAGGGAGCTTGGCTACCTTATTTACCACCGAGGAAATTTTTATGACAACTGAGACTACAGTTGGGTAGATCCTGCCTTGGTCATGCCCTGCTGATGCTTTTAATTATGTACTCATATACAGACAGATAGATGGATAAACGGGAGAGGGGGAAAGCTGGGCTCCTTCGGTGTATTTACCTTCAAGGAAATTTTTATGATACCTGTAACTACAGTTGGACAGATTGAAATAGATCTGATTGGGGTGGATCCTACGTTAATTTCGGATTCATGACTATCATCAGCATAACGGTGTATTGATGTACTGACTAAGAAATAGATAGAACTAGGAAGAAAGGGAGCTTGGCTATCTTCATTTATTTACCCTTGAGGGTATTTTTATGACATCTGTAACTACAGTTGGGTAGATCCTGCCCTGTTCGAGTCCTGTTGATACTTTTCATGAAATACTAATGTACAGACAGAGAGATGGATAGGATAGGAGAGGGGAGAATCTGTCCTCCTTTGGCGTATTTACATACGTTTCTATGACACCTGTAACTACAGTTGGATATATTGAAATGGATATCGGTGATTGGGTACACATGTGTGTACGTTTACGTTTACGTTGAGAGGGTAAAGCCTTGCTGATATTTACTGGTGTACTAATGTACAGACTGAAAAACAAAAAGAACTGGAGAGAAATAGAGCTTGGCTATCTTCACACATTTACCTTTGAGGACATTTCAATGACATCTCTAACTGCAGTAGGACAGAATGAAATTGACCAGTTTGAGTTGGTACGAGATTCCATCGGTTTCAGGGGTCTGGGACAGGAGAATGATGCTTGGCTACCTTCGCATAGTTACGTTCATGGACTTTTTATGACATCCGTCACTACAGTTGGACAGATTGAAATGGACCTGGGTGGGGGTGTATGATTCTACGTCAATTTTAGGTGTCAAGCCCTGCTGATGGTTAAAGGTATACGAATGTACAGACAGATGGTTCAAGGTCTACTAATGTACAGACAGAGGAAAAGGGAGAAAGTGATATAGAACAAGGAAGAGTAGAAGCTTGCCTACCTTGAAGGACATTTTTATGACAGCTGTAAATGCAATAGATGATTGGGACTATGAATGAAACCATGGGTTAATCGAAAAAAGCATATTTAATATACCATTCTAAATAGTTATGACCTCTTGGATTGACATGTTTATTTGGATAATCCATCAACATTGTAAAGATGAATTGGGATTGCTTAGAAAAACGATTTTACTTCCTTGAGAAAGGAAGCAAACTACAAAGAAATTCCCCCTCTGGTCTCACGAGTGGAGGTGAAATACCACAAGTGGCGACAGAGAGAGTAAATTGATCCTCCCCGCGTAACCCAAGATGCATTTGAAGGCACGGGAGGATGCGGGCAACGTCGGGTCGACAGGGGATTGGGGGAGGGGAGCATGTATCGGGCGGACGTGTTTAGCTCGGGTAGTAGCGCCTTCTCTCTCTCCCCCCCATCTAAATGTATATTGGGACCCCGGCCAGCCCGCAGGGGCTTTTGTATGAAGGTACCCACAATGGCTGCATACTGTGCATACATCCATTTCGGTCGAATTCCGACAAAAGATTGAAAGCGATCAATGTATGAATCCGGGTTTCATATTTCGTCCCCAATACGATATGACAATGGTAACAACTGAATAAAACCTGCTAAGGGCCAGTTCGACAGAAAACTCCGAGTTTTGGATAACACCCTCGATTCAACGGAGTTTGGAGTCACACCAAAATGCGTTTAACAAAGTCGATATCGCAACGAGTTAATCTTCATTATTCCTCGTAGCCCCCTAAACTTACCTTCTGAACAAGGGACACTACAAAATGTAAGAGAACGCACAGCCAGACACTGAATTCTTCACTTTTCAATGTCTCATGAAATTTAGGCAACACTGTATGTGATAAAACGATGTTTCTGTCCGTATACTTTAATAAGTTGCGTCTCAAAACGAGTAAAGATTGAGTTTTTTAAGAAGCCTAGATTCCAGACTTGTAGTGCTCCTCTACAAGAAATACAGAATATGTCAATTTAGATGCACTTATTATTCGTCTCTATTACAAACTTACTTCATTAAAAACAACTACATTCATCACAACATACAAATAAAGGACTTAAATGAGTAGAACTTATTTCCTTGTAGCTTGACAGCAGTTAACTACATCCAGAGCTGGCAGTAATCAATTACGATAAGTAATTAATTACATTTTCAATTACATTGGCAAGAACAATTGGGATTTCAACCAGCAACTACAGAAATTCAGCTGAACACGTGAATTACACTTGATATTATAACCACTATAATTGCAATTACCAATTACTGGCGAAACAACAGCAATTTTTCATTTCTATCCAGGATAGCTTCATTTTGAGATTCTATTTTAGACTTTCTAAAACTACAAATCGTTAGTTTCTAGGTTTTTGGTCATTTCAGCGTTCTGGGAGTATTTTTGATCGATTCAGCGTTCATAATTACATGGAAACCCATACCCCACTTGACCCTATGCGAAATAACCTGAAAATCCCCCATTCTACCTTATTTTCTCCAATTTTTACCCATGGGTGAAAACTTTTCACTTTTCAATGAGAAGGGATGGGACGAGGACCCATTTCAGACGATTCAGCGTTAAAAATTACACAGAAAACGACAACCCACTCGACTAAATTCATAAGAACCAAAATAAAAAAAGTTTGCAACATTTTTTTTGTATTTTACATAGTATGAGGGGATCGTGATTAGTGATTTTCTCGATCAATTCAAATAAGGCCTCTATGGACACTTGTGAGGTGATGGAATGGTAGAGTGGCCCCTTCCAATAAGCTGGTTGCATTGATAATGCTCTGCCACGCTCAGAGGATGATCTATAAGCTTGCAGGTGTCCGATTCATCTCCCAAGGCGACAGATTCTATAATCGGGAAGGGGCCAACTAACCATATCTATCACACACTGCAGATTCGTAATCTATACACTTTGAAACGTGACAACGTTAGGGGAGGGAGGTATACATTGCATCACAAAAGCTCATTTTAGGAATAAACAGCTACAAACTGAGTTTTTAGCATAATTTTAGCATGAGTAATAGTAAGGGTGTCCACTTAAGACCTCGGAAACGAAGCCTCTACAAAACAATTTCTGAGACACTTTTTGTCACAAATTAGTCCAAACCTAGCCGGATATCTACCCTGTAAACATTAAGGTCCTGTTTGATAGAACTTATAACCTACAACTCGGAGGTTAACCACGGGGTTTGTCGTTAGACCAAAACGTGATAGGTAATCGATATTTGATTGTTGATATATGATTTGATTGATTCGATTGTTGATTCCCCTTATGGTTCACAATGCGTTTGCCTCTAATATCACATGTGTCTGATCATGTGTCTAATTATTTCTTTGGTTTTGGGAATATCAATCGTGATGATCGAGAATCTAGATCAGTACGACAGTGAATTAGTCAATTTAAGGCTGTCATTTGTACCGGCACGACAATCTGTGGGGACTAGAAACCCTAATTTTGATTGTTTGAGGAGCGACGAATTGATCAGGGATATTTTTCTGAAGGAATCATGTTTACATATACATAAAACTGGTACTGACGAGAGTAATTTATCTCAGTTGGATTACACGAGAACCGTAAACAGGTCCCACATTAGACTTCCAAAAATGTATCTGTAAATTTACAGAAGAAGTGCATATGTTGTGGCTTTACATTTGTTCTTATAGGCATAAGGTTGATATTGGACAGTTTGGAAAATGTATGATATTTAAAAAGCATATACTTATACTTACTTGTTACAATTGCGTAGTACGGCACTTGACATTAACAACCTATTGTTTTTATTCTGAAAAGAGGTTTCCATAATTGTTTTTGCTTTAGTTAATAATGATTTGTAGGTTATGCGTTTTGTCAAACGGGACCTCAACCTTCCGTTAGTGGCACATATGTAAGGCACACATGTTGCTCTCTAATTGATGGTCAAGCTTAGCCTAAGGGTTGGTTTGGTTGGTGGCCTTTGCACGTTCTCACTTCTCGTAGGAAGTCTCTCAGTTGCCCTTGTGCTGAGGTTCTGGGTTGCACTATCAAGGTAAGGGTAAGTGTATTTCTCATATACGAACCACCTTCTGTTTACTTTCGAAAAGTTAATATTTCACCTGGTATAAACTCAAATTGTGCTCATCACACTCCAAGAACTATTCAGTAGTAATTCAAGTCACATTTGCTTCCAGATCATTGCAAATTATACTTGTATGTTGGACACAATCCGACTATTGACGCTCCAGAAGACTATTAGGAAACTGAAGGAGACTCAGGAAACTGAACCCGGAATAGATGAGCTGGAAACTAAAAAGCCAGAAACCGACAAAGACTCTTCTCTTCATTCCAGTATATTCTTCCAAGTGTGTATCAAATCCAGGGCAATTATACTTTTCTTTGTTTGTTTTGAAAACTTGAGTTCCCACGCAGTCATCAGACCAAAAGTTCAAAGCTACTGAAGTAATAGGTATGATTTAATTTCTATGACGTCATCACTCAAGTTCATATTTTTCCAAAATGCAAAACTAAACTGAACGATAATTTAAATAATATATTTTAGTTTGATGAATATTTTTGGATCAACAGTTGTGATATTTGCTATTTTTCAAAGGACAAAGCCGTTTACTGAAAAGGAAATGTGTTGTTTACACAAACCTGATGGTTAAAACAAGGTTTCTCCAGTTATGCAAGCAAAAATGTTTAAAGTGTCGAGAACGAGTATCATACTGACTAAGTGTGCTAAGATAGGGGTGCCACTAACAGAAGGTTAATGTAAACAGGGTGTCCACTTAAGGGTGGACATCCGGCTAGGGGTGGACTAATTTGTGACAAAAAGTGTCTCAGAAATATTTTTGTAGAGGCTTCGTTTCCGAGTTATTGACGATTTTTTCCGTGTTTTCGACTTTCCGTGACGAAAACAGCTATAAATACCTCATTTTCCAACGAATCTCAAATATGAGGATACCGTTGGAAAGAACATTAAGTTACCCATCTTTTTAATGGCAAACCAAAAATTTTTGTTTAGGTTTATTGGGTAAAATATTAGCCAAAAGCGAAAAATGCGTCAAATCCGGGAAATGACCGGTTTTTTCCTGCAAAACCTAATTTTCTTACATGAACATTTTCTACTGTTACTAAAAAAAAGTTGCCCAGAAAACCCATCCATCATAATAAACTGAAATAACAGTAATGTGTCGTTTGTTGGCTCGATGTCTCAACCACAATAAAAAGCAAGTTCGCAGCACAGCTGGTTTAGTCGTCAGACAGTGACGTGGACCCAGCAAAGGACAAATTATTGTCATTTTAAATATTTAAAATGACCACAGAGTCATCACCACCACGGTGTCGTCACCATTCAAATTCACGCAGAACTTGTTTCGTATCTAGACAACACTTCCCATCGTGAGGTAGTCATTTTTCCCCACAAACAAATTCCCAGAACTTTCGCCTAAAAAAACACGTTTTCCGACGGGGAAACGGGATTTTCTCCCAAACTGCCCTGAATAAATTCAAATTTGAGGATACCGTTGGAAAACAGCTCAGGATGTGCTAGTTGATTTATAATTGCTCTTCCTAGAGCATGGCTGAAACTGCTTGAATCTGTAACTCATTCAAAAGAATCATTTTTTAGATATTCCCAGAAATTCTACACTTTAACAAAGTTGTTACAGTAATTCGAGAGACGGAATGTGCAGAGGGCCATGGAACCGTGAGATAATTCCGGCAGAATTTGCCCCTTCTGGGGCTCCGCTGACCGTGACGAATATCGTTACACCTTCTGCTGCCTCGAACAGCTTTCTACAAACTCCTATTATACACAACAATGGGCACTTCCACATCTCAAACTTGAACCCCGCGGATCGGGCAGATGTTTGTCGAACGGGTTGTACACTCGTCAACTCCGAGACGTAAATACCTGGTATTGTTTAGAACCTATTGACGAGTTGAGTTTTCTTCATTGTTTCGGGTTCCAACTGTGTAATTCCAACTTGTTATGACGTGATACGAGACAACTGAGGTCCAAATTGAAATTGTGTTCATCGTTAGGAACAGAATGAAATTCATTCAAGGGACATTGATTGTAAATTGATATACTAATGTATCCTTCTTGTAAACTTTGTTCTAGTAGGATGGTGGAAGCGGTCTCATACATCCACCATATATTAGACCCAAAAAATCTCAAAAAGGAAGTATATACTGATATGCTGCTCTATAGTTTATTACTTTCAATAATGAACATTGTTAATAACAGGACCCCCTTATCAAACATTATCATTTTACATTTCAAGGCTCTCAGATTCAAAATTTACCATGCCTGCCCGCCTTCCTAGCAGTAAAAGGGCTCAGAATTGATGTAAGAAATCACCCCATTCGCACATGGACTTCATTAGGGATCTTGTTGGACCTAAACCAGTCCGATTGCCTCAAATGCATAGATTTACGGCAAAAATACTAGTAAAAAACAAAGGCTTTTAAAGGTTTTTCATTTCCAAAGGAATGTGAGGTGTGATTCTAGAGTAATTTTAAACGCAAAATCGACTGAGATCGGTTTAGATCTGCAGAAACTCATGCGAAGGAAATGATCGAAATTTCGGAATTTAAAAGTGATCTTCAAAGCCTCACAATGACATGCGCAATCATTTCCAAGCTATTTAGGAAGCTGAATCGATTATGGACGCCCGGACCTCTTTGGGCTCGTGTGACTTCTAAAGACTCATTTTAAGGGTAAAAATGTTGAAAATGGTGTGGATTTTAATTTTTTAAATCACAATTTTCATTATTTTCTCCTGCTGATGGCTTGGAAGTCAATAATAATGAGGGGCTGTGTCAAAAATGATACAGCTTTGTGAAATAATATTAAGCGTTTTAATATGTTGTTAGGGTCTTAACTAGATAGTAGGAATGTAGATATGCAACCCTCTACAACGTGAGTCAGGCGAGTAAAAGCCAGAAAACTACCACATTTCAGGACTTCTTGGCATAAAAGACACTGAATGAAAGGTTTTTCGATAAAATCCAACCAGTATAAAAGAAAATTATTGTAGAAAGTAGCAAAAAAAGGCTGCAATTAGAGATGTAATGGAATTCTAGTTCCAGAGATGCGGCTGCGATAAAATTTATAACTTTTTCCAGAAAGCTTTTAAGAGAAGTAATGGTGTTATTTCACCCGGCAGCTCGTCGGCTGTGTATATGAAATACTGAGCCAGACCAATTGGTGGGTCCCAACCTCTCATGTAGCACAGTTCGGGAGAGAATGTTTATAGAAATGAAAAATAACCTAATAACTTGGCTAGCAGCTACTTGCAGAAGCTGAGGTGCCAGAACTTGCCAAATCAACTTGTCCAACATATTGTGCCGTTTTGTAGACCTATAAAGACCTACTTGTGAGGAAGAATGTGAATGGAAACAACCCAAACATCAATAGAATAAAAAACTGAAAAAAGATGAGTGTATTTCTGTCTGAACTGAAGCGATAGGCTACAACCCTTAACCTGAGGATCAACAATCATATAAGTAAAATAAGTCAAATTAATATTGTTAATGAGTGTACTCAGTGCAGTAAAAGAGTTGGACAAAAAAAATCACAAGTTCACAACTACTTCACAACTAAACTGTGAGAACAGAGTGGAAAACTGGTGGGATAACTAAAGGTTGCACACACACCTGCAGTTTAGATAATCGTTCAGTTTTTTGTTTCGTCAAACTGCTCAGTTGAACTGAGGTCCCTTTACTAACCAGTATGTTTTGAGTAATATAAAGGGGTTGTTCCCTCCTCCTAAAATCGTCCAAATGGGAGTCAACAAAAAATGTTCTTTGAATCTTCATATTTTTTCCAAGGATCTCAAATATTATGCAACTGCGCAGCCATACGCAACTGACACTAACTTTCTTATTTTAAACGGGAATCCTAATTTTTTATTGCAGATTTGGATTCTACCCGAAAATTCATGACAATTTGAGCCCCCAACTAATGTTTTCGATTGCGCGTAACCGGTTCAGGGAGCACACAAAGTTGTTCAACCCCAAAATTGTCAAATGGTGGATGATGGTGAACTCTTGAAGTGTGGCACATGAATTTACATTGTTTTTTAACGGTGATTTGCGCGATGCTATCCGTTTTTTATTTATTTATTTACGAAACGGGCTAATGCCCAATTACAAAATTTATGAAGTGTTACAAATGTTGTTCGATTTGACTCAAGTTTTGCGGGAAAATGATCAAATTTTGTTTATTTCGCGTCCGGTTTTTTATTTTAGGAGCTTGTTTTCAGATTGTTAGGGGTATTAATTTTCGAGGTCTGGTTGAAAAATGTAAAAATAAGAGACTGCAACCTTTTCATTAAACTTCCAATTGTCGCATGGCCCTCACAGGTGCATAGTGAACGATATTTCACTCCCCTACCTGAACGAGAAGAGCGTGGAGGATACCCCTCAGCCTATCCTCCTAAAAATCACTTTTCCTAGAGACAGTGCGAGTTTGGGCTCCGTGGCGTGTGCCAGTAGCTAGATAGACACCAAAAACTGCTCACAGGTGCTTGCGACCATCGAAGTCGGAAATTAGATTTCTATTGTTTAATTTTTTTGTTGAATAATTCTCATTTTTTTGGGTTTGTAACTTGTGTGTCCAACGTACAGCAATCACTTGAATAGCGAAACACCAAGAACACAAAGAAAGAGCACCAGCATATTTCTCCCTGTGCGGTAAATGTTTTAGCGAACCAGGGGGGAGATAAGTCAACTGATTCAAGTGATGATGATTTTCTTGCCACGATTCTGTGTGAATTTTTCTTCCTATTTTTCAAAAGCCTGATGCGATTATTTTTGTTGATACCTATGACTTTATTAGGTTTTGTTTTCCGATTCTTTTTTCATGAGACTGATACAATTATGTCAATGCTAGGATAAGACTGATTTACATACGATTATGTTATCCAGATTACTAATGTGTTACCAACCTAACCAAAATTTACAAGGCATTGGGAGCCTTTTATTTTTTTAAATTTTAAATCCTTCAACTTTTTTGTTTATATCTTATCAGATCATATTTTCGTAATATCTGTCCAATAGGGTAGTCGTGAGCTTTGAAAAAGTAAGGATGTACCTCACAGGTCCATGCGACAATCCTTGTGGAAAAAATACGAGCGACAAATGGAAGGTTAATCAAGAGAAAAATTATCTCAATCTGAGAGATATAAGTCGGCATAAATGATGAATTTTTTCGCGAAAAACACAGATTTCGGTCATTATTCCGCACAACTTTAATCAAATCAAGAAACGGACGGGATCACGTGAATCAGCGTTAAAAAACCATGAAAATTCATGTGTCACACTTTGGAGTTCACCATCATCCACTATTAGACATTTATGGGGTTGCGTAACTTTGCGTGCTCGCTGAACCGTTTGCGCACAGTAATAAAATTTGTTGAGGGGTAAAATCTGCATGAAATTTTGGGTAGAATCCGAATCTGCAATAAAAAAATTAGGGTTTCCATTTACATTAAGAAAGTTAGTGTCAGCTGCGCATGGTTGCGCAATTGCATGGAGTGCGCGTATATGATATTTGAGATCCTTTGAAAAAAATACGGAGGTTCAAAAAGAAATGTTTATGATTACTACTACTTGGACAATTTTAGGAGGGGGGGGGGGGGCAACTTGTGGGGCACCCTGTATATTCAAGGAGACCACTTTAAATTGCTCAGTTTTATTCAACAGCAATCAGTTGTATTTATTCATTTAAAAAAAAGTACGTGTAATAGCAACCAAAGGTGTGACGCCTTCTGCGTACTTCACCTGGTGTTGCGACGTGAAAATATTGGGGCGAATCCACCGGATTCCGTAGCTCTTGACCAACGCCGATTGGGAAGCGGAAAATAGAAACGAGAAACCAAACATCCTTGTTTGTTGGCTTTTGTACAAAGATTAAGTTGGGGATCTCGGAAATAGAACCTAAACAGTATGAACGTAATTAACGGACGCTGTAATGGGCTAACGAGATAACGCGAAGAAATTGGATCTTCTTAAAAGGGAATTGACGGGTTAACGATCTAAAGTCGATAACGCGAATATAATCTGAGGATTCTGACAAATAACCTCTGCATTTGACAAATTACGTCAAAACAGTCCATTTTATTTCATTAAGGGCATTTGGAACCCATCTAGAGAATTCCTAGGCTGAACAGCTCGTTAGCTCTCTTCCTGGAGAAATAAATTGCTTTGCCTCCCTCTGTCTCCGAAGCCAGCAGGGGAGTACTCTCGTATTTGGATAGCTCCCCCCGAAGAAAGCTCTCCGTTGTACCCAGGAAGGGTTCTGGAGCTAAGGTGTCCGCTTTTTCATTCCCCTCAAACCCTTGGTGCCCAGGGCACCACACCAATGTAAACTTATTGTTACTGGCAAGGGTCTTGAGGTTAGCCAAGCAATCACATAGACATATTAAATAATAAGTTTCTAATATTAGAATATTAGAAATAGTAAGCCAAAATGAACTCAAACAGTAACATTGATAGAATCTCGACAATTTTCAGCTTTTTCTTACGTTTTTGGGCCTAAATGAACAACAACTAAGAGAAGAAAAAACTAGGTAGAATGCAAAAAAAAATCGGTTAAAAAATAAAATAAAAAAATAGAGGGTTTGATAAAAGGATTTTTAAGCAGGAGGGGGCTTAAAGGCGCTCTAGCGCCACCATTCGTGTCAGCTCAAAAAATGAAGTAGAATTCGACATCAAAATCGTTAGGTTCTTCGATTTTTCATATTATACCTCGATTATCGCTCAAAACACCACGTTTTCTCGCACCCCAGGCAGTTTTCTCCACCTAATTGTAGGTACTCTAATCAATACTTTAGCTATACCGTCGGAAAGCTAAGTTTTTGGACTACATTTTAAGATCACAGAAAAAAAACTGGGTGGTTTTTAATGCTGGTCTTCAACAATGACGGAGGGAACTTGAAAAGGTAACTACTCTCTTAAAAAGTGGAGAGGAACAAATAAAAAAGGGGATTTGAATTTACAAATTACAAAGCTGGGCTCTACATCATACACGCGCGAGACTAGAGTGGTTTTTGAGCTTCGGAAGGTTCATCTCATCTTTGCTAGGCAGCGCTCAGGCTTTTTCACCAAGTCTCCCCCTAGATGCTCCTCATTTCTGCCTTCTCAATAACATCAAAGCTGACCTGGAATTGCCTCACCTCACTCAAGGCTACAGCCCTCGGCAACAAATTAACGTTGGTTCGGGTACCAGTTTATGAAGGAATAGAAGGCAACGAAGAAGCTGATCGACTAGATAAAAATGGATCAGAGTCCAGCCCAATTGGACCTGAACTGCAACTAGGGGTTGCCAAGAATTATATAACTCAACAGATCCAGAAATGGGAGGACAAGACTCGAGAACATATTGGCTAGACACTCCTAAGCAGAGACAAGCCACTGTCCTCTAAGGTACCACCACCTTCACAAAATGGGTACGGCCAGGACAATAGAATGCCGGCTCTGTTGGGAAGAAGCGGAGACAGCTGAACATGTACTCTGCGACTGTCCTGCTGTTGCATCGATAAGATTCCGGCATTTCGGAAAGGGTGCCTCAACACCCGCCGATATTGCCAAGGGAAAACCTGAAAACCTCCTTCACTCCGTGAATGAAGAGGCCATTAAAAAGATTCTGAAGTAAAACTGGGAAGTGTCAAAATAGATCACAGTGGTCTCAGTGATCAGCGGTTCCTCCCATCCCATATCGGAAAAAAAGAGTCATCAAGTTTATACGTGTGATCATATTAGAATTGGGGCATAGGGACATCGCTATAATGCATTACTAAACAGCATGTTTTGGTTTTCTGGGCCACTGTGGGATGTTAGCGTTTTGTGAATAACGAAGTGAATCCTCATTCGCAAATCCCAAAGCCGCTTCCCCGGTTGTAAGACATTCAGAGATAAACAATTGGCTCGATAAAACTCGGTATAACTTGTATTTAGGGAGTCAACAGCTTATACTCTCGAGAAGAGGATACGAGCTCTGAAATTACAGAGAAACCGAGCGAGCGATCGATTGGCGGAGGGCGAAATGAGGTTCACGGAAGAGGCGGGCACCTCACCCCCGCCAGCTCACCTGCCTTCCGGGGACTCCCCCTGATTCGTTCTAATTCTTGTGTTTCCACTGACGTGTTTTAAATAAAAGTTTTCAAAAAAAAAAAAAAAAAAAAAAAAAAAAAAAAACTTTTCAACACATAAAGTCGACTTTTACGGGAAAATTATATACTGAAGCTAAGTTGGAATTGCTATTAAAGGGTTAAGGGCGGGATTCATAGACGGGAATTGAGTGTGAGTGGGACTATAAAGCTGGATTGGCATGTCTCTCCGCATCTGCAGAGGAGGTGCGGAGAGCCCTCGTTCCGGAGGGTGTAGTCGTACACATACGAGAAAGACGCGGAAAATTCCGCACTGTTTTGCATATACAGAATTCAAAATGGAAGAGGTATCTCACCACTCATTCAGATGAATAGTCAATTCGGCTTGTATGTCCATTAAAAAGTAATTTTCCCGCCCTTTTTACTCTCCCGCTCCTTGGTATTTTTCTCGAGCTTCAAATCAAATCAACACAAAACGACTGGACCGCTGCCAGGGCAGCATAATGGCCTACTGCTCGCCTCTGGAACTGTAGAGCTGCATAAAAATACTTCTCGGAAGAAATATATTTAAAAGGTGACCTCCGGAAAGGTTCTTCCCATCCCCCGGCTTTCCACGGAAAATCAGATGGCAGTACGCGTTCCACCGTTCTGCATACATGGGAATCCAGCTTTACTCATAAGAGTAAGGGAATTCACAGAATTGAGGTAAAGGGAACCATGCAGTCAACACAATTCACAGTCGTGATTTTAGGTTGCACTGAGAGAGCATACCTAACGAACACTCAACGGAATTCATAAACCAAAAACGGCGTTGAGTTGAGGGTGAACGTAATAATATCCTGCGTGAAGTGTATATAGACGAAAATTTTGAGTATTGTTCGAAATACTTAAAGCAGATTTCATTCCAAACAGTCTGTATGTGCCTCTCATTTTCCGTTTGTAGACAAACAAGCAACAGCAGACTTATGAGGTTTGCCTTAATATTGTCAACTCGAAATGTGAGGACTTGCAGTAGTCCTCATTTCAATGACACTCTATTTCAGGCAGTGGTTCGAGTTGATAATCGAACAACTTGGTTTTTTGGGTCGAGTTGGAAAGAGTTGGTCAATATTCTGCAACGGCTGGTCAGTATGATTTGAGTGATGTTAGTGGATTCTTCGACAAGCAGGTTAAGGAACCATGGGATAGGCAATTTTCGAACATGATCTACTGAGTGGTGAGCCATACCATCCACCCGCCACCCGGGCTTCAGTAGCTGTCCGATCTGCTGGCAGGAGGTACGAAGAAGTATAGCCTTTCGTACACAGATATCAACCCTCATTAAGAAAAGAGATCTGACTTCTTCATATGATTAGCTGCAATCCCCCCTTTCACCGGTTCGCAATTGATTGGCTGCATATCCCAGCCCTCCTTTCTTTTGACCAATGATGTTTAGGGGTGATTCTCAAACAACGGGAAATTTTCAGGTCCTAACATCTTAAAAATTTAAGGGTTTCTTTTGCTAGGTTTTTGGATGTTTACCACTTAATTGGCCACCCTCTGATGCCCAGACAATTCGGCCTCTTAACAGAGATTCTTCGAATACTACTGGACTTTTTGTGGGTTTTAAAAATGCAACGTGATACGGCCTTCCAAGAGAGTAAGTGGGTAGAACCTGAATAAAGTGCAGTGTTGGGACATTAACAACTTGAAGCAGGGGTTGAAAAACAATTAACAGCTGCTCTTCAAATTTAACTAAAGACGAGAGAATTTTCATGTAATTTTAAATCTCAGTTAGAATATTCGAAAAAACAACTAGAAATTGGGAACCTCACCCTTAAGCTCCTTCTCGCCGTATCTGCATATCTCTTAAGCTAGTACTTCTCCATTTGTCGCAGAGGTGGTCACCCAAGTACTACGTATTGTTGAGTACTCAATGAAGTCAAGTCTATTATAGAATCTGGTCTTCAATACCTGCCTTTTTGTTTTATTCTTCTCCTTTATCAAAATTTACCTGATCATTAGTTTTCCCATCCCAATATATTCCATTAATGTTTGTTGTGAATTATTAACCGCCGAAATTGATAGAACATTACAACTCTTACAAAAGATAATTAATGATGATTAACTTATTTTCATTCATACCCATTCTGATGAAATGGTCGGGGATTGTGTCACTTAGCTCTCATTTGATGTCTTAGATAAATAAACAATTTGAATTAAATAAACAAAACTGGTAGAAGTAGACAATTCAGTACAATTGTAGGTCGACACGAAGACTTGGTATCAAATCTGTAAATCTTGTTTCTCCTCCTTTTGTGGCTCACCTTCTTCTTTTGGCTTTCAAGAAAGTTTTTTTTCTTTCTTCTTCTACTTTAATGCCGTTCTAAAACTCTTTTTTCTTCCATTCCACAGACCTCCGAAGTAAGGAAATAAAATCTTAGCGATCCCGGCAGTTCCCCTAAACATTCGTCTACCCCTTGGGCAACGTGATCGTAATACGACGTGTTGTTTACTTTTTCAAAACCGACTTCAACTTTTAAAAGAAAAAGTTCACCCAGCTACACTCGTATAAGAACGACCTTTTTTGTCAGCATTTGAGCTGGATTCACATGGATGCGGAGTGGTGCGTAGCAGAAGAGTAGTAGGGGTGAAACGGAAGTGCGGAAGAGAGTTCACATGGCTGCGGGAACATGATTGTTTTACCAGTGTCCTACCGCCAAAAAGCAACAGCCCAGGCACCCCTCGCGGAGTCTTGGGGTAAGGAAAGTATTCAATTTTTCAATGTCCCAAAGCTTCTAAGTTAACCTGCGGACGGTAGGGAGCTTGACAGCAGCCTGTCACCTGGCTTTCCGCTTCTGCAGTACCCACAACTCCGTATTTTCGTGAATCAGTTATTCCTTGGGACATGTTAATATTATGCTCAACAATTTTGGTGCAGGAAAACTCCAAAACGCCGTTAGCATTCAACGTCTCTGGCTTTAGTAAGATCTATGCCCGATATTGCCACGGCATCGATTTTAGCCCTACAACTTCTCTTTGGCAACCAAGATCACCGGATCTGTCAGCATGAGATGTTTTCTTCAGCTGTTCTTCGCCCAAGATGATTGCAATTCCCACGATTTGTTACGGACAGCCGCAAAACGTCAGTGCTCGTTTTCTAGAATTCATTCGTTTTTATTACCATCATCTCGTCGATATTGTACTTGGGATACTATTGTATGTACTTGGGACATTGACATGGAATGGAATTCTCATTCTGTCTTTACCAATAAAATACTTCTTTTTTCCTCCTTAATTCTTTAATGAAAGTTTAAAAAAAAAAAAATCCTTTTCCCTAATTTAAGAACATCTGCTTTTGTCAACACAAAAATCAAACAGTTAAGTCACATTTTGCACCATTAGGCTTTCAGCTGGAAATCATTCAAACATTTTAAAAATAAAATAAGGCCGTTGAATGGCTCTCAAAAATACGCATTAAGCTTCACTCTTCATGCTCCATGCTTACTCGGTGCTGAGTAAATAATTTATTCCAAGATCATGAATGATTCCAATTCCGATGGGCTCAGAAACTTTTTAAAGCCAGTAAGTGCCAAAGAAAAGTATACTTACTGACTTCATCAAATATCATTTCTCATTTTAAAATACAAGTACATTTAGTACATCTACCGGAGATACGTAAATTGGTGGTTGAATGTAGGATTTGTGATGGATATAGATAGTTCCTCCTTCTCGATTCATAAAACAGTCCCCTCTGGGATATCCTCTAGGTATTGCGGGCATTAATCTCCTCAGCCCCTGCAAGGGGAAACTATACCATTCGATCACTTCCCACCTTACAATCTTCAGATTTTTCTAGGTACAATTGTTTTTTTTTTTCTTTTTCAAGAATTTGAGCGGCATCTCAACCAGAAGAGTCATAAGCTGCTTTGCACGAGGTATTAAGTGGGTTACTGAAAGCGGCATGATTCTACACTACAGGTAGTAAACGGAACTAAGACTAGAGCCTACTTTACAGCCAAGTGAAATAAAGTTGACCAAATAGAAATAAATACAGGTTTCCATCACAGGTTAAAGACACCATAGTTCGTAGAAGCGTCAGGTACGTTAGCATTGACTTGGCCCTGTCATGCCCAGGTAGAACATCAACCCACTGAGGGGTTGCATGGAGGACTAGGAAGTCCATAAGGGCTGGTATTTCTTCCAGTATGTTAGCTTAGCAGTTCACGTCTCCCACACACAACATCCAAAGCTGCTGCACTCAGCGGGTTTCCATCGATAAGACTGGTGTAGTCAATCGCATGAGAAATTTACCACAATTTGCTCCTTCCTTAAAGTAGGGTCACGAAAGGAGCACTCAGAAATCACATACACCTTTACTTCACTAAAGATAATGGATCATTAGATGAAATCATTCACTCGCTTCATTCGCCAAGGAACTGTAGACAATTGAAAATCACGGATGCCTTACATTGAAATCATTCATTTTCCCCACATGATATTGTTACCTCAGAAATTGAACACCATTGAAGAATATGAATATCATACATTGAAATCACTTCCGGAATTGAAGATCATTGAATGAGTAATTGAAGATTTTGGTCATCATGCAGTGAAATCACTCAATCGTCTCACACGATGTTGTTGCGCCAGAAAATATGTGCTATCAAACCCCACGAAAAAATAATCAACTATCCCTCATTAATTTGAAGTCCTGACGCTGGAAAAATTAATTTTCAAAATTTTTTTAAAATAATAAGGTCATCTCTTATTCTGACAAATCTGACGATCCGCAACATATTGGTCGAGATACTGCTCCGTAAATGTTATCCATCAATATTGCTATGCAATTCTCCTGTACATTTGTATCATTTAACCGGATCATGTTCTTGATATTCCGTTTTCTTAAACATCACTGGAGAGAGTTTTGAAGCTAAATGCTAAGCTTGGCCGAGTTTTAGACTGTTCCTGCAACAATACAAGGCTGGCTGTTCAGGTGCGGGTAAGAGCAGGTGGCGAATATTAAACTGTTCCTTATAAGTTCTTCAAGTTCGTTAACAGACCTTGTGCGGTAAACCAGCTGTAAATGTCTCATGGTTGTGTAGAGCTACAAGCAAAACATAAAATCCTTTCGATTAATCACATTTATTGTTTAGCTCAAAACTTTAGCACTAAAAACCATATAAATGTAATGGGCCTAAGTGAAGATCAACCCACAGAATCTGGATCAGAACTGTTAGCAAACAACCGAAATGTCGGTTTATATGAAACCTTCATCAGGCCCTCAAGAATGCTACTATGCGAAACATTGGTTCCTGGCTAGAAAATGAAACTATTCCAATGGCTTCGAAAATGTAAAGTAAACATTCTTGAAAAATTCCTTAATATAAATCCATACTGAATCATGATCATTTTTGGTATTTAGGTACTGAGGGTATGTATATTCCACACGATAATAATTAGAACAAATAATTATGTTAAGAATTGTACTTAAAATCTTATTAAAATTCGCTAAAAAATGGATGAAAATTCAAAATACATATTGAAATAAAATAGAATTACTTCCTTCGGACACAATTTGGTTCCTCAATACATAAATTATCGTACAAGACAGGGATTTAATATCGTACAGGATAGTTGGCTACAGTGCTATATAGGTTTTTTGTTTAGTGTGGTACTCGATATCAATCATACACAATTTTGAATCTCAATATGTTAATTGTCGAACGAGACGATGATTCAATACCGTACAGGAGGGTTGCCTACGTTGCTACAGGTTTTTTGTTTAGTGTGGTACTCAATATCAATCAGACACAATCTCCCGCCTTTTGTATCTGAATTACAAAATTATCGTACGGATTTAATGCCTTACAGGAGGGTTGGTTTTATTGGTATCGGTTTTATGTTTAGTGTTGTAGACGAAACCAGTCAGACACAATTGTGCATCTCAATACGTAAATTACAATACGAGACGACGATTTAATACCGTACAGTATGGTTGGCTATATTGCTTTAAGTTGTATGTTCAGTGTGGTTGTCGACACCAATCAGACACAAGTTTGTATCTCAATTACAAATGTATCGTACGGATTTAATGCCTTACAGGAGGATTGGCTATGTTGCTACAGGTTTTGTGTTTAGTGTGGTAGTCGACACCGATCAGACACTATTTTGTGTCTCAATACGTAAATTATCGTACTAGAGGGAATTTAGTACCGTACATGAGGGTCTCCTACGTTGCTATAGTTTTTCTGTTTAGTGTAGTACTCAATACCTATCAATTGTAATTTTGTAACTCAATACGTGCATACGTACGAGATGATGATTTAATACCGTACAGCAGGGTTGGCTACGTTGCAATAGGCTTTTTGTTTAATGTCGTGCTCGACACCAGATACACATACGTAAATTACCTCACGAGAAAGAGCTGTAATACCGTACACAACGTTGTATCCCAATATCGTAGGATATGGAAATTTTCCTGCTGTACAGGAGGGTTGGCTATTAGACAGTGCTGCTTAGAAACCTTTGGAAATGGGTTTTTTGTTTTGTTTCTCAACCATCAGACACAATTTTATACCTAAATTATAGTACGAGATGATTTATTAGCGAATAGGTGTGTTGGCCACGTTTGGCGAGCCCCCATTGATACCGAACATCCTCTACAAAGCGAGGGCCTTTCGAATCTCCCGCCTTCCTCATCGGCAGCCTTGATATTGGCCTTCGACCCTCACGGGCAGCTCCGCAGCTTCAAGCTCGGGTTCTCCTGTCGTCCGCGGAGTCGTGACCCGGGCGGCCGAAACGACTCGAGTGTCGAGATGGAGGCTGACGTGGAGTAGGGGGTTGTTCGTGGAGGTCAGTTCCAGCTGTCGTGGGATATGTGCGAGTGGGCCAACGAAAAAGGAAATGGTGACACCGTTTACGGCCTTTTTTTAAAGCCAGCCAGCCATATCGGAATAATAATAGAACAGTCATCTCTCCATCACTTCAAATTATTGCAAAAATATTTAGTAGGTACCTATTTGTGTTTCACGTAACTCTAAGGTGTGTCAATCTGCATTCCGTACTGTAATTACATAAACAAGTTGAAATAATCCAACTTCTACTTGAGGATACATGGGCTCCAGATCAACTGAGAGGCTCGTATAACTAATTTCTCAGAGGTATTTATACTCAGAAGCTGGAATTTAGTATGTCGAAATCATAGGACTTTTACTTGACGATGACAATCCTCCAGATCAGCTGAGTGGCTCCTAAAGCTGTTTTCTACGGTGATTTTTAAATCAACAAATAAATATATTTTAAAAAATACAGGGAGTTTTTCGAATGAAGGATATGTATTTTTATCTCCGTTTTTTGAAGGGTGAAAATGGTCACCACCCTTTTGTAATTTATTACGAAAAATGCAAATATCACATTTGCGAACATCGCGCATGCGTGCTGATAGGTGATAGGCGCACCAACTTTGTTTTTTGAAATGAGAACCCGCATTTTTCATTTCAAATTTGAGTACTACGCTATTTTATGAAATTTTGACTCGTCACTCGATTTTTTCGACTGCGCGCAACGGAATCTAGAAGAGCGGACTGTTATACTGACCTGAAAATTCTCGGACTTTCAGATGCTGGTAAACCATGTAAGGCACTTGTTTAAGTACTATTTTTAAGGCTCAGCCAAGTGTTCATATCCGTCCTTTAGCGGGAAAATGGAGTCAGACTAAAAAACGGACATCGACACTCAGCTTTAAAAATATAGTATTAAATAGCTCACTCAAACATGAGCCATATTTAGGATTTACCAACATCAGGAAAATTTAATGCTCGAATTTCCAGGTCTACGCCAATTTGCGCGCTCCCAAGGACCGTGTGTGAGAAGTCAAATTTCATGGAATTTTGGGTAGAATCAAATTTTCAATGAAAAAATTATGTCAGTGCGCAAATAACGCATTACTGCGAGGATGTGGTATTCGAATTTATTGGAAAAAATGGAAGGATGGTTACTTACCATTTGAAGAACCCTTCAAACAACGGATATAAAAATACATATCCATCATTTAAGAAACACCCTTTATTTAGCAACAATTATCAGCTGATTAGACTCTGAGCATAACTTATTCCTTACTACTCTAATTTAAACGGAATTTTCCGTTAGGGTGTAAAATGGGCTTTCCTGCTAGTGATCTATGGTTACAATAAATAGCGATTTTACTCCAACCTACCTTGAGGAAAATTATAATAAACATTGAGTTAAATATCAGGAAATCAAGTTATTGGAGTATTGATGAGATTCTGCCATCCCCCGCCAATAGAAAGTGTCCGCTGCAGCGGTTGAGGGGAGTCAAGAGAGAAATCTCGTTCTCCATAATCGATTGAGCTACGCGCCCGCTCTGCGAATAGGAAAATACGCTTTTGGAATTCAAACTCCTGTTTATAGAAGCGAGAATATTAGACCCCCCCCGTTCAGTGTATTGATAAGTCTTATAAAGTCTTGATAATATGCGTCGTTGTCATTATTGACGATAAAAATAAAAACACGACATCAACGCTGCAATGGGGTTTGAATAATAACGTAAAACTTCATAATTACTTCCCCCAACACATACAGACGTTGTTATACTCAATGGTCATAATCATCCGGCATCTCAGAAAATTGCAAGCTTTCTTAGCATGATCCATTCCATAACGGTTTTCAAATAGTAGGTTTACAACGAAATCTAATGTGAACCACAAGGAAAAGTGACAGCACCTAGGCAGAGATTAACGTTCCCTACTCACTATCCAAAATTGACAATTTACATTATCCACAGAGCATTAGAGAGTCACATGAAGAATGCTAAAAGATACACAAGATCAGATTACAAAAACAAATTTTAACATAGCATTTTAAATGTCAAAAGCCCTTAAGTTTAACCCATGAGTGACCAGGAAGTTGAAGCCATGACCTTCCCCAACAACACGGGCCAAGCATATCGTTGAAAAAGTAACCAAAAGCGAGTACCTCATGTTCCAAGTTGTTATCATCCGCGTGGATCGTAATCCAGTAAAGCCATGGTCAGACTGGGCTGTACGAGTATAACCAGCCGCTGGTAATAATGCCAGCAAGCAGCCTAGTCTGACTCACAACCAGCGGCTGGTGAATGCCAGCGGGCTAGTGTTTACTAGCCACAATCGGAATTTGAGCATCAACGTTCTAGCGCTGCCTACCATCCGCTGGCAGACACCCCTCGCTGGCGCCAGCCAGCCAACGTGAACCCCTAGTAGCTCAGTTCGCGAAAACTGTTACAAATATGAAAGTTATACGATTTTCTACCCGATTTCAGATTAAGAGATCAACTAGATCTTAACAAACATGAAGCCAAGTTGAACGTTTCAACTTAAAACGCGACGACAAGTTATAATTTATTAATAGCCCACTAAAACTAGGATTTTCCGAAGAAAATTATACAGAAGTTTTTTGCCTCGCTGAACCCGAATTTCAGGTTTGCCCCCTCGCCAGAGGTGAGCTAACTTTACAAAACGCAAAGAAGAAAAATTTTGGATTTTTTTCAGTTTCATTTTGAAATAATTATCACCTAATTTTTCTCTATCTTCAATAGAACCGGCGCTATATGGTTCTGAAAATAAACCTTTTTTTTTTACTGCAAGTGAAAAATGCAGGAAAATTGGATCTATCGTGATGACCGTGATCATTTTTTATCACCTCAGTAATTACCAGTACAAACTAAATGCTTTCATCCATTTTCAAAGTGCTCCAGCGGCTGTTCTATTGGAGATAGGAAAAACGTGATGAAATAATCTTGCAGGGAATTTGGTCTATTTTAATTTTGTACATAGTAGTATTTTCGCTAAAACGTACCGTTTAAAAAACTGGAAAAAGTCCAAAAATATCCATATTTTTTTGCTTCCTGAAATTAGCTCACCTCTGGGGAGGGGGCAAACCTGAAATTCGGATTCAGCGACCCAAAAAACATAGACAACCGTAGAGAAAAAAACTTCAATACGTTTTTCTTCGGAAAACCCTATTTCAAGTGGGCTATCAAAAAATTATAACTTGAAGTCGCGTTTTAGGTTAAACCATGTTGGTTCACATCTAGCTGATCTCTTGACCTGAAATTGGGTAGAAAATTGTATAACTTTCATATTTGTAACAGTTCTCGCGAACTGTCACGAAAACTATGGAAAGCACTACGGAACGACGGAAGCGTCACCGAGGACACAGCCGCATTCACTTCACACAGGCCCCAGTTTTTCCCAAGGTAAGAGCTTCTCTCTTGCGCGCAAAAAGCAAACATGTTAAATGTTTGATACATAATACTACCTAATCACCTGCTATCCACAAATGCCTACCCCTCATTGCGGTATCTTATCTTCTTTCCTATTAAATTGTATTCAACAATAGTCTCTGACCACAGTTTAGTCAGATCTCCTTCTGTAATACCTCCGTTCAGGAGCACAATAAAAAACCGGTATTAAAATGCTTTCAGTGATTATTTTCTGTGGCTCACTTAATAACTTTTATCCCAAATAATATAGAGACACTAAAAACACAATCACGACAATTATTGAAATGTCAAATATTTCAGAATAAAATGGATTCGAAAATAGTGAACGTCTTCCAGTAATCACTTTTACTCACTTAAGGAATCACTGGTTTACGTAGACCGAACGGTTCAAGATCCATAAATCCAAACAGACATTTCTCCTCATTGGAAAGACAACCAAGGACACTTACGGATAATTCCAGTAAGTAAAGCACAGTGAATTAGGTAGAAGTTGAGAATAGGTAACACACCTCTTATCGGTATAGGTCCACGTTTTCGATGTGTGTTCGAATGTGTCCTGTCTAGTTTGCTGGTCTGGATGCTCGCTTCGCTCGCATCTCAAGAGCAAAAAAATATCCTATATCAATCCTTCTAGTAAAGTATAGATTAGTTGGAAAAATACATCACAATGTTTTAACACTGTGAACTACGCCACAAATATATCACTGATATCGATATATTGATATCATACATATCGATGAAAGTATATCGATACATGTTCAAATGATCCTGATAAGAGGTGTGTGTTACCTATTCTATACTTCAGACGTAAACTGAAATTTAGAAGTGCGCCTTCTAGTACAGGTTGGCCCTGAGAGATTTGTCAAACTTACGAAACCATCTTGAGTGAATGAAACATCGATAGACTCACCTGGAACAAAGAGAAAAGTTAATGAACATCAAGGCTAATTTTGACAAGATCTACGATTAATAAGTAAATGATGAAGTCAAAGAGCGTAATTATTTATGAATAACGCCTGTTGAGCATTATCCAGGGGGACAGGTTGTCCGAGCGAGCTGGGGTGTCAGTCCTCAAGCTGTTTACTTTCAGTGGGAGTACTGATTGCCCCGGTTCGAATCCGGCTAGCACCTAATGGGCCAAAATCCTATCAAGTGTTGTATACCTGTCCTGTGGTTAGACAGTTCACCTCTGGTCTCGATATACGGAGAAGCCAAAACGCTCCCAACCCAGGGGCGTGAGGCAATGGGAAGCCACGAGCGAAATCGTCAGACCTAGTTCCGATCCTTTCTGGAGGACGGCTGGCGACGTCCGCGACACCTCCGGGTAGTCGGACGAAAATCCAAGGTGAAATTTCTTGTTTACTTTACATTATCCAGTCTGAAGTTATGACAAATTACCATACCTTTGGTAATGTCCACCATTATACAAAAAAATAATAAAAAATGGCGAAAACTGCTTACAACAGCAGTTTAATTATATAGTAGTATATGACTCAGCATGTTTTTTGCTTAGCGCCTATAGCTAAAACTCAAGATTACATGGAACATTGGAAAGAAAATCTGAAAACTTAATAGGTACGATTTGTTGCAAAAAAATGTAGAGAACAACGTTATGAATCAATAGTTATGATGTTGACAAATTAATCTGCCAAGTGACCACAAAACAAGGATTACGGACGGCGCAATAGTATAGGGTATTAACCGTTTATAACATCGCATTATCGGATCAATATTGTGTGAATAAATATAAAACTACGGTATAAAAATGCGAGATCATTCGGGAGCTTTCCAACGCGTGGTGATCGATTTCTGCAAGAGTTATGTTTCGCTACCAATGGCTTCATTGTTCGTGAAAATCCTCGGAAAATTTATTCGACAGTTTTTCGTGACTATTTTGGTCTGTTAGGTCATAGCTAAACCATTACAACGAACTAGGAAACAAAAGTTTTTACGTAAAATGAAGTCGGTTATGAAACGCACTGTATCATTCGTGACAAAATTGTGGGCACCCATGCTGAGAAAAACAGTGTGTTTGAAATCGGTTGAGTATCAAAAATTTACCCGTTATTATCGTATTTTTACCTATGTCAAAAAGTAGGAGGTACATAGGTACTCATTACATAAAAGTTTTTACACAAAATGAGGGAGAGGAATTCACTTTTCATGAGGTAAATCTAAGATGGTCTGAAAAAGGATTTCTACAGCGAAAATTTCGGAACATGGCTTAATTTTTTAAGTAAACCTCCTCAAAACTCAATGGAAACCGCAAAAATTCACAGGCTTTTATAAAAACGGCGCAAATTATTAACGATAACTAAGCCATAACCACAGAACATAAGAGTATTCTATTTTCTATGGCCATAACAAACCGCCGCTCCGCAATGACCGATGAAACATTGAAGAGTAGACGATAGGAATACACTACGGACAATCGGGCCGAAACCAAATCAAAATACATTACCCCCATCCTTCGACCACAGAAACCAATTCAACCGAGGATGTCTCAAGTATTGAGGATGTCAACACTTATCGGCCAATTTAATGGGTTTTCATCTTAGGTTATTCCTACTTAATAAAGAGCATTTCGTTCATAGAAACCAATTCAACTGGATGTCACCAAGTGTTAAGGTCAACCGGGGTTGTATGTTCGGATTAGCTATTGGTCAAACTTTAGGTTATCATGTCCAACAATGAATCCATTTCAAACATAGAAACCAATTTACATGTGTCAATTCCGTATGCGGGGTGACTGCTCAAATCACCTATTTAGTATCGATCAAACAACTCACTGTTTGAAAGCACAGGCTGTTTTGAAGCACAGTCGATAGAAATAAACCCCGAGCATTCAGATCGAAACCAAATCCTTGAGGTTGATTGATCAAGTTGCCGGGATTACTGTCACATCCCACATTGATGTTGGATTTTCAAGCCGAATTTCGTAAAATTTGGTCAAGTAGCTTCGGAAAAACTTCGGATGGTTTAAGGCGGATTTAAAAAAAAATTCTATTTGTGACAGTTATATATCTAGAAACGTAAATCAACAAATTTTGAGGGGAGGGGGGATTACAAATATCTTATCAAGGACGATTACAAAGGAAGCAACACAGAGGAAGCAGCATTAAATTTTTTAATGTCATACATTTTGATCAATTAAACTTTGAAAGAACTCATGGTCTATCAGGGTAGTATTGAAAACAATGTATCAGTCCCAAATACGTCAATTATGGATATATTGTAAATCATAATGGAGAACTGGGAAGTTACAAAACTACGGATTAGATAGAGTTTATGTTGTTTTCGATAGCGGCAACTGAATATTATGAACTTGGGAACAGACGTGGGCGATCGAGAAGCGGCAAAGACCCCCGCGTGGGGCGGATTCTATTTATAAGAGCTTCATTCCGTTGGAAGTTTCGCTAATAAATTACAACCGTTCTGCCTTTTCTATTTTATATTTGTTTGAGAGTTGATAGTTTTCCTGGATTAAATATGAAATGAAGATTTTCTATTGAACCGCCTGGAAAGTGGAGCAACGAACCTACTATTTACAAAGGCTTATAATTGAAAATAACAAACCAAATGAAATCTGAATCAAAATATAAGTGAGGATAGGACGCCCAGGTTTACTTACACGACGTTGATCTCTGGTTGTGGAAGATGGAGGAGGGAGAAAGGGATGAAAGGACGTGAGCCTCCATCAACCAAAAACGATTTGGGCAAAAACAAATCGACGATTACGATCAAAATCTCAATCTTGATTGTACTCGATCAAACGAATAAAATTTTAAACCAAAATTGCCTCCATGAATACGATTAGAATCGTAATTTTCTTCCCAAAAGAAACAACCATGATTGCATACTATATTTACGCATTAATCAAATACAAAAACCCTAGGTACGCATCAGTCGAGGACAACACTCCGTTAATGCATTAATTACGGACAAACCCCTATTAGCTCTTTACTTGAGGACAAAACCCTAATAACGCATCAATCAAAGACAAACCCCATGTACGCATCAATCGTGGACAACACCCTATTAATGCATTGTGGACAAACCCCTTTAACGCTTAACCCTAATTACTTATTAATGGAGGAAAAAAACTATCATCTACGCATTAATCAAGGGCAAAAATCGATGTCAAAAATGGGACTTTCAAGAAAATTGAACATTTTGGCTAATTTTTATAGAAAACAGGAATCGCAATGGTCATACCAAAAATATATATGACACATTGACAAGTTTATTTTCCCAACAGAGTGGAAAGTTATGATCACTCAATATATAGTACCGAACATGAATTGAATGTCTTTCATTTTCACAACAGGATGGAAATTTATGTTCAAATACCTACCAAAACCCTATCTGGTGCTTCGTACTTCTTTCCTTACAGCATATCTGGTGCTTCGTACTTCTTTCCTTATAGCACACAAATCAGTTGTCTAGGGGTCTCTCACAAGGCACCGTATCACACTGTATATTGCTTCCGAGTCTGCGAAGTAGCGGGAGCCTTGTGTTCACTTTCGGGAGCCAAAAAATTTGTGTTGTCCGAATTCAAAATTTCCACTCGCATTTTGCGTTTCATAGTCTACAGAACAAATTTGGTTCCGTGTCTGTCGGTCTGTCCATCTGTATTTCCTTGTTACATTCATAACTTCCATAATTTTGAATGAATTTAGCTCATATTCTGAGGGACTATGCGGATAAGGCCTCCTGAGGTTCCACACGAATTTCATCTCAATATAATCAGCGGTACGCTCTGCGTATCATGGCTGCCTAAAGCAGATCTGGCTAGCTCCCCTATACAGTTACTACGTATAATGATATCATAATATGCCTTGGGAGATGAATCAGACGCCGGCAAGCGTCTGGATCGTCCTCTGAGCGTGGCAAAGCATTATATCCTCGTACACAGCTCAATGGAAGGGCGACTATACCATTCCATCACCTCACGTGGTAGCAGAGAGTGGTTAGGACCACTGGCCCTGTATTATTGACAGTCCTAAGTCAGGATTCGCCCCCATTCCCTCGCAATGCCCCACAGGCTGAAAGCCTTTATTCAAGTCCCCTTAATTAACTATTATATCCCCCCATACTTGCGAACCATTCCACCAATCAGCCCCCCACCCCCGGCTTTTCTCAGAGTCCTGGGAGTGTGATGGATATGTGAAGTTGGCCATTCCCGATTCTTGAATCTTCGCTTAGGGAGATTAATCAGACACCTTCAAGCATCTGAAACATCCTCTGAGCGTGGCGGAGCATTATATCCGCATACAGTTCTATGGAAGGGGCAACTGAACCATTCCATCACCTCACATATGGCAGGTATTCATTACTTTATTCACTCTTGATCGTAAATATGTGAGTAACTAACATTGTTGGTTTTTTAATCACATTACTAGGAATACGTGTGGATGCATCTTCAATGATTATTCCCGTTCAGATCAGAAGTAGAAAGCTAACTTATCAATTAATTGTGAACGAATGAATGAATGAAAACATGACTTTATTACTAAATGAAATAAAATGTCTCACACAAAAAAATTTCAACTACATGCTTAATCATGGTCACAACTGACCGTCTGATGAGTTGCCTTTCATATATATACTTTTTGTTGTCCACTCCTTAGTTAACTAAATTGTTATCCAAATTTCCTCAATTACAATAGAACCACAACTACTAGAAATGAAATAAATAAATTATATTCATAATAAAAGGGTGCCCCTCGTTCATACCTACCATCAATGTTTTTGATGTTCAACCAAAAAATTTGTTTTATTTTCCAAGTAGAACCGTCCGAATATTCCTATGGGAGTATTATGGATAACTGGTGCTATACTCTCGAAGGGTAACGGACCCCTACAGAATTAGTACAGACTTCAAGGAATAGAGAGGTTGCCTCATTGATATAGTGAACATTTAATTTTTTGTAGTGGTACGTCTGTTTTCCACTTAACTCCAATCAGGTAATGAGCCTTCAATTGGAGATTCGTAAACGCACTGAAATGCTTGAAATAGGCCTAGACGTTCAAGGTTCAGACATGTAGCATCAGATACAGTGTTGCCAATGTATAAGTGAATAAGACTCCTAACGCGTGGTTTTTGCCGAGTTACCATGTCCGAACGGTAATTAACAAGAACAATAAACTAGTCAGTATGCCTCGCTCCGATATCATCCCGAATGCATTCTACAGTTACTCTGAACAGAGTTTCCTAGTTCTGTCTAAACAGTCTTTGGTGATTCCATAAATTGTCTAATCTTAGTTATGCATGATTAAACGTCAACTTCTCAAATCAAACGACCAAGAAGTGTGTCGAGAATATTGAACCACCTAACCTAGGCTGATTCATTTCCACGTTGAGAGGAAATGTCATCCCAATTTAAAACGCAACAGATGGAATCTCGGAGGATATTGTCGGTTGAGATAAGGTGAGAGCACGTTGCGAATAAATAGTGATTCATGGAACTGACCTATTTGAGAGCTGAGTCACCTTGTTTGGTTTCAATTCCGCAGACGCCCCAAGTATCGACAAGAATCGTCGAGAAAACAATAATTATCCCTGAGAATCTCACCACGTTGAGAGCAACTGTATTTTTACTCCAGGCTTTCTTATTTTTCAGAAGGCCATCTAAATGTTTCCTATTGAATATAGTATTTCCAGATAGCATCAATATTTTTACATGTGGAATCAATCTTCAGAAAATAAAATTAATCTCTTTACAAATAAATTTAATCCTTTTGGTTCAGCACCTACGTCAATAAGTTTAATTAACGCACAAAAATACATAAGTAAAAATAACATCTTAAAAAAGATCTTCCAAATGATCCAAATGATGAGGTAAACAAGCAACAATGAACAATGAGGTGAACAAATTCTAGCGAAGACACTGTCTACATGCAGCTGAAATTGAATTGATGAACACGTTCACTACATATGTACTTCGTTGCTTGTCGGCATCATTTTGGAAGGAGATTGTTTTTAAAGAGGTTTATTGCTTCCGAGTCTGCGAAGCAGCGGAAGCCTTGTGTTTACTTTGGGAGCCAGAAACTTTTTGTTGTCCGAATTCAAAATTTCCACTAGCATTTTGCGTTTCATATCCTACTGAACAAATTTAGTTCCGTGTCTGTCTGTCCGCATTTCCTTGTCACAGCCTTAACTTCCAAAATTTTGAATGAATTTAGCTCATATTTTGAGGGACTATGCGAAAAAGGCCTCTTGAGGCCCCATACGAATTTATTCCCAATATAACCAGCGGTACGCTCTGCGCATGCGCTAAAGTGAAATTCTTGAAGCAACCGTCATTTCCACATTTTTCAATGAATTTTATAATGGTATCACTTTGATTGCAACGAGGAATCCATCAAATTTAACGGGCGCGATTGAGGAGTAAATACTAAATAGTGTGTCGTGCGGGTTAGTATGGCCTAATCCAAGAGGGCTACCTTGCAAGAAGTTACTAATTCTTTATACTAAATAAATGCAGAGGTAGCATTCGGCGTACAAGTACGAAGTTTAATTTGCAACGATACCGCACGGATGCTTGAGTATGCAGACGACATTGACATCGTTGGAAGAAGCCATAGCCCCATGCGAGGGGCCTCAAGGTTAACTAGTCCAAAACCAAGTACAAAGAGACAAACTTGCAAAATAATTCACCTCACCAGATAGATATAGATAGATTTCATTATCTTGTCTTTAGTGTTTAAAGGTAACATACATAAAACACACATAGAAGCATAGATCCACAAAAGAATACAACAGGAAACTAATAAATGCCATTTCGAACTGGGATACCAAATGGAAAATGTTTTCTTGAGAAACGAAAACGAAAAGGAGCCTTTTTTTTTTTGATAAATTTTTATTGATACATTTCTTATTTTGCAGTTATGCTGATGGATATGTACAAATATATGCACGGTAAATAGCGAATATGAACATGTGTGAGGGTGGTCATCCAGCGATGATCATTCTTATCCTGGAATATAAGGTGGTTGAACTTGGTTTAATATGTCTATCGCTCTTGTTCTTTTTCGTCGTCTGCTTAGTTGTTGCCGTTCTCACGCTGAGTTGTTCAAATGATGGCGATCGTGGGTGGATATTACTGAGTGTATGTTCAATGTTGCTGCTTTTATAACGTCCTCCACATCTGGTACGTCAAGGTCTTGGTGGATAACTGTTTAGTACGTACCAAGGGGCATTAGTTATGATGCTCTGTTTTGCTGTGTTTGGACACGTTTAATTTGTGACTTGCACGTCAACCCCCAGACGGAGCAGCTGTGCTGCCATGTTGGGCGGATTATAGTGAGGCATGGCAGTCGTTTGTAGTTCAAGGGGTTAAGTGTTCATCAGAAGTGGTTTTAATAGAGTCACGCGGGATCGTAACCTATTTACGAGTTCTCCTATGTGGTGGTTGTATGTTATTCGTTGATCAAGATGCGACATCTAAGTAGCGCGCTGATAGGGCTTGAGGTATTTGTTCTCCGTTCATAATGATTGGATGTTGTGAGGTTATGGAATGTTATAGATGCCCCTTCCATCGAGCTGAATGCGGTAATGCTCGCCACGCTCAGAGGATGACCTTGACGCTTGAAGGCATCTGGATTCAACTCCAAAGGCGACGGATTCAAGGATCGGGAAGGGCCAACTAACCATATCCATCACAATGTACACTGTAGAATTCCTCTTAAGAGTGAACGTTGTGGAAGCCTATGAGAATGGTCTTTTTAGGTTCGAAACAAGAATAAGAGGATTTGGACTAGAGGGATTCCCAGAGTAGTTTTAAATGCGGATGAAATAGCTTGGGGTATAAGGACAAACGCTGTGGTAATGGAACTTTATGAAGAGTGCAGAACTGTTCTTTTCATAAAAATCAGTGGAATCCGTTGGACAGGACGTGTGGTAAAAATGACTAGGAGGCTCCTTCAAGTGTGTGATGGATATGGCCCTTTCCGATTCTTGAATCCGTCGCCTTGGGAGATGAATCAGCCGCCTTCAAACGTCTGGGTCAGGGGTCAGCTACCTTTCGAGTCGGAGGATCCAAAAATTACAATTTACAGAGTTTTAAAGAGCCACAAAAATTTTTCTTGCTAACAATAAATAGCAATACATTTTTTTTATTAGAAAAATCGATCTATCGATTTATAAGAAAAATATCTATTTATTCCTATATAAGTAGTGTTTTTTACAACAAATCAGGTAATATATCAGATGTTTGTAGAAGTCTTTATCGGATTTTTCGCAAAATAAAACACGTTATTTCAAGTATTTACTTAAATTTATTTAATAAAAGTATTGAATATTCGATTCTATATATCTTGGCCACCTCTGAAGTAATTTATGGATAACATTCTAAAAGAGTTGTAACTCCTGTTAATTAACCCATTTTTTAAATTCTTTGAAATTGGCAAAGTGCAGCTTTGCAAGCACATGTCCTATCGATGTGAAAATTAAAACAAACAATAACATACATTTCAAAAATTTAAACTTTATTAAACAATGTGACTTGTACTGAAAAATGAAAACAAACAAATTCAGTGGGAGCGTTGGCTTTGCACGGTTCTAGAAAGTTCGAATAAATTCGGCTCATAACTTATTCATAACTTATTGTTTTAAGTGTCACGGGGGAGAGGTGGAGTAAAAAGCGAGTACAATGGGCTGAGGGCACAGAAAATAGAATACACTCTCTATGTTCACTGTATGTTCTGTAGCTGAGAGAGAGAAATGGTGCCCAATCCTCGTTAGTCAATTCAGAATCGTTTTAAACGGTTTTTTTTTTTTTTTTTTTTTTTTTTTTAAAGTAATATTTGCGTATGGAACTAAAGAGCTGCAGTTTCATATCCTAAGAGCGGCAGGTTGCTGACCCCTGTCTGGGTCAACCTCTGAGCATGGCTGGTATAGCCGCATTCAACTCAACGGAAGGGATAACTAAACCAGTCCATCACCTCACATGTTGACTTGGGCGTGATTACGACCAACGGCCCTTTTATTATCAGCAGTTCTGTAACCCCCATTCCCTCGTACTTCACCCTAGGCTAAATGCCAATAATTATGACCAATTTATTAATTGTCATACCCCTACCCAACTTATTGCGAGGGCGCCCCAGAATGACAGTCATTCCTCCATTCAGCCCCCCCCCCCCCCCCCCCCCCGGCTTTTCTCAGAGCCCAGTGAGTGTGATGGATATGGTTAGTGGGCCCTTCCCGATTCTTGAATACGTCGTCTTGGGAGATGAATCGACGCCTTCTAGCGACTTGGTAATCCTCTGAGAGTGGGGGGCATAACCGCATTCAGCTCAATGGAAGGGGCAACGATTCCATTCCACCACCTCACATGTGGAAATTCACTCCCAAAGACTACAAGATCGGCGCCCAAAACTTTGATGGGCCGACAGTGTGAGGAATGACGCGCATTCAGTACTTGGTGTTCGAGACTGGAGAGCCAACTTGACTGGTAAAACTTACTTCATGAGGCCACACTCTTCAATGAATGTAAAACCAAGAAAAGAATATTAGAAGCAGGTGGTTAGTATACCCTGTTGGCTAATTTTTCAGAAGTTACCTACTAATTCCCAGCGCTTGAAATAAAAATAAATAAGTGAAGCACATACGGATCGGACGTAATTCGAACGATCTATAACTCGAAAACGTCAAAAGATCAATCCAATGAACATCGTTTGGAAGAGCTATTTGTCTTTACCCCTACGGCGTTACGGAACAATCGATAAGTTGTCAATCCCATTGTGTTTGCCAACCATTTGTAACTAACGTTGTTTCTGGTTAAACGGAGCGACGAGGGAACAAGAAGCTCATAAACATGAGTCTTGGCTTCCAGCCAACACCTTTTACCCAAGTCGACGAAGGCAAAGTTCCAATGAAAACTTCACACCGGGCTTTAAATAAAATTGATACCCGTTAATAAAGATTTCATTGCTCCGACAAGAATAATCGTTAGAGCATGGTAGCTGGTCCTATTTATGATTCACAGTCAGCTATGGATGTAGGTAATTAAGAGCGATTTGTAGTGGGGTAATGGCACCAGTAGACTATTTCTCTACTCTTCCAGTAATTTAAGACTGTAACAGTTTCGGACGAATCCTTGGTGTATGTCACGGAACTGTTACTTGAACCGTTCCAAAGAACGTCAAGAGAACCGGGATCCATTCTCCCTTTTCATATCTTCCTTAGCCTCCTTTATGTTAAGACGTATTGTCATTATTCGCATAGCTAAAATTATGCATAACTTGATATATTCATCAATATCACCCCTGGTTATTCTCACCTACCCTTACCTCGAAGGTCTTCTTGTTATCTCAAATTGAATTGTATTCATTAAATCTCTACAATAGCGAAAAGAATCCCACCTTAATTTCTTGGAGCGACATTTCAAGGAATCGGTAATGAAATTTCCAAGTGACTAAATTTGTTAGCTCATTAAATCAGTAAACTTCTATCGTATAGGGTGTTTGAACGTGGAAAAAGTACTACTTTGAAATAAAAAAGTGACCAACTTTCGCAGTCAAATACCTTATAAAGTGATCTATTCAATTTATTATCGAAAACAACAAAAGTGGCTAAGAAGCGTAAATGACGAAAAAAGAAATAAATTACTTCCTATCGGAGTAAAACTAATGGAAAAAAAGGCAATATGCTTACAGGGGGTCCTAGTGGAGCCCCTCCTAACTGTTTAAGAAATACCTATAATATAACTTCTTCTTATTATACTTATAATTTTGTTCCCCTAAGAAGATATAGGACGTTGCTGTGTGGTTGAATAGTAATTATACTGTAGCTCGGAAGCTTTTAAAAACTGAAAATAATATTCTGACCGTGACGGGGGGCGAATCTCACACAGCGATTGGGAAATGGCCAAGCTTCGGTCCTCGTCGGGTATAGGGCGATCCGAATTCGAGAGACAGCGAACAAGGCAGCAAAAAGGTCGAGTTAGAGCGCAAGATGCTGTGGAAGCTGAAAGCAATATATTCTACCATAGGGAATCTGACACAAGCCGAGAGCACGTGGCGCATGGAGGCTTCGAAACAACATTGAGATGTGAGGAGTACTTGCTGATACTTACAGAAACGCCAGCCACAGGGTGGAACGCTGAACGAACTGGTAAGGACGAGTGTTCTTCAGGGATGCAGGGGCCCAGAGATGAAGACGTCGCATAAAAAAAGGATACAGGGACCTTCAATATAGAAATCACTGGGGTTTATTATTCAATTGGCTTGCGTTCATGATTTTAATTTCTACTAAGCTTTGGAGTGTCCCTGTTTCACAGGTGATAGAGCGTTTATTGCATTTCAGGAGATATGCATTGACCACGTAAATCGGTTCTCAACCAAAATACCTATTTGGATTGATCAGTTGATCATATTTGTGTGCCTCCTGAAATTCAATAATCGCTCTATCACCTGTGAAACACGCACACTCCAAAGCTTAGTATAAATTCAAATCATGAATGCAAGCCAATTGAATAACGAACCCCAGTGAAAAAATTTGCGGCTTTTTTTTTTTTTTTTTTTTTTTTATTTTTTTTATGCTTATCAGAATGCTTCAACCCGTGTACCGGCTGTACCGGCTACAAAGCCTTTTAGGAGTTCAAGGTTACTGATGTCAACACAAAAACAATAATAAACCAAAATAACGCGAATGTTGGCAAATCACCATAGATCGGGAATGGTTTGACCCATGGACCTGGAGAGGGGCTCATTCGATTCCTCGTGGAGTGTTCTTCAAAAAGAGGCCGCCTTGACTTTTTTTGAGGATTTTAGGGATTTTACAAAAGTTTGACAACCCTTAAAGGGCATTTTAAATGAAGTGAGAGAGCTGGCTCAAGAATTGGGGCGTCGTCGGACCAACATGGATTTTTCCTGAAAATGTCAGCTTTTTTGCTTCAGCCGTTTGGGAGAAATCGTGCGTACGGCGTACAGACGGAAATTTTTTTATTGCAGATTCGGGTTTACACCTTTTGAAACGTAAACCATGATATTTTCAGGGGGTTACATTTTTTTTTTTTTTTTTTTTTTTTAAGAGCGATTACAATGGTTTATTATTGAATAATAAACCCAAAGAGGCGCAGTTTTATAAGAAGTTGAAATCGAAGTGAACGTGGAGGGGCGATGATGGATGAGCCACAGCTTTCCTTGGAGAAGGGAGGGAAAAATGGTAGAACGGCGGAGGCGCCAGTGATGATTGTTATTGTTGATCGTTAATTGAAGTAGCGAAATTGACCCTGTATAAGAGTTCAAGAAAGTGAAGGTGAAGACTGAACACTGTTCTTTTGACGGGTTCTCGCCTCAGATAAGAGTTGGCGTCCTAAGGCTCTCCTGGCCAAGTCGTCTACGAGATCGCCTGAACACAGGGAAATAGGTAATTCATACGAATTATTAAGATTAAATTATTACAAAAATCAGTAAGGTTGTCACAGGATGTAGTTCTCTGATTCCTTTCAACTTTTCTTTCTTATGCTATCTGCATTTGCATGGATTTATTAATTTTATTGTGAGAGTAGTCTATATGCTGTTTCCAGTTTAGCTCTTAGTCCAAGACAGCCACTTTTAGGTTCAGAAGTTGCAATTGTTAGATACGGGGAGATTTCTACGAATCTGAAACTTATTCGCCAATAGTCAATATTTCATGTAGAATATCAGGAAATGACACCCTACTAGCCTATGTCACTAAAATCTCGTATAGTGACTTTACGCACCTTTGAATTTACTTTGAATTTACGCACCTTTAGGTGATAAAGTTTGAGAAGGTTTTAAAAAATGGTTGCTATGCGATTACGAAGGCTAATTGGTGAAATTGATGAACCAATCGAAATCATATAACCTTCAATGGTAAAAAGGGTAGTTTTTGTTTAATTCAGGGAGAAATTGGTTCCGTGAATCGAATGAGATCACTCCGGTTGTTGTACGAACATCTGTTTACCAATTTCTGGGTTGTCTCCACTCAAAAGTGTATGCAGTGAAAAATGACTGGACAGTTATTGAACTCTTCATTTTGCCTGTGGTTTATTTAATATCGTCAAGTTTCAGTTGTTTTGTACTTGGGTATATTTTCTGAGTGCAACTAGGAATCATACTGCATAGATGTAGACCAGACAACAGCTGTTCTTTGCCAAAGTAGAACGTGGAGGAAATCTAAGTGTCTTGGGTTGGTCTTGGAAGAGCTAAACTAAAATGAATAAGTACATGTACATATTCTATAACATTCGAAACGTACTCCCAAAAAATATGATACAAATAATCTACAATATGGAATAACTGCTCGGGGTGGGACATACTGATCCCATCTAGTACATAAATTACATGTACGCAACAAAAAAAGTCATAATAAAAATTATGAAGTCTCTTCGGTCAGTGCACTTAATACTGCTAAGCTATTCACTATGGGACAAGTATATGTTGAAAATATATTTCTACAATTATAATAGGTTCACTACGAAATCGAACGTATACCACAAGGTATGCAGTAGCAGGAAATACAATAGCACCAAGGCCGAGATTAACGTTGCATACTTACCTAAAATCCAAAATTCATAATTTACATTATCCATAGAGAGCTAGAGAATCACATGACGAATGCTGTAAGATACACAAGATTAAACTACGAGAAACAAATTTAAACTTGGCTTGTGGAAAAAAGGATTAGCGGGATGTGAAACTGTGTTAAGCAGCATTTTTGTACAGTAATTGCGGATAAATCACCTTCTTCCAGTAGCTCATGTTACAAATTTTATTATTCAAATGTATCCATTTGCGCCAATTTTATTGATTGACTGAAGAAATTATCTATTTATCGCTCCATTGTCTCCGGATGTACAGTAGAGTTCTGCAAGTCCGGTGATCCAGTTTTTGAATCTGATCACAAAGGTTCATTACTGAACATTATAAACCAAAAAGGATAGAAACAACTTCGAGGTTCTCTCCGTGGCGAATCCCTGGCGGGGGAATGGATGGAGGCCCTCCCACTGGATGCAGGGGGCAAAATAAACTCGTCCGCTCCCAACCAACCTTGGAGAGTCGCTAACGTGACTCAATACAATATTGCTTCATCACCGCCAATCTTTGGGCCGCATCATCTTCTTGGGTCTACATGATTGTAGCGGTATGGGAAAGGGAAACATAATATTTTGTTTCCTTTCAAGTCAAAATTATAGAAGGTAAAAATGAATGGAAATTATTCCTCAATTCCCCCGTCCTTCCATCCTATTTTGAAACCTTCGACATAAATATTGCAAGTCAGAGCGACACCAACTCACTCTAGTAGCGATTGTTGGAACCAAAAAGTTCAGTTGACTGAATAGATCACTGATTCTTCGATTAGCACCCTCCCACACTTTGGGACATCCATCATACCTACTGCAGGTCAGATATCTTGCACGGGAATGGTGAAGAGTAGGGATGGGACATCGATGTTTTGCTTCGATATTAAGATGCCTTTTGCATCGATGCCACATATTCGTTAATATCGATATATCGATGTTTTGGTTCAGATAACATCAGTTCGGCTTACTCTTCACTAACAGAAAAAACTTCATCTAGTTTGCTTGCTACCCAACGTGGAAAAAGTGAAATATTGAAAATCCTTTCAATTGCTGTAGTATTAGCGAACTCTCGAAGAAAAAGAAACTATTGTTTTCTCTTGATGGAATTGAGATTGAAAGCTTAAATTTACACACACAAAATCTATCAAGGCTTTCAAAAGGCCAAGTTTGAAGAGGGCACAATCGCCTCACTCTAAGGGGTGACTTGGGGGATTTCAAGTGGGGGAATATCACCCGAAAACCTCCAAGCACCTGAACCTCTTGTAAAGGTTTTTCACGCTGAACACGATAGTGAAATCGTATTGAAGATGTCTCAATCCGTTCAAACTAGAGCAGTTTGAAGATGATGAAATGAAGTAGATAGACAAAATTGACTAAAAAATGATTATGAGATTTTTTAGCTTTCGAAAATTTCAAAATTAAAATGAGGTATGACAAGTCAGAAAATAAAATTGTTGATTTTTGCGTATATTTTCCTCAAGCAAAACTAGTTTCCTTGAAAAGTTGCTCATTTCGTCATGCTGCATGACTGGAACTTTTTTTAACATCCTCTTCAGCGTTGAAAAACCTTAAAATGAGGTATATTCATGCAAAAACATCGAACGAACACAATCCTCAAAATCTGCCTATCTATGACAGCACTCTTCTAACCATAATGTTTAAAGCTTGTTTCAGCACCTGATGAGGTTCATTCCAGGCGAAACATGTCGAGAGGAAAAATAATAAAAACAGACAAGTTTCAATCCTCGCATGTGAATAACAAATAAGGTAACAGTTCACATAAATTCGAGTATTCTCACAGTATCTTTCCCAAAACCCGCACGGAGTAATTTAACGGCAGAATCAACGGCAGTCGGACTATTTGAAACACCAAATGTCCACGACTGATGTTCCACTGGTCATTAAAAGGGTCGTAGATTGGTTTTATCGACCAGCAACCCCTAACGCTTCGGTTATTAATTCGCACTGAAACTCAGTCCGGGCTTCGTGATTTTCGCCGCATTTATCTACAGATACGCATTACGTAAATTATTACTGAGATATTTTCACGCCGTGGAGTGGAGGATGGTTAACAAGTGCATTATGTAACGAACGAGGAGACTGTAAAACTAGGAGTGGAGATGGAAAGGGTCCACAACAAATGTAGGGGCTTGGAAAGAAGATGAACGTCAAAATACAAGAAATTCATCAGCGACTCTTTAGCTGCTACACTGACTAATAGCATAACTCAAAAATCGTGGGCCACGTGATCATAACCAAGCTATTAACAAGAAGATTACGAGAACTGCGTCAGATTACATTTTCGAGAACGAATGAAGCAGGTTTCAGCTTAAAAGTTTCTAAAGTGACTTAGAGCATAACTCACAAAATTTAATTGTGTGCTATGTGATCCTAACACAGCTTTAATGAAGATGAAGGTTATAGTAGAAGAAATGCAACGGCTAACCTTTAGGTTTTCGAGGAGGTTTGTATGCAGCAGGTTTTAAATTGGCAGCTTCTGTACTGACTAATAGCATAACTCACAAACCGTGGCCCATGTGATCATAGCACAGTTATAAAGCAGAATATGAAAGTCCAAGTACGAGAACCTTTAGGCTTTGGAGGAGGTTTACATGAAGCAGATTTTAGCTTCGGAGCTTCTACACTGACATAGAACATAACT
Source organism: Creontiades dilutus (assembly GCA_031894815.1). NCBI lineage: Eukaryota > Metazoa > Arthropoda > Insecta > Hemiptera > Miridae > Creontiades > Creontiades dilutus. The sequence continues at coordinate 2,292,438 of JAVIWC010001773.1, read as the reverse complement.
CATGAATTGTGTGCCATGTGATCATAACACAGATATAAAGAGGAAGATGACAGTCAAAGTACAAGAAATGCATCAGCGTACCTTTCTTTAGGTTTTAGAGGAGGTTTGCATGAAACAGATTTTAGCTTGGAAGCGTTTACACTGACGAATAGCATAACTCATAAATTGTGTGCCATGTGATCATGGTGTGAGCACACCAATAAAGAGGAAGATGTAGGCCAGAGTGCACGAAAATCTTTGGGTTTTCGAGGAGCTAAATTTTTAGCTAAAAAGCTTCTACACTGAATTAGAGCACAACTCATTAATGGTTTGCTATCTGGTCATAACACAGCTATAAAGAAGATGAAGGTCAAAGTTGAAGAAATGCAACAGAGAACTTTTAGGTTTTTGAAGGGGGTTTGTATGCAGCATTTTTTAGCTTGGAAGTTTCTACACTGACTAAGAGCGTAGACTAAGAGGTTAGTATGCAGCAAGTTTTAGCTTGATAGCTTCTGCACTGACAAAAACGGAGTAAGTTAGAACGTTGTCTATATTCCCACGAAAGTAAAGAGTTATACAGTTAAATCGACTCGACGGTCAAATCATCATCAGTAACCAACATGAACTGAAGGTACATCACAGAAAGCATATCTTATATAGGATCAAGTGAGAGGAGATTGAATCCTATTGGCTCAGGGAAGTGAAAGGGGCGGGGAGGACCAACCAATGCCACTCAACGCTTACGAAGTGTAAGGGGCACAAACAATATCATTGTGGAGAGGCGGAGACAAACTTACTCCAAGAAGGAACCCAATAATGGCGAAATATTTTGAGGAATCACATCAATTAAACATTTTCCTGACCTATCACTCTTAACAATTTCGAATTTTCCTAGCTCATCCAGCAGACCTCGCTTTGGGCAAAAGTGAGGAAATTCTACATATTGCCTGTTTGTCAGATCAAAACTAAAGCTCTGATTGGATTCATTCAGATGACTTGAAAAGGCAGAATCACATTTGTTGTCCCTGAAATCCTTTTCATGCTCTTTTATTCGTTCCCTAAATTTCCTACCAGTTTGACCATAGTACTCAAGCCCACATGAACATTTTACTTTATAAACCCCACTTTTATCCTGAACGTTAATTTTATCCTTAACTGAACCCAAAGAAGCTTTGAGATTATTTTTACTCTTGAACCCAACACTGAGTAAGAGCGTACGTATGTAACACAGGTATACAAAAGAAGATGAAGGTCGAAATACAAGATATTCATCAGCGAATCTTCAATTTTTCGAGGAGGTTTGAATGAAGCAGGTTCCAGCTTAAATGCTTCTGCACTGACTTAGACCTTAAGTCACAAATTGTGTGTCAGTTGTTCATGACACAGCAATAAAGAAGAAGATGAAATGTTCAAAGTAGAAGAAATGCAACAGCGAACCTTTAGCATTTCGAGGAAGTTTTTAGTTTGGAAGCTTCTATTTTGACTTAGATCATAACTCATGAATTGTGTGCCATGTGGTCAAACACAGCTACGAAGCTCAAATTATATGAAATTCACCAGCGAATCTTTAGATTTTCGAGGAGGTTTGTATGAAGCAGGTTTGAGCTTGTAAGCTTCTACACTGACTTAGAACATAACTCACAAAAAGTGTGTCACGAGAGTATAACACAGCTATAAGGAAGATGGAGGTCAAAGCAGAAGAAACGCATCAGCTAACCTTTAGGTTTTAGAGGAGGTTTACTATCAGGTTTTTTTCTGCATTAGATACCCCTTCTAAGTGAATCTCTTATCTAGTATATTAGGAGTAGTCCGTCTGTGGTACATCATCTGAACCCGACACTTTGCAATTACTCGTTCGGCCGCCAGCCGTGCGGTCTAGCTCAAGCCATCCTTTGAACGAACTATGCTCTCCGGATCGACCGTCTTCCTAACAGTAGACCGATTTCCATTCCCCAAAGAGAGGTTTTTCAAATGATGAGCAAACTGACGATCGGACAGCAACCTGAGTCGCCTCATTCAGTTCTAGGAACAACCAAAAACAACAAAAACTACCGTTTTACCTTCCATCATCCTTCAATATAATGCACCTCCCGAATCGATGTTGGATTGGAATTTCTTCAAATTTGGTCCATTAGTTTCGAAGAAACGCTTCGGAAGCCCGGATTTTTTCTAAATTCAATTCTTGATACCTACATGTCTTGAAATGTATACCAACAACTTTTGAAGGAGAGGTTATTAATTCCTAATCGAACTTCGAAACTGTGCAATACGTAAGAAATGTATTGGTCTTACCAGTATGATGATGGATAACGTATGGTCACACATTAACCAAAAGTTCAGCTTACCTGGAACAAAGAATACAAATTATATTTTTGGGTACATCTGCAACCCTAGTCAAATATTGCAAGTGAAATTTGCCCACAGTCCAAAATGTATTATTAAAACCATACCCATAGTCATTGAAAAGAGTTCAAGGGATTATAACAGTAAATTTCAGGGTCAGCTGATGGGAAAGCACATAAGGTTGAAATGATACAAGGTGATAAACTGGTTAAAAACGAGGTTTGTCGGCGAATTTTACTGACATAAGGAAGTGGGGCGTCATTTCCGAGTACTTTTGGACGGAAAATCGACTGGAAGAGTTCCAGGGCAGTTCGATTTTATCTGACTTACAGAATCTCATTTTTAATGGGGTGAAAACGTTGAAATCAGGTGTCAATTTCTATTTTAAAATAACAGTTTTTTCATTTTCTCGTTTTTATGACTTGGCAGTGAGAAACGGTTATGATGATGAGGGCTAAAAAGAATAGGCCCTTAATTTTCAATTGTAATTCTACCTAGCCAATCTCTGGCATCCTTTGTGAGCAGCAGCTTATAAATGCACATTGTGCAATTCAGCGTATAGAGTTTCATTACACACATAACACGATAATCACGTTCTCCAAAGGTTCTCAATAGATGACGTTTAGATTCGGCCTCTGAGGAGGGACAATTCGACAGATCCCCCCCCCCCCCCTCACCACTTCCTGCTGCCTTCAGCGGTAGATCGATATTGCATTCGAAACCGTCGTGGCCAACTGTCGGGGCGTGAAGTCCGAGGCAAAGCCTCAGTTAATTAGAGGCAGGTTCGGCGTTCCCTCCCGACAAACATCCTAGAAACCCGCGATATTAACCCCCGGGGCCGTCACGACGAGAGGAGGTTGAATGTCCAATAGTTGCCATCAATGGCAAATTTCCCGAGGAGTGGAGAACGGCTTGTATCCCCATGTCGGATGCCGTTTCAATTGGAGGGCCTCGAATGAGCGTAGTAGCTTTACCTTTGTTGGGTAGCTGCCTCTTGATGCGAAAAGCGGAATCCTGTTATATGAGATGACCTGCGAATTTGTGTGATAATTGTAGCCGATTGAGACCAAAGTAAACACACAGGTGAGTGGCTCGAAGAGCTAACGTATGTTTGTAACGGAATTCCTTGACGTCCATGGAACATTTCCTATTACCCCTTCCGTTTCCTCTACCACCAGAAAATTCAAAATTTCCACTTCAATTAATCAATCTAATAGGGGTCCCTTTATTGAAAGCCTTGTTTCAGGGGAACGTCCCAAAAAATTTTTATATTAAATAGTAAAAGAGGTAATAAGGGAGGCCTTGATTGATCGGATCAACATTGAACAGCTATTGTGAATTGTACAACAAAAATTAATTGTTGATTTCTGAATTACCCATCACCCCCAACCGTCTTTTTTTTTTTTTTTTTTTTAATCGTACAGAAAGTTTTATAAATGCGTTCATTTGATTCAGTTAGAAAAATTACTTAGTTATATGCCACGCCTTCATTTTCATCCAGCACCAGAGGCATTATCTCATGGCAAAACGCTGATTTCGTTTAAAAAAATCACGTTTTTTCTCTGTCAAAAATTGCTCTACAATAAACATTTAAAATACCGATAGAAAGCTGACAAAATGTAGGTGTTTTTATCGTAGAGCTCGTCCATTTTCCAGTAGTTTATAAAAATTAAAGAAAATTTAACGCTCTTTTCAACGATATAATAAAAATTTAATTTATCTAGTAAATGAAGGGAGTTAGGGACATTTCAGTGTAGTGGGTAAGGTCGAAAATACGAAAAAAACTTTGACGTAGATTATAAAAAAAAGTAGCGGATTAAAAAAAAGAATTGTAGGTAAAAGTTGTTGTAAATTAGTTGCTATCGATCCCTGAAGTTTCGTCTTAGGCCAAACACACTGTATATTAAATGTTATATTTAGGATAAAAACTAATATCAATGAATATCCTAATATCCCAACAAGGAATCCATTTTCAGAGACTCTGAAATGATTCCCGGAATGATTGTTCGAGACTGTGTGTGATATGTGTTCGGGACTGCGTGGATTGAGGTATGGGAAAAGTGCCAAGGAGTTACTCGAGAGCAGCTCATTCAAACCTTTAAATTATTATTTTTTTAGCGAAACATTACTAACTATACTGTTGGGTCAAGCACATCAGTGTTGAATTATTGCCGTCACCATATTTTGCATGGTTACGATCATTAAATCTTAAACACACTTAACAACGTTTGTTACTTATTTAGACTCCATCTCCATTCAGTTACGATAAGTTGTTTGTCGGTCTGGTTTGGTTAACCAGGTGTAAATAGAATTGTTCCTTGAAAAATACTTAACAGATTTGAAAATGATTTCTTAGCCGCTTTTTTCGATTTTTAGATCTTGTTCTAATATTATATTCATGTGAGAAATATCCAGTTGTATATTCAGAACTTTCACAAAAATCATTGACTACAAACTAGGAACATTCAAGAACTTAGGCACAAAAATTAAGATGAAAATGAGATTGATTTTCATTTTAATGAGCTAGCGAATCGGTAACACTACTGAAAATGCAAAAATTCACATATTTGCGCTGAAGAACATTATTCTGAAGGTTTTATCATGAAATACGGGGGAGGGTAAGGATGGGAAAAGTCACATGGATGTCGGCAAGGTTTGGGTATGTTTGTGACCAGCGGAAGTCAAGAACCACAGAACATAGAGTAATTCTATAGATAGAGTGTATTCTATTTTCTATGTCAAGAACCATCCTCCCGGTAACGTCTAATGGCAGCAAACTAGACGTTAATTGCCGGGGCAGCGCTGGAGGTTCGCATCTTGTCTGTATCTTGGTAGATATACTATCACCTAGCTACCATCATCACCTTATCTTTTCCCTGCTGTTTTCCAATTCTCTTTCCGTGCTGCTGTGTACTATTTCGTAAAGTAATAGGTAGTAATACTGTACGTAACAGTACACACAAGCACAGAAAGAGAGTAAGAAAACAGCAGGGAAAAGATGAGGTGGTGGAGGTAGCTAGGTGATGGATATCTAGTAGGGCGCAAGTCCTCGCTGACGGAATTATCAGTCTACCTCCTGCCGACAATAAACGATTATCGATCGAAGGCCAAACGTCAATATTGTTTAACGTTTATCGATCGATCCATGAACCATTCAGAATTTGGACTATCAAAATTCGAACATTCCGAATTACTGAATGCGGAAAATCGGAAAGATTAAGATACTAGGTCAAATAAGAGCAAACAGAAAAAACCTGGCTAAAGCATATTCCATGTTTTTTAAATTTCAGCTGAAGGCTCTAAGCATTAAGCATTGTGAGGTAATGGAATGGTACAGTTGCCCCTTCTATTGAGGTGGATGCGGTAATAATGCTCCGCCACGCTCAGAGGATGACCTAGACGATCGAAAACGTCTGATTCATCTCCCAAGGACGACGGATTCTAAAATCGAGAAGGGCCAACTAACCATATCCATCACAGCATCCGGGGTCCAGTTTTCCCATCAAATTGATAGGCGACAATTCCGTTAAAACAGAGTGCACACATTTCTGCACATCCCTCCCGAGGATCAATGCTACTAGGCTAATGACTGAGCCTTTCTCCAGAGGGACGTCTTAAAAAGGTCTCAGAAAACGAAGATCCCCCCACGAAACTTCACGAACCCGAAAACAGATCGGTGATAGGGAAAAAATAAACGAACAATGTTTGGTTAGAAACTGAGGGATGCGCAAATGAAATCGGAGGGCAACATCGGTCACCCGCCCGTTGATGTGGAGATAGACCTGCCTCCTCCACCAACTGGTGAAACCCACGTTTCCTAAACGGTTAGTACATTAGGTGCGAGGGCTTCACATTTTATCTTTCTGCCCTCATTTCCCTTCCAGGCTAGTTTATTCTTATTCCGAGCCATAAAATTATGAGCGTATGGGCTTGGAGCGAACGGGCAGGAACTAACATTTTCCATTATTTACCCTTCCATCTTCCTTCGTGGCAAAATTCTTCGATACTGTTACATTTTTCTCAAATCGAAAAAAAAGCTACAAACAATTGGATTGAAATCCAGTATTTCTATATTAGACAGATAACCACTCTGTTGCTCCCAGTATTTCTATATGAGATAGATTAACTTCGGGGATTTATAAATCAGTCCGATCTGTCACTTCCCAAGTGATGTTGAAATTTGCTTATTTCACCTTAAAAATATCAGATGTTAAACGCTCATTCCAACGGTGTCCTCAAAATTGATTTTAGAGAGTAGTTACAAAGAGTTGTGGGCAGTTTAGTGACGCTACGTCGGTAACACGATAGAATCTTCTAATAAGATTTATAGTGGGTAATTAAACTAAAACATATGTGTATGTTTGGTAGACGTGTGAGTGTTTTAAATTCCAAAATGCCATCAAGTTTAATCCCTGAGTGAACCACCAAGACCTTTCCCAACAACACGGGCCAAGCTTATCGTTGAGAAAGTAAGCCAAATCAAGAGGCTCATGTCCCGAATCGTACATGTAATTGTATCAATTTCACATGACTAAATAGATTCAGGGTTGCCACACGTCCTCTTTTCCCCGGACATGTCCTCTTTTTGAGGCACGTGAAAACGTCCGGGGGGATTTTTCATAAAACTCTTTTATGTCCTAAGTAGATTGTCTATCTATCTATCTATTACAAAGATGGTTTTGCAGTATTCATAATAGCATCATTACATCACTTTAATCCTAGATAAGCACGTTTTAAAGCTAGAAACAAACTGAAAAGATTTCTTGAATAATAAAAGACAGAAAAACTACAATAATAGAATATATAAAACATTTTATAAGGTAACTTCTGAAATCACAAACATTCACAAAACTATAAAATTCAGTCTTAAAATTAAGTAAAATAAAAAATCTTTGCTTATGATTAAACTCTTTAATGACCTTTTAAACTAGAGAAATTGCATGAAAATACGAACGAAACAATCACGAAAAAGTACAAATCATTACAGAGATATGGAGTTCAGCGTTGAGGCATCTCATGACTCGATGCTCATTGCACATTGGTTGATGATAGGTATCATTGACCGATTTTGTTTTGCGGTCTCGACTGCGATTGCTCAATCCACAAGTTGCGTATTTTTCAAGCTATTGTGGAACTTCTTGTCGAGTTTCATGGTAATCGGACAAAAAATCCCCAAGGGCGGACAAAAAATCCCCAACTTCGGAAAACTACTGAAAAAGGGAAACATACTAAATACATTTACAGCTTTATGGGTACATACGGCTTTCCACCGATTTCTTTGAGTGCCTCTATGCACTGAAAATTATGAGTGGAGAGCATAAATAACGGGCACTGTTAACGGGAATCGGGATTAAATAGAATCGGAATTTCAAGAAGCCAATAATATTTTGTTTTTCAACAGTAGGTACGAGTATAGCTACATAAAAATGGACTCACTTTTAACTAGGATTTTTTGGAGCAAGCCTACCTTACGCTGTCACTCAATATTTTGTGTCGCGTGTACTGATACCCTTCGAATAACGGCTTTTCTCCTCGCTTAGTATGACTGGGATGACCTCCATCGTGAAACTGAAGACTCCCCGACTAGGAGCGATGTGACGAATCATGATCGCGATAAAATTTGTCACGTTGACCCCGGTAGCATAAACATCAACTGATACATGAACATCAACTTGGGGCCCCGAGCACAGAAGAACTATTCTGCTTTCAAGTATCCATTTCTGTCATTTTTCACACTGGGATTTTTTGTCCGGAGTGGGGTAAACGCGAGGATTTTTTGTCCTGGGATTAATTGTCCGGGGATTTTTTGTCCGTGATTCGGGTTTCATTTTCATTTTTGTCGGACAATATACTCCTGATGATGACTGTCAGGCTCCTGCGGATACCCCTAGTGTATTGGCGTCTGTCGAGGTGAGGCCTGATCAACTCAGTTGCTAGCTCCAACGAAAAATGTTTCCTTCTCATTTGGTTTCAGCCTGTTTGTTGAAAAAACCTTTTTGGAATCCATATTCATACTAAACTTCACTCCCGGAGAAAGCGATATGGCAAAATTTTTCTGGCCGTTGCATGCACAGTGGGGTACACCCTAATCAAACTTTGAAAGTGTCTACTGTGATTTCAGGACTAGAATTAACGGTGTTGAAGGTTGAGGCAGGTAGTAGAGGAGCGGGAAGAATTGTTTATTATAGTGACAAAGCTAATGGAGGCCATAGATGCCGACTAAGTTCAAAGAAATTTGGTTTGGAGTGTCAGACAGTTAAGTTGAGGACTATGCTGTTGAGTCCATCAAGAAGCATTTGAACACGGGTCCGGAAGATGGGGAATTTCCACCCTACAACTCCTATTATTGTTAATTAATGAGGAAAACAAAGGTAAATGCCAACAAATCCACCTTGGATGCGGATAATGCAAAATTGTAATACAAACGATTAGTAGTTCGAAAAAGACGAGTTTAATCCCGGGGAGATAACAACGCACACATCCAGTAGATACAACACGACAAACGGGCGAAGGAGGTGGGCCCGAGGTGTACTAGCCGCTCGGAAAACATCCGCTCTCCCCAGGACCTGTTTCCGATAGGTTTATAATCGGTAAACACTTATGTCAACTTGGATAGGAGCCCCGAGGCCGATTTCATGACCGTCAAATTTCGACGAAAGGAAATGAAACAAAGTAAATTTATATTTCGGCTAATTTGCCTTCATCAAATGTGGAACTAACGATGAGAAAATTTTGCGTTTTCAAGAAATAGGGAGCTAAGGAAGGGGGCATTGTTGTAGGAATGTGTAAGTGTAGTGTATGCCATAGGCACTCAGAATATTACTGTGAGTCTTCTCAGACAGCGGCCACTTGGATTAACTTTCTTCCGGCTTCACAGTTCTGAGCATCTTCACACCAAACCAATCATCGAAGGAAGAGCTATGGGAGATGGCGTGACGGCTTACAGGGAGATCAGAATATTGAACCACAACTGAATGCCTGTGGTTATTGATCCTTCAATTCAGCCCAGTCTCTGATTTACCCATATAAAACGCTGAGAAATTTTTGTAGAGCAGCTCGTGCTCAGATTACAATTGAATCGCCAATTTCAGAAACCACATAAGTCCAGTTTTTTACATTTCGAGATAATCAAGAAAAACTTACCAGCGACCCTAAATATGGTTTTTCGAAACCCCAAAAATCACTATAACTACTGGATAATGTGCTCTACCAGACCACAGAGGTATTATATGAAGGGGCGCGGGGAAGAACGAACCTTCATATGTTTTAGGGGTTAGGGGTTTCTATAATGAACGCTTATTTCAAGACCGTGGAAAACCGGCAAGGAGGGTTCGTTGTAGTGGGGCTCGTGTTTTAAACGATGTGCCTACCTCTAAAATACCCGAAAATGCAATAGTCGATTACGCATTTCCTGTCGTTTATTGGGTTTCTGAAATAAACGATTCAATTCTCAACCGACTTCCGACATTCTCATTTTTAGCCAAGTCGCGCAACAAACCTCGGGAATTTCGCTTTTGCTGACAGGATGGGAAGGGAAGGGATACTATACTATTCCGTGAATTGCTGCTCAAGCGAGAATTCTCGACGATCATTCTTTTTATTTTTTTCTGACGGAAGGAGTAATGAGGGGGTAGAAACCCCATTCAAGAATTGATCATGCTGCTGATTTCTTGCTTCTTTCTTTTTCGATTAAGACTTTTGGTCTATTTTTGAAAGTAATTTCAGAACTTTCAAATTACTTACGGAAGGACGTGAATGGAGGGAGTAATCATGATGAATCGATATATCTCACAATGTTACAAGTTTTCGCTATCCCTTCTTCGTTCAATTGATAACTTGGTCTAGTTGTGGAATTCATTTCAATTTAAAATTTCATTACCTATGTAAGGAGGTGAACGGAAGGGATCTTCCATTTTGTGTTCTTCTTTTAAATTAAGGATTAGAAGGTTTAAACACTGGCCTTTGCAATAGTATCGCATAAAGTGTGCATAAAACCTCCCGAATTTCGTCCTTTAACGTCTCAAGATGTGTAGATTCTGAATCAGCAATAAGATCAAAAAATCTTATTCCAAATCATCATCATCATTATTCAAAAAATAATAGTCATGAGCAAGAATGGAGTGTATAAGCGATTTTTTATTGCAAGCTAGAGCAAATTAAGATTACTGAGGAAAAATTCTTATCCAGGAGGAGCTCAATGAATGAACTCGGGGAATTTAGAGATTTGAATTGGCGCCTTCAGCTATGTCGTCTTAAGCCGCGGTGGCAACCATGTCTACTAATTTTTAATGTCCCTAGGTAACCCTACGGATTGCCCGTAGTTACCATAACGAAAGGTCGAAGTTACTGTTATCTCGACTGTTGTTATGGCTGTCAACAGTCGAGACAATTAAAAGCGCGCTAATAGGATACGAGTTATCTGAAGGTAATTGTAAAGAAAATTAAACAAATGGGGAATCTAAAAACCCAGGTTCGACACTAGCGAACGTGTTGGTGAACCCCTGTACTACTATTTGAAGTTTATATTCAACCACCAAAAACCCAAAAGTGATTATTCTCAAACTTTCTCGTGTTTTCTGTAGAGGATTAAAATTCACTTAAACTGGATAAAAATAGTATTCCGTGCTTCTAAAAGATATTTCACAGGAAAAAGTTGAATTTTCAACCACACGTATACACTTAATTGCTAATGTTTTCATTTGACTAAGATGTTTGCATCCATTGAATAACTTCAATAAATAATTTGTACACAGAAATTCCCCCTTTAAGGTGAATAATGAGATGCTATGAGTCACTGAGTGGGGTAATATTCTGGAAATCACAATGCGTAGAAAAATACCCGAGGGAGCAAAAGAGATAATTTAAATCCGAAGATGAAATAATATCAGATATCAAATGGATCGAAACATAGATAGCAAACTGTCGTTACGGCGGGTTGTTGGGGATATCAACTTCCAGAATTACAGGTGTGGAGACAAGACAGTACAGGTGCATGGATGTACCTAATTTTGCGGTTAATGGGCATCAAGTGAATTACGTCATTCGGATTAAATTCTAGGATTCCCCGTATGGGCCGCCTGCCTCGTTCCAACTGGGATCTCGTTCACCTCGAACGCCGGTTAATATCGTAGCGACCCCCATAAGAACCCGCAGCCAGTTGTTTTTTTGTTTTCATCCTTTTTGCGCGTGAATAGATTTTCGAACGCGAGGGACATCATGATGAAATACCGAACACTCCTCGTATTTCGAACCGAATCGACAGAACAACAAAAGTAAAGGTGAGGTGGACTTAACTCATTTGTCAGCGGGAGGAAATTTGAATCTCGTTACGAATATGCAATCATTTTAGGGCCATAAACAATTTTTAATGAAGGCTAGCGATTGACAGCAGCAGGTTGTGCTAGGTTCAGCTAAACTACGAGCACGTAGATGGAGCAATCTGTAGATCTACAGATCACATCTATGTGATAGTGTTCACGCTGCAGGGAATATCTCATCCAGGTTTTGCTCGAGTGGAAGACAAAAAGGTTCTTGCCTTTAATTCAAATGTAATTTTAATAAAATGTGGGCAATTGGTTAAGAAAAACAAAAATCACTCAATTCCAAACAATGCAAACTGGCCCACTTAGCTGCAATACCTTGGAGAATAGCATAGGACGGCAATTTCAAGACCAAAGGGAAAATCTAAACGCGGATGAGAGGATTTCAGACTACAAGGAATCGGGTCGCTGTGCTGCATCTGAGGGTGGGGTGCGGGGACACTACTGACGGACCTGATAACATCGACCTCGAGGAGCGGGGAGGCGAAAATTCCCTTCGGCCGCCCTCTGGAAAGGGGTTGAAAAGCCGGGAAACGGGAGGTTCACAGGGGCGGCGGGGACGAGGAAAATTAATACGAAAGCTGCTTTGCTCGATGAAAGGAGCAGTGGAAAAGGGCAGGTGGAATCCGAAGCCTTTCACGACAAATTCAAATCTACGTGCATTTCGTTCTCATCCGTTCAAATTACAGTATTGAGACACCCAAGTACATTGAGTACTTACAACACTTGCTTCAAGTACTTGAGGAAGTCTACCAACATTTAACAGCGGGAGAATGAACAAGAAATAACAATGACGAGATTGAGCTGCACAAGACTTCAATAGTCCTTGCCAAGGAGAAGTAGAATATTATTTTTCTGATTGGGAATCTCGAACACAAGAGCCATTTGTTTTAGAAAAGGGGAAGAACGAAGTCTCATCAAACAAACTGGAGTTCATGTGAATCAGGGCAGGCAACAGCAACTACCAGAGGTCTAGAATCTAAAAATTACAGGATCAGCTTTTTTCCGGTCACGGTCATGGACGTCTCACAATACAGGAAACTGTATTTTAATTGATCCACGTTAGTGAGGGTTAATACAAACATGAGAAAAAACAATAACCGAGTACAAATCCGTTCCAAATCATTCTATGACCAAAGATGGAAAAAAAACGAAGTGTTCTTGAACAACTTTCAAACACAGAATTCTTAGACGATTTTCATGACTTGTTATCGTTATTGCTCGAGTATTGTATTGTTATAGTATTGCATGTATTCCAGATACCTGCGTGGCATGAGTGCTCCTAGATACCATCCAGTAAGACCCAGAAACTCGTCGATTAGATGAAGTCCTATTTGTTGGAAGTTATCAAGCAAAAAGGAGGGCAAAAATTTGTCAACGATGCATTTTCCCTTCCGAATTCAACGTAGAATCGAAAACTAAAATAAAAAAAGGGGTGTCAAGAGGCAACCTCAAGTTTCAATCGAAGATTTGAGGCACTAAAACACCGAAAAATGAAAAACGGGTTCCACGACCTTCAAGCAGAGTGAAAATACTATAGAATAGGTCCCGTTCAATTTTTTGATAGCTCGCACCGAATGGCTGTAATTCCTTAACGGGCCCTTATAGATGGGACACCCTGTATATTCTTAAAATTAGTTTCAGAATATTCTAGGGTCGTGAGGTGCAGCTACAATATTCGTGAAAAGCCAAGTGGGTGTACGGATACATTTTTTACTGAGTGTAAATGAGTTCCCTATGAACCTGTATATTAGTTTGCACATCTATGTTCATTAGTAAGTCACTCACTCACGTTTATTAAACGTGGTCTGTGGCACATTATCTAAACTCGACGACTCGCCTATAAATCTTTCAATGCCATTCGACATGAAAATACTTGTTCGGCCACTAGAAACTCGGTCTAGCACAAAACTCCTGTGGACCTGGCTCTGCAACCCGGCTCTCCTGCTCGACCGTCTACCTGAATGTAGACGATCAATTTTCATAACCCGAAGATAAGGTTTTTCAAATGGGTGAGCGAACGGATGATAGTGCAGCAACCCGGGAGGTCACATTTGATTCAAGGAACTAATATCTATCTTAATCCAACAAAAAAACTACTCTCTTACATCGAAAGTTTTCGAGATTTCGATTTTTGAATGATTAATCCCGAAATATAATCCCTCAGGATTGATTGATCGATATGTCGAGATTACTTGCACATCTCGGATCGATGTTGGATTGGATTAATTCCAATTACTGAAAATAGAAACGAAATTATTTCTTAAACTTTAGTCCAGTAAGTTTAAACTTAGTTCAGACGGCCAGATTTTTAAAAATTCCATTTTTCAAGTCTACGAATCTTGAAACGCATACCAACACATTTTGAGGAGAAGTTACTAATTATTAATGGAACTTCGAAAGTATTCAGTAAGTTAGAATCGTATTGGTCTTACCATAATGATGAGGGATAACATATGGTCATAAATTAACCAGAATTTCAGCTTACCTGGAACAAAGAATAATAATTATTGTTCGGGAAAATGAATAAGACATACTATGTTAAGTTTAGTGTTGAGCTCAAAGGTCTTTACAAGATGTCGAAAATTCAGTAATACGAAATAGGCGGTACAAGATGGTTTGTGGATTGGAGAAACGCAGCAGATGTGTGACCATGGCTCTGCACGGAACCGCCCGAGCTCACGGCGTTCCATAAACGACAAATCAATGTCCTATCAAGATTTAAGCATCGGCCGCATCGATAAAAATGGAATTACCGGTTAGTAAGCTCCACAGCAAAGGAGCAAACCCGCCCCACCATCCAACTCAGCTGTCCCTATCCCCATCGTCATCCCTGACCGAAAGGGGAGGACCGGAGAACTGGTTTCTCTAATCGCCTACATGCGATATCGGTATCGGTATCGTTCTAAGCCTCGTTGAAGATCGCTGTGGGCTTTCTCACGTCCACTTTCCTATTCAGGAGAATTCTAACGTGGCATATACTTAAGCCACAACCTAACAGTCCAATTAGGAAAAAAATGTCACACCAATGCGGCTCAAACAGAAATAGTTGAAATATCTTTCAGTTTCCGCTAGCTATTTTCATGGCTCTACCAAAGAAGTTGATTAGTGAATAGGTAGTCTATCAGCGGACATTTTTGGTTAGGCTGATGATACAACTACGCACAGACTGGCCAGTTCTGGTGCCGATGATGACTACAGTATATTTTCTGATCTCCGCAGACAATGTAAGACACTATCCCGGAAGGATTACAATGCCTATGTGACGGGTGTGAAAGATGAGCTCATGTCGAAAATCAATTCATTCTGGAACTACCTATGTTAACTATGAAAATGGCCAAAATAAGCTTCCAGAATGCATGAAACTGAATAATGAACTGGCAGTTACACCTGGTGATGCTGCTAACATGTTTGCTCGATATTTTGCCTCGGTCTATGAGCAGCCTGTGAAACTGTCACCTAGTCACATGCCTTTCGTTTTCGTATATTTCAAGTAGGTAGTTTTTACCGAATTTTCGTGAAGTTTTCAGGATGGATGATTTTGAGGAAGGAGTAGTGAGTGTCGGTGAGGTTCCCAGAGGACATCGCAAGAGGAAAGCACGGAAGACGGCAAGGGAAATCGCAAGGGAAGAGAAAAGGGTTTTTGTTTAAATCTTGAAGGAATCAAAATTTCATTAGATGTACCTATCCATAATGATTTAATTTTAATATAATACTTTGTTATTGGGCCCCTAGAGTAGTTTTTTCGTATCATGACCTCAGTTGATTTGTTATAAATATTTCAATCAGCGTACATGATTAAAACTTGAAGAGCAACTGAAGTATATTCGATAAATGCACAGGACAAGCTTAGCTTAAAATGTATATCGTAATACCTATGCTTTCATGAAAATGAAAAATTTTTTAAAACTCGAAAAAGATTATAGGTTGAATCAAAAGCAAACAACTCCACATAGGGTCTGATCAAAAACAAACTTGTTGCTCGCGATCTGGTCAAAACCAAACATCGCCACCTTTCAAAGCCGATTTTCATTATTTTAAGATAGTTTCTGATTTGAATGATCAAATTTGGTGACGTAAGTAGCCAGAAAAAAATTTTAAAAACCCTCGACCGTGCTGTTATCTTTTTTAAATCAAGTTAAAAGTGTTTTCACGCTCTGTTGGAAAGTTACATCTGAGCGACAAGTTTGCTTTTGACTGGACGCTCCTCAATTAATTAATAGTTGGAAAACGATATTTCTTAAATACAATAGAAATAGAGCATGTGTCTCCCCAGATTTTTTGCTGAAGGAAAACACAACAAGCTTCTAGCTCTTTCTAAGGATATTATTAAGTGCATTGAAATATAATTAAGTAAATATTTAGAGGGTAGGATCATACAGAAGAAGAGGCATCTATAAGAAGTGTCCTTACTTGAAAAGGTTCATTACTAAAAATAATGAACAGAAAGGAAGTTTTCAATATGGGGAAGTTTGCGAGAAACAACTAATTAATTCAACTAATTAATCAACTGTGATCATTTCTTTCCGTAATCCCGTTTTTATCGAAGTTAAACCTCTCGGAACTGGGGCGATAAAGCTGATTTCACCGGCGATGACAATAGCCGCAAAAAAAGGGCTGCAGGGATTTCGGGGAGACCGATAGTTTTCAGTATCTACATGCAGCTGGGGGCGGCCTCGGCGAACGTTTTTGTGAAAGGTAGTACAACCACCATTCCAACCCCCCTACGCTCGGCGGCCCCATCCAGTACCGCATGCAAGGGAAACCTATTCCCAAATTGTTTTAGAACTTAACGTTCAGAGGGCAATATGCAACATCAAGGGCCATTTACTAGAGTAGCAAAAGTTGGAAACGCCTGTAAAATTCACCTAGAAAAGCTTTATGCGACACTAATAATAATTAATAATTTAATTATTATTATTGGTTAATAATTTTCAGGTCACTGTACAGTGGATAAGTATTAAACCGAGGGGTCAATATCTAATAATAACTAATAACTCAAGGAACCAACCTTTTGAGGAACGGGTGAAAAAAGAAAAATTGTACGTAACACAGTCAATTATACCCTAGAATGCTGATAATTCTAACACGTGGGTTAATAATTTGCTGATCACTGTACAGTAGATAAGCATTCAACTGAGAGTATGGTCAATATCGAAATGTCACTTAGTACCAATCTTTTGGGGAGCAGATAAAAAAAAAGAAAATTTTTATGCAACACATGGCAATTATACCCTAGAATGTTGATACCCATGGGTTAATATTATTCAGATCACTTCAAGTATTCAATTTTTTCTATATTCCTTAATCGGTACCTATGTATCTTAAGGGCCATGTTACAGTACAGAACCTGGTCGGTAAAGGATCGGCCTTTCTCAATAAATGCTCAAAACAATTTCGGGATAGTACAACGACATTTTCTTCTTCTCACGCTAATTATAGCCACTCATTTGCATACAAAATGGCACATGCCCTCTATTTCGCCATCGTTGCACAGTGGAAGGAAGAGTTCATATAAAATGTTTGCCATAAGACTACAAAGGCGATTATAAACACATCAACGTTATTTCGAAAGTTTTCGATATTCCAATTTTTTAATAATTCACCCCCTCACTCTTGAGCATTGGCAGGATCTGATCACTAGCACTTCACAACTAGACCGAATCAATTTTGTGATCATTGACCAATGTTTCGTCAACTTTGGTGAAACGCTCTGGACTGCAGAAGGATAGAATTCGTTTTCGTACCCGAGAATTGTATGACTTTAGTTTCCCGGCTGGGCGGAATGAACGGTACTCTTTCAAGAAACCGTACATTAGTATCAGTCTCTCGTAACATAACACGATCAGTGCTGCCATTACAGAGCTAATTGTGGAAGTTCGACCGTGATTTTGTATTGATTCTCCGATGGTTAGAGTGAAAATGGGATGCAAGCTGATAATATCAGTGCAAAAGTGATTCCCCTCTATAGTTACAGTTGTCTATAATTCCGAGGCAGAGAACCGAGATGAGCGAACAGAGGGAATGAGAAATAACCGAGAGGGGATTGTGGGAGGCGAAGGTGGGAGATTGGATGTTCCATCAATTGGCTCGGCGAATGGCTTCTAGGTTTCTCGTTTTGAAACAAAACTTTATACTCCAACTTCAGCAGAAAACTGAGTTGAAACATTCTATCGCCGAACCTCGATGGAATGCCCCACCTCGGTGAATCAATTATAATTCTGCTTCTTCCTAGGTTCCCTTAAAAAGTCATGTATGTATGATTTCAAGACAGGGATCGATGAAGAGAATATGAGTAACTTGTCACATACAAAGACGGCAAATAGTTCTGAAATAAGGTTACCAAAGATCAAAATCGAATTATACCGATGAACTCATATGAGTTCATATGCTATATGAATTCATAATATGAGTTCATATGCTATATGCATAAAGCATTATCTTTTCTCTTCATCAACAATATTGATATTTTTAAATTTGCAACAGTTTTTAGTATTAAAAAGTACATGAATTATCTCATTTTACGTTTGAGTTTAGAGAGATGATTTTTTTGAAGTTTAACAAGAATTTTTGAGTTTTATTCACAGGCTCATAGGTTATTGAAATACAAACTAACCGGAAGTTACTCCACGGTGAAACACAAGAGCCTTGAGGTCGTATATTTCCGCGGGAGCGTACATTTTTAGGAAGAACATAAACGGGTGACAACTTTTTTACTTATGTTTTTGTTTCAATTGCGTTTTTATTTCATTTTTTCCTAATAAGTATAATTAATTTATATTATTTATAAATAGGTATAATATAAATTTATATTTTTACACCATGGAATTGTAATATGGGGAAGCATTTTCAAGTACCCAATTGATAAAATTTTTAAGATAAAAAGTGACATTAAGAACGTAGTCCAACAAGCCCAGGCACCATCCCGCCGATACATTATTCCAAGATTTGAATTTGTTAACTGTCCATCAATCGTACACATTGAATATGATCAAACTAATTCGTAAACACTAAAGTATACATTTTGCTGATGTGAGACTGCGGCAATCAAACTCATATAGACTGAAGTTGCCGAGAGCTGATAATACATTTGCTCGAATGACGACAAAATACAGAGGAATGCAAATAGTAAATAAAGATTTTGAAAAAATCATTAATGTAATGGAGATAAATAGTGAACAGCTATTCAAAAAAGGAAGTTGTAAACTAATAACAGATAACCTATACAGTACTTTATAAACGAAAATTAATGATTTTATAACATTAATAGCAACACAAATGACGTATCTACAAAGTGCATCATTATCACGGAAGTGGAATCTAAATTTTAATAATTAATTTGGAGTAAATAGTGTTAAAGGTAGTTTATAAAAATTAGAAGAACCAACTCAGGGCTGGGCCACAGTGTTACACTATCCAGCTGGGTCATCGGTTATTTTTCAATTGAAGAATGTAGGATGTGAATAAAATATCTATGTCTCTGGATGTACAGTCCAGTTCTGGTACTATGGAGATCCGCGTAGAAGGGTGGTCTGATTCAGAAATAATAAATCTTTGAGTAACCATTTATAGGGGTTTTCTTCTCATGTTTGGGTTGTCCCTAACTGGGAAGTCATATACAATCTTTCTTCATCACAGTCCAATATTGTTGGCACGAGATACTGTTAAGATTCGACGGCAGTTTCCTTCAAAATTCATATTTCTACCTCGATTGGAGTCATAAATTGAGTTTCAGTAAGAGAAATCCTGACGGCTTGGGACCAATTGCCGAGAATTAATGTGAAGGCACCCACAGGTCTCTCTCTTTGGGCCCCACCTTCCTCCTTCTCAGATATTTCTCGGTCTCATTCCTCAGAATTAGAGACTATCGGAGAGAAATGTCTTCCAAACAGAATTATCGGCAACTTGCTTGAATCAATATCGTCAAGGCCTCAAAGGGTTGCACCCACGTCAATTTGTTTTCTTAAGAGAGTACACGTCAGCAACGCTGGACCTACCTGTCGACCTAATTAGAGAGTGAACTCTCTATTTTGGATGATGAGAACGTAGACTTCATTGTTTTTCTAAAACCCTGAAAGACTGAGAGAAAGTTGCATAAACCGCTTGAAAAAAAAAAAAAAAAAAAAAAAACTGGTTTGTCGAGTTCTTCTGTTGGCTCTTGACTCAAACTCAAAACATTTATCTGAACGGATAAAAAAAACTTCATCTATGAACCAACTAGGAAAAACAGTAAAATATTGAAGATGTCAACATTTTTCAATCGCTCATTCTTTGATTCGGATGCTAACATAACGGTCTTATCAAAAAATATTTTACGCTAACGGAAAAATTGACGTTTGATTCCTAAGAAATGTAATTTTCCAGGAGAAATGGGTAGATTTAATGGGGTTTCATTGGACGTTCATTGGAAACGAGTTCTAAAATGGGATACCACGTAATTTCCCCCACTCGAATAGTGCCACACCCCAACTCCTACACCAATAACAATGAAGAATCGTGCATAAACTTACCAAAAAATCGACATGGAATCGCAAAGTTGATGTTTTCTACTGCTTAGAAACAATATTCCCAATTTAATCACTTTTCTAATTCCTAACATTCGAACTTTTGTTCTACATTTTTACCACCAGCTAACTTGAATAATTAAACGATTTATTCGGAGATTCGACAAAGCATTGAACAAACCGGCTGAAAAACAAATGAACAAAAATTTAATCTACGTTCATCGTTTTACAGGCAGATTTATAACATTCTTTTCTACCCTGGCAATTGAATAAATAATTCGTGTCACTGCTTTATAATTTGTCGCAATGAATTGCTATGTTATGAGCGTTGTCGAAAGAACGGATGGGTTTGTCCTCCGACAAGTTTCCCTATCTCAGGTCGTTTATAAACATCTTGTGTTGTGTTAATGCAGCAGATGGCCGCGTGCCAGTTCGTAGCCCTGATTCGCTATCGCCCAAATCCGGGAAGGGGGAAGACAATTTTAATTGCGCCGACGTATAAAAATGCCTTTCCCTACATTTCTACGTTGATTACTAAATTTGGAATGGTGAAACAATTTTTTGGAGAGGAATGACATCGGACTGTTTGATAATGCAACAATTCAACCATTGCTCATTTCACAAGCATTGTAAGCAATCATTATTAATTACCAAGGGAAAAATATAGAGAAACGTTACTCGTAAAAGTTTAAACGTTCATTGCAAGGCGTAACTGTGACCACAAACACACAAGGATTAAACATTGATCAGCAAATACTGAAATGCAAAAAACAAGTGGAAATTTTGAACTTAAAAGACAAACATTTTTCTACCAGATTCAAAGAGTAAGCTGGGAAAAATATAAGCAACAAAATATGAGAATGAATTTCTCTATTGGAACCTTGATGTTCAAGAGAGCGAATTGGAATTTGCATAAGACCAGAAGTCCCTCATTATGCAGAACTGTTTTGAGTCATTGAAGAAATAAGATTAGATGTGAACTTCCAAACATGGATATTAATTGCGTTTGTTCCACTTTCATTTTCACATGCATATTACCTGTTGTCAGTCATTTTGCCGGATGGTTTCTAGTCAGGAAGCAATTGAGCAGGAGCAATTGAGATATGACCATAAGAAAGTCATTTTGCAGGATTGGTTTCTAGTCAGGAAGCAAAGTAGATAATTGAAAGAACATTACTTCGAATATTCATAAGATCAAAAGTCAGCAATTTTGCAGCATTATTCGAGCCATGAAGCAAATAAGTTATTTATGGTCAAGCATAACTTTCAAAATATGGAAATGAATTATGTTTGTAAAACTTTCATTTTCAAATACGAATCGAAGTATGCATATGAGCAGTTGTCAGTCATTTTGCAGGATCGGTTCAAGTCAGTAAACTACTAGGGCAATTGAGATATGGCCAGAAGACAGTCATTTTGCAGGATTGTTTGAGTTATGGAGGAAATAAGGTCATGATCAAATATGAGCTTCCAAATATTGACCTTCCTTACGCGTATGCCACTTCCTTGTTCAAGACCAGGAATTCGAATATCCATACGATCAAATTCAGTAATTTTTCAGTACTGTTTGAGTCATGAAGGAAATAACTAATAAAGTAAGTAAAATAAGTGATTATGCTCGAGTGTAACTTTCAAAACATGGAAATGAATTATACTTGCACCACTTTCATTTTGAAATACGAATCGGAGCCTGCATATGACCAAAAGCCACTCATTATGTAGAATTTTATGAATCAAGAAGGAAGTTAGGATAACATGTGAGCTTCCAAACATGGACATTAATTACACTTGTGACATCAAATGAAACTTTCATTTTCAAGTAAGAATCAGAGTCCACATAAAAAATGACGAACCCGAAGTCAATCAGTCATTTTGCAGGATTGGTTTGAGATAGGGATGGGACATCGAGGGAAAACATCGATATGTCCTCCAATATCGAGTAAAAACATCGATGTTTTCCAAATCGGTGTCCTTATTAGTTAACAGCATCCTTATCACACGCTACTACCGATCGCTTCTTGCTAGTATTCTGAGGATTGTGTTTGTTCGTTCGTTCAGCGTTTGTAAGCGAATATTCCATAAAGTAAGTGGTGGCGTTTTTATCAAAAGACCAACGCCAAGTCTGGCAGATCGACAGTTTTATTTTTTGGGAAATGATATCGCATTTTATAGGTTTTTCAACGCTGAAGAAGATGGTAAAAAGTGTTCCAGTCATGCAGCATGACGAAATGAGCAAATTTTCAAAGTAACCAGTTGTGCAGGTGGAAAAATTACGCAAAAACCGACAATTTTATTTTCTGACTTGTAAAAAAAATTAAAACAGAAGTTAAAGAAAAAATTGTCTATTTCCACCAAATACTGAGTTACAAAGTTAAATCGATTTCGACTGTTAGGTCATCATCAGTAACAAAATATAACTTATTATTTATAGAACTCATCAGTTATATTTTGTTACTGATGATGACCTAACAGTCGAAATCGATGCTCGCGTATTTTGCAATAATTTCATAGACTGTCTCCATCCTCAAATCTCGATGAATATCATCGTTTCGCATGTACCAAGGGGTATTTTTATTCTGAAAGGTTTGGATTAACTTTGTAACTCAGTATTTGGTGGAAATAGACAATTTTTTCTTTAAATTCTGTTTTAATTTTTTGAAATGGGTTTCCACAATTTCATCGCGAGTGATTTAGTTCGTTTCTGACTTGTGATACCTTATTTTAATTTCAAAATCTTTGAAAACTGAAGAATATATATAAATTTTTTTCCCCGAGTTTTGCCTATCTGCCTTGTTTTATCATCTTCAAACTGCACTAGTTTGAACGGATTGAGATACTTAGAATCCGATTTCACCATCATGTTCAGCGTGGAAAAACCGTTATTAAAGAGAGTCACCTGCTAAGGGGTTTTCGGGTAACTTTCCCCCATTTGAAATGCCCCAAATCCCCCCTTAGAGTGAGGCGATTGTGCTCATCTTCAAACTTAGCCTTTTGAAAGCCCACGTATTTTTGTGCAAATTTTAATTTTATCGCGAGTTATCGTCTGGAATATGTTTTTGGTGTCTTCTGACAGTGGATTTAGAATGCTTTAAAACGGATTTTGATGCAAACATTTTTCAAAATTCTCATTTTAAATATTTTAGACTGAGAACAATAGGTAGTTTCTTTTTCTTCGAAAATTCGCTAATACTACGGCAGTTGAAAGAATTTCAAATTTCTGTTTTTTCACGTTAGGTAGCAAGCAAACTAGATGGATTTTTTTCTGTGAACCAAAAAGAAAACCAAACCGATGTTATCGGAGCCAACACATCGACATATCGATATTATTGAACATGTGCCATCAATAGGAAAACGTAATATCGAAGCAAAACATCGATATTTCGATAATATCGATGTCGATGTCCCATCCCTAGTTTGATCCAGGAAGCAAATACGGTAATCATGATGAAGTGTGTGACCTTCCAAATATGGACATGAACTAGTGCAACTTTCATTTTCGAGAACGAAAAATTCGGACATCCATACGATCAAAAATCAGTCACTGAGCAGCACTGTATGAGTCAAGAATCAAAAAAGGTAATTATGATAATTAAAATTTTCAAATCATGGAAATGAATTTACGAACTTCAACTTAAAAGAACACGATTCTTCATACGATCAGCAGTCTTTCATTTCGCAGGACTGTTTTGAGTTAGGAGCAAATACTCAATCGACTTCTTCATGGAGGAAGCAGTCATCCCACTCATCGAGGTGATTGTGATCAATTCAGCTTCAGAATGTATTGATGAGTTATGCATGTGGAACTGTCGGTTTGTTCAACATGAATTTTAATCTAGACACGTTCAAAAGTCAGTCATTTTGCAGGATTGTTTCAAGTTAAGAGCAAAATACGACAATCGACTTCTTCATGGATACTACCCTTCCTACACGGCCCGGACACACGATCTCCCCTTTGACTAATGCCGCTTCATCTGATTGTTCTCCTCTTCCCAAGCTAAATCTCCGGAGCCCCTCGATACTCTAAACGCATTCCCTCCAAAACCGGCCCATTTATCGATCAGCGCCCGGCACAACCAGCCTTTCGCACCCACTTGATTCCTACGGCCTTAACTCCTTCCTGGTTTATGTACTGACGATGTTCCTAAGACCACTTGGAAGCACTTTTGTATTTACTTTCCAAACAATCAGTACTTTAAATTGGATGGATTTAAAGTTTAAACGTTGATTGATACGACATGAGTTGGCATTTGCTCACAAACGGTTGATGATTAGATGACAGTGGTAACAAAAACAAGTACCGTTTCAATTTTAGTTCTATTTCCGTTTTTGTTCCGTTGAGTTACTTTACTAATTCTTTCTCCTTGTCTTCTGTTTTCAGTGATATGTGTTCTGCCTTGAGTTCGTTTGTTAATATCGTTGAGGTTATACGGAGTGCCCACGAGTTGTTCCCCACCCTCCTAAAATCGTCCAAATGGGAGTAATCAAAAAAATTGTTTTTTTGAATCGTCATGTTTTTTTGCAAGGATCTCAAATATCATATTTGCACACCCCGCGCAACTGCGCAAGTCACTTTCTTATTTTAAGTGGGAACCCCCCACATTGTTTATAGCAGATTCGGATTATACCCCAAATTTCATGAAAATTTGACACCCTCAACCAACTTTATTTGATTGCCCGCAACCGGTTCAGCAAGCAAGATAAATAGAGGATGATGGTGAATTCTAATGTGTGGAACATGAATTTTCATTGTTTTTATCGCTGATTCACGTGATGCTATCCGTTTTTTGATTTGACTCAATTTTTGCGGAATAATGACCGAAATTCGTTTATTTTGGGTCCGTTTTTTAAATTAATGCGCGGGGTGGTGTGCAGATATGATATTTGAGATTTTTGCAAAATAATTTGAAGATTTTTGGAGGGGGGGGGGGGGGGGCAAATCATGAGACACCCTGTTATATTAGAGTATTGCGGGAAAAAAATAACTCTTGTGTAGTAAAGAATATTATACTTTCTGTTCGTCAAGTGGGATTACTCTGTAAAGAATGTGATATTTGAGTTAACTTATTTATACGACTGTATACGACTCTGCTAAAATGAAAATTTAATAGACCGTTGAAAGCTGACATAATGTAGATGTTTTAACCGTATAGGTCATCTATTTTCCAGTAGATGGTGGTAAATCAACATTGAATATAGTTTAAAAAGCAGAGGGTTGACAAATATTCAAGTTTAGGCTACAACAAACCAAGTACTGTTGATTGAAAACTTAGGTGAAACCGACCCTAAGGAAGAACTGACAAAACTTGTAACGCAAGAGCCGTTGAAAGCTTTCAGGACGGTGGAAGGGTCGCCGAATTCGAGCTTTGCAGCAAACAGTTCACCTGGATTTGGTGATCACCTCAAAAAATTGATGATTAAGTCCCCCTTCTCCTACCTCAGCTAGTGGGGGCTCATCGTGGTGACAAATCTAATGCCCAATGGGGGGAACAAAATTGACTTGCAGTCAACAAAAGTGGAGGCAGCTTCCTCCATCTTTCCACTACTAGCAGAGAACCTGAGATCAAGAAACTGGCTATCATGCACCAACAGCAAGCATGGCATTGATATCTGCTTTCTTCAAATGTAATTTCCCAGTAATAATAACATAGACAAAAATGGTGTAATACATTTTCATTTCAATCGTTCCCCCAAATCTTAAGATTGCTTGAAGTTTATAATATGAATTTTAAAGTTACCTTAGAAAAAGTTTGAAGTTCCTTACTCTGCAATCCAACTTGTGATCAAGATATTAATTCGAAATATAAAAAAATCTGTATTCGGTCTTTGTTCCACATTATTCATTTAAAAAAAAAAAAAAAAAAAGTGGACTATAAATTATATCTATTCTAAGAGATATCTGGAATGACATTCTTACTCATTTTTGTACCATTTCAAAACAGAACATAGGAGAAATTAAATTAATGCAAAGCCTAATCTGAAAAATATCAGATTGCCTTAAAACCATCTTCAACCGTCAAAACGATAAAAATGGTTTGTACAGTGTTGCTTGACAAATTCAGACGTTGCTCACTTGTAGACATTTATTCTCAATACGCAATAAAACAGTTCTATTTGTGATTCACATCGGTTAATCAAATTCATTGACCTTTTGACATTTATTAGGAGTTCCGTTATGATATAAATTATTATCCGCGTGGATAAGAAGGCGCTGACTGAAACGCATGGCTCAATCGCGAATTTGAATACACAGACGACCTTGTTTTTTACAAAAATAGAGGTTGAACTATTTCTATAGTTTTCATTTCCAGGCAAAGGATATTCTGAAACCGGTTCAACTTTCAAAACAAAGATCTTCATACTCCGAACGAGTAAGTCAAATAATAGTCCAAGTTTAACGATGTCACCTACCCATCCGCTTATAATTATGAGCTACGAACAACTGGCGCCGTGAAATAACAGTTGGTGTATGTTGAACTTATTCATAAACGACTATCGAGAGGTAAAAAATAAACAAACGTGGTGTTAACAAAGCCAAAGATATAGATCGATACTATATCTCCCCTCTTGGGTCTGGAAATTCCATTGTTAACGAATTCCGGAAAATTAAGCTATTCCTAGTCAAGACTCCAATACTATGGAAATTATTATTCAAAATTAAAATGAAATCAAAAGTTCCAGTATGATATAAAGTAGCAGCATAATTTTAAGAGCGTTTTTTCAAATTGTCCATATCAAATTTACGTTAAATTGAGTTGAAATTTGAGGATGTTGTATGCAATTAAATAGTCAAACATCAATTGTATTGCAAAGAATCTTGTTTTAAATAGTTGTGTTCTATTCACACAAAAATTTTGGAATTCTAGATTATTTAAGCAAAGTTCAAAAATTAGAGGAGAATTTTTAGCAGAACTTTGAAATTAATTTTTATATTACCTACCTAGTTCATGGTTGATGAAAAAATAGAATTCAACAATTTTTAGCAGTTTTTATCGTTTTGTGATTTTTTGTACGTTTTTTTAAAATGGACCAATTTGAAGGGCTAAAAAACCGTCCAACGAGCCCATCCTTTGGTTTGGAATGATTGATCTTTTGGCGCAGGAACGAAGATTTTATCTCAATTCTGTCGAGAGTTATAGTCAGGAAACACACACATACATATATCCCACATGCTCATACTTAGGTGATTTAAAATCTCGGAATCATTTCAGAATGCTTCCTAACGGAAAACGGATTTCCATGTAGATTTTTTCGAAATCTTGTATTATAAAATTTTCATAGCCATTACTACAGCTTCATTTTCTATAAAAATTCGAGATTGAGAGCAAGCTCTTCATTTTTAAGTAATTCGCTAAAAGAATTTTTCTTGCCAAAGACATGTAATATAGGTAGCACATTGCGCCATGAATAAAACTAGAATAGAATCGCAGCGAATTGTTACACACATGCTCTTGGGGCTTTCAAAAAGCAGAAAGGGTTTGACGGGGGTAAAGTATCGCATTACGTAGGGCAGGGAAAACACAGTACAACCTGGTTTTAAGGAATCCCTAGGGGGGGGGGGGGGGGGGTGTATCCCCTTCTTATATCCAGGTTTTCCTTGGGCCCATATGCTCCGCATTTATTTCCGCGCTGTATGTCACCAGCATCACGATAGCCGCCTGTCAGCAACGACGAATAAGAAGTAAACAGAGGGAAATACCGATTGATGACCACCACTCAATCCAGCAAAATTCAGATTCAAGAACGTGAGTTTGCGAATAATTAGTCTGTAGGACGCGTACAGAGGATCAATCTTGGAGTTTTTATCTAGGCAAAACTCCGCCACCGAACTTGTATATGAAGAATCACAGAACATCATTGAACCAATCCCAAACAACATGATCTGTATATTTATGTCGTAGAACGAGGAAACTATGTGTTACCCAATTTGACAGCTGTTCTTGCAGATAGAGAAGCGTTCAACTTCCTAGAATTAAAATCCAAATGGCAGTTTCTTAACTTGAATTCTTAAACACTACCTAAAGAAATGAGAAATCAACAAGACCCAGACGCCAGTAAACACGAGAAAATTATTTTGGTGGTTTACTCAACAACGAAGAATCAAATGATTCCACCGGGAAACGGTCGTTCCGCGCAAAAATATCATTTCATAGCGGGTTATCATAAACTCATTTAACCGCTCTCTTATAAATATTCAACCCCATTCCTCGGCTGGGGAAAGCACTTGCCTCGGATGAATATTCAAACAGCCAACATAGTTGAAGTATTTTGAATGGGTAAATCCGTAGGCTGGTTATTCGGGAGTTTATTTCATTTGGATTGAAAATAGAGCAAACTACGGGCGAATTGAATCTTCTCGGTTTATACTTTTTCAACACTCCGACCGGTCAAAGGGAAAGTTATGCTATATAAAGTTATAGCTATGTCCATTTAGAATATAAATTGAGATTCTAAAAACCTGGTCTGCCGTTTTTATACAAAATTCAATGAACATTTCTTTAACATCGGATGAATAGACAGTTTTTACCCGGATTTGAGCACATTTTCAGGAAGAATTTTTATACTGGCAATGGTCCCTTATAATTGCCATCGCTCAAAAACAAATGTCTGCGCATGCTCAAACATGAACTAAACCATGAATAATTTGCTGAAGTTCTAGTAGATCTTGTATAATTTCTATAGGCCAAGCAACTTAAGGTTCATGAGATCATTCATTCCCAGGAAGCTGGAAATGATTTTATTCTCTTCGTTTTCATGTAGAAAGAGTATTTCGAACCTGATTGCATTTTCCGCTCGTGTCATACTTGGGTTGTCCGGTAAACCTCGAAATTTTGCACTTTCTTCAATTTTTTTACTAAAAAGACCCAAACGACGCATTTTAATAAACATTTTATTCATTACTAAATTAAACTAACCAAAATTGAGCTTCAAGTGAGAACCGAACGTACGAAATTATGATTACTAGTATGGGAGATTTTCAAGGTCAAAGTATAATCATATCTCCCATCTTCATTTCAGCTTTATGTAAATTAATGAGCTGACAACCTCTTTTTTTAGGGCCATCTTGACAGGCCTATCAGGGCAGTCGTGGTAGAACGGTAGAATCTCATATAAATTTTAACACGATACTATCATTAAAAGTGGCTAAGCTTGCGCGAACGAGAAATGCCACTGACGAGCCTAATTTCTACAATTGCCATCAGATCTTAGTAACCATCTAATATTCAACGTATTTTACCATTAAGAATCTTGTGGATTATTTAAACATTTCAAGGATTGAAAGCTATGCCACACCCAACTTTGTCAAACTTTTTTTTCTATGGAAGAATCGAAAGAGTTGTCAATCTCTTTCCAAGTCAGCATGTAAGTCCAATCCACTTGGAATACATGCAAACACTAACTACGTCAACCTCCTTTTCCTATAATGAAGCGAGCCAGAGAGTAAAGAAAGAAGTTAGTACCTCTGAATATCTAGAAAAATCATATACTATTTAGGAGCATTTACTTCTAGACAGTTTCAAGAGAGGCTTCCCGATAAGGGACGAAGGATGTTTAACGACAAAGTTTAGAACTGTTTCGTCGTCGGTTATCAGCTCCGTCGTCTAATAACAATGCGAGAGACCTCCGACAGGGGATTTATGACTCTTCGCAGCCCGGGCTTTGCGTTTTGTTCATAAGACGGGACGATAGCGATTTATCAAGCTGAACGCCGATCGATAAAACGGACTCCGCGATAGGAAATGGGCCAAGATTCTCTCGAGGGGGCGTTTTATGGAGGTGGTTGGAAATAATCCTTTAGTTTCTTCGCGTTGATTAGTGGGGGAGGTCAGTTACCTGCAGAATCGGAGGTACATATATTTATATGAATGAATGAACGAAAGAAAGATTGATTCCACAAATGGTGACAATGTACTAGCTTGGGCATTTTAGACTGTACAGCAAATAAATAAGTGTACAGTGTAATTTAAATTACGGTAGAATGAAATGACCCAAGCACCACGTGACAGGCTCTGTGCTGGAGTGGAAAATGTTAACAATACAAAATTAAACCAATTAGCTTTTATGGAGTGGTATTCTCAAAAAATTAATATGAAATAAAAGTAAAGTTAAAATAATACCTAATAATAATAAATAGATAAATAAAAATAAATTAATTTGTCGAATTTTACTCTTTTTGCTTTTTTTTTTTTTTAGCGGATAGTACCGTTGAGAAGGATTCTGAAGTTGAAATGGGTGATTATAAATTTGAATTGGAAATATCTGAAATTTATATGAAAAAATGCTGAATGTGGTTTGGCAAATTCTGAAATTGGTTTGGAAAATTCCAAATTTGACTTGAAAAACTACATAAACTTGTGGGAAACAGCAAAAACTGAAACAGATTTGTCCTGAACGACTCTACTATTTCTGATCCTAAAGTCGTTTAATTCAGTTTCCCAACCTTCACACGGTGTCATGCAACATGACTGTAAGCGCGAATTTCCATAAATTCTACCTTGCTAATTAGGGAAAAGATAGGTTAATTATATATTTTATAGCTGTCTCTAAAGAAATAAACTTGTGAACTTTTTCAATATGTTTGTGCTCTTTTCGATATTTGGCTTCTTTTAACAAAATTTAAGTAAATTTTCTAGTAAAAGTTTGAGAATATCATAGTTATTATCTGATTAATGTTTTTTGGTGGTACACTAACAAAAAATATCAATTAATTGAGTTTTACCTGTTTTGCCATTTTTTAGCGGTTATCCTGAAATAGAAACTGACGATTCTGAATTTGGGAATTCCTGGAATTGGTTGGAAAATCCTGAATATGGTTTAGAAGATTCTGAATTTGACTTGGAAAAGATATATATACCTTGTGTATACATACACCCGTGAGAAAGGAAAAACAATCAAAAGTGGTAGTACAGATTTACCCTAAACGAATCTACTGTTTCTGATTCCAAAGTTTATAGGTGTCGTTCAGTTGCCCAACCTTCATACAGTGACGCACAAATATATTGAAAGCAATAGCTAGTAAATCAGGTGGACTCAATTTTGGGAAACCAGTAATATGGAACCTTTGATGCCATTTTCCTCGTATGCCGTGGTGACCCACAGCAATGGACAACCACCCTCTCTTTCGTATTTAATTTTCTGCCGCAGTGCCCTTTAGCTGGAAAGCCTTTGTGCTTTTATTGATTCCATGTCGGAAGGGACGGCGGAGCGCGAGGATTTTCCGAATCGTCTCCGCCGACTGCGCTCCGCATAGTAATGAACGGCCTATACAAAATCGAATCGAAATCAAATCGAAACATTTATATTTGGATTGTGCAACATGGGAGGAGGGAGGGGAGGAGTGATTGAATGGTATACTTATCCCTTTTCAAGGGCATGCGGCGGTTAATACCCGCTACACTCTTGTATAAAAGACTTGGTAATAAGTAGTGAGGTCAAACGGGCAGGTAATTCTGGGAGACAAACAGTGGTAAGTAATCCGTGCAATACAGTAGGGGTCTTCAAACTATTTGCCCAAAGGACCGTATCATATTGTTGAGATGGTGGGGCGGCCCAACAGGAGGATCTGGGGCTATTCCCCCAGCCGAAGGGGGTTCCGAGAAAATCCTCCCCTGGAAAATTTTGAAAATTAGAAGCTTGAAAACAGGGTTTTTAAGCATTCCATGAAGAGTTTGACAAATTCAAAATAAGCCAAATGTTCAGATGTATCTGAAATAGTTTTGGATCATGAAGAGTTTTTCGGGGTCTGGGCCTCTTGAAAACCACACTTGACTCCTATTCAAGGCCCGCAGGTAACGGAGACCATACTGGCCGCTTTTGGTATCTCATTGTTCGATAATCCCGTTTGTATGTGAAAATATTTAAAGCCTTTAATGGACTCCGAATTCCCCAAGCTGCTTTGTGCCGTAGGTTTTTCCCAAGCCACCCTTTTTCTGGCAAACGGACAGTCACCCGTAGTTTCCCCCCTAGCACCCTGGGGTTTCCCGGGCTAGTTGTAACCCCGTCCCTGATTGGTTTGTACTATCCCCCTCTCTGGTCCCCACGATTCCCCACTCTAGATTTTCTTCACTTCCCCTCCAAACAAAATTTTCCCGTTTTTTGGTAAACAGATTCCGGATCCAGTTCTCTCCATCGTTTTAGCCGGCTCTTACACCCTTGTTAACTTGACTGACTTCATATCATAGTTATCAAAGTGATTTCATTTTCCTACTAAGTAGTAGCAAAGCAGCATATTTTGTGATATTGTTGGCTACCCGCGAAAACCTCAACTTTGGCAGAAGGGCCCTAAGGTTTTGTTCAACAACACCTTTATTTATTCGATTGATTCACAATATCGACGAATACGAATTGAATTATATATTTCCATACTCGTTCATTGAGCATATGAGCATTGATTTGAAAATACAGCCTCCATCAGTTAACTGCACAACCGTTTATATCTCCCTTGGGTTCACCTTAACACCTAATATAAGTACAAAAACGCTGCAAATTCTTTCACTGGGGTTTATTATTCAATTGGCTTGCGTTCATGATTTGAATTTCTACTAAGCTTTGGAGTGTGCGTGTTTCACAGGTGATAGAGCGATTATTGAATTTCAGGAGATATGCATAGAGCACGTAAATCTGTTCTCAACCGAAATACCTATTTGGATTGATCAGTTGATCATTTTTGTGTGCCTCCTGAAATTCAATAATCGCTCTTTCACCTGTGAAACACGCACACTGCAAATTCTTTCAGTGGGGTTTATTATTCAATTTTATTCATCGAGTTGCATTCATGATTTGAATTTCTACTAAGCTTTGGAGTGTGCGTGTTTTACAGGTGATAGAGTGATTATTGAATTTCAGGAGATACGCATAGACCACGTAAATCGGTTCACAACCAAAACACCTATTTGGATTGATCAGTTGATATTTGTGTGCCTCCTCTACATCCGTCTACCTTTGGCTACATCGTTTGAAATTGGATTTGGGGAAGTTTTAACGCAATACGAGTGCTAAAGGACTTGATAAATTATAGATGTTTTTATTGTGGGGGGGGGGGGGGGTTATTGAGGTTCAATAAAAAAACGCTGCAAATTCTTTCACTGGGGTTTATTATTCAATTGGCTTGCGTTCATGATTTGAATTTCTACTATTTTACACTCTTGCGATACGGACAACACACACTTGTTTGATAAGGTGTTCCTGAAACGATTGATATGAAATTTAGACTTGTTTTCCTCAGAACAACGAGAACATTTTGAATCTCACAAAAAATTACATTTTTCAACAAAAACAACTAAAACGTCTTGCGTTAAGAGGGGGAGATTGAAAGGGGCTTTGCTGCTGCTTAATGAGGGATAGTAGGCCGAGTGTAGGCGGTGTTGCCACCTGATGGGGGGGGGGGGAAGGGGTTTTCGTCCCTGCGATAAGGGGACGCCCTATATGGGCAATAGTATAGGTACAGGGCCGCTGGGCGCCTGCCTCGCCGCGCCTTTTGAGAGAAAACTCTCCCACAGCGCGGCGCGACTGTGTATGTACCTACATGAAGAAGTCACCAGCCGCAGACGCGTTAGGGTCATATGTGAAAAATGAACGGGAGCGAGCGGGCCACCATCGAGATCTGTTCTATGAGCGATCAAACTATGCTGTTGTATAGAACACATAGAGTAGGTTTGAGTACATTCCATAGATGGAATTGTCATACGTAAAAGCGCGGCATCGCGCTTGTTACGTTTGTCGCGGCAAACCCTCGTGCCGCGTGGTGTGACTTCCGAATCTCTTTTTGTAACGACTTCCTATCCTTAACCTATATTTATGTTCCCGTTCAGCTTTCGTTCCAAGTTGGGGAACCGAATGGACGTAATTCGATCAATTGAATGGTTATTGGGGTTATTTCAAAAGTTCTCGATATTTTGATGTTTTGAATATTTTAGTTCCCTAATTTCCCCTTGAGGGTTGATCAAGATTGAAGCCATTAAGGACTACCTAAGGCCCATCTGTAACGGTGTACAGAGGACTGGCGTTTTTTTAATTAATTTATTTTGTCGAATTCTCTATTGGTTTATTATTCAATAACAAACCATTGTAATCGCTCTTGAAAAAAAAAAAAAAAAAAAAAAAAAAATAAAAAAAGCTGCAAATTCTTTCACTGGGGTTTATTATTCAATTGGCTTGCGTTCATGATTTGAATTTCTACTAAGCTTTGGAGTGTGCGTGTTTCACAGGTGATAGAGCGATTATTGAATTTCATGAGATATGCATAGAGCACGTAAATCTATTCTCAACCGAAATACCTATTTGGATTGATCAGTTGATCATATTTGTATGCCTCCTGAAATTCAATAATCGCTCTATCGCTTGTGAAACACGCACACTCCAAAGCTTAGTAGAAATTCAAATCATGAACGCAAGCCAATTGAATAATAAACCCCAGTGAAAGAATTTGCAGCGTTTTTTAATTCCATGATTATTAGTTTTTCATTGTTCAATAACAAATGATAACAATTTCATTTTCAGGACCCCTGCTTTAGAGGGACGACTAAAATTAGTGGAGCTGCCTCTACCCACCCTTTGAATATGTCTGACTAGTTACAATAAACTTCTCACTACGTTTGACTTAGATCGGTTGGATCGCACAGCTCCTTTCTTCCCTTCGGCGAATGGGATAAAAGATTCCTTTCATTTCGAATTTTACCGTTTTGTTCCGATGAAGGGTATGTTCAATGAAACTGAAACCTCAATGAAAATGATATAACAAAATTTAAAATGATCAAAAGTGGCACATCTAGTAAATGTTGGAATGAGAGCAATCCTCAATGTATTTCACCGTTGATAGGTCCATTTCTGTAACTTTTGAAAATATGACTTCACAATGTTACAACAACCCCTCCTCTCATAGATGTGTAATTGGTAACGAAAAGGCTGATGAACTTGCTAGAGGGGCTCCCAAATCCCATTCCAAGCGCCTAAGCAATCTGTCTACCAAACACTACCCTCAGAAGGACCATCAACACGTGGATCAACGAGCAAACCACTAAAAGATGGAGCAATATCGAAGAGCATACCCACAATTAGCTCATGGAGGCCGAACGCAACACCTAAATTACTGAAGGGCTTATAAGAAGAAGAGGAACTAAAAACAATTGTTGGCCTTATAACCGGCTTCGCGCCCCTACGATTTCATCTACACCCCATAGGAGTCACATAAAACTTCCACGCGGTGTAGACTATGTGAGGAGAGCGATGAGACGGCATCCCACGTAATCGTTGAGTCCCCTGCAGATTTGAATTCTTAGGGGCGCAAACACAAATGAGTTCTATTCAAAGCGAGCAGTTAATCAAGAGCCAGGCGGCTGAGCCTTTTCTGATTAAATTAAAACTCTCGATAAAGTACAATACGCCAACAGGAGCTCTGATCTCAAAACTCCCACCCTGAGAGGTTTCCCTTACATCTAGCACTCCCGCCCCTTCGATTCGTTTGTCCAGCTACAATCCTCCTTTCACACTGTTTACACTTGATTGGTTGTTCCTTTGACCAATAGGAGTCAAGCTCTCTTTCACCGATACGATTTTTCATACGTAAGCTACGTCTCTTGTTCCGTACTGTTCGTCATTGTTTGTCCATCAGTCATATTCCAAGTATACACAAAGACCACCAACTGCATTTTGGTGATAAAAATCCTACCGCATCAGCCGAATCAACACAGAAGACCAGGAAGTGCGATGCTCCAGTGATACAATAAAGATATTTTATTCATCTGGAAGCTGGTCAATTTCGCATTATATTATTTTGACAGTGTGCAAATTCGTGAATTATTTGTGTTGGGCAAGTCCTCTTGGACTGTTTTCATTCCCCTGGAGTTTATGTTGCATTGTAATGAATAGTTGAATTTGAATAGATTGGAATTTGGATTGATGCGAGGGGCTCATATAATAACAACTCAAACCTTTACAATTACGCTCGGGTACATGAGGAACCTTGCACACCATCATGATCTACAAGCGTAGAACTCAGGAGTTCTCTTCTTTGGATATTCAAGGTTGAAATACTTCCAATTACTGCATCTTGCGTAGACTATGGACTACAAACACCTACCAAAAGAACATCAAAGAGGAAAACCAAGAATTTTTGAAAAATCCACCTTTATTTCGATAGTCTGTAAACAGGGATTCATTGTTCCCTGCTTCATGTAAGCTGGATTTGTAGTCTTTTTGTTTAATAGAAGATTAAAATATTTTCACACGTGCTTACATTCATTTTGACATTTTTCGTGCATCCCTAGGGCCTAAAGTTGTCTTTCTTTGCCATTAACGAGCAGAAAGGTGATCGCATTGCGATCCTTGAGGTGACTTGAGGTCCATTGTAAAATTCTATAGCAAAACAAGTCGGGGTTTTTTGAAAACGCTGCGAAAAGCAACTTTCAACTTAGCAACATATCGGATCAGGCCCCACTCTCTTGGTTAAAGACCTAACAGAAGAATGCCCTTCAATGTTCAATGTCCCTAGAAATTTTGTCTGTATTTAAATAAAAACGTTTATAATTTTAATCACCATTATTATAATTTCATGTTTTAAAAGCATAAGATACTTTAAAACTAAAGGAATGAAGTTGAGGCCACTGCTACCTGTCTACAAAATAAATCCACCCACCTGTTTCCAGGTCGAGAGCAAAATTAGACTTTTCTAGTGAAACTTCAAAAATTTTTTTTAGGTTAGAACTTTATTGGCCTTACCAGTATGGTGAGTGATTAACCAAAATTTCAGCTTACCTGAAACAAAGAAAACCAATCAATTTTTGGGCAAATCAATAAGCCTAAACATTGTGTGAAATTGCTAACTGACAGTACACATTTATTTCCCGTTTAACCATTCTGCAAAATGACTATCCATTATTCGTAATGGCGGACTTCGCACAGTGAAAATAACATTTATCCAAAAGGGGAAAACGAGTGGAAGTCGAGGTTTCGGAAGGATTGAAGTTAAGACAACCGCCGCAGTGAATCCAAAGCTTTGAATGAACAGTCGTTGAAGACAAAGTAAACAGTTGAGGCTCAACACGAGTGTTATATACTTCAAAGTGGCGGACAAGCCACCAACCCCTGCCACTATGGTCTTGGGCGCGTACCACTTTGCCCAGTTCTCATAGGCTCCTCGCCCACCTGACAGCTTTCACCTTCTGCTCCCCTCTATCCGTCGGTAGTTAGGTCGGCCGGAGATAACTATTTTCGTATAAACGCACATGAACTACGAGCATATCGGCCACAGAGTGCTTTAACTGTTGTTAGGGGTATTTGAAGGGACACCAGAAAATTCCGCGCAACATCGGCAATTGACTTCTTTTTGCGATATATGCGTTATCGTTAATCCACTTTTGATGTAATGTTTCAGGGATTGTCTCCAAAACCTTTCGGTTGGTTGCTATGAATGTGAACTCAGTCAGACAGACCGAAAAAAGTTGTATCCTCCAACGTGGGCTAAAACCATTTATTCAAAAATATATGCTAGTTTTTGGGACGTCCCTTTGAAGTAAGGCTACGTTAATAGAGGGACGCCTATAAGAGGTTTGACAGCGTTTGTCGACAGAAGTTGACAGTCGTCTCAATCCCTCTTGAATAGTTCTGTCCAACAGCACAACGGCAGACCTGGGACACCAAGCCGTTAACAAACTGTTATAGCGTCACATCCCGTGACTCTGATCAACCTGATTACTCGATACTCAAACTTGATATTCTCAATTTCAACAAAATTAATTTTAATTAAATTTAGAATTTTATATTATAATATGACTCCAATTAAATGACTTCCTTTTCATTACATTTTTTAAAAGCTGTTGTAGTATTTTTTAAAAGTGTTTTTGTCCAAAAGGATTGACTTCAGGAGTTGTTCCATCGTTCGAGGTTCAGTTGGAACGTCGTTAAAGCACTCCAAGTCTATATTCATATTTAAATATGTTACATTATTTAAAATTAAACAAATTTTAACGTGTCTACGAGAATGGAGAGGGGAAGCGAGAATCGCTGGAGGGGATGAGCGGAGGAGTTGACACGCCGAGCACCAAATTTAAGAAGTTTATGAGAGACGTTTCAACTGGGTAGGGTTATCAAGTTCGACAACTCCCAACCACACTCATTCGAGCTGTCGGTTTCTGTCCGCCTGCAGTTGAGCTGCTGTCAAAATACACATCAACCTGAAACAGCCGGCTAAGGCTGGGACGACCTGGAACATTACTTATCTCAAATGCAGAAGTATCTGTCGGCTTCTCTCAACAGTCCGTCAAACCTGGAACAAAACTTAGAATTGATCCAGAGGGGTGTGGTCACAGCCGAACCATGGGAAGAAAAAAACTCCAATTTGTCGAAGATCCGCAGCCAGCAACTCTTAAGTGATTTCCATGATTCCAAAGTCCGGAAAAGTCAAATTTATGAAAATTGAATTTGAAAATAAAAAAGTTAAGGAAAAAATCTGTCCATCCGCTATTGACAGATTTAACCTCAAATAACTGAACGAAAGTAAATGAAACTTTGATAGCTAATCTCAAATGGGGTCTAATAGGTAGTGGGTTACAGTCATAAGCCTCAGTCACTCCTAATAATGAAATCGAACGGAAGAAGTATTTAGAAATCTGAATTTTTCCGTGTTTACTATTGATATACGAGCCTTCAAGAATCTGTTTATTCTCCCTAAGAGCTTAAACGTTGATAGAACAATAGAACGACAACACGAATGTGAATGTGAATCTGCTGGGACCTGGCCAAAATCGCCTATTACCAGGTGAGCTGATATAATTGAGATGTAAATTTATTTTCCACAGTTCCTTTTGAAATCGAGTTTTTCAAGTCGTATGTTGTACAATTCTGGACAAGTGAAGCGTGGCTATTTTATTTTATCTCTTTGAATTTAGTTGCTCTACTTGTAGATTTCTACTTCGTGTCAAAATATAGTACGCTACACCAACGTGAATATTTTAAAATCAGCTTTGTTTTCGTACAAGACTAGTAAAGGCTGGTATTAATGGAATTATATTTAGAACAAAGTCATCCAACTGTCTATAGGACAACTGGAAGTTATGTAGAATTACAAGGTAGGAGACACCATGATCAGATGAAGCACCCTTGTAGCTAATTTCGTGCCTAATGGATATACCGTGATGAAGTATAAATTGAGCTCTTTGTAAGGTTTCTAGGATGCTATTGAAAGACCGGGAGGCGCTAGGGGCAGAGTTTAGATGACGAACCACAAACTGGGTCAAATGTACAAAGATTTGAGATTTACTTAGGATGGTTATTACAATACAGAAGGTCTGTGTATAATTTGCGTTTTTTTTTTTATTTGGCACATCATGAACTTCACAAAGATCTGGAAGTGCCTTCGGTGAAGGATTGCCTAATTCCCACCTACTATTAATCCTACCAAATCCCTCATCTCATGGAAATAGCCTCATCAGCCGTATCCCTCAGGATCGACCACCCCCTCGTCATCTTAGGCGACTCAAACGAAAACATCACTCCGACTTTGCTGAAGGCTTCAACTAGAGTACCACTTCATTCAAACCATCCATTGAGATTTTTTTTTCTTTTTATCCATATGCTCTGAGCCAAATCAGTAATATTTCAGTACAGCTGGTTTTATGTTCCCTACTAGGTAGTTAATGAACATAACCTGGTATTTAGCCATTATACAAGTTGCTTGTTATATATCGATTATTGTTATCCTATTGTATCGTTTGTTAATGAAAAAAAAAAAAAAAAAAAAAAAAAAAAAAAAATCATACAATACAGAATCAAGTAACTTTATGAAACGATTTAAAGTGATTTGTTGTTATGTATGTCCAACCGGGAGCCATCGGGATGAGAAAAGCAACCCTGGTTCAATTCCCAGGACGGAGACGAATAATTTATCAGGTCTGGAGTCCATAACCAACGTACAGAATATTAATGGGAAAAGAACAATTGAAAACTGAGATACTACATTGAGAAGTAACTCAAACTGAAAGACATACATTTAAAAAAAATTAATTTGAATTTATTATTCATATTTAATATGAAGTTGATCAAATCTTCAAGAAGTAGGTCGTAACGTTCGTTAATGTAAGTTCCAAGGAATTTGATATGCCAATTAGCTACCTACCGACCTACGTGACGAACAAAAACCTGCCTACGTGTTTTCTACTAACAAACACGACCTCGTAAATATGAATAATTGTTCTGTGAGACCCTTTTCGAGTTGTTGATACAATCAAATGTAGACTCATACGTACGTTGCATATTACCGAATATCCTTTGATATTACGGAATCACGGTGTTCCACAACCCTTATCTTGGAAAGTCTCTTCATCGTTCGGGAAAAAGCGTAATTGACGTTTTTGAGGTTTTTGAATATCTGTTCGATCAGCCCACCCCACACGTTCCCCCAAAATGTCATCCAATTCGGATCAAAACTTCACCAATTATCGTTTGTGAGGTGATGGAATGGTATAGTTGCCCCTTCCGAGCAGGGGGATGCATTAATTATTAAATTAAATTGATCATTACAAAGGGCATACAGCCTAAGGGGGGGGATTGCGAGTGAATAGGGGCAGCAGGTTAAACAGGACATTTAACAATAAAAGGGCCAATGGACGTAACCACGCTCTGCTACCATGTGAAGTGATGGAATGGTATAGTTGCCCCTTCCGAGCAGGTGGATGTATTAATTATGCTCCGCCACGCTCAGAGGATGACTCAGACGCTTGAAGGCGTCCGACTCATCTCCCAAGGCGACAGATTCTAAAATCGGGAAGGGGCCAACTAACCATATCCATCACACCTTACAAAGATTTGCGTACACAACACAGACAAACGCGAAACGAACGTTGATGAGGATGGTACAAAACGTAAAATGTTAATGGACATTTAGATTTTGGAGAAAAAACATTTTTTATTTACCAAAAGGGAAAACTATGCTTACTTTACCAGTAAGTTTACTCGGAAATAGTAACCGTCAGACGGTTGACGTAGGACTATAAAACGTCAACAACCTTGCAATAAACAGAGATTATTTTCTCGCTCGTTTAATATTAATCATCATTATTTAGCATTTTACAGACTTTCTTTCTCGATTTCATCAGTGAATGTACAACAATCTTAGCTTGGGAGTTGATAATCAATGTCAATCGAACAAGGTAAATCGAAGAGATCAGTAGGACCTACAATGCTCTCCACAACCTCGTGAGTAACCATTCAAATACCACAGTCTCACACCTAGCTGCTAATCTCCCACCTATGCCAAACAGACGCAGACAGAAAGAAAAGCGACTACAAGATGCTTCTCTCATATAAGCACTGTTTATTGTGTTAAATACTTTCAGAATATTATTTGATATTGTAAAATATCACTTGACTTTTTGGTTTAGCCTATTTCTTTCGCGATGAATCTTTACCATGATAGGAATGAATCGAAATGCAAATTTTAATTTTTATCTTCTGAGATTCAGAAGGCTCCTTTTTATCTTCTGTGATTCTCCCGAAAAAACACTTACTTGTAGTATTTTTCGTCTCCAAGAGCATAAGAAATCAGTTCCAATAATTATAATCAATCAACTATTCCGTGACAAATAATAATTATAGCTGAAGAACGAGATCGTAGTACGAAATTATTTCATACAACGATCTCATTCTTTCTGGTCCATCTTCTCCGATTTTCAACCAATGAAAGAGCAAATTTCCCCTCTGATGCAAAAAAATGGAAAATAAAACAATTAACGATACAGGCACCACTAGCGTTTACACTACGCAAATCACCAGACGCGAAACTCCTTTGATGCGGTCAGGAAACCAACTGAGCTGGGCTCACCCCGCATCAGCCTCGCGAGTCATGATTTGGAGTCATAGAACCTTCTACACGGCTCGAGTCCTGACTCCCGCATCAAGCCTCGCGAGGCAGAGTGGCACCTCTTAAACCAGCTTAATAGTAATGACCATAGATTCGGATTCAGTCATTCTTATTGGCTTCGAGAAGCAAATTGTGACCAATTTCACGGCCTTGTTTGTCTTGAAGTTTAAATGGATACGTCACATGTTTTCATATTTCTTTTTTGTTGAAAAAAACTAATAACATCATATTTTGGTTGTTGATCTCAGGCATTTGGTAGTATATTTCAAGATTTTGCTTTTTTCTCTTCAAAACTTGTACCTATATTGTTTTTTGAAAACACAGGAGAAACAAGAAAATGTCCTCAATCGAGGTATTTCACCTTTCAACATTTCAAATAAACATAGAAACGTTACATTATTGAGAAATTCGCGGCAGGCTTCGGTCTACTACGATAATATTGACTGTATTACAGAACACTGTACAAGCAACAAGAAACATATTACGACACGTACTTTATATGTATCATAATAGGCAAGACATGCTTAGTTGTATCACAACAGAATGCTTCGTCTCGGTTTAGTCCATCCGTTTTGGAATTTGCCTTTTTCAGGCCTATGACCAACACCTTAATCTTGATGCTCCTTTTGGATGGTGGCCCTACCATGCAGCCCTATGCCAGGGGGATCCTATTTCGGGGAAACTCAATGAAAACACACATCTACTCTGGGGAAACACCGTAGTACGGAAATGCTGAGTCGGGGAAACGAAAAAAGAACTCATCAAGCAGAAATATGCTGCACTCTTTGACCAGTCAACGGAATGGATTTTCAACGAAGTGCATCTTTAAACCACGTCGTCATCATTATTCCCAATACTACCGCCTATTGCTTCCGTCCAGGTAATGCAGCAAGTCTCAGTCCTATTCATGTTGCTGCCAGAATCGATCAGAGTTGACTTATGACTT
Source organism: Creontiades dilutus (assembly GCA_031894815.1). Lineage (NCBI taxonomy): Eukaryota > Metazoa > Arthropoda > Insecta > Hemiptera > Miridae > Creontiades > Creontiades dilutus. The sequence continues at coordinate 2,249,496 of JAVIWC010001773.1, read as the reverse complement.
TTTCAGAACACTGGTGCCTTCTAAAAGGAGGAGATTGGTACTAAGCGGTAGATGCACCGAACAATATGTATTTAGATATATTCCAAAAATAGACGCCGTCTAAGCGGCCTTTCTTCGCCTGTTTACGCAAAGAAGTCGCCCTCCTATGCCATAAATCTGGATACCCTACCTAAATGAGGCTCAGAGGTTTGGAAAATCCCAGAGCTCCTCTTTACCAAACGAATTTCAATGAATCCTCGTCCATACATATTCTCCAAACTATTATGTAGCCACCTTTATCTTACATGATGTAATTCCGATTATTCTGTTCGCTAACGCCCTCCAGAGAGTGTCCAGTAAGAATTTTTTTGTTAAAATTATGTCTAAAGAAAAGTGCTGAAAAGAACTAATTGGGGGGGGGGGGGGGTTAAAATTTAGTTTTTGAACTTACACTAGATACTCCATTTCATATCTTGCGTCACATGATAAGATTTTAGCTCTTTACTTCAGGATGTGTGTGTGTCAGGTCATATTCCCAGGATGTGACATTCCAGATCATGATACCGATCCAAACTTTAGTTATGACAATTGTTTCACTTCACTGCTTAACTAGTTAACAGAATCAAGTTGTTTGGTATCAATCGATTACCATTACCATTACCGTTTTGTCCATTTTTGACAACTACATTATTTTTGGGCATTGAACAGATTAACAAATTTCTAAAAGATCTATACCCACTCCTCTCGGCTAATTCAACTACTATAAAGGTTTTCCAGCAGTGCAGCCAATGTCCTATTGCCAGGCCTCGTCGATCGGAGACATTTTGTCGCATTGACGAGCGGATATTGCAGTACCACCTACAAGAGCTGTACATCCTAGTGGTAAGAGAAGATGTAAAACTTGGCCAAATAGTTGTTGAACAGGAACTGTGCTCATCTGCAAAAAACCCCAACAGATACCTAAGCAATACACCTGAATATTTAATGCAAATCTGGGTTGATGTTTTGGGAAAATACCACAGCCCCTCTTCTTTCCGACAGGCAATTCAATTCAACTACGTACACATCCTCCAAGTCATCTTTCACTTACATGTCACGATCCCAGTCATTCTGTTCGCTACCGACCTTCGGTGGTTGTTCAGTGCCACACACCTCAAGCTTATTGCGAATTTTCATTCAAATATAGTAAAAGAAAATTTGGGTAAAATTGCTGGGAAATTTTAATTGGGGGGTTATCTTTAGGCACTATATAGATATTTTGGATTTGTTTTGAAACGTACAAGGGATATTCGGTTTTTTGCTTTTTGGTAGTCTTTTTAGCATCACACACGAACGTTCTAGGTACTCTTTCAGGTCATATTTACAAGGGTGTTTGATCATATTCTGACATTATTCATGTCAGTTCGATCCCTACTCTAGTAATGACATCATATAACAATGATATCAACTTATCGCATATACTTCTACCGCAGTATTGGAAACCGTTGATATGGAAGCAGCTGGTACGCCAAGGATAACCCAGAATTGTGTGAGTTCTCGGAAACCCAGGCAAAACGAGAAACCTGAGCGACCCAACCTTGAACATTTGCCTCGACACACGTTAAGATCAAACGAATCAACTCAAACATACAACAGGGACAAGTGAAATTCCACCATTTCCAAACCAAATTCACCTTTATACAAGTCCTCTTCAACCTTTTTATAATACATGAAAATTATTGAATTTTAAATAAGGATGGCTATGGTCTATTAACGTCTCTTCTTAAAAGAATTAAATAACGGTAGGATATTGGTAGTATCAGTTCCATTGCAGACAAAAAGTAACTTCCTTACTATAAGTGTGTAAGTATGTGGTATATGCGTGAAATGGGTATCGTGCCAAATACACTTGAAATTAATAATTTTATTATTATGAATAAAATAGTGATAAATAATAGTTAATATGAGAGTTACACTAAGATAGCAATATGATAGATGTAAACGTTACTACTACACTTGAGAGAGGTCTTATTTTGTGAGTGAAACAGGAGACTAAGAAACCACATCAATCTTTTATGCAATAGCGTGAACAATATTTTTCGTTAGTCCATCTTTAGCGAGCACGGTAGAATCACAGAATAGGTAACGGACCTCTTATCAGACTGTCGCCGTATTGAAAAACCAGATGTCTCGTACCGATATATGTCCACGCATTCGATGTGTGTTCGAATGTGTTCTGTCTAGTCTGCTGGTCTGGATGCTCGCTACGCTCGCATCTCAAAATCAAAAAAATATCCTATATCAATCCTTCTGGTAAAGTATAGATCAGTTGGAAAAATAGATCAGAATGTGTTAACGCTGTGCACTACATCGTGAGAATCATTCCGACATGACACTGATATCGATATATTGATGTCATATACGTCGATGAATGTACACATCGATACATGTTCAAATGATCCTGACAAGAGGTGAGCGTTACCTATTATATGATTCAGCCGCGAGCACAAACAAACTGGACGGTTTACCCACTCGAGAGCATGTTCCGTACAATCGCCCGTGTGAAAAACATGGTGTACTCAAATCTAAGCCCCAAAAAGAGATCGTTTGGCCTTGAGATTTGTTGATTGTCATTGCAAATGCCAATCTAATCGGGAACTGAATTCGTTTCATAATTATATCAAATCATTTTATAAAAAAACTATACTTACAACACAAGAGCCGTTTTTGGTTGGAGCTCGTGATCCGTGTTGAGTACTTTCAAGGTTATGTAAATCACTTGTTCAACTAAAACTTGATTAAGTGAACTAACCGTGCCAAATACCTACACTTGAACTTAATAATTCTATTATTATAAATTAATATGAGAGTTAAAGTGAGATAGCAATGTGATAATTGTAAATGTTACTACTACACTTGATACAAAAACAATAACTACTGTAACTGCCGAAAACTGTGTAGGGAGTGAGAGAAGTCTTTTTGTGTGAGTGAAACAGGAGACCGGCTTCAGTCTTATTCCTACTCCGTGCTGTTTACTTAGAAGTGACACCGGTATAGTGTGTGGCATTTCACTCACCAGTTTTAAGAATCCAAGATTGGTAACACTAAGCATATAACAGGTTTAACTTTAATAATAAAAATAAATGTTTATTTTCACGTGAAAAAATTAAATTTGCCATAAGCTAAGGGGAATTTTAATCGAAGTACAGTTAAAAAACACTATAATTGATCAGTTATCGAGCGGGATGATAATGATTAAATTACTAAAATGGCTATAAAAAATAGGGGTTGGTGATAAAAAAGTAAAAATTATGGGATGTATTTATTTTTTAATACCACACTATAAAAAATAAAATCAAAAAATTTCGCCCAAAAATTAAAGAAAAAATGTTAAAGGTGAACAACCTTTAGCACTTAGGGGTATGAAACATGGATAGTAGCCGATTCTCAGATCTACTGAATACCTAAGGGAAATTTTAATCGAAATACAGTTAAAAACACCATTATTGATCGGTTATCGAGCGGGATGGTAATGATTAAATTACTAAAATGGCAATAAAAAATAGGGGTTGGTGATGACAAAGTAAACATTTAGGGTTGTATGTATTTTTTAATGCCACATTTGGTATTAAAAAAATGAAAACAAAAAATTTCGTCCAAAAATCAAAAAAATTGTTAGGGGTGAACAACCCTTATCACTTGGAGGTATAAAAAATAGATAGTGGCCGATTCTCAGACCGGCTGAAAGCGCTTATAAAAATTGGTAAAAATCGGTAAAGCCGTTTCGGAGGAGTACGGTACTAACATTGTGACATGGAAATTTTATCTATTAGACTAGTGAAATTCCACCATTTCCAAGTCGAAGCTTTTTTTTAGCTTTTAGCTTTTTCCTAACCAAATTCAACTTTTTCCGAGTCCAATAAATTAATTGCAAAATCTCTACAATTTTTTTGGATTTTATAAAAGGGTAATCTATAATTTATTAATATCTCCTGTTGAAAGAACTAAATAACGGTCGAGAATCGGCATTGTCTGGCAAACTCCAAAAATAACTAAAACTTGAGAGAATTAGCTTTAGGAGCCTCTGAGATGAACAGGAATATATGCATCCTCGGGTGAAAGTCCCATACAACATCTACATAGAAGTCTACATACAAGATATGTATGCATCTTCAGCTTCAGTTCAGTTCAGGCACTTGCAGTATCAGGTAATATTACTTTGTCATCGATATCTGGCTAACCAACCGAACTAAAGGAGTTCCGTTCTAGAAAAGACGATAAATACGTGCACTATCAAAAGTAATTCATGATAAGGCACCTACTTCTTGAAAGGTTTGAGCTCTCACTGAGAGAGTGAATACAGAAAAAAGGAAAACACGAAGGAAAAAACAAGGAGTGACGTAAGGTGCACGGATTTCAGGTTCCATGACGATGGAATCGCACGAAGTCAGCGAAATATTCATAACAGACAACAATACCGACAGTGCAGATCAGGCTGAGAATTTAAAAGAGATAAGATAAAACATGTCGGCACGTTAGTTAGAGGTCGATGGGAGTTATGATTTAGATGAACTGACGGACAAAAAACCGCCTGCCGTCCAAGGTGGATGGGCAGTATTGCTGTTATATCCTAGCAGATGTTGCTTGGGTTTTGATTATTCGAATTGATCTTGAGTTTCCTCACGGGACTAAATTTATTTATGCACGCTCCATTTATATTTTCTCTTGAACGACTGGATCAATTTATTTGAAAGTTTGTGTAACTATTCCATCATTTACACTTGAAATATTAAATATTTTGTCAAAATTTCAATTTCTTCACTGTGTCAACTGTTATTGGGGCTTGAATTTTCAACACCCATGGAACAATTTACTTTTTTGACCAGGCGCCATCCCACCAAACGGCATCCGAAGGCTTCAGACGGGGAACATACATAAAACGACAAGGTTTGGTTTATTAAATTCAAAAATAATTCTCTTGTAACCGAAACCATAGATTATCCCTACGTATTTTTCGATGATGAATTCGAATCCAAGGTCCGAAAAATCCCCTGACCCCCGAAATTTCGAGCTATGGCCGAAAAACTGCCCTTAAATTGATGTCAGAACCTTCTTTTTGAGTCATGAGATTGAAATGAACTACGACATATTTTTAAGTGAATTTCTACATTTTTTTTCCCAACTTCAGACAAGGAGAGTACTTGGGGAAACTACCTCCCCCTCAATCACCCCCCAAAAAATCCCCTGACCTTAAAATTTTGGGGGCCAGGGGATTTTTCGGACCTTGGATTCGAATCCAGCATCGAAAAATACGGATCTTGACACTTTTTTTGTGGGGCTGTATCATCCAACAGTTGATTTCCTAAAAAAAGAAGTTCTCTTCCCTTGCTAAAATATACTAGCCGGTATTGTAGCTAGGGATGGGTTTATATTATTATTCGAAATGGAGGAACAGGAGCACTTCATTTCAAAGATTGTGTAGCCTCATTCACAGTTGAAACATTTGTCATAACTACAACATTCTGTACCATTACTGAGTCAAATGTTATCGGTTCTTGAATTTCGCGTTCAAAAACACGCACTTACAGTACGATTTTCTTCAAAACCACTGAAACGATTGATTCCAAACTTTTAGGTAACAGTAGTAAGCAGAATTTATGGAATTTTTTCAAGAAAATGGAATGAAAGAATTTTCGACAGCTGTTCATCAAACAGCATCTTTTGGGGACGACACATTTTTGTTTCTGAAATATTTACATTAATTCAATTTATTAGGAAGTATTGAGTGTATTTGGAAAAAAAGTGCGCCGACAGCACACAAAGTGTGATTTACAGGAGTGCATCATTTTTTTAGAGAGGGAACAACACAATGGCGTCTCTATCGATTGAGATCGGACAACCGCAAACTCTTATGGAGTATCGAACTTCACGACTCTAGAAAAAATATAAATCAACAAATTTCGGTCATTACACCGCAATCAAAAAAGGGATAGTACCACGAGAATCAGTGTTAAAAAGCAATCAAAATTCATGTGCCACACTTTAGAGTTCTCCATCATCCACTATTTGACAATTTGAAACACTATTTGACAACCGGTTGCGCGCAATAAGAAAATTGGTTGAGGGGTAACATTTTCATGCAATTTCGGGTAGAATCCGAATCTGCAATAAAAAATTAGGGTTGCCATTTGAAATGAGATGCAAATGCAAATGGTTGCGCAGTTGCGAGGAGTGCGCAAACATATTTAAAATTTTCGGAGAAAAACTATCAAGTTTCAAAAAAATTTTTTTTGTTTACTCCCATTCGGGGGATTTTAGGGGGAGGGGACCTCGTGGGACCGTTGTAACACGTGGGAACGTTGTAACCGTATAGCAAAAATTGTTTACAACCTCCTCTCAAACTCTGCAATGACCGTTCTCCATAAAAAGCCTTAGAATTGATGGAAAATCAGTTTTTTAAATCCCATTGTTTTTCTTTTCTCTGGTTTTGACAAGATGGATGGGTGAAGGGGGAGGGGGGGGGGGGGTAATGAGGAGTTGTTAAAAACAAACCTTTGAGAAATAATTCGCAGCTCTTTTCTTCACCCAAGTCTTCAAAGTACACAGACATTTAAAACTTAAGATATCACACTACAGAGGCGAGGTTGGCGTTTCCGTTGAAGTTGAACAAAAATCCCGACTTTTTCAGCCCTGGTAGTACACACTTTTAGTCGCCCCAGAAAGCGTATTTGCTAAACAATTTTTCTCTCTCTGGCCTCACGAAATTACCTTCCCGAACAGGTGTTACCCTATTCTCCATTATCATCTGCCACATTTTGTTGCTTTGCAACGAATAAATATAACGTAGACTCATGATTCATCACTTTACACACACGAATTATAGATCGAGATCGAACGACAAACCATCGATTAATAATTTTGACTTGTTGATCGATTTAACGATTAATAATGACTAGAGTTCGTATCCGGACATATTTGCACATTTCCTTCTCTAAAATGCTTAGGTTTCTCGAAGCAATTTGCAACCAATTTCACGGCCTCAGGTGTCTCCAATTTTCAATTTAGGTGTCATATTTGATGTATTTTCAAAGAACATCATGTTCTGGTTGTAACGTCATACCTGGTACCTTATTTCAGATTTTCGCTTCATTATCTTGAGTATATGAACAGTTTTTCCTCAAGTAATGTTGGAAAATATGGGAGTTAGAAAAACGTATTTCATTTTTCAATATTGCAAGTAAACAAACACAACGTTATTGAGGGTTTCACGGAATTGGCTCTTTTCCACGCACTGGCAAAGATTTCCCGGATGACTAGAAACCGTGGAGGCCAAAAATATTCTCCCAGAAAATTGGTGGCTCAAGTCTTGAACGTGGAAACACGCGCCCAATTCGGCAGAAAAAGATTTTTGGCGAGGCAGTCATGGACAGCTAAAAGAAAGAAAAAACTGCCCTATACGAAGAAATGCCCAACAACTACGTTTTTTTCGCATCCTAAAACTGTTCTTACAACAAAAAGGAAAATTTCCAAGATTCCATATTTTTAAAACTATGCACTAAAGTGTGTGCCCACTCCAAGTTGTGGGTAAGGACGCGTACAGGAATCAGCGGGGTCCAAAACAATTGGGAAAATCGAATTTCAACTTAGAGATTTTGTTTGCCTTCAAATCACCGATCATTTCAGAATGACCCAACTACTAAATATAAAACAGTAACCCCGAGTTACAAGTCGCTCGTTTCATCTTCGGGAGGAGTAAATTATAAAGAATTTTAAAAGGTTTGTTGACGATAACAAACTTGAGGATGTCGAAAGTCACTTAAAGAGCAAGTCCTTATATACCTCAGTCAGCCCTGTAAAGAGGGGGGCAGTGGACCCGATGGGCCCGGGCTCGACCTTCGTAAGATTTTCGGTCGATTGAAGAAGCTCCTTCGTTTAATTTTAATTTGGTTTCGAAGTATTAATACAGAATTAATAAATATACACATACAAAGCAGTACAACTCAATCATTCTCAATTTTCCACAATCGATATTCCTCCCTTAATTTTCCTCTCTCTCGAAATTACTTATAATTTATTATATCGCAGACTTTTTTTGCTTACTAAGGGGCCCAGAATTTTGGCCCAGGGCCCGGATTCTCCCTCCGCGGCCCTGACCTGTCTTGCTTTATTCAAATACAGAAATGGCTTGCCAGTAAAAGCCCCCAAAAACCACCTTTTTGGCATGTTTTGACAAGGTTTTTGGACAATAGCATTTATGCGGTTAAGCGATCGGGTTGGCTAGAAGATAGAACCAATTAGACCCCAAGAGGAGTCCACGTGCGAAAGAACGGATTCTTTATATAAATTCTAAGGAGTTCTATGGTCCCCGTAAGGCGGATTTAAGGAAATTGCAGATTTTGACTGAATCAACGCACCTGGAAACGTAAAGTGATGAAGTTTAAGGGGATACCCCCCTTACTTATTATTGAAAATAAGTTCATTTTTACATAGATATTCATATTTTCTGATTTATGAATTTCATTCGCAATTATAATAGGTATTTATGAAAAAGGAATGACCTCAGACTCAAAAGGCTTCAAATTGAATTCGACATCGACGTAATTAGGTAATTACATAATTGATAATTTGTTATATTCATGAATTTTATTAGGAGATTAGAAAGGTGAAATATTTGGGGAGGAAAATGAGCGGGGCACCATTTTTATACGCGTACGAGTATGAAAAGTTGAATTAACAATGAAGGCCTGAGGAGGACGGGAAGCGAGCTAGTAGAATGCAATGCAATAGCAGCTATGGGGCTTCGCCTGGGGTTTTGGCGGGGAACTTAATTTCGCGTTTCTATCTCGGAAATTCGCACTAGTCCGGTTGAACTTCTAGGTCGTTCTCGAAATCCCGATTAGAAGAAATCTTTTATTTATGTAGCATCCATCCACAAGGACGTGAATGGGAATATTATATGCTAAATTCGTGCTTTATGAATGACAGAAAAATGATGGCATTGTTCCTAGATCGAGATGAGAAATATGGAATGTTTTGTCAAAGGAAAATGCCCAAATTCAAGAAAAACAATCGATTCAATTCTTGATGGATTTAGTTCAAGTTGCTATTTACTTAAAATACGAATAAATATAGAATATTTCATGAACGAGAGGCACCTTACTTAATACAAGGTTAGCAGATGAATAAATAACCACACACTATAGGCACGTGTGTCAACTATAAATAAAAAATGTATGATGGTTTTGTTTTCAAAAACAGACACAAGGTGTCGTGGTTTGGCACACGTATCCAATTGTCACCATCTGTTTTCTCGATTTCTGTTCTCCTCCCAGATTCCAACTTTACTGCTGTCATTTAAAACCAACGAAGATCTAATGAAGAAAATGACTAAATTTCCTATTTGAGTTAAAATGTATGTTTGCAATGTAACACAACAAATGTAAAATTTGTTTTAAACTGCCTCTTAAAGTAACCTTTAAGTGCAAGATACCTAATAGGTACATGTTTGAGCAAAGATACCTGCAACTAAATATTGGATTTGAGGTTCATCACTGATTGAACAATCAAGAACCCAATGTTTGCCGCAATGAAATCAATTTGCAGTACTTTAAGTAGGATTTAAGTTGGAATCGAGGAAAGGGACACTCGTACGAAAAGTGGGTGCAGGTATAATAAGCAGTCAGGTAGGAAAACAAGCGTAGGTAGGGCCGCCTCAGCTGGAGTCTGGCCGCGTAAATAAAACCCCGTCAAAACTCCTTGAACCCCCGAGCAAGTCTGCTATTAGCCGACTGAAGGGCAACATCGATATGTAACCACCTAAAAATTGGTACATTTCCTATAAATCGCTTGTCATTTGAGATTTATTGACAAGCATTTTAATTTCATACGACATACAGCGAGTTATAAATGGTAAAAAATACCAACAATTCACGATGTAACAATTAATAATAAAAATAAATGAACGTCGAAAAGGGAAGTAGCTCATTCGAACATTTTTCGAAATGCCACTACTTCAAACGGAGGTTTTGAATTAAACTTCATCTAAACCTCCCATACAAATCGTTCTCCATCGATTTCTCCTCAAGGATCCTCCCACATTAAAAATAAAATAGAGATTGCGTAATGAATTATTTATAATTTTCAGTTCTCAAGGTCTGTTTTGAACAAATGAAAGAAGCTGATATTGTCCATCCGTTTGTATTGCAAAATTGGAAAATTGTTATATTCGCTTGAATTACTTATGAGACAAGTCGAAATAAAATTTTTGTCGCATTGCAGAGACCATTAAGTAGGACGCACTTTCATAATAGTCGAAATGGATTAGATAAATTAAAACTACAGAAATGAATACATTTGTTGGTAGGGTTCGAAATCCCTACCTCCCATGGCTTTTTGTGAGGGTAAAACTAATGAAAATTTAGAGAATTGATGGAGTTATTAGAAAGTTGATGAATACTACAAATATGTAAATGATTCAGCCATAACTTGAGTTATTCTAACCGTTTACTTGGTCTACTCGTAACAAACGTTATTCTGGATAAATTAAAATGGAGGAATAATGACTGTTCATTAGGTGGGTTTGAGCAACGGACGGAAGCTACCTACATAGTTTCACTAATTTACTGAACTCACAAAAGCAAATACCAACATAAATTGTTTTGGCGGGTGGGTGGTTGGATAGGTACTACAATGTTAGACAAAAATTATGGACTTTGACGCAATTTCGGTCAAAAAATGAAGAAATTTCGACAAAATTTCTAGGTTCCTATTGGATTTTTTAAAAATAGTCATATGTTTACCTCGCCGTGTATGTCCATTCTGCCATCTGGAGTATTTTCAGGCAAAATGTAGAGACGGAGGCTGGCGAGTGTCTGATCATTATTCTTGTCCTCCCAGAGAAGTTGCAGTTCGCCGATACTGATGAAATCCGAGTCCGGCCAAAGTTTCACAAAGAAAAACTCACTGAGGGCCAAAATGTTGGTTTTGCCGTTTTTCGAGTATTTGAGGGCCTTATAGAAAACGTAGGGGCCGTGTTCCCCGCATGGGGAGCCCACCAATTTATAATCCATCGTTAAATAGTCGCGGAAACGGCTAGACGCGATGTTTTTGAGACGGCATTATTTGAACGCACAATGGGCATAGAAAAAGCGGGGTGTCAATACACCCCGAAAAACAGGCAAGAGACGAGTTTAGGGAAACGTTTTTTTTCGGTGAAATGGGAAACACTGAGTCCGATTTTAACGCCGGTGGTCCGCGCAAGGACCGTTCCCGCGGGCCTGGGCCGATTTTTGAGTCGAAACTCCAAAAAAATACCGCAGTAAAAGAGATAAATCCGAAGAGCAGAAAATAACACGCCACTAGGACATCCACTTTGTATTTACTCTAATTATGTGACGTCACCGATACTCCCCGATATCCCATGATGCTCTGCGGGGGAGTGGGGATGAAAACGAGGCGCTGCCAACGTTGCGGGAAGAAAAGTCCGCGAAAGCCCTGGGTCATCAAGTCCGTACGTTGGAGTGAAACGTGAAAACCTTAGAAATGTAACCATTTCAGGAACTTATAGGCACCAATTTACATTGTGTTACTACCAACTAAACTAAAATGGTGTCTTTATCTACTAAAACATGGTTTGGAATAAAAATTTCGTGAGTTCGTTACTTTTTAAGAGTTTGTAGTTAGGTATAACCTACAGTACTGACTGGAATTTGAGGAGCAAAAATGTTTCTACACAATTGTAAAAACGCTGCAAATTCTTTCACTGGGGTTTATTATTCAATTTCATTCATTTGGCTTGCATTCAGTGTGCGTGTTTGGAGTGTGCTAGCTTTGGAGTGTGCGTGTTTCACAGGTGATAGAGCGATTATTGAATTTCAGGAGATATGCATAGAGCACATAAATTGGTTCTCAACCAAAATACCTATTTGGTTTGATCAGTTGATCATATTTGTGTGCCTCCGGAAATTCAATAATCGCTCTATCACCTGTGAAACACACACACTCCAAATCTTAGTAGAAATTCAAATCATGAATGCAAGCCGAAAGAATTTGAAGCGTTTATGTCACGTTTTCGGGTTCTACGTAAAATTTCCGTTACAACCAATGCACATTCATAATCATAAACGACCCCTAAGGACCGTAATTGCTGTTCAAACATTGGAAATTTAAAAAAATTGTTAGTTTCTGAATTATTTGTATTTTTACTGCAGTTCCAAAAAACTTGCGATTTCTCGTCGATCTCATGGAGAAATTCCAGTTTGAAAGCGAAAAAACATTACGCAACTTTTGAACTGCAATCGAGTAATCCCAGGGATAAAAGAAACAGTTCGCGGTATGATTTGGGAAAATGATTGAATCCGCAAAACAGATAGGTTAAAAAAATAAAGAAATACTACTTTTCGGGAAAAATGATCGAAAATCATTTCTAATATTCAGACTAGTAAAGTTTAAATAAATCAGACTACTGAAATTAAAAGAAGTCACGCTCACAATGTGTTCTCAGAAACTATATCTGATATAAGTTAAAAATGTATTTATTTTTCAGCAAAATTGATATATCATTCATTTTGTTGAAGCTCTCTTCAAAATCATTGAAATCATCATTGAAAATAAACCGCAAAGGAATCACCTAAAAGGCAATGCCATTGTTTAACGATATAATCTCAACAAAAGCAGGTTAACCTACCAAGTGTGAACAAATGTTAACGCGATTACGTGATTGCGAGGAAAATCAAACCACGCGGCGTGAGCGTTTGCCGCACGGTGCCGCGCCGTTACGTCTGACACATCCATAGAATCGCACTGTTTGACGGCGCCAACAGATCGCGATGGGCCAGCTCGCTCGCGTTCGTTTTCCACGTAAGGCCCAATTCACACTGAATGGGCATATGGCGAAGACGTGGCACGGACCTGGCACGGACGGCAAACGGACGTGGCAGGGGCAGGAAAGTCTCCGCCCGCGCCACGTCACTTCAGTTTGCATTGACCCATTGTTTTACGTGGAAGGACGGGGAAGGGACAAAAGTCCGTGCCACGTCTCCGCCACACGTCCGTTCGGTGTGAATTGGGCCAAATTGAAGCCAAGACACGGTGTGTGGTTTCCCCGACGCCTGCGCCTGGCGATTCCTTCATGTACCTAAACAGGCGCGAGCCGCGCCGTCCTGTGGAAGAGTTTTCTCTCAAAAAGCGCGGCGAGGCAAGCCCAGCGCCCGAGAACCTCGGTTCCAGCTTCAGTTTCGATGTTCAGTTATTTTCAATGCATTTCTACAATATGGGCATTAACTTTCATGCGTTCGCGCCAACATGACTCACGCTCGCGCAGCTGTCTATTGACCGCCCTTGCTTTTTCAATGGTTATCTTGCTGGTTTCTCTACTTTCCATTGCAGTAAATACAAAAGAACTAGAACGAAATTAAAAAAAATTCTTTACTATCCAATATAATCTCCAATATAATCCAAGTTAATATCTCATCTATTAAGTCCTTATCGTAGCCATAAAACTATTTAGACAATTTCACATCTGCATTCGTTCCTTGTTTACGCTTTTTAGTCCTTTTTTGATGCTGTTGATCTTTATGTTCTGTCATTAATGTATGTTTATCATTGTTTTCATTATTGAATGTTTATTTAGACAATTTCAGGAGATATGCATGGAGCACGTAAATCTGTTCTCAACCAAAATACCTATTTGGATTGATCAGTTGATCATATTTGTGTGCCTCCTGAAATTCAATAATCGCTCTACCCTGTGAAACACGCACACTCCAAAGCTTAGTAGAAATTCAAATAACGAACGCAAACCAATTGAATAATAAACCCAAGTGAAAGAATTTGCAGCGTTTTTTTATTGAACCTCGATACCCCCCCCCCCCCCCCCCCACAATAAAACCATCTATAATTTATCAAGTCCTTTAGCACTCGTATTGCGTTAAAACTTCCCCAAATCCAAATTTAAAAGATGTAGCCAAAGGTAGACTGATGTAGAGGAGGCACACAAATATCATCAACTGATCAATCCAAGTAGGTGTTTTGGTTGAGAACAGATTTACGTGCTCTATGCATATCTCCTGAAATTCAATAATCGCTCTATCACCTGTAAAACACGCACACTCCAAAGCTTAGTAGAAATTCAAATCATGAATGCAACTCAAATGAATAAAATTGTATAATAAACTCCACTGAAAGAATTTGCAGTGTGCGTGTTTCACAGGTGATATAGCGATTATTGAATTTCAGGAGGCACACAAATATGATCAACTGATCAATCCAAATTGGTATTTTGGTTGAGAACCGATTTGCGTGCTCTATGCATATCTCCTGAAATTCAATAATCGCTCTATCACCTGTGAAACACGCACACTCCGAAACTTAGTACAGATTCAAATCATGAACGCAAGCCAATTGAATAATAAACCCGAGTGAATCTTTGTGAAAAAAAAAACTAGTTTTAACTACTGAACTACTGGTTGAAGGAGGAAAATACCTATTTGATGTCTTGTCCAACCTCAGAAGAATAATAAGACATATTCGTCAACAACAATAATTTTGAAACGCACTGGATTCCAACGGTTTAAAATGTCACGTTAACAAACCAAAATCAAGTCAAATGAAATTTGTGTCAGCTTGCTCAACACGTCGAGATCTACGGATAACTTGTGAGAAGCACGGAAGGTTGGCAAAGCTGAACGCGATTCAAAATGGCTGAAACCTGCTCGTCTTGTGTTGGAGCAATTGAGCTTAAAGTAATTTCTCTGTGTGTTTACTGTCAGTCTTTTCACTTACAATATATAAACTCCTGTTAGAATCGGGACGCTATTCAATTCAAGTCAACGTCGGTTTTGAAGTTCAAATTCCTAGTGACACCTTCGCTTTTTGATTTTTTATTCATCATCCTTGGGTAACTGCGACTCGTCCAATCCTCTGAGAGTAAAGTGTGATTACTTGTTCTTTTCAACTAGGTATAAGTTTGCCGGTTAGAAAATGTATTGACTAGGAATTAAGTTGTAATTTCTATCGTTCTATTCTATCGCTTAATAACATATCCGTACGTTTGTTCAATATTGAAATCCTCAGCTTTGTGTGTAGCTAACTTGCTTCCAAACAAAGTTTTCAAAAGTAGACCGCATCCACGGGTTTTTTCATGACACATTTGCCTTAGGTTCCTTCCTAATATTTCTGATCGAACTATGGTGTACTAAAAATGAACTTCCTTATTCATCAATAGTGTTTCGGGATGCTGGCAGCCCAAAAATTAAAAATACCTATCCTAATTCAGTCCTTCTAGTAAATCATGGATCTGAAGCCGTAAGTGGTGGAGTAAGTGTTTGAATAGCAGTGTTCCTTTTCGATAGAAAGTTGAAAAGTGCGTTTTTAAGGAATTGGACCAGACATGACATGAATAGTAATTATTGGTGCAATGTTATCGTCTAACCGTATACCTTCCTGCCTTACAGTTTCTGATGTGTAGGTATCGCCCATTACAAAGCGGGAGCAGTACTAAAACAAATCCAAAATCTCTCTTTTCAACTTCGAATTTCGAGAAAGAATGTTGCTATTAGGTAAAACACTTTGCTATTGCCTGTCACTGGTTTCAACCTATTTGTCTAACTAATTTATATTTAGTTTACATTTTCATTTTTGAGTTGGGAGTATCCACCAAAGTGAATAGAAAAATAACGATAAGTACTACAATAGTAAAGACCAGTACTAAGGTAGTTCACTGGACAAATACTGTAAGAAGGCCATGAAAACCAGTTACATTAATGTGTTTTTCTGTTTGTATTTATTTTTAATGCGATAGAGGGCAGCGGTCTGGTTCGAAATCGTAATTTTATTACTCAAAAAGGATGGTTTGAAGTGGAGTCAAGAAAATGAATGCAGTATTAAAGATGAGTTAAAACGCTCCCAATTATTTCACAGAGCTTCATTATTTTCGAACCCACCTCATAAGCAACACTTCATCCTCAACTTTTCTTGGCTGCTAAGAACGAGAAAATGAAAAAAAATTGAATTTTACACCCATTTTAAATATTTTTACGCTTAAAACTGTTCAAGGTATATGAGCTGGGAATGGCGGGCAAAATTGCTAGGAAATTATACCCCACTTGTTTGAGTCAATAAAACCTCGAAAAACCACTCTGCTGGCAACAGGTTGTGACCAATTAGACCCCAAGTAGACATGTGAGAAAGAACAAATATACCTACTAGACGTTACCTTCATCCCCTACTCCTTCCATCATTTCATTTAAGATCGATCGACGAGATTCCATGTGAGATTCATTTCCTCGTAATTTTTCAATGTATATATATTTTTTTACCAAGTACATTCGCTGAGTGCCCTCATCAGGATATCATACAACATTTTATATTACAATTTATTCGATAATCAAAGTAGGTAGGGTAGAGGCACCGGTTGTTGGCATCCACCCAATTATTGACACTAGCTCCTTAAATGTTAAATACTAAGCGTAATAACTAAGCCACCTAGAAATTCAAACTTGGTACCATTTCGTTGAGTCCTCATCATCCACCAATTTCCGCCTTAATCAAGTCACCAGTGGATGATAAAGCGCCGGTAGACAAGGGATTTCGTATCAGTTTCTCGCACGTGCTCGTTTCTTGAGGTTTTCTTTTAGGAAGCCGAGTCAGGATTTCACCAGTGTACTATTTCTTGTTGTTTTTTGCCTATTTTTTTCTTTTATATTCTAGTGCTGCCTTATGATAAATACCTAGTTAACTGTTGATCAGTTTAACTGAAAACGTTAGTTTCCAGGGTGTCAGGAATTGGGTACGAAAATGTAAGTTTTCCCAATTATTTATTTTCACACCAAAATCAAATGTTAACCAGGATATTTTTTCATGTGCAACGTGATAGTGCCATACGTTTTTCAAAAAACCGATGGGATCCAATTATTGATATCTAGAAAACCCAGGTATTGACATCTCTGTTCCTTGATCTACCTAAGTACTTACCACCTTTGGCGAACATGAACGTCTGTCCATGAGTTACTTTCTTGCGATTTTGTTTGTTATAAAAATAATAAAGAAATGGGGAACCTGAGATTCCCAGTGTAGTGTCTTAACTTGAATATAATAAGTAGGTACCTATGAGTCAAGGTTTTATTATATGGTACCATGCCTTGCTATTCAACTATTATTATAGTTCAGTTTATATTTAAATAAACCTACATCAATTTATTGGATTATAACCCCAATGTGGTCGATTTTCTGAATACTGTATGAAGGTGGACAGACTATTCAATCATCTCGTATTATCCTCTACTCGACTATATCATTATTGTGTCTGCTATGGAGTCAACGCCTAAACCGCAATGGGTGTCGACTCACCCATTTTAATCTTTGACGGTTCTAAATAAACGCCAGGCATCTTGGGCTAAAACAGGAAGTGTAGGCCACTTAATTCCCAAACAGCTGGAAGTTGGTTTATTCTATTATTTGCTAGCAAAAAGAGTGCCTGTAACTTTTTTTCTAAAAACGTTAAGGATTCTGTTGAAAAATTGTGAGTTAAACAAGACAATGAAAGTGACGCTCCCAGGGTAGATGTTTTGGTTGCTTAAACACCTCCTCCAAGCTATTTCTAAAAAATTTGTGTACTGGACAACGTTCCTTATTTGAACGTCAGTCCTAAGCCTTTGACATTTTGAGATATTATGCGTTATTGTTGTAAAGTTAGTGGTAATGCAATAAAAATGATCGTTAATGTATATCTAAAAATGTAGGCTGTATTTCGAAATTTATTTTCTTAATCTTCGTATGAGTGTTTTAAAAGTAAAATACAACAGTAATGCTGCATAAAACGAATTTTAAAAAGATAGCTAATAGGTAGTGCGATGCTGGGGAATCCCCTCCTCCCCAGACCTCCCTTGGGCAATCACTAACAGTGGGCAATCAGTAACAGTGGCAATCACTAGCTAATCACACTGATGGATGGGTTCCCCATTGGACACTGATCGGAAATTCTTCATTGACATCGGTCATCAGAAGCTGGGGAGTTGTCTATAGAACATGGAAATATTTCAATTCGGATAAGCTTTAATTTGATAATTGCCACGACTTCTAAATGAGCAAGTATTTTTCGCGCCACATTTTACGATTTGGTTAGGAAAAGTATTCTCTGATAGAAATAAGAATTCCTAACTAGGTGCATACTATCAAAAAATAGTGTCCTCTACACTGCATTTTTCAAAGTGTTGTTTTAAATAAGGTAATTTTTTACATCATGGATTACAAAAATATGTTTGTGTCACTTCCAGGTTGATTGGAGTATTTCAAGATTCATTTCCTGTAAAGAATGCGGACACGCAGGACCAATTTGGGTGACCCTGATGAGCCTGCGGAGAAACAGTCCAAAGTAGATGAAGGTAAATCAAAGGTTCCTGATGTAATTGAAGAGTCGGCAGCTTCAACAGTGGAGGGTGACAGTGACCCTATTGTAACTGAAAGTGGTACGATTTCAATGTCTGCGAAACAAGTTGCGTCGTTTGCTGATCAAACGGGTGTGCCGAGTTCTGACAAAATGGAAATCGATGCTCCCTCAAAGGCAACCGAAGGTACTTCAGATGAGGGAAAGGTTATGGACGGAGTCCAGACTTCGGGAACTGCTAGTTCTACTGACATTGAAGGTCCCGTTGAATCCGTGAAGAATTCAAGTCTAACTGAGGGATGTTCTTCTTCAATAGATGTAGAATCTGAGGATAAGGCTGGGGACACAGAAAAGTCATTGGATCAGTCTACTGGAGCTGCGAATCAAACTGATTCGGGAAGTTCTTGTTCAGTAGCTATAGAAACTGAGAGCAAGACTGGAGACTCAGAAAAATCATCAAATCAGTTAGCTGTTGCTGCTGATCAAGCTGATTTAGGAAATTCGTCTTCAGCAGCTCTAGAAGCTGACAATAAGACTGGGGTCATGGAAAAACCTCCAGACCATTCAGCCGTTGTTGCTGATCAAACTGAATTAGGAAGTTCATCTTCTTCAATGGCTGCAAAAGCTGATACTAAAACGTCAAGTACAGAAAAATCTTCAGATCAGTCATCAAGTGGTGCCAGTCAAACAGCTTTGGGAAGTTGTTCCTCAGTGTCCCAAAAAGTTCAGGGTAAAACTGCTGATAAAGAAAAACCACCAAATCAGTCAGTCGGTGATGCAGAAGATAATATTTCTTGGCCAGTAGATAAGACTGTTTTTGATATCTTAAACAAGAATCCAATGTGCAGAACAGTCGAAGAAAGAACTTTGATGCGCTCAGCTATTAAAGCAAATTGTAAAGAGGCTGTAAAATTTGGGAAAAAAATGTGTGAAAAATATAACATTGTCCCTCCAAAAACCAAAGTCTTTAATGTAATCGTATCTAAGTTGATGAAGAGGAACGCACTAAATGGAGCCAATCTGATAGATGCCATGAAACAACCAAGTGGAAGACGAAATGATCCGGATAAAATGGTGGGTTTAAAACCAGGTGAGAATCCAACTGATGACACTCTTAGTGTGTGTCTTGACCAAGAAATGGGCGCTCGTGAATGGAGCATCATTCATCAAAGGTATAAGATGTATGCAGACACTTACTGTAAGAGTAAAAATATTGCCATCCCTGGTAAGAGGCGACTTTCATCAATGCTGCAAAGGATGAGGAAAAGTAATGAGCTGAATGCAAAGAAGTTTAGGTCTCTTTTGGACTATTATGGAAGAATCATGGCTGCTGAAGGGTCCTCCAAAGGGAATTTATCTGAGCAATCCATTGATGACGAAAAAGATGAAGTACTTCCTTCTGTGGTGAAGCCAATGAACGAAATGACTGAAGAAGAGCGATCTGAATTCTTTAAAGTGCTCAAAACTTTACGAGACGAACTAAAACCCACTGCCATCAATCATTGCCATTCAATAAAAGCCCCCTTTCCCTCAAAAAAGGTATTCAACAGCATATGCAGGGATTTGTTTGAAGTTGGAATGCTAGATGAGGAAAATGTGAAAATTGGATTGGACTTTTTTTTTGATAATTTG
This sequence comes from Creontiades dilutus, assembly GCA_031894815.1. NCBI lineage: Eukaryota > Metazoa > Arthropoda > Insecta > Hemiptera > Miridae > Creontiades > Creontiades dilutus. The sequence continues at coordinate 2,229,524 of JAVIWC010001773.1, read as the reverse complement.
ATCAATTCGGAAGAGCCATTAACAGAAGAAGAAGTGAATTTTATTGTAAAACAATACATTTATGATAATGGATTGACTACTATTTCTGTGAAGAGATTTAAGAATGAGTTTCTACATGAAATTCCTCAAAATCTTCTTACCAGAAAACATTATTGGAACCTGATGTATAAACTGAGAAAAAGTAATTTGTTCATGGATAAATCCTTAAATTCAAAATTCGTAAAAGGAAAGAACTACAGTTCACAAAAGCCTAAACTCCCCACTGAAGCATCAGTTGTGAAGGATAAAAGTGGCGAGAGTTCTGACAAACCAGCCAATCTTGGAACAATCCAAAACACCTCATCAAATCCAAAATTACTTCAAAAAAATAAGTCTAAAAAAACTGAGAAGGGAGATCAACCCGTATGGCGTTATAGGTGGTCTGTAAAAAAAATAGAACAGCTACATAGTATGGGTTTTCCTAGGTCTAACGCGGGCAACATTCAGTCTGAATGTGTATCCAACCAAAGACCTGTGAGAAGAAATGTTACAGGGATGATTGCCAAGGATGATTCACAATCACTGAGGCAAAGAGCACCCAAGCAAATTAACCTACAAAATTTGAATTCCCGCAATTTGCCTGGTTCTAAGTTGGGTGGGGCTCAATATGATTCCAACTCATCCAAAAGTTTTGATGATGGGCCTTCATATGGAGGGAGCGGGCGGATGATGGGTAGTGCCAAAACACAAAACTCTTCAAGAAATGGTGCACCAAATTACTGGAATACTCAGGAGTCATCTACTCGGCATTCATCTAACGTTTATGGAGTGAATCGTGACACAGTTGCCTGCTCCCAAGCGCGTGATCATGGTAATTTTCAACCGCCACCTTTTCAAACTTACAATCCAATATCCAAGAACGACCGACAGATGGATTGGTCGGAAAATCAAGGAAGCAGCTTAAATCAATCACTTTTTTGGCCAAGAGAACATGTTGAACAGTCCGAACTCAGTAGCAGGGAAAGAGCAAAGCTGAGTTATGAAAATTACCAAGAACAAGAAGGAATGCTCAATAGCCATCAGGGAAGGAATCCTGTAAAACGTGATCAACTTTCTTCCCAGTCCTATCAGCAGAATCGAGGAGCACATTATGAATCTGCATCTTCTCAGCGTGATCCTGGTTATACTTTTCCTCCCCAAAACCGTTTATCGAATTTCATTTCTCATTCCGATTACGGTGGGCAGAGTTCTGGTCTGATCTGTCACGACAGATCTGAAACTTCTAGAAATGATTACAATCAGAAAGCTTGGATCGACGAGGATTACAGAAAACAGGAGATTCGTTCTCACGCTCATTACGAGGGTGATCCCATGGGAGAAACAAATCGAACATGGGTAGAGAAAAATCGATCTGGTTCTGCTAGGAAAAACATGGATGACTTGGGACGTGAAAGCTACAATGAGCGTTATGGTGACGAATACAATCCACTTGCTCCTTTTCCCACAAAAGTTTCGGTTATGACTGCCCCTTCATCTTCCCGAAATAGCAACGAACAACCATCCTGGAAGAAAAATGATGTGTTGGGATCTCAACGTCCTAATAAAGAGCAATCTAAATTCGATGAGGATGATTGGCGGTTTGCTAGAAGTGAGCCCCCTCAGAAAAAATCTCGGTTCGACGAAGCTGTCAGGCAATCAGCATCGAGTCATCCTAATTATTCAGAAAATGAGAGAGAAAAGTTTGAAAGTTGGATGAATGTTGATCCTAATAGAGGTCCAGAACCTTCATACCAGCAGGCGTCCACCTCGAAGTGGGATAAACCTAGCCTTGCTAAAAATGAAGCCAAGATGAACATGGCTCCACCGAATCCTAAAAGAGATCTAGAACCTTCATACCAGCTGGCGTCCACCTCGCGCTGGGATAAACCTAGCATTGCTACAAATGAAGTCAAGATGAACATGGCTCCACCGATTATTGTCCCTGGTAAAGTTTGCAGAGTTGGTATCAGGCACGAAGATTACCCTAGAAAGATGATTAATAGTGAAGAAGCGAAGTTGATTAGAAGCGCTTTACTTGAGCGAATTGGAATTCAACAGGGTTGTGGCCCTCGGTTTAGCGACACATACGAGGAGCGGGGCACAGTCGTATTTGAGTGCGAGGATCAAATATCTGTATCGTGGTTGTGGACAAATGCTATCTCCATAGCGCCTTGGTGGGGCGCCAAACTCAAACCGGTAAATTTGGAGAAATCTCGCACAGAAATAGCGATACAAGTCCCCAAATTATTGCAAACTCTGACTCCCCAAGCTGTGTGCGACAGATTGTCGAGTCAAAACCCTAACCTCTGCACTAAAGATTGGGCGTGGAAGTCGTGCGATTTGACATCATCGGAAGAGGTGGAGCTCGGTTTCTCCATTGATGAGGAATCCTATCAGGCATTGGAGAGCTTGAATTACAAACCTTACTTGGGATTTTCTCGAGTAAGCGTTCGTGTTCTCAAATAATTATAAAGCAAACGACTTGAATCAGCTTTCACGTGAATTAATTGTAACTTACATTCAGGAAATTCTTTTACTACTTCCACTCTCTGATCACGAAGATTTTTCGTTTATTGTGCAACATTAATCTTTAAGTGTAAAATTTCAAAAATCGGTCTTCTGCTTGGATCTCCCTTTAATGATGACAACAAATCATTCTAATGTTGCACCAGGTAATTTTTGCTGTTTTTATTATTCCACTATCACACAGATGAATGGTTCATTTAGTTACTAACTGTGCATTGCCTCAAATTTCAAGTTTTGTTCTTTGTTTTAGGTTTAAGATTTCTATAGACAACAATGGCCGATCAGTCTTGCTGATTTCATGGACTGCAGGTTTACTTTTAGCAATCAAACTTGATTTTTTTTTGCCGTGAATCTATTGCAGCCAATTTGAAGTCCGTATTATGGAAGTAAGTAGTCATCTATAAATAATTATTGAGTTAGTGATACAGGGCGGAGTCCTGAGCTAAGGGCTGGATACCTGATCAATTGAAAAATCTGGTGCTACGATGGTGATGATACCCGAGAAGTGGTAGGGAACATTGAAACTAAGGTTCAGGATGCCTGGAAAGTAGCAAACAGCCGTTTTATCTGGAATTGTCGATGAAACTTGGAACAACTCGTTTTTTCGGGACGTAGAATTCAAATCTGAAGTCAGTTTGTCAAAAATACTTTTTGGAATACCTACCGTCAGAGGTAAAATTTGCTTAATTTAGTAAATGAGTAAAATTGAGCAAATTATCCTCCTCAACTGTTCCATTGTCTGATTGAGGGTCAACAGTCTAATATTCGTTTCACCAGACACTTCCTAAACCAGAGTTTTTAGGCCAATGCATCTGTATCCTAATTAGCAGAAGGACTCTGCCAGTAGAGCTGTTTGAGTAGTACCTTCATGATGGAAGCTTATCAGCTTTGTGATTTTCCATGTGACAATTTCTGGATTGGACTCCTTACCTTTTTCCGTCTTTTAACTTACTTATCTTCAATCAAATATGTTTTTATAGGAGGTGTGTGTCAGCTCCCTTCAGAAACTAGACAATGAACCTAACTTGGGCATTTATTCTGGAATCTATTAGGTGAAGTAATTGTGGACACCTGATGAAAGGAACACCTAAGAGTTGCATATTAATGCACTATTATGGTTCGAACAGAACTGTCACACTCCTTTCCCTTTAATGATGTCAGACTTGGTGGTGTGGGCCATGCCTCTTCAGTTGAGTCCATCACATGGCGATTCAAAAACTGTTGCAGTGCCTGAAAATACTGTAATGAGAGATTACTGTCCTGCTCCTACAGAATCATATAAATGCTGTTCTATGGATGGGCGGGAAGTCCCAGTCTGTTGTGACAGATTGCCATGGAGATGGTTTCATCTATCAATATTTTCTGGCACTATAGACACAACTTGTTACCTCCAACTTTCCAATGTTTTCATAAAATTGTCCCTGTTAGTCTGTGGAAGCAAGTCTCACAGTTTTAATATTATTCAACTAGGACGGGGAACAGACGTTGTGTGGGCCACTTTTTGTTTATACAACGTAATTGTATTCAGCTCAGAGTAGATGGCTGAGTCTCTGAGGAATCTGGTACCATCTTGAGAGGTAATATCTACTACTTTCATCAAGAAGGCTAAGGGTTGATGACGCCTCCTCTCCTCTCATAGTGAGCGCATGTTTTACTTGGAAAACTGGGGGGTGAAGTGGTCGCGTCCGAGATGTCAGTTCGAATAAATTCTCACGTGCCCCCTGGGAAGCCCTTCGGTAGAAAGGCGAGCTAAACGACCACCATTTACATTACAAGGCACAGCTCTTACACATTGAGTGAAGTAAGAAGCCATTGTCCAGGACACCATGTCGCTGGCCTGGCTTCTAAAAGTCCTACACAAAATGTACATTGAGCAAGCACTGCAATTTCAGTTCACTGAAATGATGGAGCCCATCACATGACATCAAGTGAAAGATTGCCAATGCAATCTCGAACTGAAAGCAATGTAATAATGAATAAATAATGTTGGTAGAGGTTGAGGTTCAAGCCTAACAACTTAAGAATATTCAAGGTGTATGTGATTCTTGAATGTTTAAGCATAAGCATTTGAGGCATTTTTCGATTGAAAAGCAGGTTTCTGGCATCAAATCAAATGTTTCCTAGTCTGGATTGGGGATTTTTCAATTCAAATATGAGTGTCAAACTAAATCCCTTGTGACTAAGTTGTGGGAACCTAGTTAATACAATGGGTTTCTCAATGATGAAAACATAAGTCAGATGAAGAATTTCATGCATTCCCATGAAATAAATGAGCTACAAAAATAATGGACCCTAACTACTTATTCTTCTGGTGGATGCAAAACTATATATCAGCTCTTGTCAGCAGAGGGGTTTCCCTCTTTCCAGTTTTGCTCGTGCTTAATCAACAGACCTCAGAGAAGCACTGCCAGCATTGCAATACAATCAGCCTTCTCTGTTCCTTCAAGGTCGCCTTTTTTTAATTTTTTTTCAAAATGTGAGCACTGAAACACGGTTCGCACTTACTTTTAAAGAGACTTTTGAACTCGAAATTTATTTTCCAAAATTGGCTAAAAGCCAAGTTTGTTAGTACAGTAAAGGGCAATTCAACAGGGCTCATATACTCAAAAGCATGCAGTTCATCGTTTTCTCGCTTGAATTTTGAATTTCCCAAAGAAACTATCGTCAGCCGTCAGATTCTGTTCCTTAATCCCAATCTACGTTTTAATTTTTGGCTGACAATTTAGGTACCTAAAACTATATTTTCTGTCAATGTTCTATGATGTGGCTACAGTAACATAGGTAACTGAGTAAAAGGTAAAAGAACCTCTTTCTAAAACTATTTTAGTTTTTATTTTGCTCGTGCTTAATCACACACAAGCAGTTCTCACTAGAATGAAACTGAATGCCAGCATGTGCAAGCACTTGCAGCCTTCTCTGTTCCTTCAAGGTTTTTCTTTTTTTAATTTTAATTTTTTATAAATCACAGAGGCCCTTGTGGCTGGGCACCCTGCCAAACCAAGCACTATATGCCCAGTGTACAGCACTTGCACCAATTGTCAGGAACTGCCTGGGACCCAAGCACTTAGCTGCTTGGTAATTACTGGGTAGGTATTGACATCCCAGTCTGTTGTGACGACCTAATGTTATCAACCCCAGACAAAGCTGGAAGGTCCACCCTTCCCCAACACATTTTGTTGAATGAGAAGAGACTCTTTACCTCTCCCGTTTGTGAGGTGATGGAATGGTATGGTTTCCCCTTCCATTGAGGTGGATGCATTGATAATGCTCCGCCACGCTCAGAGGATGACCCAGACACTTGAAAACGCCTATTCATCCTATAAGGCGTCAGATTCTAAAATTGGGAAAGGGCCAACTAGCCAACTAACCATGTCCATCACACTCCCAGGGCTCTGAGGAAAGCCGGGGGGGGGGGGGGGAGAAGAGGGGGCATGAATGGGAAATTGATTCTCATTGGGGGGGGGGCTCGCAATGAGTAGGGCAGGGTTATGATAATTTTCAAATAGATCATAATAAAGGGCATACAGCCTTAGGGGGAAATGTGGGTGAAAAGGGGAAGCAAGACATTCAGGACAATCATCACAATATATAAAGACGAAAATATCAGAGGAGGTGGGTATATCCGCTTTTCAGGGGGTGGTGAAGCTGGGCGGGTGGAATCCCCCCCTTTGGCGGAGCGTTTCCCAGGGCAACCGACGTGCTCCCCTCCTCCGGGACTTGGGATATACGATTTTTTGACTTTGCATATTGTTATTATACTCCCTCAATGTGTTATTCACCTATTTATTTATTTCTTTTTAACCTGCGTAGCAGGGCCATTAAACTAGTATATAATAAATGGGCCAGTGATCGTGACCATGCTCAGGCTAACATGTGAGGTGATGAAATTGTATAGTTGCCACTTCCATTGAGGTGGATGGATTGATAATGCTCTGCCACGCTCAGAGGATGACCCAGACGTTTTAATAACCCAAAGATCAATGGAAGCCTGTCCCTGGGTTAGAAAATGTTGTTTTGCCAGCACAGGGCAGTGGCAGATCACATCACAGGCAGCCTCATCCTCTCCCTCACAGAACTGCAGAGAGTGGTGTTAGATTTGCCCATTTTGTGGAGATGGTATCCAAGTGGACGATGCCCCATTAAGAGCCCTGTTACCATACATATCTCTTCTTCCTAGGCTTATGTTGATCGTTAGCTCTCTTCCTGGAGAAGTCAATGAATTGATTTGTCTGCCTCTGCCCCCTATCACGGAGCCAGCAGGCAGTACTCTCTTACTCTCCTAATTGGAGAGCTCCCTCCCCTCCCCCCTCCAAAGAAAGCTTTCCATAGTGACCAAGGGGGGCTCTGTACCCACCAGGAGAGATGCAGCACCTTTCCTAGCTGGGGTGTCTTGAGGGAATTTTTCATTCCCCTCAACCCCTTAGTGCCCAGGGCACCTCACCAATGGGCACTGGCAAGGGTCTTTAGGTTAGCCAAGCACTCCCGCACCAGCCTCAATGAAATTGAAAAAGGGGGCCCAGTGCCTCAAGAGCCGCTTGACTATCTGATAGAATATAGATTGTTGATCCATTAACTCGTCGACCCAAAAGTCTGTTGGCACAAGAGCTTATGGGATGAACTTCTGCCTGAAAAGTGGTAGCAACTGTTCCCAGCAAATCTGCAATCTCCCATCTGTGCCTGAGCCAGTGGTACCATTTATGACGGAGCCATCTGTGTAGAACACTAAAGCCCCTTGTTTGAATTGGGACCACCCTCCAGACCATAGTGATCTACTGTGAATGTAGACCATGAAGGGGATATCAAAGTTCCACACCTCCGCCATGTATACAGAGAGCTGACTCATCCACTGCACTAACTCAAAGATGGAGTGGTGAGCACACTCAGATCCCCTCTTGAGGAAGCCATTTCTCCACAACCTGACTCCCTGAAGAAATGCCATTCTCTGCACGAAGAGGTAGAAGGTCCAAGAGGACCTCCATCGCTGTTGTAGGACTTGTGAGCATGAAACCACATATTCCCAAGCACGCCATCCTCTGTATCCTGGCCAGCTGACTCACAGCCGTCGCTTGGCTAACCTTTGTCCACCAGACCAGGGTCCATCAAGTTTTATGTGAGAGGTCCCTCCATTGCAGATGCCAAATTTTCCCAGTAGGGCTCACCATCAGCGTCCGTTACTTTTGTTGCCAATTCGTACAGTTTTAACGATTTCTTAGACCTGGGTCATCATCAGTATCAAACAATAAATATCCAAGCCTTAATTGAGGGCAAAAATTAACCAGTGGAATTGACTATCTCGTTCGACTTGTTTTTACAAAAGAAAGCTATTAGTGAGTGGGAGTATGTGATTTTCTAACTTATTCTTCAAATAAGTATGTTTTCAAAGGGAGGGGCAATGCGGGGCTCAGCTAAGGGACCATTCTACCCCATAACCTATCCTAGAGTTGAATGTGTTCTTCTTGATACTTTGATTTGCAGTATTTGGGGACGTTTCAAGGACGTGATGGAATGCCCCTTCCAAGGGTTAAGGTGATACTGCCTGCAACACCCAGAGGATATCCCCGAAGCCTTAATGCGTCCGGTTTATGCTCAGGAGCAGCTGTTTCAAGAGTTATGAACTGCCCATATCCATCAAAAAGATAAGGCAATCCCTAATAGTGCACATCGTTTGTTATTATGATTTTAACCGTGCTCTCAAACGCTTCCACATTTTACAATATTGAATTTGATGTGGACTTGACTCGCCCATACGCTCAAATTTAGAGTGTAATGAAAGTATGTCCAAAGCGTCTTCACCTCTCACGATATCATTGGTAAAAACTACATGTAGTTTACCAATATACTATCAATGATAAGCATTTTTGATATACGCTAGGTTAGTTGGGGGACAATCTCTCAACCTCTACCAATGTCCGAGAATGGTCTATTGGGCATATTAAATAGGGCCTGCAGTTGCTGTTGTGGAAAGAATGGAAACCGTCAACCAGATATGGATGTGTTCCACATTCCACAACTTTAAAAATTCCGATTTATATTATTAATTTCACTGTTCTGGGAATTAATTAACTCAGAATGATCTGAATTTTCAAATCTTATCCCAAACCATCTCCAAAAATGACTACTAATTTTTGGCCTCAGCTCCTGGTAATGAGTGTAATAATGATGGAGGGATTTCAATGAAAAATCCCTCTTTTTATTCATACAAACGTCGTTTTCCTGTAGAAAGTTTCTTAAAAAAGTCTATAAGGCACTTTTTGTTGCAAATTAGTGTTAGAATTGATCCCTATGAAATTTGTTTAGTAGCCAAAAGCCATAAATACTTGAAAAAATATTCTCAACTACATTTTGGGAAAACCATTAAAGTAAAATGGAAGTCGGCGACGATGGGAAATGGGAGACGAATGGAAAAGAAGGTGCTTAATTCCTGGGAATGAAAAGTGCCCTGATTGATGAACTGAATATCAATATTGTGATTAGGTCTGCCGATGCACTACAATTGTATTCAGCATATCTGATTTGGAACTATGAAGATGATCATCGTCTATCCATAGTTACTGAGGTCAAATCCACACTGAAGCTCTATGGAAGATCTACGGATGTTTGCAATATTGGATGGAGAAAGATGCAGCTATGAGAGGAGTGGAGGTCTCCCAAGGCAAGTAGATTGTAACTGGGACTACGAGATGATTTTGTGTTTTTGTTAAATTACATCTAGGAGTCATCAAAGCACCATTGGCCAGGAAGGCCTTGAAAAATAAACCTCTACACATTGTATTATTTTTATTCTTTCTGTAGGAATATTTCCCTCAACACATAACCAGCAGCTAAAGCAAGTGAATGCAGGTGCCAACTATTCCTTTAATTTTCAAATGTCTTTATGAATAACTTCACTAGAATGACGTTGAATAGCAGACGTCTGACAGGTAGGAATGTAGAATGTAATATTTGGTCATCGTTGGTTGTAAACTCCAGGTGCTGGTGCATCATATTTAACATTGTATTGAAGTGTCTTTAGGACGCACCATGAAAATGTGCTCCAGAGTCTCATCTTCTCCACTCTGACTCCTTACAGACTGTCTCTGTCGAAAGCAGATTACTGGCTGCTTCTTGACGACATATGTTGCTCATCCATCGCACGGTTTTGATTGAAATTGACGAGTTCTGGGGATTGTGATGATACTCCAAGTTAAAAATACAGGTTAATAGGAGATTAAAGACATGTTTAAAGGAAATGTGAGAGGAAAATACAGTCAATTCGAGCACAAGGGAATAGAGCAGGATAATCGCACCAAAATGGAATAAGATTTGATCATGGCCGCCAACTTAATAGATTTGAATTCCCTACAACACCTGGTTAGGCTGCTTGGTCCTGGACTTCTCCAAATCTGTAGAGTGCAGGGTTGGAGGGCAAAATCCTAGAGGCCGGACTATAGATGTTGTTATTTGAAATGGTGCATAACCAAAGGCGAGAACATCATGTTTTGCATGAGTAAAAAGATTTCTAAAAACTGGAAACTGATGTTCCCAAAACAATAAGGAACTAATATAACTACTGTCGAAACAAAACGAAAATCGTTTGGAGGAACCAGTTATTTCTACATTATTTTACCAATTACGCAACTTTGTTTCATTCACAACTAAGAAAAGAATAGAAATATTCCAATACCACCTTAATCCTGACTCTTTGAGACTTGTATTCTACGTCACGTTGACCTTTAATTTCTTTCATTTCCAGCTCTCTGCAACGAAGGCGCAGGATCCTGATCGTACTATACTAATCGTTTACGGGCCATTTGAGGAAATAAAGTTGTCGCTTCATCTTCAACAACTTCATTTATATTCATTCCATTCTAAAGGATTTGATGCAGTCAAGGTCAATACCCCCTGAAGGTTTTTCTCGTGTGTTTTATTCTTTTTAACGGACGGGACACAGTAAAAATGTCGATAATAAGAAAATTTTGTTTTATAAAGATAAATATGGTAATAAAAAATTAGGAGCAGTCGCTAGATTCACGTGAAGTTCTTTTCTCAATTGAAAAGGCAGCTATAGATGAAGTAATATGTTGGTATTCACTAAAAAATCATACCTATTACATTTAGTTAATCACTATTAGAGAAACCTAGATTTATACAAATAGTCAGCATGAAAACAGAATAACTGACTAAAAGGATGTAAAATAATTGTATAACATGTTTTTTTTTAACCAACAGCTGTGCTTTTGGTTTATTGTTGTATACACTTAATTTCGATTTCAGGGATTACATATAAATTATGTCGAAACCTACTGGTTGAAGTTACGTTCTTTTTCTTTCAAAGAAAAAAATCATTTTAGTTTTTAAAATGAAGACTATTAGCAATTGTTCAAAGTGTATTATAAAAACACCGATGTTGATTTTTAGTTTCATTCTCATGTATTATATGTTGATAACTTGAGCTGGTTTTCTTATTTTTGGTGATCCATTTTGGTTTATTATTTTCAATAATAAGCCTTTGTAAATGTAGAGCAAAAATTTTGTATAAACCTCTCAAATTTCTTCCTTTCACGTTTTAAGATGCACACATTCCAGATCTGCAATGTCCGTAAAAAGCCTTAAAATTGGTGTAAAACATCCGTTCCTTTGCACTTACACTCCATGGTCCAAAAACGTGGTTTCTCGGGGTTTCCGCTGACATAGCCAAGTGGGGTGTTGTTTCCCACCAATTTTGGACGCTAAATCATCTACTGGGATAGGTTTCAGATCCTTAGAAATTCACATGTGGAAAATAATCGCAATTTCCGAACATAAAACTGACCACCAGAAACCTGTCAATGACACGAGCAATCGTATATAATTCAATTAATGATAGGTAGACCCATGTGATAGAATTGTCATTGGCACAATTTTTTGTGGGATATGAATTAATTAAAAGCACAATAATAATTTAATAGCCCCTGGACAAGTGAAGTTGAGAATATTCTTTTTCACGATTATTTTTATTAAACCTACATTTCTTCTCGATAGAAGCAGTTTTTTTTTTTTTTTTTTTGGAAGGAAAAATGGTTTGGGGGTTCTTCAGTATATCGTCAACCATTTTTCCGAATCAGGTATCAGTTGCTTTAACCACTTTTGAACAATATTGGTTTTGAAATGGGAGTTATGTTCACCATTACCCAGCTGGGGTTAGTGGAAACTTCGCTCGGTTTTTCCAATTTTTCTCAATTCTATGGAAACAGAACGGCGTAAGTACTTTTCGAAAAAGAGCTGAAGCATACTCTAAAAAATGTTTTTTAAAAGTTTGAAGAATTCAATTTGTCAAACAGGACACAGAAAATCGCATTATCTAGTTTGATTCCCCAAAGGAGCACTGATAGGTTCAATAAATTGAAAATATGTATGAAAAACGTTGATAACATTATATTTAACAGCGAAAATTTGAACTATGAATCCATATCGTAAGTTAAAAAAAAATTCACAAATGTTGAGAGTATATTAGGAAATCAGAATCATGGTAGGAAGTCGCTTAAGACACCTAAGTTTGTGAAACATTGCCACGTTTTTCTCACCTTATGAAATGACTTAGCAGATACAAATACCGAGGCATTTTAATAAATTAAATTTAAATACTGGGTAACTCCTAGTAGTCAGAAGGCTTTTGAAATGGGGTGTGTTTTTATCACTGCCAATAGTTGAATAAAATTGGTTTGGCAGATGCTGGACCAAGGAGAACACTGAATGAACGGCGTCAAGACGAAGAAGGGCTCATTCCAGAAATCACTGTAGTGATGGCAGTGGCACAATCAATCTATCAACGGTAGGGAAAATTAAAAAAAAGTTCTACATTAGTGCAAAGGCACAATAGTTTCCACTTAAGTACTTCAGGCAGCTGAAAATTGCGAGAAACCCACAATTAACCACTCTCTAGGTGAAAGTATTCTAACCTATCTAATACACCACAACAAGCAACTAGCAAAAAGACTGAACATTCATATCTTCGCAGGTCTAAGTAAGAAATAGACAGATTGAACTCTAAACATGAGGAAACTGCTGAACGTATTTGTTTTTGCTTTGGAATAAAAATCTGACCCGATATGGTTACACAGTACGGATTATTATTGATTGGTGTTTAAACATCAATAATTACTGTTACAAATTATTGTACATAGTGTATTATAACTCTCCAGGGTGGTTACGTCATGATGCACAAACTTAGTTCTTTCATTCGAAAGATAATTCCAACAGTATGGAGAAGTGTGCCAAGTAGAATGACTTAGTTATTACACTTCTTTGTCGAATTTGAGGTGTTTTTTCGATTGGACATTTCTGAAGTAACTTAATGCTATGAGGATAGCCACCTCCATTAATTTAATTCCAGCTTTAGACTACAGTTGAGACTCATTTTTAGATAAAAATCGACAGAATAATACAAAGACCCATTAAAGGCAGCACCTTGATATGATTCAAGCAAGACCGCGTTCCTTTTCTTGTAGCCTGCAAAATCCTCACGAGTTTGGCCAAATTCAGTAGTTATGCTGAGGTTGATATCCGAGTCTGTTCAGATGATAGTCTATCCAAGTTCTGAATTTGGCGACGTTCACGTAAGCAGCTGGAGTCTCAAGCCCGCATTTGATCCCCCACGATACAATTCCCACCTGCTGGTAGTACGATGGTTTCCCTTTTATGGGGCATACCAAGGGGCTACCTCCATCTCCCTGTCACACACACACATTATAAGTTAGTATAAAACTAGCTGTCAAAAAAATATAATAATAAGTGCCTACCTATCAGTAGAGACAAAAAAAAAAAAAAAAAAAAAAAAAAAATATAATAATAAGTGCGAATAATGAAAATAAAATGAATAAGTTAGATGAACTGTCGAGTTCAAAATGTCTCTCAAAACAATGAAAAACCCAGCCATCTTCTACCTTTCTTCCTCGATGTTATTGAACACTAAGTTGTACATTTTCGTACTCTCTTACCCCAGCCTATACAACCATACACATTCATGTCAAAAGGTTGAAGTATTCCCAATCAATATCAAAACAAATTATTGATAATCGGAAGGATACTTATCTATTTGATTATCGATAATATTGCAATGAGATTTATCTGTTTGGTTAAGTTGTTACCTTGCAGGTGTCTCTATTCTTGATTCCGCCGGCACAAACGAAACTTTCGTCCAGGCGGAAGTCAGGCCCCAGGTTTCCAGCTTCTATGAGTTCCGCTTGGCAACGCTCTCTGCTGACCATTGGAAGTTCTACTTTCTTTTGAACCATCTGATATCTTCCGACTTTTGACTCTACAAGAAACAATGTTTGCAGTTGCCGATAAATTATTAATAGTAGATATCTAGTTTCTCAATCATTCTTCTTAACCCTTGAAGTGAAGGGGTTTTTGTGCAATTCTCATTGGATAAGAATTCTGCAACTTCCAGTTAAGATTTGTATGACTATAAATGTGAAACCTACGTCAGTAAAGTCGACTTCTTCGGATATTTTCTACCCCAATTCAAAAACCAAATTGGAAACATATTGGTAAGTGATGCATGCAATTATAGGAACGTCCGGTTTTAATTGTATACTTACAAATTTAAAAAAGAAATGAATGGATTAAACATTCCTAAGATAATTGAATTGATATGATAAAAAATGGGTAAATCCGGGGAAATTTCAAAATTCATTTTTTCTTCCAAATTCTTCAAAAAAGAAATTCTTCAAAATGTATTTTGAGCTGTGTGTCGTCGATTTTAATTTTTCTTGCGCCAAATCCAAGCGCATGGTGAAAATATCAGAATTTTCGGATGACCAGTATAACTTGTATGTAAGTGAGTGAAGAAGAACAGTAACGTGCCCCTTAATGCGTAAAATATCTAATAACGACATCAATATGAGTTGGTAACACGAATTAGTGCTTAAAAGAGCGTGTAGTTGACTAACCAAATGCATCTTGTCCCCATCCGCTGGCCCAGCAGCTGTTTTCGAGAATGAAGTCGTCAGCTCGGGGAAGACAGACCGTTTGCACGTTATCAGCAAAAATGAAAGGCTCGTCAGTTATCAGCAGAGCTATGTCGTTGTAGAGACTGTCTTTGTCGAAGTTTTCGTGGATTATGATCTGTAAAATCAAGTGTTAGTAAAAAGGCAGATAGGTGAAGCTACCTTCTCGTTACCTGACCACAGTAGGGCACTAGGCACCTACCATAGGTACAAACCAGGTACATTCAAGGAGTTTAGAGGCAACACAAACAAAGAACTGGAGATTCAGAAGTGTTTGAATGTTATTGTACTGCAAATTGTTTTTCGATTTCAATAAAGTGTCCTAAAACCATTTAGTAGGTACACCTACCTATAGAAATGAAAATACTATAGTTATTGTACTTGTTTTGTGATTTTAGATACTGCTTGAATAGGATCCTGTTCCATGACAGAAACGCAGATTAAATCCATGTATAAAAAAAGTAGACTTGTAATTTTCCCACCTCCATCTTTTTATAGATGAAGTTAATCTTTTTGAAAATAAAGTTGATCATTCTACAGATAAATTTAATCTTTTTACGAATGAATTTAAACGTTTTACAAATAAATTTAAACATTCCGGCTACAGTAGGTTTCACGATGACTTCCTCGTTGAACCATATCCTTAGAATGAGCAGCGCGAATGTCTTCCTTATGATATTCAAGCAGAAGGTATTCTTGGTGGGAGAGGGTGGATCTCTTTTTGATGTACGCTTTATCATTAACAGTGATCTATCCCAACAAGAAGTTGTGCAGCCTGATTAATATACACAAATATATTTTTGTCAAAGTAAAATGAGTAAAATTAAATTTTGTGTGCAAAGTAGAATGAGTGAGTCAGAGTTGAGTTCATCGATCCTGCGGCCTTCAGTAAGAAATCGTTCTGTGGAGGTGCGAGTTGTCTCCAGTTCTTCCAGTCCTCGCAAGTTGGATCGCATTCCGACTCTACACCTCCACCGGTTGTACGCGACCCACCAAGAAGACGCCAAGGTAAGTATGATGCATTTTTGATCAATTTAACTTCAGCTGCTAGTGGACAACGTCTTCATTACGCATACCTATATTGTTCACCTCTTCATTTGGAAGGAGATTGTTTTTGAAGATGTTCTTTTTCCTTGCCTGTTTTTGTGTGAAAGATTAAACTTATTTACCTAGGTGCTGAACCAAACAGACTAAAGTTTCTTTGTAAAATGTTTAAATTTACTTGTAAAATGGTTAATTTTTTTTTCGAAAAGATTAACTCTATCTGGAAGTACTGTGTATATTGGTGTCATTCAGGACGATAACTCTTGATAGATTTGAGATTTCTTTTTTGGCTAAGAAATCATGCATTCCAAAAAAAAAAAAAAAAAAAAAAAGAACGAGCTCGTTGGACAACACTTTTTGAGCATATTTAAAAAAAATGCGCTATACAAATCACCAATATTGACCAAATCCGTCAAAAAATCGTTAAGTACCTATGTGTTTTTCTTCTTCAGAATAATAGTTTAAAAAAGGATTAACCTTTAAACATTTCAGCTTAAAATTGTACGTGAATTTCATTGAAATGTGATACAAAATCGAAAAATTCAAAATCTTTGTTTGAGTGGCAGAATATTACCCAGGATAAGTGTGTTCTCAAAAAAATGTATAGCCAAATGTAATTCCATTATTCAGGGAAATTTGCTTGAACGATCATGTTGCTTGATGTACTTTTTCTCGAGGTTCTACACATTACATAGTACATTTAGCCATTTCCGACCACATTTCTCAATTCCTCGTTGAATATCCTATCAATTATCATGCAAAACGTTTGTTGGTACCTGGGATACTCGTCGATCTTGGTGAGGGAAAGGCTCCTTGACGTTGTGAGTGTCCCAGTCACCTGCCCGCAAGATGATCGACTCCTGAGACTTCCTGAAAACGTTGGTAGGTTCATGTACTCCGTTGTACATGTAGCCGTTGATATGTGCGTTGGTATGATTTATTAACTTGAAATGACTGACTTACTTGATTATGCAGTGTGCAGCCGTCATAACCACTCTTTCGTGAATCATAGATCCACCACACTCGTAAATTTTGTGGCGTTCGTTTGACAACTTGATTTCTTCCAAGACAGCAACCTGAAAATAGACAACGCACTATGAAAATAGTCTTTGTATTCACTATTTAATTTCCTTTCACGAGTAAATTAAGAAATTTAAGAACTTGATGTTCGTTACGCAGTGATTGAGGAATGAAATAGTCTTTAGTAATTAGTCTTTCCAAAGGCTGAGACGATAATGGAAGTCGGGCACAGCTTCTGCGAAAGCCTTTCGAAATTTGGTGGTGCCTTCCGAATGAAATTCTTATGTTGTTGTTTTGATATCCTAGAATCGCAGAATGCTCTCTTGGGGTTATATTTCTTTTTATAAGTGCTCAAACTAATTAAACGTCAACGTGCTCGAACGTTAGGCAAGGAGATGTGTTGAGCCCCCTGCTCTTCATGGCCGTAATAGATGGTGTTGTTTCTCTCAGCTGTTTTCTCAGGTGATAGAATAAGGATCGCTTCAGGATTCAAGCTCTTCTACGCCCTGGACAAATTTCCAAATAAAAATGACAGTAGAAATGCGCAGGCACCTTCCCATTCTCACTTATGGTTGTGAAATATGGCCCACTCAGAAACGTTTCAGCTCAATGTAGTCGTATGAAATGAGGTATCTTCGAAAAGTGGAAGGGAAGACTTTCTGGAGCATCTTGGATATTCGGCCACTGGAGAAAAGTATAAAATTAACCTAATTAAAATGGGGCTAACATGTCTGGCAGACGGAGCAGGTTGACTTTCTACAAAAGTTTTTGAAGCTAAGCCTCAAGGAAGAAGACCTAGGGAAGAAGAAGGCGAAGTTGGTGTGAGGATGTGAAAGAGTTGAAGCGGGCTAGTGGTACGGACTAAGTCACTCGCGACGAAGTTGTGGAAACCCATTTCAAATAAAAACGGAGTGTTAAATCGATTTAACAGTGGAACTCTTTACTTTCGTGGAAATATAGACAACGTTCTATCCTACTCCGTTTTTATTCGGGATAGTGGTTTCACGATAGAGGAGGAAAGAGCATCCCAGGACCCAGATGAGAAACTCTATGTGTAATTTACACTCCAAGGGTACGGAAGAGGAGGACTAAGTAAGTGCATTAATAATGAAACCAAATTCGCATCAATCCTGTCCATTTGGCCTAGGCTACGATGCCATTGGCTAGGTCATTTCATTACCTCCTTGTTACATATTACATGTTGAAAATTACCATCCAGGGAAATTCGGCGAACTGAGCGTCGTTTTTCCCAGCACCAATGATCCTGAACACGAGGCCCCCAGTGTTTCTCTTCCCGCACGCTGCCCTCAGCGGAGGTTTAGCTGTTGACACAATCTGGTGCTCCTCCAGTGGATTCCTGCAGCAGACTTCCAAAGAATTTTTACAAGGACTGCTGCCTCCTCCGAATCTAAAAGCAAACGTGGATTATAACGTGGAGCCAATGAAATGGATAGTTGCCCCTTTCCAGAGCTATGGTGATTAGCCTGCAAAACCCTGAAGTTGAAATTAGTTGATATCCTTCCTCTGAATATGAGGATGTCGTGCGCAGTCTACCCCACCTAAATGAATCAAGAAATTGCAAGTACTTCATAGACGATTGCAAAAATGAAAAGTTTTGTATATGAATGCGCTCTTCACCTTTCACCTAACATTTATACACTTTTTCTGTCTTGGGCGTCAAGTGTCCTGTGCTCCCTCTAGGTACGTATGGGTTTGTTTTACAAGTATGAAGTTACCTGAGTTGTATGATCCCTGATCCATCTGTCGACACGTTGGGGCAGCGCTCGTAGTGGACGCAGGTGCACCCAGCCCCAACTGTTCCCACAGCTTGTCGCTCTGTCCGGACGGAACTGGACGAGATGTGGCCGACCAGGATGATGGTGAAGACCACCAAGTACAGCGATTTCATTTTCTGTAGTGCGCATTACAAATCAATTGAACTAAATAAATCAAAATCAAATAGATAAAAAAACACTGTAAACTATTACATAAAGGTTTATTCATTTTGTATTAGATTTCTTCTTCTAAGCCTACCAGACGTAGTCTATGGTACATTGTTTAAACTCAGTGCCATCATACTTGTCAATTGCATTCAATAAGCCATAAAAAGAGCTACTTCTATTTTTCGAACTTAGATCAATTAGGAAAGAAATTAGGCGCAAGGGTATCTAAGCTGATCTGTGTGCCTTTATACTTTGAATTTTTGTCATTTAAACGATTAACAGGAGTACAATCCAGTTGTTAGCGACCGACCCGACAGTTCCGCCCCGCTCAACACTCCTTCAACTAACCATCGGGTGGGCTCCTTCTGCCCTTTGTTATCCCGGCATCACCACTTTACCGCCCGCCCGAGGGGGTTATTCGTGTACCTGCGTTAGCCCCCCCCCCCCCCCTTCAGCCGTAGCTTTCATCTCTGTTTACTAGCTCCCCTCCTCTGACCTAGAATCCCATATTGGTAGGCTGCATAGGCAATTTTTCATCTTCGGAACTTAAATGTGTAAAATTAATCATTTAAATGATCTGGCTGTATTATTATAGGTGTCCCAAAGAAGTCCATTTCCAATTCCTCCAATGCAGGTTGATTAGAAATTCAATAAACATGATTTGTCTAACCACTCTTCTATTTCCCCTATAAAGGGTTCAATAAAGGGTTTTATTAAAAATAAAAAAACGAATGCGAAATAAACAAATTTCGGTCATTATTTCACAAAAATTGAGTCAAATCCAAAAACGGATAGCATCACGTGAATCAGCGTTAAAAAACAATGAGAAGTCATGTGCCACACTAAAGAGTTCACCATCATCCACTATTTTAAAATGTTGGGGTTGCGCAACTTTGTGTACTCGCTGAACCGGTTGCACGCAATCACAAAAATTGGTTGAAGGGTAAAATTTTCATGAAAGTTTAGGTAGAATCCGAATCTGCAATAAAAAATTGGGCTTGCAATTTAAAATAAGAAAGTTAGTGTCACTTGCGCATGATTGCGCAGTTGCGAGGAGTGCGCAAATATGATATTTGAGATCCTTGGAAAAAATATGAAGATTCAGAAATAATTTTTTTTGTTTACTACCATTTGGAGGATTTTATGGAGGGGGGGGGGGGGGGGGGCAACTTGTGGGACACCCTGTATACTGACTTGTGAATTCGTATTTCAATAACACAAAACAACTGAATGATTCTCAATTGACCGACGCAATGATAATATTATTAAACGATTAGTACAATCGAAAAAAGAAGGGGTACCTACGGCCCAATGTAAGAGTGTTTGGCTAACTGTCTTCTTAAATTGTGCACTAACGCCCTTTCAGATGACTCTTTCCCTAGAAGCCCAAGTGGCTTTGGACCAACACTGACTCTGATTCAGGTACCACTTGAGAGCCGATACCTTGATCGAATGATACCACTTTTGTCTTGCTCCCAACTTTGGTTACCACCACTTAATTAGCGAATTTTCATAGAAAATTGCAATGGTCCTGAAAATGTTAAAATACTCATTTTCGAAAAATTCATTAACTAAAATCCGTTTTGAAGCATTGATTAGCGTAAAGCACTGATTCCTGAATAACCAACATCTATGTATATAAAAAAAGGGATTAATGTGTTTATGGAGTAGTTAGCTTTTTTTAGATTTTGTAGCAAATTTTAATGAAATTTTAATGAATTTTTGTAGCAAATTTTAATGAAATTTTGTAGCAAATTTTAATGAAATTTAAGTAAATTTTCAGCATTTAGTAAGGGAGAGCATTTCATTTGAAACAATAAACAAACCAAGTTCCCATTGTCTTATTGGAGTTATTAACTTTTGAGGAAATTGAGAAGTGGTATTGTATATTTTAAACCAAGGATTTGTTGAGTTTTGTGAAAAAGGGAGGGCATGAAATTAGGAAGTGAATACATCAAATTTTGAGAAAGAAACGAGATATTGAAGAAAATATATCTGGCTGATACGCGTGATTGACCCCAAGTTATGAAAAGACGTAAAAAACGGGATGTTGACCAGGGGAGGAATTGATAACTTTTGTAAACGAGCCTCTCATATCATCATTTCAAAATGCTTCAAAACGGATTCCGATGAAGAAATTTTTCGTAAATTTTCATTTTTAATTTCAAATCTTTTGCAATAGTTTCATTTTCAATAAAAATTCGCTAAAACGCTCGTTGGATGAGGTTTTAAACATTAAAAATGACTAGTTAATAATTTCTTCTCACTCAAAGTGCTAAACTTTCAAAACAATTGAACATAACCCTACAGATTGGTTTCAATGTTAGTTCCTTTCTTCGTTCATGGAGGTAGGTAACATTAAAATGCATTTTGTGTGTGTTAGATTCCGTTTATCTTTTACCGACTCCCAAAATTAAAAACTATATTGAGATGAATTCAAGCAATACTGTTTGACGGAAACGTATAATTATGAATAAAAAATAAAGTATGTGGCAAATTGTTAGTGGTCAATATTAACATCTCATTACTGTAATATCTCATTCCTAATAAACCTCGCCGAATCGGTGTTTTAACAGCAAAATGTGAAGAATATTATAGTGTTAACAAAATCCAGATAAGGTGATTGTTCAAATTTTATTAACGGTCCTCAATTTTATTCACCGGAGTAACGGATGGAATGATGATTAAGTAAGTACCTGCCCACAAAACTTGCTTAAATTACGCTATTTTTAGTCAGAGATGTGAAAAATGACTTACTTCACCTAACTCGAAGTTCTGACCTTCATCGAGTTGAATCTCCAACTGAGCTTGGGATCGTTAGCGTCCCAAGTTGCCTGGAAGCGACCTGCAAAACGTGTTGCTCCTCCTCGAAGGTTGTTCCCCTTCCAACAAGCTGATCCTTCGAGATAAATCGTAATATCTACAACGACACAATTTAGTTGGTATTGCCGGTTTTTTATTTTCATGTTTTCGCTTCTAATAAGATTAGCTGGGGCTCAGTCCGAATGAGCAGGAAAAGAGGTTGTAATTCAAACTGGGAAGAGGCCACGAAAGATCTGCCACTGTGGGATGCCCATGTAACATCGCTCCCCCACCTTTTTTTCGTTCAATTGGCATTAGCTATTAGCCCTAGCAATGAAGTTGTTTATTCATGCAGCTCTAACATACTTCTGGCTACGTCATTGTTACTACAACATAATTATAAAATTTCACAATAAAATTAACGAATGAAAGTACAAAGTCGAAGAAATTAAATCTTAAAGTCTACTTCTCGGATCAATGAACATATCGCTCTGAAAACGGAAAAATTGCGGAAATGATTCAGGTGCTGGAAGTTGTATGAACACGTGTTACAGGGAATTGTTCTCATAGAAAAAACGTTTTCACATTCAACATTGTGCAAGTAGGCACCACACAGTCTCAATAACTCTGATCTCTGATCTAGCCAGTTAGAATTGGTCGAACCAAGGTTTATCGCAATTCTTGGAATAAAATCACGGTACATTATGCCGACTACGTCATTGACATGCATCTCTCGCCCATGAGTCCTCAAATCTCTCAGGCATGAACTATTTTGTCAAGAAAAATTGGTTCAGCCGGGGGAACTCTCA
This sequence comes from Creontiades dilutus, assembly GCA_031894815.1. Lineage (NCBI taxonomy): Eukaryota > Metazoa > Arthropoda > Insecta > Hemiptera > Miridae > Creontiades > Creontiades dilutus. The sequence goes on along the minus strand of JAVIWC010001773.1, from coordinate 2,207,393 downwards.
CCTTATTTTCTCTAATTTGGCTTCCAAGTAGCGGAAGCTTGGTTTTTTCACTTTCAGGGGATGAAATTTTTTTGTTTTATTCCATTCTAAACAGCTTTTGTTTTGTCTGGCTGTCTGTCTGTCTCTCTGTCCGTGTGTCCATAAATCCTTGTAACCAGCCTAATTCCCACAGTTTGATGAAATCTTCAGGCAACGTGTGGGTTGGGCCCAACGTTAGTGCCGTAGCCCTGAAATCAATAGGTACATCAGTCTGCGCACGCGCAAACGTAAAATCCTCCATCCATCATTTTATTAGGTTCTAGTGTCCGATGACTTAAACTTTTAGGTTAGTCGGGGAAGAAAAATCTGAAAACCTCATCAATTTCTATACGTTAGCTCCATTAGTATCTACTGGGCATGCGCAAACGTGAAAACCTTGAAACAGGCCTAGGTTTCACAGTTTTCATATGATTTTGACGAAATCTTCTGGGATTTTATGGGTTAGGCTCTAGTTTCATCGTATTGAAATCTATACATCAGTCTGCGCATGCGCAAACAGCAATTAACAGTATGAGTAACTTGTTGTGCCCGCAAAAAAAAAAATGCTTGATAAGTTGACGGAAAAAATTGACGAATAAGTGATAAGTTGAAGGCAGCACGATTTTATTCGTCAATTTTTTTCATATTATGAGGCCAACTCCTATTGTGGACTGAGACGACGAAGTGGCTTTGCTTCGGTTTATAAAGTAGGTTCTGTGTGATGGGGAGTTGACATAGCGGTGGCGGCGGGTGTCAGGTCCTCACAATGGTAGGATGTGGCTAGTTGACTGCGGGCCTTTGCGGAGAGCTAACCGGGTCCCAGGTGATCGACTCCACGCCCTCCCTCACAACAAGCGCGAGGGTCTCTCTTCGGCATCCGCATATCCCATTATCCATGAGGGCACCGAGCTCTATTTGTCAGTCAGTTATCGTGTGTCACCCAATAGGAAGAGATTAGTGCCACCCAATAGGAAGAGACGCATTGTTTTATAACAATTTCAACTTTGTTCTCCACAAAAATTTGATAAGTGGTGAAGATTAGTGAGTTTATGCGGGAGAAGAATAGGCACGAGTGTGGAAGTGACAACAAACTTTCGTAATGTAACATTTATGATCAAAATACTAAAATGAGATGATGATAAATGATAATTGCGCATTTACTATATTGAAATTACGAAACTGTTTCATCACGTTCTATCGGCGATCCAATGATCCACAAAAACTGGTGGGGGGGAGTGAAGTTTGCGGGGGGTCCCGAAAAAAACTGTTAGACTACTGAGTGAAAGTTGCTGTAGCTGCCGTATTGGCCGAGCTTCTTCGACCAATGAGAAGGCTCAATTCTCGATAATGAAGTGGATAAATAACCAATTCTTGTAATAATGATCATGCTCGTCACAAATAAGTTAGCCAATCAAGATCGATTTTTAAATAAAGGGGAATATGAATATTTTTATTAGTAATACATTTAACAACGTATTTATTCGAGATATTTACAAGTTTTTTTTGCTCATAAATGTTTATTTATCTCCCCTGCTTATGGAATATAAAGCTAAGTAATTTATTTGTCTTCTTATTTTATAATAGTCTAGGTAGGTCACCATTGATTTCAATTAATACTTGATCTAGAATGTCTTAGAGAGCGAACTTTATAGGATTCATAAAAAGAGCAATATGGTAATTTAATAGTTGTATTGAATTGGGAGGTTTAAGGCGGCCATGTGGTCGTCTATCCAGTGTCTGAATTTGGCCACGTTGACGTAGGCGGCTGGTGTCTCGGTCCCACAACCGATCCCCCAGGCCACGATCCCGACTTGCTGGTACTGGTATTTCTTCCCCTTGATAGGACAAACCAAAGGGCTTCCTCCGTCTCCCTGTCGAAAGTAAGAACAATACAGTAGAATATTGTCACAAAACGTAAGGGTTACATTCGCCATACAAGGGCTTTAGGGTTTCATAAAGGTCAGCTCATCCTAAGAGATTTCGTGCAGTTGAAAATGATGCTACACACCTGCCAACCTTTTTAGGTGTGAAGCAAGACTTCTCCAGTAGAGGGTCACCTATTAGAATTGATCCAGAGGGTGTGGGACAACCCGAACATGAGAAAATAACAAATAAAGCCAAAACCAACCCAAGACTGAATCCGTGAAAAAACGGTAGGTGCATGTGACAAATTTTGTACACTGCCGAGCCTCAAATTCTTAACCAATTTTCCTCATTACTTTTTGGTTAGATTCCAAATATTGATGACATTTTGAAATTTAAATGGACGATTCTGACTTGGTCAGTTCCGAATATGGTTCGGAAAAAAACTGAAATTGGCTTGTAAAACCTACATATCAAAATATTAGTGATGTCTATTTCGAAAGTTTTGGATATTCTGATTTATTAATATTTCAGCCCTTTGATTTCACCATTTACGAATGACAGGAAAACTCAGTCCCAACTAAACCTTAATTGTGATTTTTCACTGAAGGTTCATTAAATTTGCTGCTGCAATTATTTAAAAAAAAAAAAAAATAAAAAATAAAAAAAAAAAAAAAAAAAACCAACACTGCACAGTGCAAAGTCGATCAAAACGCACAAAAGCAGCTAAAAAATCTTTACATAAAACTGAGAAAAAAACATGTACAATCCAAATTCAACGACGATTATTGCCTTACTGCAATCCAATTTAGAAGAGAAAGTAATTCAGCATTTCGATGGGCGAAATCTCAGCTTCTTCAGCGGTTTTTGTATTAATTAGGTACAACCCATTGAGTAAGCGTATATTTCTAGGAGAAAAGTTTACGTTTATTCCAAAAAGTACCATTCTCACACACTCGCCCAACTCGAATTTTTCGTTCATTTGCAAATTTTGTTCCAACTCTAAAAAATCGGGATCGAGATTTTCAGGGTACGTTAGTTAGGGAGCACAACCTCTCGAGGATCAGAGGTCTAAATTTACAATTAAGTTTATTATCATTAATTTACAACTAAATAGAGAGGAACGAAATCGGAAATTAGATTTTTAACGCGTACGGCCAGTTTGTTTTTGTTCGAGTTTTCGATTCTACTGATCTTGAAACATAAAATATCAAATTTTAGAAGGATGGTGGGAGTTTATTTTTTAGTTATATAGGTCAATTACAATGGATAATTGTTGAGAATAGTAATATATAAATAATAAATAAAGAAAATAAACCTAAAATACCAAGCCCCGAAATCGCTTACAACGAATCCACTTAATGGAACTAATTAGTCGCCTTCTCTTAATGGCAAAACGAACTTCTCTTCAATAGCTTTACTGAATTATACAGTGATTTTTAAAATTTCACAAAGAAAGAATAAGTTGATATTTCTGCGATCTGCCTTTTTTTCAAAAATTGAAAGAATTCCGAGATCGGATACAACAGGTTGTTGTTTTGGGATTGGTGGCTTGATTTGATGACTTTTCATAACCAACCAGCGCAGCATCAACAATTGTTCTTGGAAACGTAGGTATCCGTTTTTCATTCTTGCCTCGTTTTCAAGCTCGTCTTCGTTTATTAATTTAGATTGAGCTCAGGTGATAAATTGGCACCCTAAATTCTCATGGTGCACAAAACTGTAGCTTGGATGGCTACAGGGAGCTGCTGGTTTTGACTTATTGAGGATTTCCGGTTATTGATAAGAGGTTGAGATGAGTCATGACTTCGCCAATAAAAAAGTCTTCTAGGTTTGATCATTTTCTACAGATGAGTTGGTAATATACACACATACGTACCCTGCAAGTGTCCCTTCCGGCGATCCCTCCCGCGCAGACGAAACTCTCATCGAGAATGAACTTGGGTCCAAGACGAGTTTTTCTCAAGTCCTCCTGACATTTGTAGCTGGAAACCATCGGTAGCTCCACCCGTTTCAAAATCACTTGATAAGATCCCTGTTTCCCTGAGATAAAAAACAAAAAAACAATTTGAACACCAAAATTTGCCTGGTCTAATCCAACTCTACAGTCGGCATGAACCATATTCAGGAAGAAACTGTGGCAAATTATCCCCCAGTTTCAGAAAATTGTACTTCCGGATCATGGGTATATTTCCATGTATATCCGTGTGTCACAGGGGCATAGCAGCGTGTTCACCCCCAAATCAATAAACCAAAAAGATTTTTTTAAATCCACCAATCGAAGATAGTGAAAAAAGACTTTCCTCATTCTTTTTGGACCTGCAGGCAAAATATACTTTCAGTTCTCTGGAATGCAGTTACGACCAATTAGCTGAACGTGAACTCATGCTCATTTTCAACTTTCGTACTGAACTATTTCATTTCTAAGGCATTTTAAAGTTTTGCCCAGAAACGGGGATATGAGATTGACCATTCAGAGAGCTCGAGAAAACCAGTACCTGTGCACATTACTTTGAGAGCTAGGCGACCCGTTTCTCCAATATTTCATAACCTAATTTAGTCATCTATCTATATAAATGCTAACCTAAGTTTCTCCTTGAAAAAATTCCTCCACCCCACGCCGATAACACAGCCCTACAAAAGAAAAAAAAGTCAAGATCCATAAAGTAGACTAGGGTCTCCCTATGTATTTCTCGATGTTGAATTCGAATCCAAGGTCCAAAAAATCCCCTGACCTCCAAAATTTTGAGCAATGGCCAGAAAACTACCCTTAAATTAGTGTCAGATCTTTCTTTCCGAGTCGTGAGATTTACTAATTGGGATGAACTACATCTTTTTAAGCGAATTTCTACTTTTTTTTAACTTCAGACAAGGAGAGTACTTGGGGAAACTACCTCCCCCTCAACCACCCCCCGCCACCCCTTCCTAGGGATTGAAATTTGAGTACTCACGCCAAGTCGAGGGGGCATGGATTTCTATGTTTCTGCGATTCCTGAGATCGAATTTGAACTTCCAAGAGCCCGTGGACACCTCTTCCTGCCCTAATCACCCCCTCCTAGGGGTTGAACTTTGAGTTCTCTCGCCAAGTCGAATAAGGTAAGGATTTCTGTGTTTCCAGGTGAGCAGTAATTAAATATGATTTTTTAAAAGGGTTTAAAACTTTGTTGGGGCAACCTCCTCCAATTACTTTTAATTCTTTCAAATATCTTAGAGATATCACAAGAAAAGGGAAAAGAAAAATCCGAAAGAATTAAAAGCCATCGGAGGAGACCCCAATAATGTTTGAAAGGTTTTTAAAAAATCATATTCAATTTCAGCGCACCTGGGAACACAAAAATCCTTACCTTATTAGACTTAGCGGGAAAAATCAAATTTCAACCCCTAGGAGGGGGTGATTAAGGGAAGAAGAAGTGTCTACGGACTCTTGCAAGTTCAAATTCGATCTCAGGAACCCTTAAAACATAGATATCTATACCCCACTCGACTTTGGAAACTCACTTGAAAAGATGTCGTACTTCATCCCAATCTCATGAGTCAAAAAGAAGGTTCTGACATCAATTTATGGGTAGTTTTTGGCCTTAGCTCAAAATTTTGGGGTCAGGGGATTTTTTGGACCTTGGATTCGAATTCAACATCGATAAATACATAGGGATACCCTAGTCTACTTTATGGATCTTGACATAATTTTTTTATGGGGCAGTGTAATGGATACAATAAGTACGTATACGCACCGAATGTGTCCTTGCCCCACCCGCTAGCCCAGCAAGACTCGTCTAGGATCACGTCGCTCTGCTGCGGTAAGCACACAATGTCCACGTTTTCCGCGATGGTAAAAGGTTCAGCCAGGATCAGCAAAGCTATATCGTTACGGAGCGAACCTGCGTGGTAGTTTTCATGAATTATGACCTGTAAAAGAGAATATTTCTCACGTCTTGACGATTACAAGATATAAACTGAAATAGTTTTCATGTTTTACATGGTTTTAATCACATTTCGTTTTTCAAGAGATTTTGAGAAACCCAATTCAAATTAACGTTTCAGAACCAAATCCGCCTCTGGGAGGCACATATGCTGTCAGGTAACATTTCACCCGCTCTCCGTGTTTGAGAATATTGCTTATGCTTGGTGTGCTGAAGAACTCAAGTTGCCGTGGGATTAATTTTCGATCAGATTTTGCGATTTAAAAAACATGGAAGACTATTTAAATTTATTTGCCTCTCCACCAAAAAGTAGTGTACAAAATGATGCAAATGGAGTCAACTGAGATTCAAGAAAACTCGCTCCTAAAATGTCAAGTTGAAGACGTGGAGTGTCTCATTAATTTCGGGTTGACAATTTTGTAACAATTCGAAACTTAACGATCTAATTATGAGTAAAATGCTGTACATTTTAAAAAAAATTTCATTCTGTTATTTTAGTAGTATTAGTAGTGATACAAACTTTGCGCAAATGTTATGGTGTCTGGCTAACAGGCTGACGGCTTGCATGATGCTGTTAAAATAGAAACATGTATCGTCAGTCACAAACACCCAAAACATGTGTGCTCTTTGATATTGAGTATTATTCCATTTAACATTTCCATTCACCATAATAGGAGATGATCGCTTATTTCCAGAAAATTCCACTAAAATCGGATGAAAGCTGTAGCAATTATGCTTGTTATAAGGATTTCCTGGGCTGGGTGTGGCACATAGTTTCATCGCCAAAGGACAACGTGAATATTTAAATCATAATCTCCGCGTCACAATAGATCCTAGCGGTCTCAGTGACCAGGGGCTCCTCCCATCCCTTATTAGGAAAAAAAAAAAAAAAAAAAAAATCATAATCTAATAATAAATAATATTGGAAGATGGAAAATCCTAGTATAAATATGGAGTAGAAATAAGTAGTGCCTCACTTGGCGTACTTCTCGATTTGCGATTTGGCAAAACCTGGGCTTCCTGGGCGCTTTCTTTGAGTGCTCAATGAGCCGGTTGAAGGTCACATTTTCATGAAATTTTAAGCAGGATTCAAATCTAAAATAAAAAATAGAGGCTCCCATTTGAAGAAACGAAGTTGTTGAGCACTAGGCCAACTTGCCGCTGTCGAACACCATTTAAAATAGAGTAGTTGAATGCAAGACAAAAAACGTCGGCCGAACTCTATTTCCTCGTCCATGTAATAGGAACGTGTAGATATTTTGAAATATTATAGATAATCTCAAAAATGTAGAATATAAGCTTGCGCATGGGCAAATTGAAATGTTGATTTCAGAGCGATTAAACTCTAACCCACATATTCCCTTTAGGTTTGATCAAAATCGGATGAAAACTGATAAATTAAAATAAATATCAATTCATTAAGAACCACCAAGAATCATTAGTACTCTCCTAGAATCATTCTACAGCTATAAAATATACTTAGACCTGATAGAACCATCATTACTGGTAGTTATTGTGTTGTTGTTACCTTGGAGGCGAAGCGATCTTGGTGAGGTAGCAATTCTTGAGCGGTTTGAGTGTCCCATTCTCCAGCTCTCGCTTTTAATGACAGGGGGTCGATCCTGAACACAAGAAAGTCATTAAAAAAGTACCAGTGATGCAGCATGACCGTGTCAGCGACTTTCCCAAAATTATCGTACTACGTGTACCAATATTAAATTCAGTTGAAATTGGAGCCGTTTGGACGACGGCATGACGCCCAGCGCATGGCGAAACGTTCGATACTTGTTTTGGCATCAAAATTCTGAAAAAAATGAAACCTAAAGGAAAAAAATTATGCTGCGTCACTCAGAGAAAGCGCATAGTAATGTGCTGGGTGCGTACGATCTTGCAGGACTGAACATTATACATTAACTGAGTAAACACATTTCTCCACGGCGAAAAAAATCTCTCTGCATTACTTAGTGTAAAAATTTTCCACTAAGAGTGCAATTTTATTTTGAAGAGACCAAAAGCCGAAGTATAAAAATTAGTGTTGTAATGTGAAAGTGTGTACATACTCTTATTTATGAGCACTAGTAGAGCCACTTCTACATGAAATCTATTATTGATTAAATTTATAGGAATAATTTGTTATTTCGCGTTAATACTTGTCAAAACTAGAAGAATAATGGTTTTCTTCTGGAACTTTGGGAGGTTGGTCGTATTTGGATGTAACCATGTGAGAATGCTTGGTTTTGTTTATTCTTTTTTGTTCATTCTTGGTTTTGTTCTTCGAGCTTCTTCGAATTCTTCGAAAGGTTCTTCGAATTCTCGACCTTCGTTGAACCAAGATGGGCCTCTTCCTTTAAAAATTGCACACAAGGTCACACGATCCTACAATCACATTCAACGACTATTTCGGAATTAAAGTTTCAAAGGAAATGCCACAGGGCCAACGGGATCATCGATAACTGGATCGATGTGACCTCCTGGTCCCAATTTAAATTATTGAGGGATACTGGAATTGCCAAAACCGAATTCAAATGGGCAAATCGTTTACTTTTCCTAACCACTATCTTCAGATAACTAGTATCCTATTAGCCCATTTTCGATTATCTTGACTGTTGTCAGCTATTCCAACAGTCGAGACGACAAACGAGTAACTTTGCACGTTCGTTCAACGGACTACGGATTTTTTTTCCCACCTAAATTGGCCATTGGGTTTTAATGCTGACTCGCAAGTTTTTTCACAACATTATAAACGAATCCATCTCTAATCTGCCGCCCCGTTTCCCCGCTAACGTCCTACAATGATCTCCAGGCTCACTAAGCCATCCTGCTTGTTACATGTGCCATCAGCATCCATCATCCTCCAGTACAATCGTCCAGTAAATTGATTGCCTCGTCAGGTCAATTATTACCTGCCCTTGGCTCCCCATCTTCGGATGTGCTACAAATGTCTTGAGAGAATCCTACAAAACGGATGCGTGAAGCCTTCAAAAGAGTTTCTGTAGAGCTAATTCTATACTTGATAGATCAACTAAACGCATTGAAATCGATATGAGATTATTACCGTGTTCCATCCCTTCTACTTGAAAAATTCTGAGGGCGATTGTACCGCTAGAACTTGGGAAAATGACGCTCGATGGATTTTATACATGCACAAGCGCAGATTATGTATCATTTCAGAGCGATCAAACTCATGAGGGATCATCTACAGTTAAACCCACAAATTCCATGAAAGTATCATCTAAATTGGATGCAAACTGTAGGAATTAGGATTGATTTTCCGTTCCCATATGCGCAATAGTTACTATTAATAACATCGCTTTGAAATCAATACGACATTATTTTAAAATTTTCCCTCGAACGCCCTAAACATTCAAGCTCGATCGGGTCCCTAGAACCTGAGGAAATTATGGTGGGTGGATTTAACGTTTGCGCATGCGCAGAATGATACGTTTTTGTTCGGGTTGTGCTCGTTAGGAAGAAATAACAAATCACTGTAGCTTTGATTTTAATTGTAGGAAGTTAATTTAAAAAAAAAAAAAAAAATCGATTCTACTTCTTCATCAAATGACGGGAATCTCCACTTTTGGCCAAAATGAGTTTTTTTCGTTAATCTACCTATCTAGTTGATTTCTAGCGATTTTAGGGCTCCAGCGGCCGGGACAAAAAATTAAGTGGTCGAAAAGTGAAGGAGAGGTTCCACGTATACCATAGAAGTGAGGGGAGAAGAATCTAGTTTTTTGCCTCTCCTGAAAAGTACGGGTTTTGGAGATACGAGAGTTCACCTCTTCACCGTCGATTTAACATTATTCAACGATTTTTAAATACCTCGAACGAACAAATATTAATAATTAATTGATTGAAAAAGCACTTTCAGAAGTAATTTCCCTTTTTACCGTTGTATCTTTTTTCTCTCAAAATTGGTCATTTGGCTTCATCGTTCGGAGCACCGTTGGGGCGAATCAGATAAAAACCTGGACATGAGCCCCAAAATTGCACTGCTGCAATAAGTTTGCCAGATACCTATAATCGCACAGAAGGCGTTGATTGATAGGGAGTCAAAACAAAAATATTGATTTACCGTCGTTTGTCGTACTTTTGTGACACAGAAGTCATCTATGTACCTTTTTCAAGCCGTTGATTTTAGTAGTGCATGTTCACAAAAATTAATTTTGGTGAATTTTAAGTGCGCGCATGGCTAGACCGAAATATTGATTTCAGAGCGATGAAACATAAGTTCCACACTCTATTCCGTACATCCCCTTACAATTTCGTCACAATCGGATGAAGACTGTATGGATTAATACCATCTTCGGGTAAAATTCTAAACGATTCAAAAGTCTGTGCAATGAATATTGTGAATCTTCCAGTTAATTAGTCGTAATATTTAATAAAATATACAATATTTCATTTCATAAGTAATTGGATACGTGTTATTAATATTATTGCATATTTTCCAGGTCTCACTGGCGTATTTTGATCGTCTGACAGCATCACCACCATCGTCTAAGGAAAACCAAATACCAAACTAAATGTTTACTAACTTGGACACGCAATGGGCCGCCGTCAAAACGACTTTTTCGTGGATGAGAGCGCCTCCACACTTAAACACGCTGAGTTTATCCCCATCGACTTCTTCCATTCTGAGGATGGCCACCTGAAATCAACAAGATTCACATTCGTGAGTATTATGAGAACCATTCAACATTTACAAAATAAAAAAAACCGAATACAAAAATCAAATGAAAATAGTGAAGAAATAACGATTTATCACTATTACCTCCTCAATTCACCCCTATCCGTAATTAAATTTGAATATCCTGAAATACGTCTCAAAACTAGACTTTCTTTCTGATAGAATTTGATTCTATACAGGGTATAGGCACATTTTCTCAGATTTTGACACAAACTTTGAATGTGGTGGGTCCATTTCATTTGAGAGTCAAACAATACTCCTAAATAAACTAAACTATTCAATTTTTACGCAGTATTTAGTTCTAATTCCTACTAAACCCCGTGAAACGTAAGGACTTTTGTCAGCAAACCGATCTCCGGCAAAACCTACTAGTGGACGCCTGTCTGCTTTTCTTACTCCTCTGGCACTAGTAGCATAATGACAATCAAAGACCTTGGCGGTTTGATCTCAACGACAAGTATGTGGAGGTATTTCAACTATCAGAAAATACTCATTTACTGAGGAGTGCGGTCGCTCCACAACAACGCGACGGCAACTGACGGCATTACTTGTTTATAATTTCGTTTATAATTTTGATCATATATAAAACGGATTTATCGATGTCCCTGATGCATGTATTACTTACCAATATGTTTTTACTGGCTTCCTTGACTCCTGCAAAAGATTATCTAGTCGATTTTTACAGTATTTGGAGCAAGCATTCCAAGTACCCAATATACTTGGGTGTCGCAACTTTGCTCATGACCGTATATGATGACTAAATACTTGCCATCCAGGGGAATTCGCCAAACTGGGCCTCATTGTTCACGTTTCCAGTGATCCTGAAGCCGACGCCGTCCGTGTTCCTGGTGCCGCACTTAGACCGGGCTTTGGGCTTAGGGGTCGGCAGTGGGTGCTTGTCGTCTCTCGGGACGATCCCCTCGTCTTTACAGCAGACGTCGACGGACGTCGTGCAGAGTTTCACTTGAGACCTGCACATCATCAAAAGACGAACGATATCAACATTTCGGAAAGCATTTCTAGGTAGTCAAATATACAAATGTATAGCAGAATGGGGCAACAGCACTGATAAGACAACCATGCAAAATATAACTTTTTGTGTGTTGAATGAGAAAAACAAGTGATTCCGAAAGAATTATTTGAGCTATTTCCTACCGACTTACCTTATCACTTATATTATCGACAAAATTATGTCTTCTATGCAGTGGTACTAACCTGATGTCTATGAGGCCTTCGCCGTCCGTCACAATCGAGTCGTTGACGCAGAGGTAGTAGGGGACGCAGGTGCAAAAATCTCCTCCGATCCCGCCGGCCCCGACGTTCCCATGCGTCTCGGGCTTCGTGTCCGGTCCCAGGCCCGGAGTCTGGTTCAGGTCGACCACATCGACGGTCCGGCTCGGACCCGGACCCGGAGTCGGCGGGCCGAAGACGCTGTCGATGAGCGAGTCTAGACCTCCTGTGTCCGCCTCGGCAGAGACGAGACACGACAAGGCGAGCAGCCCCAGACACCTGATCGTTATCGATAGCATAGAGACGTTAAGAGTGTTGGAGAATGAACGTTTTCAGATCCCACCTGAAATAAAAATTAATATGAGCAATTTTGCAGTAAAATATCGATAAAGGAATTGCTATTCAATAAATTAATTGATGATATGATAACAAAATTGCTATGAATAAGAAACTGTAAATCGGTTTCAACTAACTGGTTTATCGGTTTGTTTTGAAAAAGGTCGCTCATCCCAGCCTCCTCCCTTCTTTCTTGTCACGTATAATCACTGTACTACTTGTCACCACTGTGTCGCTCTCACGCCTTTGTCACCCCGGTTTCGATATCGTTAATTTATTACCGCTGTCACGCCATCAAACCGTGGTCACCCATGAGTCGATATCACTCATTTGTCACCCCAGTGACGCCACCAAACCATGGTCAACTTGTGTCGATATCGCCCCTTCATGTCACCCTAAAATTTGGGTAACAGGAACGCAGTTTTTATCTTCGGATGAGTCCTGTCAAAAGCAGGTAAATTTATATTTATTACATTAGTTTATTTTATTGTTTTTGCGTTTTAAATTCAATTGTTGACGTTTTAAACAACACAACAAAACATTTTGTAGGGGGGGTTGTTTAAAATAAGTGTTTTCCCGGTCGATTACAAAGTTTTATTATTCAGAATGAACCATCAGTTAATGAGAGAAATATTTTGAAGTTCAAACGGTAAAGATTTTTTTTATAGATTAGCAACATCATTATAATTCCCCTCTAATAAATACGGATTTCTTCTCATCTATCCTTCAATCGGAGCGAATGAATGAACACACCAGCGAGGACGCCTTTGGAATTGTTTTCGGTTCAATTCACTTCTCGAATTTCCTGCTGCTGCAAGATACCGTTATCGACTCTCTGCATGTTGTAATCCAGGGAGGCTGAGGAAGGTTCTATAAAACAGCGTCATTAGCTCGATATCAGATAAACTGTCTAAAACTGTTGATTTGATCGGGTTGTTTTCAACTGAAGGTTTCAGTTTTCTAGGTGTTACTAACGGCAGTATTAGGTGGTTCTCAAATATGAGGGGAATTCCTGCGAATGATTACTCAGCGGCTCAATATTTCTGCACTAATTGCCCCTTCTGAGTGGATCAATTTATTTGTCAGAATAGAATCTCCTCAACATATTATTTTCTATAACGTTCTACTATTTCCAATAAAGAACCTTGGTGATCGAACAAGAAACACCATGTTAACATCTCCCTCAAAATCTGGTGTTTTACGTTTCAAGATGCATAGAATTTTCACAGTTATTTCACGTAGTTTTATTAATCCCCCACCAACTTTTCTTGGCTTTTAAGTCGTAAGAAAAGCAATTTACACCCATTTTTTTGACCATTTTTATGTATATTTTAATCAAATCTCAGATAAAATCAGAAAATAAAAAATCCTGGGTAAAAAATCACAGTAGGACCCAATGTACTTCCTTGAACCACACCAAAATTGTTATTGCTTTCTTCAATTGAGCACTCACCAATTGACACCTTTTGTCTTCGATTTCTCAAGTAGTTATTAAACCATCTCCCCCCCCCCCCCCCCATTTCTCAGGGGCCTATGATCCCTTAATTTGTCAACTTGGACATCAAAAGCTTTAGCAATATCAAGTAATATGAACCTTCTTGTTCTTGTCCCTAATTTTGCAAAAGTCCATGGTTGAGGGAAATACCGCAGGTAGAAATATGAAGTAGAACTTTGAGAGAAAATTCAAGTAAAGTGAACATAAATGGGAATATGAACGTGTTTGAGCATAGTAAAATTCGCTTAGTAAATTGAGACGAACGGACCAGCTGATATTTTATAGAAGTTATAAAAAGTAGAGTTTGATGATGTGGCACCACACACCACGTCTAATATCCGTGAATCAATGATTTACTTAGAAGAATGAGTTACTCAAATTTACAGATACGATAAAAATTTCAGAACCTATTGCTACAGAATTCCTATGGTTTCATTTTTCAAGAAAATTCGCTGCTTGAATGGTTTCACTTCTGTGCATGTTCAGAGTGACATATTGATTTTGGTTTATTATTCAATAATAAACCATTGTAATCGCTCTTGAAAAAAAATTTTAACCCCCCCCCCCCCCCACCTCTGAAAATTTCATGGTTTACGTTTCAAAGGGTGTAGAATCCAAATCTGCAATACAAATTTTTCCGTCCGTCCGCCTTACGCCGTACGCACGATTTCTCCCAAACGGCTGGAGCGAAAAATCTGAAATTTTCAGGAAAAATCAACATTGGTCCGACAACGCCCCAGTTCTTTAGCCAGCACTCTCACTTAATTTGAAGTACCCTTTGAGGGTTGTCAAAGTTTTGTAAAATCCCGAAAAACCTCAGAAAAAAGTCAAGGCGGCCTAAATTTGGACTGTTTTTGAAGAACTTTCCATGAGGAATCGAATGAGCCCTTCCCCAGTTCCGTAGCTCAAACCATTCCCGATGTATGGCTCGATTTATGGTGCCAACGTTTGCGTTATTTTGGTTTATTATTGTTTTTGTTTTGATAGCAGTAACCTAGTGATGTAGTGAACGAGGATACGGGAGTGAATTCCTAAAAGGGTTTAAAGCCGATATACACGGGTTGAAGTATTCTGATAACCATCAAAAAACGCTGCAAATTCTTTCACTGGGGTTTATTACTCAATTGGCTTGCGTTCATGATTTGAATTTCTACAAAGCTTTGGAGTGTGCGTGTTTCACAGGTGGTAGAGCGATTCTTGAATTTCAGGGGGCACACAAATATGATCAACTGATCAATCCAAATAGGTATTTTGGTTGAGAACAGATTTACGTGCTCTATGCATATCTCCTGAAATTATTCCAAATTCCAAAGTTTCAAAATCGGGCCTTTCGTCCTACCGTATAACCGTATATCGTTGTAAGCTTCAAATCTATTGTGAAAGAATATCACTTACCTTCCAACTATTGGTTATGGCGTGTCGTCTTCACCCACAGCCGAGGCGCACTGACAGGACCGGATTTCAAAAAAACCCACGAGGCCCAGTGACATTGAACGCATTTGAACAGATGCGATATCAAATAACCGGTTAATCGTGGATTCATGATGCGAACAATCGAAGGAAAGTTTATCTCGAATCGATCCCATCTGTTTCGGTTAATCGTCCAACGCAGGATAAAAATTCTTATTAAACACAATGAAATAAGGCGCTGATTTAGGTTTATTAGTTTCGAACCGTGATGGATCAATCAAAACAGTGCCAGCGATGCAGTGTGAACATGATTTTCCCTGAATAATCCCATTACAATAATTGTTACTAATATAATTATCATGTAAACATAAAGAACATAATTATTATGCTCAAATGCGAGGAAATTTAAGCACTTTCTGTGCAGAGAACCTATAAATACTTAAATTGTTACTTATCAATTTTATTGAGGAATAACTTATTCAACGATATTACATTTTTATTGCATTGCATTGCATTTTTATAGATTTTAAAGGATATTTCAATGAAACTTAAGGACAATTGTCAGGTTAAGTTTGAGTTTAAATTCTTTAATGACCCTGTTCATGGTTCATAAACTTTTAATATTCCTTAATATTGGTAACACTCCGGTTTTGCACTCACAACATCTTTGCTTGCTGCATGAGCAAGAAGGCGCGGAAACATTAATAATTGTTATTCAACTTTTATTTATTTCGGTGAAGGAAAGCTTGTTTGTTTCGATTCGTTTTCAGGTGTTCAATCAAAATTCACTTTTAATTTACTTTATTTATTGTATATCATGATGATTAATTAATAACGTTTTTAGAATGCTTCGTTTCACTTTCACGGTCACATAATACCTAAACGGTTAATAATCTTGGTACTATTCTGCTAAAGATTATAAATTCAACGGTTTTTATGAATGTTTAATATAGGTACTTTTTGAAATGTGGACAATTTACTGTGCTCGAAACACATCCTCTCTTGAGTAACGATAGTGAACACTGACGTACTTGGACAGAGTAAAAATCACTTAGGTACTATAATTGGAAAATCGCATCAGCCGAAGTAATTGCAGCAGGATTTCGTTTTCAAGAGTTTCTAATGGTTATGTAACCCATGGTATGTAACTGAATCGCTGGTTGCAGAATTTAGAGAAATTTTTATTCTCTAATGTGCTATTCTTGGGTCGATACATCGTTGTGAGAGAACCCAGAGAACCTCTTCTAAGATTATCGCGATAACTCAACTACTGTTTGCTTTTATGTACCATCTGCTGGTTTACCGTGCTTATGGTTCGGTCGCCTAACTACGTTTTGTGTTCAAAGGACAAAAATAACACTTCTCACTCTCGTTTCTTAAATTTGAAGTTCATAATTTGGATGTTCTTTGACACACGGTGGCAACAGTATTGTAAAAAAAACTTCCCCTTCTACAGATTTCAATGGAAAAGTACCTGAAGATCAGAAAATGAACCTTCCTAACTTCAACTGACCGGGCTTTTATAAGAGCATATGATAATCCGGGAGTTGTCGAGGTGCAGAAGTTCATTTATGTTTTGATTAATAAATCATTCAAATTGACAAGACCGTGTACCAAACCCATAAGATTGCAAAAAAAAAAAAAAAAAAAAAAACAGATGACAAAGGAACCTTTCCTGCAAAAACCACAAAACTTAGACAACATCAGGCAAATGATGCGATATACCGAGGAACCCTTCATTGACTTTTATAACAATATTCTAGAATGCCCAACCACACAGTCATAATTTTGATGACCGTTTTCTATTAATTTAGTTACAAACTAAGTTCTTCTAAAGCATTTCTTTGTTTATTCACAAGATTCCCGTTCATGATACAAATGCTATTTTAACTTCATCACTTCCCACAGTGCCATTGCGTACAAAAATGACTCCAGTCATTTCAATTTCAATTATTTCTTTGGTAAATATCAATTTTGGTTCTTGTATAGGAACATGATAATGAACAAGATAATAACAAACAGAAATCCCATAGATTAATCTTAATATACTTGAAAATGTACATTTCGTGTGAAAATAGAGAAGTTTTTTGGTCTTCTGAGAAATTTACGAATTGTGACTCATGCCCTTTCTGCAATCAGCGATTCAATTGTGTATAAGTGAAGCGTAGGTACTTGTTTTATTCGTGGATCCTGTAGGTACTTGTTGTATTCGTGGATTCTGTAGGTACTTGTTGTATTCGTGGATTCCGTAGGTACTTGTTGTATTCGTGGAACTTGTAAAAGTTGGTGCTCAAGGAGTCTTCAGAGTATCTAGAAGTGAATTACAAGTTATAGACACCCAGTGGTGAGCTAAAGGATTCTTGTGGCTAATTGCCACGTTATTGGGTATATTTGTATGGCGTACATAATGCAATTACATGATATGGAGGTATGAGGTGCCAAGTTTAGCGAATGTACCACACACTTCGTCTAAAAAAATAACAATAGACTAAATAAATAACAGACTACAATCAACTGCTCTGCATCAAAATTATTGTTGGAAGACTTGGGTTAAAGGGTTAAGCAAAACCATGACAAATCAAAGGTAAGATTTTTTTCGCCGTAACATGGGAGAATGTAATATTGAATAGGTAAATATTTTCGGCTGAGCAAATTCAGATAACAGCATTGTTTCGATCATCGGTCCAATAATTTCTACAGCTCGTACAAAAGTGTGTTTCTTATCTAATATAGTTCTTTTTAAAAATATATTTACATATAAATCGGAATTTGATTTTCGATTAATTCGAATAAATTAATTATCAACTTATTTAAAAAATAGTGCTTTAAAATAATATTCACATTTTTTTTTTAATGTTAAATCACAATCAATTTTCTACGGCTAAATTGAAAAGCGAATCTCAATGAAGGCGTTGACGTTGTACACCACTGAAACAAGACATAAAGCAAAAACACATTGTTAGCAATTGCCACCGTTTATATCGATTCATGTGAAATCATTTCAGTTTTTATGATAACTTGTTTAATTGTTATATGAAAAGGGAAATAAATCTTCCACTTTAGTGCCGGTTAGTCAATTACCTACAATAGCTGGACGATAGCTTCGGCGAGTAGATAAAGAATGCCAAATCAATTTTATCAATGCAAAATTGTGGATGAAGTTAAAAAGAGGAAGAAAAAGAAAAGATTTATTTATAAATGAATACATGAAAAGATTGGTTGAAATACTGGAAATAAACAATAGGGCAATAATAATTTGTCTGCTGAAAGTCCAGGACATACCATAAGCTTGTATTTTTAACCATCTAGTGTCCGTGAAAATTGAATCTTTTTTATTGCAATTATACTTATTATTGTAAATAAATTACGTACACCTACACTTCACTACCAAGTTTTTAATCAAAAATTAAATTCTACTACAATCATTTTCCTATATCTCCAAGCCAACTTGCAATACAGCTCGAGAGCAATAGCTTCCGGTGGCGACATCTCGCAGCAGTTGAACGCAATGCGCCTAAATTCACCAAGAACTGGGCATCTATTGGCATGAGCTGCTTACACCTGTGAGGCTTTGCATTGAGGCACAGGGCTTCTGCTCGGCCTTTAAATGCCCAGCATGCAGTAGGCAGTGAAATATGATGATCTCCACTAAGACTAGCACACTTCAGTGATTGATTCAGTCTCCGATAAAGAGTGAATGTCTCGAAGGTAGCAGCCTGCTCCTCCTGTGAACTGCCGACAAAAGGCTTTCCATGCTCAACTTGAGAGTGTTATTGAAATGATGTTACATTAAAATTGAAATGGTGTTACATTTTCTGGTTCAGAGTGCTGCTCACAAATATGAGCATATGTTTCAACACCCAACCGCTACTATTCTGGAGAGACGAGACTCGGACATTCAGCAATTACTCAAAGTGGAGTTCGAAAAATATTTTCGGTATTCCACCATATTATCTTTTGGTTGGGACTGCCAGACCTTTCGTTTTCTTTCAAGGATGTCAATCTAGTTTAGCTTTAGTTTTAGTAACTGTGCTTATCGATTATTGTACCTACTGAAATTTCATTCTGAATTCGCGTTTTTCTTTCAATGTGATTAGAAAAATACAAATTAAAGGGTGGTGAATTTTCTTATAGGGAAAAACCAATGCAACCGCTCGCTCCAGGATTGTCACGCGCTTCCCCACAGTCTGGGGCAAGTGCGTTTTCTGTTAGGCTTTCTGAAAATCAACTGTATTGTTTGCAAATAATTCGACATAACTTTTCTATTGGGAATAAGTTGCTAATTATTATGAAAGAAACATTTTTGTGATAAAGTAGAGGTTCTCGGTTCATCGGCACACTTGCCCTACTTCATCCCATTTTGTTATTTACTTGTATCTTTATTCTCTGTTGAAAATCAGATTTTCTCAATACCTGACTCACCTTTCAGTGGTAGCTGTATTCCGTGTGGAATCCCAGGGCTTCCATGTGCTGGTCGATCCAGTATCTAAATTTGGCTACATTGACGTACGCAGCTGGCGTTACACCCCCGCATCCGATCCCCCAAGCGACGATTCCGACTTGCTGGTACTGGTATTTCTTCCCTTTGATTGGGCAAATCAGTGGGCTACCTCCGTCTCCCTGAAAAAAGAATATCGTCGTTGATAAGACATATTTGAGGCTCGTGCAAAACACAAAATCAAACCGCTTTTTTTCGTGTTTCCGATCTCAAGTCACTAAAATTGCCATAACTCCTTAACGGGTTGGAGGGAATCACTCAAAGTTTGGGATAGCCCCCTCCATCATTCCTAGTTTGGAGTAACCCTAAAGTGCCTTCGACAAAGTTTGACCAGTCCTAGTCACACTTCTGAATCGATTTTTGGAGGAAACCCCGTGGGTCTCCGGTACCGTTTGGAAATGTGAACTCGAGTGGCCTGGGATTTAGCCCTTCCAACGAGGGAAACATACCTAAAAACCCTCATTTAATAAACAAATAAATAAATAGGTATATTTGTTTGTGACTAACTATAGATGACAAATACGAGTGTTGCAGAAAGTAAGGGTTATCTTACAAAAAACCCGTGTATCGGCTATAAACTGCAAGTATCCACATCGGCTATCTCTCCAGTATCCACATTCACTACAACTCGACGCTATCTCCCGGACATCACTAGGTTACAAACAAACAATAATAAACCAAAAAACGCTGCAAATCCTTTCACTGGGGTTTATTATTCAATTGGCTTGCGTTCATGATTCGAATTTCTACAAAGCTTTGGAGTGCGCGTGTTTCACAGTTGATAGAGCGATTATTGAATTTCAGGAGGCACACCAATATGATCAACTGATCAATCGAAATAGGTATTTTGGTTGAGAACAGTATTACGTAGGTACTCCATGCATATCTCCTGAAATTCAATAATCGCCCTAGCCTGTGAAACACGCACACTCCAAAGCTTAGTAGAAATTCAAATCATGAACGCAAGCCAATTGAATAATAAACCCCAGTGAAAGAATTTGCAGCGTTTTTTTATTGAACCTCAATCCCCCCCCAAATAAAAACATCTATAATTTATCAAGTCCTTTAGCACTCGTATTGCGTTAAAACATCCCCAAATCCAAATTGAAACGATGTAGCCAAAGGTAGACTGAGGTAGAGGAGGCACACAAATATCATCAACTGATCAATCCAAATAGGTGTTTTGGTTGAGAACCGATTTACGTGGTCTATAATATATCACCTTAAATTCAATAAACACTCTATCACCTGTAAAACACGCACAACCCGAAGCTTAGTAAGATTCAAATCATGAACGCGAGCCAATTGAATAATAAACCCCAGTGAAAGAATACTTATTTACTCCAGTAATAATATTGAATAATATTTACCTGTATATTATCAGCGTTTCATGCATACCACAACGCTTCAACCCGTGTATCGGCTATAAACTACAACTATCCGCAACGGCTATCACTCCAGTATCCACATTCTCTACAACTCGACGCCGGACATCACTAGGTCACAAACAAACAATAATAAACCAAAAAACGCAAATGTTGGCACCATAAATCGGGCCATACATCGGGAATGGTTTGTCCTACGGACCTGGGGATGGGCTCATTCGATTCCTTATGGTATGTTCTTATAAATAAGTTCACATTTAGGCCGCCTTGACTTGTTTTGAGGTTTTTAGGGATTTGACAAAACTTTGACAGCCCTTAAAGGGCACTTCAAATTGAGTGAGAGAGCTGGCTCAAGAATTGGGGCGTCGTCGGATCAAGATGGATTTTTCCTGAAAATTCAGATTTTTTGCTCCTGCCGTTTGGGAGAAATCGTGCGTATCGGCGGACGGACGGAAAATTTTTTTGCAGATTCGGGTTCTACACCCTTTGAAACGTAAACCATGAAATTTTCAGGGGGGTTAAAAATTGTTTTCAAGAGCGATTACAATGGTTTATTATTGAATAATAAACCAAAATTTTATGTTTTGGAAGAAGGTATTCAATTATTCCTCCTCACTGATTTGGATCCACTACTAGTTACTACGTGTATTGGCAGTGGAACCTGATATATTGGATATTGGAGAATAAAATAATATTGGATTCTCAACCACGGAACGTCTCCAGAATTTATTGAATTTAATAAGCAGGGGATGCTGGGAACCTGTTTCTCAAATCTTGCTTAAGCTTCTTCAAGGGCAACTCCTTAATGTCCTGGTTAGGCATTCAATACCCTAGCACTCAAATAGCTCATATTGTACCTATAGGACGTCTGTGCTTCTCCGCTACTAGGTCCCTGCGGTGTCGAGTGTCGTACGATGTTGGTTGTAGTTGCTGGTTAGCGCTCTTCATGAAGCTAATAAGTATGTCAAGCGAATAGCGATGTCGAAAAAATTATTTACACCCACCGTTTACCTACACTCTTCTTGAAAGGAGGATAATTATGCGTGGATATATTTCAAAATACGAAAAATGTTGCGAATTGTACCTTGCACGTGTCACGTCCTTCGATTCCTCCTGCACAAACGAAGCTGTCGTGAAGGAGAAATTTAGGCCCAAGGCGCGTTTGCCTGAATTCCTTCTGGCATCTATCTCTGGGAACCATGGGCAGCTCGATCCTCTTCAGTATTACTTGGTATGATCCTTGTTTACCTTGAGAACATAAGAAAACCCGATTGAATTAGCTTTCACTTCAACAGGAACATGTGACTTTGGGTGGTAGAGAGGGAAAACGCTTACTATTTATGGAATCCTTTCACCGAATTTTTGCAGAACGCGAAAACTTTTACGAAGACTTTGAATAGAAATTCTAGTTTTTGTGCTCCAGCCATTACATTAGCAGTAAATCTGTTCCTTTTTCTTTTCTCTCAAACCACACAAATGCAAAATATCCTTCTCTGTAATTCATTCAGAATCAGTCATTTAAAAAATTTTCTGTATGGTTCTTCTAGCCCTGAAGATGTGAAAATAGAACGAAACTTTGGCACTGAAATTGTCGTTTTCTATAATTCTTTGACAGACTCTCAAGATCTCCACGAAATTTTCAAAGATGCAATAATGTCAGTCAAGAATTTGAACAGAGTATAGAACACAGAACTGTATACGTAATTCCAGACGACAACAGTTGTAGTACTTTTGAGAGAGTTACTCCCAATAGGGTTGAGATAGAAACTTCGTTCTTGCTCCAACAAATCAAGCATTTTAAGACAAAAGGATGAGTTCCTTGGGCAACGATTCCAGAGCACAATAAATTGGCCAAATTTTAAAAATTTAAAACACAAAAATCATAAAAACGGCTTGAATGGTTGAATTAATATTTTTAGTAGAATATTCCTCAAACAAATTTCATCGATAATGACAATAAGTCATTCAATTAACTCAGCTAAAATTTAAGCTGGCGATTATTCTTAAATTTTAATAAAATGCTAAAAATTTGAAAAAAAAATCGTCCAAATATTTGTTTGGACAGAAGTATATTACGAGTATTTAGAACAAGTTTTTCGCAATCATATTGATAATAAACACTTTTTTGCACACAAAATGTTCAAATTTCCACTCAAATGCACATAGATAACCGTTGTACGATGTGTTCGGACAATTCATTCATATGATCATGCTGCATGACTGGAATTATCTCATTTTTCAGTTTTTTTGTAGGTAAATAACTACTTTTTAATGACCAAGTGCTTACGGATAATTTCCAATGAATTTTTAATAATTTGTGATATTTACCTGGCGATGTTGAGTACCGAATAGGCTATTGTACTGAATTCATTGAAACATTGGTTCCTAGAAACGTGATTAACCCCTTTCGGTTTAGTTGATGTCTTAACTTAAGTAGCAGGCTGAGAAGATGTTACCTACCTACCAACCTGATGTGTGAGATTCATTATTATTACTTTGTAATTGTATATCTTATTGCATTTAATCGACAGTTTGAAAAAATTATAAAAACTCACTTACCAAAAACGTCTTTTCCCCATCCGCTGGCCCAGCATGAGGAGTCCAAAATGACGTCATCCTGGTGGGGTAGGCACACAATGTCGATGTTATCAGCGAATGGGAACGGTTCCTCCATCACGAGGAGGGCGATGTCATTGCGGAGGGTCCCGGCGTGGTATTTGTCGTGAATTATAACCTGGGAACAACCACGTGTACCGGTAACATGAATGAGAGAACAAGAAACAATGTTCATGTGACAATTTTAGGAGTAGGGATGAGATGGTAATAATATAACAAGTTAGTAGTATTAATGTTATTCAGGGTCCTTGGGAGGGGTTCTAATTCTCCTCCAACGCATCAAAACTGTGGTTATTGTGCGGATGGCTCCTTTGATTCGAAACTATAGGTTCTGGAGCCAATCCCCATCCACCAGACTGAGAATTCGCCCACAAGTAGTCTACCAACACTATCTCCTGCTGGTCGAGAGCCCCAAAGGTTCTGAACCTTCCCGCTTCGAGTGCTGTGGATTCAAAGAGAAGATGAGTGGCAGTTTTTTCTTCCTCTTCACACAATCCGTACACTGGGTCACCAGTGTGGGCTCCAATTCTGTCTACACATTTCATGAAGCACCCATGCTCAGCCACTATCCCATTTCTTATTTTCCCATGTCTCATTGTCTCCTAGAAAGTTTGAGGGTTGCCAAACTTCTGAAATGGCAGGGTGCATTCGTCACCAGTTGTCCATGTTTCTGTTCTGACCTCTTTTCCAATTGCCACCTGTGTCCCTTTCTTATCCATTCTCACAAAGTAGTTTTTACCGACACATTTTGCTTTACCTAAGCCTGGTTCTGGTCCAATGAAGCGCATTGCTGCCCTCTCTACTTAACAAGTTAAAATAACTAGTTATTGCATTTTCGAAGCTATCGCGATAACCAGTTATTCAAAAGAGATGGTAATGAGTATAACATCTTAATCCAGGCCTGAAAGGTTGTAATCTCGTTTAGGCGGGACGTTTTCTTTGACGCTTCTCTACCTGGATTCAATCTCAGAGGTGACAAGAGTTGGAATAAGACAAATACTGAGTACTTACCTTCGAGGCCAATACAAGTAAACCACCAGGACTTGAGTCTATACCTACGAAGGGCTATGTGTCTTTTGTAGCAGTTCCTGGATACTTCATCGGCTCCGCCTCCGCGGGCGCTCCCCCAAGAGGTTCGTTGTGAGACCAGTTGATCCCTAGCCGTCTCATAACTGGTAAGTCCCCTTTCCATATTTGCGGTTTCCTTAATACAACCCAAATTCTCTCTTGATTTCATATTGGACCTATATCAGATTCAATAAATCTATATAAACTCCAATCCGATTTGTTATTCATAAAAATACCCAATTCACCATTTAATTTATATTTTCAAGTTTAAATTATTGAAATAGTAAATTAGGTTTTTGGGGGTAGAAATAAGTGTTAATTATCATAGATAATTCCAACACTATTTCACTTTCCTAGTAACTTTTAACTAAATATGCCCCTTTTATCATAAACACCCGCACATTATAAACACTTATCCCTCACATGAATATGAAACCAGATTCGTACTAGAAAAAAATGTAGTCAATCCCCGCCCGCGCCTTCAACTCACAACACGTAGCCCTTTTTACATATTAACTATCATTCATAGATATTTGGATCGAGATCTGAAAAATCCATCGCAGTACTCAAGAAATGTATATAAGAAAAAAATATTTAAGCTTCTAATTGATAAAGGACCTCAAGAGACTGAAAATATCCTAATAAGTAGATATATTTGAACTGGAATAAATTACTGTTACTGCTAGATGATGGTATACTCAGTAACATGTAAGTTCGTTAGGTATGTTTAATTCAGAATTCATTTATTTAAGTACGGATGTTCTGCACATGGCACTCCCAAACAGCAACACAGACCTCGGTCTAGCGCTGTTGGTATATTGACGAAAAATGTACTGTACTATTTTTTTCATATTTACAGTTTTTCTTCTTTTTCTATTTAAATAACATTTTTAAATGTATATTGGCAGTACTGTAGATTATAAGATGTGTTATTTTATTTATTTTCCTTTATGTCTATTGTCGTGTCAATAAATCTCTCTCTCTCTCTCTTATACTAGAAGTTGTTGGAGAGCAGTCGCTAGTTCCTGACCTGACTGACT
Organism: Creontiades dilutus; assembly: GCA_031894815.1. Classification (NCBI taxonomy): domain Eukaryota; kingdom Metazoa; phylum Arthropoda; class Insecta; order Hemiptera; family Miridae; genus Creontiades; species Creontiades dilutus. The sequence continues at coordinate 2,181,827 of JAVIWC010001773.1, read as the reverse complement.
TGTGCCTTTGAGGTAGCAACAAGTGCTATAGGAACGTACAACAAGTACCATTTTCCGACGAGTATCTACTTCTCTCTTAAAAGTCCATTTTTTCATGTAATTGTGTTGAAGGATTTGATTTTAACCAGATCAAGGCAACGAAGATTCTCACAAATTTTTCCTAGTCAGCTCATTAACATTCCGATTAGGTATGATGCATAGTATTCAGTTTTCGATAAATAATGAAAAATTCCAACCTTGGAAACGTAGCGGTCGTGATGAGGGAAAATTTCTTGGGAAGTTTGCGTGTCCCATTCTCCAGCTCTGGCTTTGAGTGACCCCGGGTACTCTCTGAATAAACAAAAGAATGTTACCTATCATATTCATTGCAATTGAATCAGAAAAAAGGGTAGCTACATTTCAAAGATTAGAAATGGATGCTTTAATATATGTCAATGTACCTACTTGCGTGCTTTGAACACAAGTAAAAGTCAAAATACTTGTCTACTTGCGTGTTTTGGATAAAAGTACTTGCGTGCTTTGGATACAAGTAGAAGCCAGTGTACATCTACTTGTACTTGGGTGTTTGTGATACAGGTACAAGAAAAGCTATGCGTTTTTCAAGTGAAAACTTCTTTAGGCGCGCTTAGCACTTTTCTTGTATGGGCATTGAATGAGGCTGTGTAACGCTCATTCGGTTAAAGTCGGCTCGAGTCGACCAAGTGATTTTTTGCTTGTTTTGATTGCAGTAACCTAGTGATGTAGTGAATATGGATAGTGGAGTGAACTCCTAAAAGGGTTTACAGCCGATACACGGGTTGAAGCATTCTGATAACCATAAAAAACCCACAAATTCTTTCACTGGGGTTTATTATTCAATCTCATTCATTTGGCTTGCATTCATGATTTGAATTTCTACTAAGCTTTGGAATGTGCGTGTTTCACAGGTGATAGAGCGATTATTGAATTTCAGGAGGCACACAAATATGATCAACTGATCAATCCAAATAGGTACTTTGGTTGAGAACCGATTTACGTGCTCTATGCATATCTCCTGAAATTCAATAATCGCTCTATCACCTGTGAAACGCGCACACTCCAAAGCTCCAAAGCTGAAATTCAAATCATGAATGGAAGCCAATTGAATAATAAACCCTAGTGAAAGAAATCTCAAGTTCTCAAGTAATTCCATCCCCAATGTAGTTGTGTATACCATCCCACGTGAGTACTAACTTGGCAACGCAGTGAGCGGCTGTGAGAACAACGTTTTCGTGGATGAGGGCTCCTCCGCATTTGTAAACGCTGAGTTTTTCTCCATTCACCTCTTCCACCTTGAGGATGGCGACCTGAAAGGGAACAAAACGAATAAATGGCGTAATGATCGTTTAATTTCAAAGTCTTTCATCACGATTTAACGAGAGACTCGGGAACGGACCATCAATTTATTATCGGCCTTCTAACCGGTTTCTGTCTCAAATCGATGCACCTGCGATTGGTTCCTTTAGTTCTTCACCTGGCCTTGAGTGGTAAGCCATAAACAACAGTCATACGGATGTAGAGAACACAATGGAAAACAGCACAATTTACATAATGTGATAATGCTTTTCACTCAAATTACTGCCATCACCAGACTACATACAATACAAATTGTAGCATAAATTGAGCTGTTTGAAATTTAAGCAAATTGTTTAGTATAATTTTTATGACAAAACCCTTTCCCTAAATTTCATTCTACTATTCAAGTTAACAATTTAGCTTTTGCTTCCTAGAGTGGCTGCAATTTCATTTTCGAAGTATGAACGATGTTTTTTCTCCCCGAAATCAAAATTTCCACCCGAATTTTACTTTTAGACCATTGTAAACAAATTTTGTTTCGTGTCTGTCGAGTGGTCGTAAATCCTTGTAGAGAGCGCCTTAATTCGACATTTTTCAACCAATTTTTACGACGTTTTTAGGAAAAATGTACGAGTAGTGTAGTAAAGCAATAATTCTCGAAAAACATAAAACCCAAAAATGGGTAAACCAATCCCTGTTAACCGTTACTTCTATTTCTTTATCGCCCTTCATCGATTTTTACTCACCGCTTGGTGGGTTGTTTTGATTTGTAAAAAGGTTAATTTGACTTGCATTTGCTGCTCAACAATATTTGTATGTACCAAAAATATGGTCATTGTGCGGATGGCTCCTGTGATTCGAAACTATAGGTTCTGGAGCTAATATCCATCCATCAGACTGAAAATTCCCCCGCAAGATTGCCTACTGGTACCATCCCCCGTGTGACGTGAATCAGAAAGTCCATCTACTCTGTATTATTACTCCAACCATCCCTAACTCTACTCTTCTTTACTGTAAGTCAAATTCAATCCAATCTTTACTTCAACTTTCACTCTTCTCTATTGTACTATATTCTGCCCCACTTGACTCTTCTTTTATTCTTCTCTGCGCTATTACACCACCCAACTCTCCAGTAACTTCAATTACAATCGTAGATCGTAATACTCTACTTTATTTGACTGCACTTTACTCACCATCCAGGGGAACTCTCCGAACTGGGCCTCATTGTCCACGTTACCGGTGATCCGGAACCCGACACCGTCCGTGTTCCGGGTGCCGCATCCTCCTCGACCTTTGGGTTTGGGCGTGATCGGTTGGTCAGGGGGTTTGGTGATGGTTTTTCCGCAGCAGACGTCCACTGAGGTTTGGCAGGGATCGGAACCCGGGCCGAACCTGTGGAACCAGAAAGAAGAAGTCTCTTGTAGACGAAAGCTACACCGTAGTAGAGCTCTATCGCCATTCAGCATACAACCATAGAAGAAATTTCCATAATATGCAGAATCTGATCCAACTGCTTTGTTTTTCTATGTTCTACAACTGTTCATCTTTCAATCGTCTTTGCGTGTTACTTGCTACTTCAGCACCTAATTTTCCACTAATCACAATTATTTTCAAGCAGCACAGTCTTGAGCACGAAATCACATTATAGGACTTGGAATCACCGTCAGTAGAAATCTCAAACAGTAATCAAACCGGAAAAATAAACAATTCTGCTTCAAGATCTTTTATCGAATGGTTCACATATCGATTGTTTTAGTCGTTCGATCCGATTGTTCTGGTTGATCACCAGAAGTTCGTGATTCACGACTGATGTTTTGTGTGTTCAAGATTCGATTAATTTTATTTTGCAATTATTCCTCCTGCGACTCAAACTAAAATCCGGAAACAATTACGACTTTTATGACTTAGAAGAATATGATGATGGAATGAAGGACACTATCGCTGCTACTTAATGTATTGAATCGATCGATCAAAATTCACTCGATGTTAATGACACGACAAACATGGTTTCGGCTCTCCCAGAGATGATTGCAGAACGTTTCGGAAAGCGGGGAAGGGGAATAAAGAGAGGGATTCAAGGCCGCTACACACGATCAAACGTGTTTGAAAAATAACAAGGCACCAGTACAAACCTCGAGAATTGTAGGGATTGAAGGAAGTTATCCGCTTGGAAATTGTCGCAGTTGTGAGAGCAACGATGGTAAGAATTTTCAGAAACTTCCGAGAAATACTCCAACAGAGTATCGCAAACCAAGCATGCCACCTAACTTACGTATGTGATTTTCCACTCATGAAATTCGAAAATGTTTCATGTTTTAATCCAAATAAGTATCAATACGAATTTTTTTTTTGTGTTAAAATTACCATTTTTGGTTTTTCCAAAAACATCTCTGCCAGACCCTGTCAATTTTTTCCACACAACATCAAGACAAACTTCTGCACACAGAGAGGGGTTCTGCCCACTGTGAGGTGATGGAATGCATTAGTTGCCCGCCACGCCCAGAGGATGATCCAGACGATTTAAGGCGTCTGGTTCATATCCCGAGGCGACGATTCAAGAATTGGGAAGGGCCAACTAACCATATCCATCACACCACCCTGCCCCACCCAAAATTATGCCTCTGGACAACAGTGATAAGGTAACTCGTGTGCCGTGGAGGCCTTTGAAATGATGTATTCACCTGATGTCTATCAGCCCGTTTCCATCGGTAATGATAGAGTCGTTGGCGCAGAGGTAGTAGGGGACGCAGGTGCAGGAGTCACCTCCCAAGCCGTCGCCGCCTCCGTTGTACGGCTCCTCGACGGGTTTCACGTCCGGGTAGCGGCCGTCCGGACGGTCAACCGGGGGTTTTGGGCCGTCCGGCAGATAGCCGGGGTTGTTCCCGGGGTTCACCGGAACGTAGTCGGGGTTCGGCGGCACCTGTACAACGTACATAATAAGTCCCATGTATCTATCTATTAAGTTATGTATCACCCCTTATAAAACTATCAAGGTAAAAGCACCAAAGGCGGACACCTGTCCAGTGGCGGACACTTACATAAAGAAGCTCTGAAAACAAGGCTATTAGCCTTATGGGCTTTTTCATCTAAGTGTCCGCCACTGGAGAGGTGTCAGCCTTTGGTGCTTTTACCTAATTTATTCAAAATTGAATTAAAAATTAAAAAAAAAAAAAAAAATGTGTTGTAAGTTTTTCAAAAGCATTTTGATGATAACACACACCTCAATTCAATGAAAATTTGTCTCCTGAACCAATTTTTTTTGTCGAGCACGACAAGCTAAAAATGCATAACGTCAAGGTTGGTCAAATCGATATTTTTGAGCTAAAAATGATTTTTTTTTAATCGGCGTGTTTTTTTTTTCCAAGGATTTCAAGTATGACCTTGTTGTGAACTGCACGCATGAGCACACTAGCTGTGTTTATCCATAAAATTTATTCATTTAATGAACAGCTCTTTTCCCACTCCAAATTCGGATTCTAATGGCTCACTCATTTAAAAATTTTTGAGCCGGTCAATTTCGTGTGAAAAACGTTGATTTCACAGTGTTTCCTCATCCAAACGTCATTCTCTCCTAAAAATTTCGCGACAACTCTTTTCTTACACCGTTGAAAAGCTAAAATTCAGGGGAAGTTTCTCCAGGAAACCGGGAGTTGGAAAACCTTTATTATATTTATTATGAGCACGAGTATTTATTATGACGATTTTCTGTATCGTAGATTGCCAAACTTTGATCTTCGGACTAATTTTCTGGTTGAAAATTTCTTATTTTGTCGTACCGAGGTAGGAAATTTAGCTCTCTTTCCAACGTTGTCCACCAAATTGATTTTAGAAAGGAGTATAAGCGTCCATACAAACCAATATTAGTTAGGAATTGTTGGTGAAACCGGCCCTAAGAGGCTTAGCAACTCCACTGAAGAGCGGAAGTTCTTTTGAACCTACTGTTCTAGTGCCCAAATTTCGTTTGTTTTCTATATACTATTTAAGTAATTATTTGATAGAAAAAATGTGCATGTATTTATTTTTTTTAAATCTTTGTGTATCTGAATTTTTCAAATAAATTGGATTGAATGTACCTCGTTGTTGGCGTTTGGGGGTCCGGGCGGAGTCGCGGGGCCGAAGACCTTGTCGATGAGGGAGCTGAGGTCACCGTCTTCCCCGGCGAGAGCGCACCCGGCGGCGAGCAGGAGCCACCAACAGGTGGTCTGCATTATCATCATCTGTCAATCATCAGGATTTGTCAAAAACGTTGACACATATTGGGTCCTCTACTAGTTACTATATGTATGATAGTTGCTAAGGAAACTGATATGAATCCTCTCTAGTTACTTCATGCATTGACAGATCCAAAGGTACCTGATATGGATATTGGATCCTCTACTAGTTAGAACGCGTATTGACAGTCGCAAAGGAACTTGAAATAGATACATATTGCTTTACAATGAATTGCTACTAATTACTTCAATATGAAAATATCCTATAAATCCTACAAATATATATTTGAGCCGACAACCTCACGGTGTAGCTCAGACCTTTTGTTGAATGGGCACTGCAGAATAACTCTCAACGACCGATTTCCACCACTCAAAGAAGAGGTTTTTGATGTTGAGCTAACGGATGATCTTATAACAACCCAAGTGGTCTCTTCCGATTCAGGGAACTAATTTCTATAGTAATCCAACAATACCTCCTCTTACTTGGAACCTTTTTTGAGATTTCTATTTTTTGATAGATTAATCATTCAATATAATCCCTTAGTGTTATATATAATCCCCTAGATGCCGGGATAACTGGCACATCTCGGATCAATGATGGATTTTTAAGACAAATTTTGTAAATTTTGGTCTAGTGGTTTCGGAGAAAAGCGTCGGACGGTGGACATAAGATATGTTGAGAAAATATCGAAAATAACAAAGCAATAACCCAAATTATGAAATGTGATGGCAAATATGAATTACTAATCACAATATGATGTTATCAATACCAAAATACCAATACCAAAAAAAGGCTGATACATTTGAAATTGGAGACACGTAAGATGATTTTGGTTCAAATAACTTCTACAAACCGCGCCTCGTACCTGCTTTGAGCCTTAGTGGCTAACATCACAATACATGGAACATTTTTAATTTGTATTTGAACGGTTTACCCATGATGGTAACTTATATGATGTAGGTATTTTTCTATTCCGGTGAGCGTCTACTCTAACCAACATGACAACCAAGTGACAATAAGAAAACAAGCGGCATTGTTTACTACATCTATATAATAACATAAGTACATAAAATTAAATCACGACATAAATACCAACAGCAAGTACGCAAGGTGATAAATCGAGAGCTTTCCAACGAATGGAGAACGATTTTCGTCCGTCGAAAACTGAACAACTTTCATTTCCCTAGAAACAGCTCGGTTGTACGTGAAAACTATCAGAACAATTTCGTGACATTTTCTGTATAACGGTTTCTGTATAACGCTTTTTTACTAGATAGGCCCGGCTAAAAACATGTTCCATGTTAAAAATGCAAACATGACCGAATTATAACTCTACTAATTAGAAGCCGATAGTTCACGTGCATCACCTACTTTCTCATGACGTTGAAGAAACTTAAGGAGAACAGTTGAGCGGGGTTGTAAATACTTTGAATTCTTGACAACAGATCTTAAGTTACCAAACTGAATCGAATCAACGAGGCTGATGGAAGTGACGACCGCATGAGGTATTTATCATATTTCATCTTATCTCTTGCATTAGATATCGCATTGGTATCCAATGGTATTCAACCTGAACCTAAAGCGACCACCTTGACCCGAGTACAACGTCCTTCGTGAGCTGGTGACAAGTTTGTAATTTGCTCTTCACCTCAAGGAATTGTTGTGAAGTTACAGCTTCTGTGATAATTTGTGTTGATCTATTTTTATACAGTACGAGTTCAATCATGTGTATCATGTATGTTCGTTTCCATGGGACACGTCAACTCGTTGTTTTGTAAATAAAATGATGTATTAACCTCTTGAAAACTGTGCAATTGTAGTAAAGACGGTCTAAAGGCCCTAATTACAAATTGACTTAATTAATAAGAATATATAGGACTAAATCGATATGAAAAAGTAAAGCGAACGATTTTGAGCTAAACAATACCTAATTGTTTTAATCAGTAAACCTTGCGTTAATTATTGGATTAGACGGTAAAACGCTGCAAAATATTACACAGAGGTCATTATGGTTGTTTTTTAGATAGCCCTTCTACGTAAATGACTTATATATATAAACACGGCCCTCAAGATGCCATAAAACAAACCCGCATTTACAATTCAGCACGTTGGGTTGATTTGAAAAGAAAATAGCCCGTGGGCTCACCCAGCTGACTAGGCGCGCCGTCATCGTATTTCAGATGTTCCACAGAAGTTACAATCAAATTTCACTTTTCTAGGTTTATTAGAACAGAAAAAAAGCAACTTCCCTTTGCACCTTTTTTGCCCTTAAACATGAGATTTTCTAATTCAGTTCGGACTGGTACGGGAACCATTTCAATCGATCCGGTAACTAAAATTACTTTATAAAGTCACCCCGTAGAAAGGGGGGGGGGGGGGGGACCCGATGCCCCCGGTCTCGTCCCAAAATGTCACCCCACTTTTTTATCTCAATATAAAACTACACCTAATACCGTTTTCGCCACTGTTTCAATCAGTTTTTGGCCCGTAGCATCTAGGGATCGGGCTGCCTGGAAGTTAGGTCCAACTGGACCCTGAAACACCGTCCATGTACGAAAGAACGGATTTTGTACATCAATTTAAAGGCTTTCTACGGCCAACGCATCTGTGGATATTGAATATACACACCTTGAAGATTAAAATGACAAGGTTTGAGATGGGTTATACAATTTGAAAATAACAAAACTAAATAAGTATTTATGAGAAATTTAATCTGCAAAACTATTGAAAATCCTAAACTTGAAGAAATATGGTGAAAAAAAATCGAATACCGGTGAAATGCTGAAATTTTGGTGAAGTTTTTTCGGGGAAGTGAGAGTTCCATAACATGTTTATAATGAACGAGAAAAAACTTGGAAAAAAGTAGTTTTTTTTTTCTCGAAATGAGATCATTCGAAAATTCTCGAAATGAGATCATCGAACTATCTTGTCACGTCTACTAATTGGTGACTAACATGTTAATTGGTCGTGTTGGAAATCTTTAATTTTGCCATAAGGAGAAGAATAAATAAGATTAGAGTGGGGTTTGAGGAAGTTATAGGCATTTTAGTGACTTGAGATCGGATAAAATCTTAGAAAGTGTACTAAGTAATTCTGAAACGAATTCTCTAAAAGAAAAGATGTAGGAGGCAATTTTTACAGACTAAGTCACTCGCGTCGAAGTCGTGGAAATCAATTTTAATTAAAACGGAGTAAGATAGAACGTCGTCTATGTTTCCACGAAAACAATGTGTTAACGAACATGAACTGAACTTTTTAAAGGCAATTTCTGTTAGAAATGAGTTTTAGACTCGAACGTTGACGTTTGATGAGCTTTTTGAGGGACAGCTTGTATCTCCTAAGCTTCAATTTAATGAGGAGAACAATAAGAAGGATGTGGGGTCAAAAATAGTAGCTTTTATATTTAGGAAGGGCAAGCAGCCTGCTTTGGTTTATTCTATTTCAATGATATAATTTTTGTGGAAGGGTTATCTAGTATGAAAATAATGAAGTTTGAGTAATAAATTGCACAGTGGAATTAGTGGAAGTTATATTTTCAGAGCCTTGGGATTCTAATAGATACTACAGTTTCTGTCGGTTGGTAAATACGAGCCTCGTCAAGAGAGTAGGATTTATTTTTAGTAGGGAAATTTCATTACCAATTAGCGACTCACGGGCTCACTCGGGGTTCGGCAGCTGCGATGTCTTCGGGGCTCGGGAATCTCGTCGGACGGCTGAAGAGCAACTGAGAGGAGGCGGCCGAGTTTCAGGGTCACGACTCCGCGGACGTCACGAAACTGCTTCGAAGGGGGAAAACACGTTTTTGTTTCGCGGAGGAGGTTCGCGAGCGGTTCGGCCAGGCGAGAGATGAGGTCCCAAGTCCTGACTCTACTTCCTGCGCAATGAGACGAATCGCGAAAAACCCCATAGAAATTATTTTAGCGTTTAAAGGCGTTTATGAGGTATTTAAGGGGGTTGGGTACCCCCCGACGCTACGCGCTTCCCAGAACGACATGAATGAATGAATGAATGAATGAAAACATGCCTTTATTATGAAAAATAAATAATAAAATTCTTATAAACGAGGAGCCATGCAGTAATCGTGGCCACTGGCCATCCGATGAGTTTGCCATAGTTAATATATATCTTACAACTCTAACACAGTACAGAGCCCAACAACAATAACAGAACTTACTTACAATATTAATATATAGATAACAATTAATATCTATCAATCGATCAAATCAAACGAATCAATTAAATAAATCCATATTCAATCATGGTTTTGTGCCTTAGTTGCCATGCCACCGAGCAGTACCTAATCAGACTCACATTCCCAGACTTAATAACCCCCAAATACTCACCCCACCCAAGTTCTGCCCTACCCAAGTATCGCCTTCTCAAGGTAACCAGAGCCGAACATTTTCCAATGAAATGAAAAGCGTTCTCAACTTCGCCACTACTACACAAGTCGCAAGTCTGATTATTTGACCCGAACGACCTATATTTCAACGCTAAAAGGTCACCCCTGATCTTGAAAATCCACCTACACTGTTGAAACTCCTCCAACTTGCTCAATGGTACTATGTCACTCTCACTTCTAAGGGCCACGTACTGAGGGTGATTTCGAGAGCTAAGCGCCTTTTCCTCAAATTCAGAATATATTGATTTGGCTATTAACTCAAGACTTTTCTCGACTAGCGTCTTCCATTCACTGAGGTCCACATGCTGATTCAATGGGAAAGAACGACATGGTTAACCCACAATTACGTCGGTCAATGTTGTCATAAAATAACTTCATTTGTGTACCATCAGAACCGCCAGGAACTCTTTTTTCCAACAAGTGTCGAATGGAGTAAATTAGTCTACTAAAAAACCTCGTAGAGGTTAGATAAAGTTGATCTTTTTTAAAGAAAAATTTCAATTTTTTTCACATGTGTCCCTTTTGTATTTTTTCCCCTTTTTCCCCTTATTGTCGTCTTCCTGGTTTTTTTCTAACGATTCACAACTTTATTTAGAGCAACTCTCAAATCTGTGCTCTATAAATTTGTGCAGATGTTCTGCGCAAGACTTTTGTATAGAGACACCAGGGCAGAAAAACATACAAACAAAAAACATGCAAAAAACAATCGGCCAAACCCACTCTATCAATCGAAAAATAAATTTATCACCAACATAAAGCAACAAAAAATATAGATTCCGTCAGATAGAACCAGAGAAAACGGGTCAAACATAGTTTGAAAAAGTAAATGTTCAGGAGAAGCGTTTGAAGTCTTTCGCTCGTGCGCCCGACGCGACGTGAAACCATTTCTGCCCGAGCGTAATGGGTTTGTGAGAATGAGGGTTATTCTATCGTCGGAAAGGCAATGAGTTTCGGAGCAGGAAACGTAATGGCTTTCGGAGAAGGAAGAGTCTGCCACAAAGCAAAGTGCTATGGTTTGGTGTTATGCTTTTGGTTATCTGCTTTTCGGCACTGGCAATTGGCATTGCAGATTTCGGGCTCTCTCTTATATTCCCTCTCAACACGTGTACAGAATCTTTACAACTTTAATGCCTAATGCTCCAGTGCAAGGGATGAGCTACTACATCCACACAACGTACATTGAGGAAGGTTGCTCTTTTCGAGACCCATCCTAACATTCACAAAGTCATATCGGTCTTGAACGAAATTCAATCAGAATCAGATCTGAAAATGCAAAAAACAGCGCAATAAAATGGATGTAAGCCACCATTTTATCATTACTAATGATTCATTAATTATAAGCATGCCTAATTGCCGGATTTCATGGGTACCTTCCTACCCCAAACCCATAACGTTTCGCTCTACGACTACTTACACCTGACCCTAAACCCACTACTTGTCCTTAACCCTTGGGTCGATACCCCGGGCCCCCAGGCCGGCACTGTCAGAAAAATGTCCAGGAAAAGTGGGAAAACGCGGGTCCACGCCGTCGGCACTTTCATTACCTTTCGAGCCGTTGCCGGTAATGCGTAAGATAAGTAGGTTTTGTTTTTTCTAGCCGATCTGTATCGCTAGTTCCGTTTCCGCGTGATCGTTGCCGGCCTGGTTGCCCGGGGTCTCCAAAAAACTTATTTTTTTCACTTCACTCTGAATTTTTTCCCCGTTTATTCTCGTTTTTATTGTATTTGAAATAGGTATGTCTTGTACAACGAACATTTCCTCTCTTTTTTTATCGTTTTTTTTTTTCGTTTTCATTGTAATTGGATTTCAGCAATAATTGTATTTTATTTTTTCTACTTTTTTTTCTTTTTACTCTATTTTTACTTAATTACTTTTTTCAAGTTTTGAGTCTCTCACATGTTTTGTGATATTTTGTGTTTGACAAATCAAAGTTCCTTTACTTAGGTACTTACTTATGTGCCAAAAAACTTGTTTTCAATAGAAACATTTTTTTTTTTTTTTTTTCAATAAAAAACTTGGTTTTATTTACCTTGAAAATGTCTACTGCATTAGTTGGTTTTTAATAATTAAGCTTTGTAACCTGGATTCATAAGTAAATCAGTTATTTAGGTTGAAAACTCCTCTCACCGGCCTCCCAGGCCGGGGTCTCCATAAACCAAATTTTTTTAGGGTCTCGACCACAGAAAATAGAATACACTTTACTCTATGTTCTGTGGTCTCGACCCAAGGGTTAACCGAAACTCATTGCTTTTTTAACCGAAACCCATCGCGTTTTGAGCCTCGCTCTCCCCAACTCAAAAGCGCAATTCTATCCGCCTTGGTCCTGATTCTTTCAACTCTCGATCCATGAGTTACTCACTCGTTTACACAGTTTTCTCTTCCTCCATATTATCTACCGAATAATTGTCTGAGATTCTGTAGGATTCAAAGAAAAAGAAGAAGAAAAGAGGAAGGTCATCAAAACTATAACAAAACCCATGATCCTAGCGGATACTAGATTGATACAGCTTCATAAATTTATATTGATCAGAGTAATCGTCTTACAGACATGGGGGTGGTTTTAAAAAGTTCATTGACAATTCTACTTTGAAAAAAAAAAAAAAAATCTGATTTTTTGTTTGTTGGGTACCCACTTTCTTACCATCAGAAACATGTTATACAAAACTATTGTACAAAATGCTTCTCGGAAGGGGAAAACACGTTTTTGTTTCGTGGAGGAGGTTTGCGAACGGTTCGTCCAGGGGAGAGATGAGGTCCACATGTCCTGACTTCATTCCCTGCTCAATGGGACCAATCGCTAAAAACCCGATCAACATTATTTCATTGTTTACACTTTACACAGATTAACCAAAGTCAAGGAATTGGAACCAGGGATGTAAAAAGATAAGAAGATCAGTTTTTAGTCAGTTTTAGTTACTTTAGATAAGTAAGTCCTTTAAATTACATATTTTACACAAATTATCCCTTCACTCTTGGTAACCCCTCTAAAAATGGCTTCAGTTCGTCTTCAATGCTGAAGCGCCTTGATCCAACATGTTGCTTAATCTGCGGGAATAGGGGAAAATCGCTGAGGGTGAGATCTGGATAGTATGGTGGATGTCCAAATACATTGACAAGCAAAATATTGACGTAGTTTAAACTATTTTGTGTATAAGGTGTTCAATTTTCAAATAGTCTAATAAAAGCATAATAACTGCACTAAATTATAATAATATTTATAATTATTATAGGCACATGGAATACTCGCTCACAAGGTCATCCTACGTGACGGTGCGGTGTAACTCTTAACAATTATTGTGAACCACTTGTTTATCCGTTGCTTAGCAGTGGATGATTAAAGCAATCCTTAGCTGTCAACTTAATACATTACTTCTTTTAATCAGCAAACAACAAGAATCAATGCGTACCTATGGGAGACAGAATACATTCCCGGAAACTAGTAGGAAGCTTCGCTCTTGAATTTCGCTCCTGGAGGTGATCGGCTAGGCGCCCTTGCGAGGATTGGATGACCCCGACTCGGGGATCGTTCAAATAGATCGGTTTTTAAAGTGCGGACTTACTCAGCTAAAACCAGTTCGGGCCCGAAGGCGATGCAAGCGAGCTAATCCGTTAGGTCCTGGTGTTTCTTTCCAGGAATCATTAGGTCAAAGAAAATGATAGTTGCAGTGGGTTTTTTTGGGACGTCCCTCCAAAGCAAGGCACCTCTTAAGAAAAGATACATTATCCTTGCAAGCGATGTATTGTCGTCTGATGCTATTTCCAAGGTCGCATATGCCGATCTTCTCCAGTTTTTTAAAGCATGGGGGTGGGGGGAGGATGAGTTCTTGAAAATTCCTTTTCATTGTTCAAATGCAGGCTAGGGGAAATCCAGAATAGATCCTTCCTTTCGTTGTGGGGACTCCTGACAATCAGAACCTCAATGCCTCTCAAACATTGATTTGTGAAAAAAAAAACGGAGTATGTTATGCTACCTAGATAATTTAATAACATCAGCAATCCTAACCTTGCCCCGTCTAGATTCGCGAAGTGTTTTTTCGCCCGAAATTTTCCTCGTAGAGTGAACGAGCCCTCCCGCGGCGCCGATAATGACGCCTCAAGAAACCAGTTTACAAAGCGCACCGTCTCTCTTTATTCCACAAGCTGCGTCTTGGCTTTTTAATTAAGACTGCTACAGCACTCGAGAGTTTTTTCTTCCTCGAAGTCGATACAACAACGATTCGTTCTACCTTGCCTGGGATCCACAGAGAACGGACGTATCAGGTGATCATTGCATTTTAACCCTTGTAGAAGCTGGAGTTGTAAGCTGAATGAATCAGAATCGGCAAATCACGAATTTAAATTGGCCGTAAATCTCTTGAATTACACTCTAAAAATCAATTTTGAGGACACCGTTGTCAATGAGAGTAAACATTCCTATTCCATTAGGGAAAAACTTGACTTAAAGGTGACAAACTACCCCGGTTATCAAATGACGAGAATTTACCTATGAGAAAAAAATTATTTCCATCTTGCTTATAATAAACAAGTTCTATAAGCCCCATTTCCCAGGGAAAACCTTTCCAGAATTTCAGCTTTTCAATGGTATGAGTGAAACATATTACTATTTTGAAATTCTGGCTGTAAGTAGCTGAAAGACCTTAGGAAAGTAGCCAGGGAAACACATCCGTTTTCAAAGAGAACTTTGTCCGCAGGATATCCTGATAGTCACCCTTACCATCCTTTCAGTAACCAGTAACTCAAATTCAAATTATAACAATTTCATTTCAAGTAGATCCAACATGTCCCAACCACCACAATTCTTCAATCTAACCCCAGTTCATGGCTCTAATGGGGTAGATGGAGTCTCCAATAGCCTCTCCTACTCAACTCCTACTTACACCTTCTCGTGGTCCAGCCTGTTAGAGAGGCTCTGAAAAGAGATCTCTGAACTAGCGAGAGGGGTGTGTGGGTGTACAGATGAGGCGGGAATCCATGCTCCTTAGTCCTTTTATCTGTCTTTTCCTCTTCCTAATTTTTCTTTTCTGATCATATTTTCGCTTTCCCGTCCCCAACCCAAAATGGAACAGCTGCGTCGATGGGTGCATGGATAAGGGGGTGCTTAGTCTCTAGCAGCGAACTCTGGAGAGCTGGCAACTCCCAGTTTCAATAATTGCTGGTACTGGGCAATCAGGGTGCGCTCAGGATCTTACCTGATCTTATCTGACGAAGAGAGGCTGCTTCAAAGCCCTCCATCAGGTACAGAAACTGAAAACATGGAAGTCGCTGAGAGCAGTGCTACCACTGCATCAGAGGCTCCCATTGTAAGGGATCAACAGGTGAATTCATCTGGGGTCACCAATCAAGAGGAGATCACACCTTCAAACACGGAAGAAGAGGATGAAGATTGGTTCGCCCGCTATAAGAGACTATGAGGAGCGGGTAAGAAAAGGTATGTTTATCACCTGAAGCACGGAAAAACCCGCATTGAAGCTGCTAAGCTGGCAAGATCTCCTGTTCAACCGCCTCGTGAGAATAAGAGGAGACGAACCTCGGCTGATCTATCTTGTGTTTATGTTATTAGATATTCTTCAATGATACCATTAAGGTCATGTGTTGGACAAGAACAAACCAGTCCTTACCATTTTATAACAGATGATTGTGACTGACGACATCATGGCGCCGAAATGTAGGATGAAATAAAAGAAGGCTGATTTGGCCAATTTAAACCCAAATCATATTTACATCATCCGAGTAAAAAATTATAATAACTTAAAAACTTGTTCTTTGACCATAACTATTTACTTATATTTGGCTTTAAGTATTGGCTAAGTTCGAAGCCACTTCCTTCAATGTAAAAGCTAAAACCGACGGATACAACCAGTGATCAGTTTCATCAGAATGAACTCGGTTTCCTCGGTTCAAACTCAAGTTCATTATTTGCATGCAAGAAACAAGTTTTGATGAGAGAAGGAATATTTTTACCGTACGGAAGGTGAGTACAACTTACAATTACCGGTCGGGCGCTGGATTCGCTTGAATAACAATAAAATGGAAATGTGATCACTTAGCGGCGTCCGAGGCCAGCGAGGCAGGATATGAGGTGGTGGCGGTGGCCGATACTCGAGACCTCTCGCACCTGAAAACTGAGAACAATGTGCCCAATTCCGTCGTGTCGTGGACCATCTTCCCCATCTACACATGAAATAAAAGCGCGGCAAATTATTACACAAAGGTATATTATTTCTGTATTAGATATCCCCTCTACGATTTTATCCATTTACTAAAGTACAATATTACACAATATTACACTTAGTAATGTTGTTCATTTACTGAAGTAATACATTTGTGATTACGCTGGGTATTCCGTCACAAGTTCATAAAACTTTAAGGGTCTTAGAGCATATTTCTAACGAAAAATATATCGAACCTTAGACATTTTCAGTGTTTTAGAGAGTCCATTTTCATGTAAAGTTCTAACTTATTTCACTTTGAAATGTTTCTCGTGTTTCCTATCTTGAATCACATAAATCTCCCTTAAACTCCTGATTAAAATTAATTTTGAGTACACTATTGTAAAATGCTTTAAATTTCCTATTTCCTTGGAGCAAAATGAAAACTTTTCAACATGAATTAGAAATCGAAAAATTAGTCTGAAGATCAAATTTAGAGAATTCATGAAAAAAACCACTATGTTTTTAATTGCTCGTAGTAGACATTTTTGTGGCTAGGCATTTTTGTTGGATAATCTATGGAGTACTGCAACATTTTCGGCACTCCCAAAATGATGAACACAGGCCTCAAACAAATTTTCGAAACTAGGTTATTTACAGTTACTAGATGCAAAAAAGTGATCTTAGAATTTAGGCGGGGAAACAGTAGCAAAAATGAATATCGTTGCTTAATTAAGAATTGGATAATATGAAATAGAGCCTACAACCGATTGTGGAGAAAAAAACATTGAATAGGATATGAAGGGACGAGTATGAGCCCTCGCCTTGTGTGAGTATCTGCTGTCCTCCGCCTTCCGAACGCAGAACACTTCATCTCGTAGTCTTTGTCTTGGAATTATGATAGTGAAATGGGATCACGAGCGACAGCGCAGTTTGCTATTACGTTGTCTCCTCCCCCTTGGTTCCTGAAAACCCACTACTGGAATTGTGATGCAAAACCGATTTAACAATTTGCCTCTTGAGCACAATAGGCTGTTGAAAAAGAAGAAACGGGAGCTTTTGATTCTGCATTTCACCCCGAGTCAAAGTTAGAAGTTGTAAAATGGCATAACGGTAGCTAGCAGAATAGCTAGCAGCTTTTTGAACATGGGACCCTTGCAAAAATAGAAACGATTTTCAAAACAAGCTTGAGGATAAGTCCTGTTGACCAGCCATTATAACATGGGGGTGTTTATTTGCCTGATAATGGAGTGGCAAACTACATAATTCCTGCGAGAAGTGAAAAATGGTGGTGAGGTCACACATCTGCGGAAAAGTGTTTCAAAGGGTTATCACGTCCGTTAATGGGATCGGCCATGGGGTCGCATATGACAATGTATTAAATGTCTGTTTAAACTTAAAATCTTAATTTTTCTAGTGTGTATAAAGGGTAATAACACACAAACCAATTACAATTTTCCATTCTAACCTAACCAAACCCCTAATCCCGAATCCTAATCAAAACGGTCGCTTCGTCTTTTGTTCACACAAAGTGAATTGTATTGCTCACAAAGAATAATCGACCTTTGTGACAGAATTCGTAGCGTTTTCCTCTTGGGCAATGCGTCTACTAACCGAATACTAGCGCACGTTATTACAACAGTTGTCAGTTACTGACGTCGAGTTTACGCTCACACACTACGATCGAACTCAACACTTGTGGAGACCTTGCACCCGTCAGGCGAACAAAGGCAGTTTTTCTTTCGTGGAGATCCGTCCACCTTCCTGCCCACCGTCTCCTTGGTCCGACTTCAGTGAGTCATCCAAACTTCCCAGTAGTCAATATCATTGCCGGCAACTTGAAGTCGAAGGTTGACGTCCCAGATTTGATTGGGCAGCCTTGGGGAAGGTCTGCGGATTGAGTAAGGACTCAGAAATAGCCCAAGAATTGGATCCAAACCGTCAGTGAATTTAAAATTTGACATGATAAAATGGTACCCAATGATAGCCGACCATTACTCCGTTTAGGTTTTTCAAGTGCAATAATAAGAGTATGTTTTTGTTTAGCAAAGTTAATGATTTATAACTCCCATCTAGCTTTGTCATTTTACGTTCAAGGTATTTAAATTCCATTTCGCCGTACAGGTCATTAAAAGCGGTAGCTCTAAAAGCTTTGAGAGCCCTCGGTTTTCTAAAAAGAAGCACCTGGGACTTCTCGTTAATTGAAGCAATTATGCTGTTATAGGTACAAGACTTTGGTTCGCTCGATTTTGGAGTATGCTAGTATAGTTTGGTCCCCCTTTTACGCAGCGTACAGGTATCCATTGGAGAGGGTTCAATGGAAGTGCATGCGTTATTTTGCATTCATACTGAGAATACCAACGAAGCAGGTAGATTTTAGGAACCTGACGGCCGAGTACGGGTTGCCCACTCTTGAATGCCGTAGAGAAGTGGCAGATATTACATTTTTTCACAAGCTTATGAAAGGAGTTCTTCGATCCCCATCGTTTCTTTCTAAAGCCAACATAAATGTGACTCGCTGCAGACTCGCCAAACACACTCGTTCCAGGTGCCTTTCGCAGACCACAACTAACTTCTGAACCGACCGTTGTGTCGTTTTCCTCTTGAGGTCAATGCTTTCCTGGAGTCGAGTGACTGTGGCATATTTAGTACCTCTTCCCACACCCTGAAGCGCCTGCTTGCTAAGATTCTCCATTAATGATTTGCTCGCTTTTATTGTATTTTTGCATCCTTTCTTGTCTCACTGTTTTGTTCATCTGCCTCTGATCCTATCGCTATATCGTGTTGTAATTTATTAACTCGTTTTGTATTTTCTCTCTTTGTATATTGGCTTTTATGCGAGAAGCTATGTGGAGAACCCTTGAAGCGTACGGCATTCGAGGGAAGATTATTCGGCTGGTGCAGGAAATGTACAATGGGTACACCTGTCAAGTAATGCACGATGGTGCCCTCTCCTCTCTCATACCAGTCGCCATAGGGGTTCGGCAGGGATGTGCCCTCTATCCAACACTGTTTTTAATTGTTCTCGACCTTTTGTTGAGGAACGACGAGGAAAGAACGACACAGTGGCGATAGGTCGAAACAGAGGCACGAAGAGTTGGAAAGTCCTGGCATCAGATCAAAGCTTTGGCCGGGAATTGAGAGGGATGGCGGAACTTCGTGTCGGCCCTATGCTCCTCCTAAGGAGTAACAGGAAATAATTCAAGTATATTAGTTTTTTCCGTCCATTTATATAAACTGGAGGATAAAGTGGACTTCACTTGAGTCAAAATATCCCTCACTTCTACCCAACCCAATCGCATTACTGTCATAGATGCTTTTGGCCAAAAAACTTCTAAAAACCTAACCAAAAAGTGTGTTTTTAGGTCTCAGATCCAGGTTCAGTTTGTTGATTTTGAAGGACAAAAGTAATGAAGCTTAGAGGAGAGGGCACATCCAAAATTATCTTGATTTTCAAATCGTTGCATCACATCGCAGTCATGAGACTTAATTCTCCATACAACCTTCTCCACTCCATCGTTGACATTCCACGTTAGAACGCCAAATTTGATAATTCAACAATCACCTTACTGTGGAAGCTGTTTATTCAGAGGAGCCTGAAGGTGGAACAAAGAATTTTCGTTTCTTCAACGAGGGCATCGGGATTTCTCCTTGCGTTAATGGGAATCCCGCTTATGAAGATGATAAAACGCGATTGCCCGCGGTTTTCACGTCTCAGCGCTAATGACCCAAGACTAAACAGCCGAGCGTTCCACATATAGATGGCCCGGTGAGTTGCCCAATGTGCCTAATTAACTTGAGGAAAAAGAGAAGTGAGCCAAGTTGGGTGGGCAGTGTAGCTTCCTCAAATGCTGTTGAAATGCGAGGTACTTTTGATCTCTATTGCGTTCCGCTTCCTGGATTCTATTACAAAAAATGCACCATTTCATACGAAATTATGAGTTTCTGCATGCAATACGCTAGATAGAGCTAGTCGTCAAGATTCTCATTTGATCCCTGTTTCTGCTTGCCAACACGCTCTAGTGACAGATATTGGTATTAAACAGTTTAGTTGGCAAACTAGATCACTCTCTCTGGATGCTTTCGATTTGGGCACCTATCTAACACCTAATCATCATCAATCATCACAACAGAAACACACGTAAAGTTGAGAGTGGCGCATAGTTCTTATAGGTAACATGGATGTATCGATGTTTTGAATTGTTTTAAATAATCTCAAAAGATGTACAATGTAAGCTTGTTAGTACGTTTCTTAAAGCAGAAATGCCGCTGCACACGTTCTGCCGTGCATGAACCCCTTCAAAATATTATTCCACATGTATTGGGGGTCTGTCATGCTGATTCAATAGCAGATAGAATGATGATACAATCTTGTTGAGATAGATATTAGATTATCAGAACAGCTGAAAGTTTACAAGACAAAATCATACATCTAGTACATACTTTTTACTAGTCCCCAAAAGCATAACAAGAATCTAAAAAACTGGATTTAAAAGAGGAACTTTCGAAAACAATCCAATACCATTGAATTACATGTGCCGATTCTGTCCTCACGTGACACTGGGAGATTTTCACAGCGTCCAAACAAATTCACATTCGTGTTGACGTCCTTTTTTTTCTGTCCAAGTTCTAGAACTTTGGGATAACGAACGGATGAGCGTTGAGTGGTCTGGATGGGTTCATTCGATTCATTATAGGGGACATCAGTTAATGTCGAATTCGATAACATTGTTATTTACAAAACTTTCAATATTCGGAATTTTTAACATCCCACCCCTTTGACTTCCCCTGTATATATTTTGCTGAGATCTATGCCGTCTCAGCCCCTGCTAGACCCACACTGTGAATTTGGACCCCAGTTTCATTAGGTTTAGCCTATAATTTCGGAGAAAAGCGGAGACGAATTTTGTTTCTTGATGGAGTGCAAGGATTCATTATTGAAAATAGTAATACGAAATTGAGAGACCTTAGGTCGAAAAGGGGACAAAACGCCGCCAATTGAACTTCACGTTATGTGCAATAAAACCCACTGTGGTATTATAATATTATCTTGTCTTCAAATCATGTAATGTAATAGATGCTTGAAATTTCAGTGCTGTAGGTTTATTAGGAAAGAAATCGCTCACAAGGGCCCTTCAGCTGATCATTGTGCCTCCACACCTTGTGATTGACTACTTGATGTCCCATAGATGGAACCCTAGAGAACAACTGCAACTTAAAGCGTTATAACAGAAGAACACCTACTTACGCTTTTCTTGTCCGCAAATATGTAACATGAGCAATTATGAAAAACTTGATTTTGGAAGGAATTCTCGAGAAGATAATTCAATTGAACTATATCATCTGATCCCACTGTCACTATTTTCCATTCATTTTCGTCGTACGATCTTTTCCCAATCAAAATTCTGTCCCTAAGGAGTGCGAAAGAATAAAACGAGATTCGAGAGAGAGATTCAACTGGACTCATTCGATCCTTTGGAGCGATTTTTGAAGTAACGAAAATGAAAACATTAATGTTATTTCGAAAGTTGTTGATAACAATTTAAGAATTACAATGATGTTTCAATATTCCGACACTTTTGTCGACGGAAAGTGATGCCGAGAACTCAGTCTCAACTAGACCCCAAGTATGATTTTTGATCCAAGTTCAAGTTGGAGAAAGCGTGAAAAATCAGAAATTTCAAACTGTCCTTTCAACCGCTACTCAAGAGAGAATTCACTACCGATTCATGTCACTCTTTGTGCAGCGATGGAGACTTTCATGTATTGCCTGAGTAACCCATTACTTAACAATATGTTTATTTTTACAATGTTCATTCTCATATTTGTTGAAAGAACCATAAAATTCTGTTTGGTCAGATTCAATCGTGAAGTCGATACCCACCCGCCTTCAACTCGAACCGTCTTTGACCTCGTCTTCCTTGGTCAAAAGCTAATTGAAGTGAGGCCTGACCCCGGTGTCCTCAATGATATTCAAAGGTCCAAGATAGCTTGACGTCCATCACAAAAATGGAATATAAGGGCAGTAAACCTGTGAACCTTTCAACCAAACGTTCCTTTTAAAAAGTTATATTTTACATGGACAATAAAAAATCAGTTTACATCACTTACATTAGCTAAGTACATTCTTCCTTCATATCAATCAAATGACGATTAATCCGTATTATTTCGATATCACAATTGATTTTAACGTCGAAATTCCAGTTATCTCAAGACTCCTATAAATTTTACGAACTCACAATCAAATGTACAAACACACTTCAAATCACAAATTCAACGCAACTTAAATCAAATATTCAACAAAATTTGGATTCATTATTATAGTTGAACTATAAATAGTTCAAATATTGAAGAAAGCTTTGTAAAGCACACATTTAACACACTTGTAGGCCAAAATATTTGTACATACGGATAATAAAGAGTGACATTAAATAAGTGAACAACGTGTGGAACTACTACGGTTATAACTTTATTTCTTTAATATTGGAAACAATAATTAATAAATAATTAATGACGAACTACAGTACGATCGATTACTTAATGGTTGTAAATATCTTGTAGGTACGTACATAACCTAGGCCTTGATATCATTGAATATTAAATATTCAGTGATATCGATATTAAATATTCAGTGATATCAAGGGTTATTTTAAGACATAAATACTTATTCATTAAAATTTGTATCTTATAATAAGAAGAGGTGGAAACTTTTATTAAAATTAATCAATATGACAATATCATACTACGAGCTTTCGGAGTCATATTCAATGGGAAAGGTCCTTTCACGCCTAACATCGTTCACGCATTTAGACAACGAAATTATAAACCCAACGGCTCAAAGAATTTAGGGTCGTGTGTTCCAATCCCAGTGAGGGCAGATTTTTACACGTTCAGTTCTCCACTTGACTGCTTTCCACTTGAGTGACCAATTGATCGCTAAATTTGACAGAATTTGGCTAATAATTGGATAATTCATTTTGAATGAAAATCGATTAAAAAAAAAGCTAAACATTTAAAAATCGAATCCTGATATTGGCTTTTGTTGCAAAATGTAATCAATTTAAAAAAAGTACAAAATTGTGTGTCATAAATGTAAACGTGAAACATATTTAAAGGTAAATCTTTTAAATTAGGTGTTTAAAATGTCGAAAAAAAATTAATATTTGCGGCAAGAACTTTGTGCTTGTGAGTGTGATACGATTTCTGTGTCAATCACATTCTAAAGTCGCGTTAAGTGAGTTTCACAATATTCGAAAAAAGAGAGCACTTTACAGTGTTGCCAAGTTGAGGGTTTCCCCCCTTATTATGGTTTTTTTTTCGTGAAAGGTGGATTTTTGGAGGGGGGGGGGGTTGATGTTCTTTGTGGCTTATGGATGGGATCAATTCAGCAAAATGAGGAACTCATGATCAGGAACATGAGAGGAAATGAGTTGGCACCACTGCTGATTTCGGGTTTAAGTATTTTAAGGATGCGGAAACCGTATCCTAAAAAATACCGAAAAAATCCCCTTTCCAAAACTCTTCTACTATAATACGTACGAAGACATCACTGCGGAATCCCAAAAAAATTGTTGAGGTTTAGAAGATAAGGTAAGATAACTGCAGCGATTTAATTTGAAACAATTTATAAATAATATTGACGAAACGACTTAAGGAACATTAAACTGGAGCCACGCATTTGTACTTCTATTTCATCTTCAACTCTCAGCGTTTTTTTTTTTTTTTTTTTTTTTTTTTTTTTTTTGTAATTTCAATTTCAGGTGGAGAAATTTGTTTTTAGTAGTTAACTCAGTTTGTTTTTACAGTCGCATCTTGGCAACACTGGTTCATTTCAACAGCTGATTCGATCGGCAGTCTCGACTAAACAAGTAATGTTAAAAATTTCAGGTTTGATGGTCAACTCCGGTTTTGAGATGGGGTGAGACTGTGAGGAGGAACTTAGGAACAAACGAAGTTTATAATGCTCATTCCCTACAGAAACTCATGAACAATTGAGAACAACTGAGAAGGAAATATAATTTCGTACAGTTGAAGAAGTAACAAAACTAAAAGTATATTCCTTTTTTTTACAATTCTTCAAAGTTTTACGTATGAGCTATCTGTCCATAATTCTTTGCATGTTTTCACTACGGTGTCTACCACCAAACCGGAATATTCTCATAGCATCAACGGCAATCTGAACATCCGCATGCCTCTGCGAAAAAACTTCGAAAATCCTCACTTCTTCTATTTAAGTGATACAGTCTAATGGCTCCGCCTAGCTTGGATCTCTAACCAACCAAAACCATCAACGTACAGCCCAAGATTTGGAAAACGCGTCCAACCTGCTTGAACAAATCTACGAGTAAAAATCGTTAGGGAGAGACATGATGACCTATTACCAAGGACATGACAAATAATGTTCAAGATAACATAGCAGAACTCAAAATGTTGGTAGAATTCAGTTTGACTCAAGTTAAAAAGCCAATCAAAAGAGCTCACATGAAAACAACAGAAGGGGTCTGCAATTTTACTTTTTTATTACCAATCAATCGTAGACGCAGAAAATCTTGATGATAATTTGGAATATCGTTAGATAACTATTTTTCTCATGAAAATGTAGTTTCTGTCAAAACTCCCAAGTTGAAATCCACTAATAAAGTATGACTTTTTCAACCTATTTTTCTGGCTTTCATGTGCTCTTTGAGTTTAGGCAAATTTTATTCTGGTCAAATGTTGAGTCTTCTGATCGGCATGTTGAATCTTAAACACTGTTTGTACAGTGCTTGGTCGTGATACCTCCCAGATTTTTACTTATACTCGTAGATTTGTTCAGGCAGGTTGAACTTGTTTTCCAACTCTTGGGCTGGAAGTTTACCGTTTCGGTTGGGTAGCAGACATGTTTAAGGTGTGCGTGGAGAGATGTATTCACGAATCACTCTGGATGTAGGTTTTTTAAAGTTGGTATCGTGTTTTCATCTGCCAATATATTTTCGTGTTTTCTTGCGGTCTACCCCTGGTACCATCTCTCGTTGTTGAGCTGCTGGCTGATCCAGTTCATGTGATCTGGGATGGAAGCGAAAACTGTTGGGTTCCCTTTACCGCACTCGATGCCCCAAGCAGTGATTCCCACGACGGCCAATCGGTTCGGCTCGTTCTTCATCGGGCAGTACAGAGGTCCTCCGCCGTCGCCCTTCAACAATACCAGGGAAATTCAATACCAACATTAGTTTGGTTCCTTCTAAAAACTAAGATTCACATCAGAAACATTAGAACCTTTAAGAAAACGAATGCGAGTGAGAGATATGCACAGATACAGGTGTTGATGCCAGGGGCAGGTGCTGTCAAGAGCACAGGCGCATCTGCACGCCCTGGCCAGAATGAAAAAGATACCTGATAATAATAATATTAAAAATATAATATTATTATACTGTTTTCCAACTTCCCCCATGAAGAGCAGAATGGTTTCAAATTCACACGCCAAACAGAGCCTTAGGATGGGTGGGAGGATGGTGTAGTCGAGAATTTGGTGAGGGGGGTTTGGGGCACAAGTCAGATATACTCCAAATGTTCGAAGCTTAGGCGTAGAACGCAGCGTTTGATTCGATCCGGGTTCAAAAAATGAACCAAGGCGAGCGCCCGAAATAGAGAGCGCAACATTTCAAAGAGCACACCCAGTCATCCGTTCACCTATTAGAATGCGTGAACCGGATAGAATCACCAAAACACACTTTTATCCCACTAAATGTTGATTTTCCCAACCCTTGTGACTGAACTGCTTTTTTAAAAGGTATTCAAGTACCTACTAGTGAACTTCTTTTAAAGGTAGGATTGAGTCGTTTCTTCACGATTTGAAGCCGAGAAAGCGGACAGGATTGATCTCCTTTACATAATGGGAGTTGAAAATTGAATTTGGTCCGTGAGAAGGGAAAGTGATTTACTTCCTGGTTGTCCCTTGCGGTCTCGGTGCACCCCCGGGGCTTAAGGGCAGAAGCCGCCACTGCGTGGAAAATTTGTCAACTTGGAATCGAAAACAATATTGAAGCATTTGCCTTATAAAACTGAGGATTTCAAAGGAGTGGCGCGGTGGATTTCCTACTTTACGACCGCTCCATCGAAATCGCCGTGGTATTTCAACAATTACACAAATTAATTTGGTGGGCCACCACGCCATTCGGCTGGATGGAGCGCTTGTGAATAGTTACTACAGTAGTTGCTATACCTACTCCTCGGTGCGGTATTCTGTGCTTACTTATTGAATTTTTCACAAATATCATTTAAATATATCAAAATATGGTAAAAACAGCGGAAAAATTAATCACGAAAATTATTGAATTGTCCCATTTTCACCTCGCACGTGTCTCCGTCAGCAACGCCACCGGCGCAAATGAAACCTGGGAGAAGGCTGAAATATTGGCTGAGCCTCGTCTCCCTCAGCCTCCTCTGACACGTGTCCCTATCGATGAAAGGCATCGGAACTTTACGGAGGATCGGTTGTAACTGGAATCTTTTCCCTGCAACAAAAATCCAAAAGATATATCTTTTACGTAGAACATAAATTAATTTATATTACCACAATATGATATTGATACGGAGATAGACAGTTTTTTTTTTAAATTATGAGAAACTATTGTAGTGGCCATTATTAAGTATGCTAACATTAATCACATATAAAAATCACATGACACGTGCAGTATTACGTCTCAATCGGTGAGCTATTACAATAGTAATATAAATATAGCAATAACAATAAATAGCTATTACAGTAAAACATTAGTAACAGTTAAGTTATTTAGGAATACAAAGTTTCATATGGCTGTGAATAGAACAAGAAAATTAATTTATTATTGCAGTGTCTGATTTTCATGTGATTAGCATATTGCTGTTCCATTTTCTTTTTAGACGACGTCTACTTGTGGGGGTTCGAGGGTCTTCCAGGATGGTGTTGACTAGAGGGTTGCTGTAGTAGGGCTCAATATTTCATGAACGTAAGGATGTTTAAATCACTATCCTAAGTTGCATTGCGTACATACCAAGTGCATTGTAACAGTTTCCCTCCGCGGGCGCTCCCCCAAGAGGCGCGTTGTGAGACCAGCATACAGATAGGTAAAATCTGTTCTGCAGTGTTTGGACTTTTTAAATTTGAGTGTCAGCTGGAGAGTTCCAGATTTCATTGGCATACTGCCAGATGGAACGTATGGGAGCGAGGTAGAGTAATCGCTTTATGTTGCGTGAGACAGCACTACTTGTCAAGAGGTATTTCATTTGGATTATTCTTGAACGGATTGTGGCTTGAAGATTTTTGATATGTGCGTTCCAATTTGATTTGCTGTTCAAGGTGACGCCAAAATATCGTACAGATTCTTCTTTATTCACAGGCTGACCGTGAGTATTATGCCTGGTACGATGGTATTGCGTTTATTTGTAAAACAGACTAATGTGAAGGTTAAATATGAAGGTAACTTAAGAACCGAACTCTCTTACGTCCCCAGTTTACAGCCCTAAGATTTCGCAATAAAAACTCACCAATGTCGGTCTTTCCCCAACCAATGGCGACGCAGGAGTTGACGTCGATGTTGTTGAGGCCGTCCGGAGTGCAAATGGTGTCAACGACATCCGACGTCTTCACTGGAGCTCGGAGGAAGATGAGGGCGACGTCGTGCTGGAGGTTCTTTTCGTTGAACTCGGGATGGCGGACAACGTTGAGGGCCTGGAGCCTCTGAGGGCTCAGAGGCTCTTTGTCCGAAGTCGCGTCCCACTCGCCGAGCTCGACCATCAGCTCATCCACGAGCTTCCCACTGGAATCGCCATGAAACAGACAAGAAAGTTGATCAAAGTTCCAATGCCAAGAAAGTTCAACAACAACGAGAGTAAGAATATATAAGAAAGCACTATTTATATACAGGGTGGAAGCGGATAAGTGACGAGAAATTTTTTCTGTTAATGTGCATCAAAAATGTAGTAAAACCCCACCACGAGGGGCCGAGTTTTAAAGGTTTTTTATTTTCTCCCCCCCCCCCCCCCCCCCCAAACAAATCACATTTTTGCCCAAAAATCCCATCCGTCAGTTTTTATTATGAATGGGCACTACGAGTGTACAAATTTTAACGCTCAATCCAAAAATATGGTCAAAAGTTGAAAAATGTTATTTCAAACCATGTGTTTTTTGGGCGAAGAATGTGCTTTTCTTGGAAAAAAAATCTTTAAAAAATGAAACGTCGAGGATTAATTGAGATAAAAAGGTGCAGTTCGGACGACGTAGGACGTAATTTTAGTTCAAACATTGAACATTGAAAAAAAAGACTAAGTTGCTGAAGATACCGGTACGTTTACTTCATTTCCAACCATGTGCTGGGAGTTATCAAATTTCAGATAGATTCCCAAATTTATTCAGCTTTTTAATATTATGGTCAACTTCGTGATTCTGACCGATTTCATGGAGAAATTCACGTGTAAATGCGAAAAAAGGTGACGTTTCTTTAAATGCTCAATATATGAGGCTCGATGGGATCCGTTTTTGGTTACGCATGGGCTCTAGACGTATAGAGAATGATGTGAATTTTTGAAAGTTCCAACGCGAAGAAGGTGGATGAAAATGAGAAATGTATGAACAGCAGGGGCCCTATGAAAGTTTGACATGGGGGCATATACAGGGTGGATTTGATTGAGTGCGACAAAACAATTCGGGTGAAAGCAGCTGTGAAGTAGAGCACATGCTACGAACAGCACTTTTTTATCATAATTAATTCTCGAAATACGATTTTTTGAAGGTTTTTTTTTTTCCAAGAAAACCAGATTTTGTGCCCCGAAAACCCATGTTTTCCCACTTTAAAACAATATTTTTCAACTTTTGACCACAATTTCGGATTCAGCGAAAAATTTGCTACACGTCGACAGCTCATTTATAATCAAAAACGGACTCCTAAGAACCTCAATTTCAGTTCAAACATTGAAAATTGAAAAATATTAAGTTTCTGAAAATACTGGAACGTTAACTGCACTTCCAGAACACGTGCTGGGATGTTGTAAAATTCCAGACAAGTTCTCAAATTTAATCAGGTTTTTAATGTTATGGTCAACTTTTCTATTTCTGATCGATTTCATGGAGAATTTCAAGTGTGATTGAGGAGAAAAAGGTAGGATCCATTTTTTTTAAGTGTCAACGTTTGAACTGATATTGCGGTTCTTTGTAGTATGAATGGGCTCTAGACGTACCTATAGAGAGTTTAATGGTGAATCCGGAGTTCAGAGTTCTTTTAAAAAGGAAGGCCAAGCCTTTTTATAGTAAAAATGTGATTTTATTTTATTTGTTTAATCTTTAAAAAAAAATTATATCTCGGGAACAAATTGCAATAAAAAGGTGCGATTGTCTTTTATATAGGTATTTATATTTCAGGACGTTAGATCGATTAAGAAAAAAATTCGACACAAGGGCATTCAGCCGATCACTGATGTCCCTACCTTGTAATTGACTTTTATACGTCCGACGACATTTGGGTGACTTTGTTTTGAAAATAACTTCGTGAACACCAATCTTTATGGGTCCCTTTGAACTAAGTAGAGCTAGAGCTAGTACCAAAACTCTCATGGTTCATTATATATTGTTCAACTTCTTACGTTGAAAAGCACACGATTTACCTCAAATCGTCATACTACCATTTAAATTTAAGCTTTCTAGGTTTGTTAAGAGTTTTAGGTTGATTATGAGTTTTTAAAATCTTGATTTGAAAAGGAACACTTGGATCGAAAACTCACTGCTACTATAATTTAATTTTTGATATTATTGGTTAATGAGATCCTCACATTAGATACCTCCCCTATTTCCCCACCGTCCCACTCCATTATGACACACACCATACCTGTTACATGTGAGAAATCTTGTACGGGAATGCTCCATCCATGCCAATTCTCTCTATTAGCAATTTTTGGAACTAAACAGTATAACTCTCTAGTAACAGATTAGTTGACTGAATAGATCACATGACTCCCTGTAATGGGATCCCCACATGATATATGCAGAAAACGCAGTCTTAACTAAACTCCAAAGGTGGTTTTTGACCCAAGTTTCATTAATTTAGGTTTAGTAGCTTCGGAGAAAACCCCAAGACGGCGTGCAGCTAACGCCGGCGTCCGCAAATCAAATTTAAAAAATTTGTTCATCCAGATGAACAAATTTTTTAGATTCGATTTTCGGATTTTTTACATCTTGAAACGTAAAACTACAAATTTTGAGGAGTTTACACTATTTTTTTCCATCCGGTACATAGGTTCATAATAATTATATTACTAATAAAATAAATAACTAATAAACCAAATATCGTTAAGGGAAATTCATGGATGAAAACCAACCATAACAACGTTAAAACACATGTTATTCAACTCCCTAACTATTCGATCATGTTGAAATGTAATATGTTGTAGAAGATGTAATATGTTAGGAGAACAGTCACGTATATTGAATAACTTTTCTTTTTACTCCTCGCCATGTATAAAAAGTAAGAACTCACTTGACACAATGGGCTCCCGTCAAGACCACCTGCTCGCCTATCAGCGAACCTCCGCAGATCGGTTTCCCGTTATGAAGGATCCGCGCCATCCAAGGGGCTTCCCCGTAAAACGTGTTCTCTGCGAATAAAGAAGTAAATGACAATGCGTGACATGAGATTTACGTGTATTCACTGCCGTGTTAACATTTAAATAACAGATTAATATCATTGGGTGTTGTTTAAGGTGACGAAATGGACAAGAAACAGGATACTCTTTTTACCTCGTGGTTCTATGAATGTGACAAAAAGTGCTGATTAAATGTAGTAGGAATCACAGAACAAATATAGGTATTGCTTTTTACTTAACATGAGTATGATGCATTCACTGCAAAGTGCCAATGCATGAAAATGCTCTATCAGGGTTGCAGACTCATCCGCTAAAAGGTTTGCGTTTCTCTGTGTTTTTAGGCAACGTTTTAAAAATAGTGCTTGTAAATTAACTTCATCCATTTACTTCTTCGGGATGAGTTCCGGGATTTATATGCATTGATAGGGGATAACGCTTGTAATATGGAGAGGTGATGAAATGGTTACTCCAGACGCTTGAAGGCGTGCAGTATATAGGGGGTCTACAAAACCTTCATTGGAAACTCCCGTTTGAGTTGGTAATGCTTGCTACTACGGTACAGGAGGGATTCTCTACCAGCGGGATGTACACAGGCCAAAGAACCAGCAACTTAGAGTGATTGGGTACTATTCTCACACCTTCACAAAGGCTGAGCAGGGCTATTCCGTGACGGACAAGGAAGGATTAGCAGTAGTAAATGCAATCAAGTATTTCCGATCCTACCTTGAAGGAAGACGATTTTCAGTTTACACCGACCATTCAGCCCTTTCCAATTTGCTTGATCTGAAGAATCCTAAGGGAAGGCTCGGTAGGTGGCAGGTGTTCTTGATGGGCTTTGAAATAGAAATTAAACACAGGAGTGGTGCGGAGCTGCAGGATGCTGACTGCATTTCAAGGCTATGTATTGATGCTCCACCAGAGCTGCCTGGGGTATGTACAGTTCGTTCGGAAGACAACAGAATCCTGATTGATAGTACTCGTACTTCAGAGGTTTTGCGCCAATACCATGACAATCCAGGCTCAGGTGGCCATGATGGGTTTCTCAAGACCTACTTCAAGATAAAGAAGCGTTTCAAATGGCCAGTGAAGAAGGAGATCGAGAACTACGTCCGAAGTTGTCATGAATGCCAGCTGGTTAAATTCAAATTCAAGCCTAAGCCAGACACAATGATCATTCCCAATAAGTCACAGACACCCTTTGAATGCCTGCATTTGGACTTCGGCGAGAGAACCAAAAAGTCAGAGGGGACGGCGTCAACCCAATCGTTTTTGGTCATAATAGATGAGGCTACGCGATATTTGTGGGCCAAGGCTATGAAAGAAAGCTCTGCAGCAGTGGTCCGATACCTAAGAGTTTTCCCCCATATTGATAAGGTGAGAAAAATTGTCTCCGATAATGGAACACAGTTCGTCTCTGAGGAAATAAAGAGGTTTGCAGAGGAAAAGAATATCAAGTGGATAAATATTGCTCCTTACCATCCTCAAGCCAATGGACTTGCAGAAAGGCAAATGAGGGAAATAAAGAAATTTTTCGCCCTTTATCCCACTTTCCCAGGAGGCTGGAAGAACTGTCTAGAAGCGGCGGTGAATCACCACAACAAAACTTTTTGTTCTGCTTTGGGTTGTTCGCCAAAATTCAAGGCAACTGGACAAAAATCACTCCTACCAGCGGACGAAAAGTATGGGATTACTGAAGATATGCTAGAGGAGAAAGAAAACCCACCTCCGAGGTATGAAGAATCCATGAAGACCCAATTCGACAAAACGCATGCGAAAACGATACCGAAATTCCGAGAAGGGGGGAACTGTTGGTGCAATGTGGTTTCATGTCCCCCATCGTTAAGGGCCCTTTCAAGATTTTTGAAATTCGATGGATGAACGGATTCCCGAAGACACTTATCTACGAGGATGAGCAAGGAAACAAGAAAGCTGCATCCTGCAGGAACGCAGTTCCCTATCATTGCAGGAGCAATGATAATCCTCAGAGGGGAATGTGTAAGCGGTATGCCTCTAGACGTTGCTAACTGGTGGTGGACAACCATAAAATGCAGTAACGAGTGTAAACAATAAAATTCATTCTTATCGTTTTCCTCTAACTGCGTAGTTCATTCTACAATTTTTTTCTCAACAAGCGATTGGAACGCTCTCTCTTCCTGTTCTCCCCATTGAAATTCCACATCTTTGGCTTTAAGTCGTTCTAGCGGCCGCACAATTTGAGCGTAATTTGGTATGAACGCCCTGATGCCCTGTCAGTCCAGTAAACCTCCGAAGAGAATGAATGTCGCAGGGTCTCGTCATCCCCCTAACCTTTTCTACAGACTCCTCCTTAGTTGTTTTTGTAATCCCGTCGATCTTTCTGCCTAGAAAAACTACGCTTTCCTTATTGAATTCGCTCTTCGTCATATTGAGCTTCACATTTTCCCTGTGCAACCTTTCAACAACCCTGAAAGTTCGTTCCGCGCATTCTTCTTCAGTACAACCCCCGATGAGAATATCGTCTATATAAACCCTTATGTAAGGATCTCTCAACAATTCCCCAAGCACCCTCGTCATAAAGCGCTGGAAACATGCTGGTGAGTTCTTCCAACCAAATGGTAGCTTCGTGAACTCATAGTGCCCAAACGGAAGGACAAAGGCAGTGTGATGAATGGTATCCTCGGTCAGCGGAACCTGATGAAAACCGTCTTTCAAATCAATTTTGGAAAACACGCTGCAACCGCCGAAACAAGAGATGATATCATCAATCGCCGGGAATGGAAAAGGGTCCAACAGCGTCTCCCCATTTAGAGCCCTATAATCTTGGCATAAACGCCACGACCCGTCAGCCTTTGGCACTATCACACATGGTGAGGCGTATTTCGACGTTGAAGGTCTGATCGTTCCCTTGTCAAGCATCTCCTGGATTTTCCCTTGTGCCCAAATATATCTGTCCCTCGACAACCTGTAGGGTTTTTGACACACTATTGCTGCCCCTTCCTTCAAATCAAAAGGCACAGCATATTTGGAATAGGAAGGTGTCTGTTCAGACAGAGGGAAAAACCTCTCGATGTCCTTTTGCGAAAAACCAACCTTTCTGATTCCACCAGTTGCACCTGAGTGGGCTCCTCAATCAAGCGAAAACCTAGTTCCTGAAGAGAAGGCCAACCAATTATAGCATTGTATGGTAGCGAGTCAGTGACAAATGCAACTGATTCAATAGTGGAACTCCTAACTGTTATAGACAAAGTAACAGCCTTAGACACTGTCTCAACTGACCCATTAAATCCCCTCAGCATCTTTCTTCTTTTCACACATGGCCAACCACTATGTGAAACCAACTTTGATGAAACTAAATTCACCATTGCCCCTGTATCTAGAAGTGAGGCAACGTTTATTCTATTCATCAAGACTGTACATACGGGTAACTGGAGGGAAGCAGAAGAAAGAATGTAAGAGGACAAAACATCAGCGTTTAATTCGTCCGAATCATCATTTACAAGATCCTGTAAATTATCTAGGTCTTGCTGAAAGTTTACCTGGGGTTTCGATGTTCCCGTAAACCTCTTGAATCCAGAGCCACCTGCTGTTGGAGCCATCTTTTCGAGTTTCATCGGTTTAGCGGCCCCTCCTGGATTCCTCTGTATTGCTGGCTTCAACCGTTCCATCGCCCGCCTCAATTTCTCTCTGGAGTGGTCCTCTAACCCACTGAGTAGGATATTCTGCATGTAGTTTGGTACACCCTGAAGCATGAGTAAATTGAAGGCGCGATCAGATATCTCCAAAAGCAATGTTGACCAGCCGTTGTTTCTCATAGTAGTATTCCATCAGACTCCCGGCCTCATACTTACAGCTCAAAGCCTCAGTCAACAAGTGAATGGGATTCTGGCCGAAAGATGTGATGAATGACTGTTTCCATTCGTCCCAAGATTCGTGGCTTTGTCGAACGAGTGATGCGTTAAACCACTTTTCAGCAATACTTCCCTGGACAAGAAAACCGATCATGTTATTTATCTTCTGATCATCTGTGAGCCAGTGGTTCTGAGCGCACGCCCTCTCGTAGAGAAGTAGCCATGTACCTGGATCTTCATTCTTCCCGTCGAAACTGGAAATTCTCATGTTCTGGGGCTTAGCTTCTGAGATCTTAGTTACCACCTCGCCAAAAGAGCTTGCCATAGCGGTCACCATTTTTTCTATAGATTGAACCATGGTCTGCATCATCTCGGTTACATCTGATAATGACAGGGGATCCCCTGAACCTAGCTGAACAGGGACAGAGCCCACAGTCCAAGATTTATAGACAACCAGTTCATCCGGATCCATCATTACAGAAATAGTCTTCTGAACGACTGAGTCAGAGAATCCCTGATTTCGTCAATGTGTTTGGAATGCAAAAGCAAATCCTGTTTGTCTGGTGAAAAAGCCAGCCAGACCCCTCCGTCTTCGCGGAAAAATCCATTGTCCATTAGCCTTACGACAACGTAGACTTACCGTTATCGACATTAGCGTAGGTTCGGATCAAAGACTGCGCCAAAATTGTAGAATGAACTACACAGTTAGAGGAAAAACGATAAGAATGAATTTTATTGTTTACACTCGTTACTGCATTTTATGGTTGTCCACCACCAGTTAGCAACGTCTAGAGGCATACCGCTTACATATTATACTACTAATTCGCAACAAAAAATTACTCTTGAAGTTTATTTTTAACTCTTGCATTCGCAATTATTCACGGTTTAAGATTTTTTGTGTGTTATAGACCATTATTCATTAAAACGGACATAGCTCCCTCATTTTTCAGAGTTTGGGGAATCGAGGAGGGCATTTCGAACATAATTTGAAAAACGCAAGAAGTAAAAATGGGGTGTTGTTTGTCAAATAGGGACCTCAAACTGTTATGTCACTAAAATAGGAAAACAAACCTGTTTTAGCCAATCGCTGAATACACAACCGTTGTGAGCAGGACAGTCGTCCATCAGCCACCACACAATTCAGAAAGTACTACTATTTTCTAATTTTCTAGATAAAAGATGAATATTAAAAATGCTGCGAATCGTTATCATTTTATGAGTTACCGAGATCGAGCGGAAATGGCGAAGGGTGATCGGGAGTGTCATCATGTATTGGATCATGGGCGCCCATTGTCCCCCCTGAGAATCAGGATAGTATGTATAAATTTTTGTCAGGTTTTAGTGTTTTGAAAAATTCAGTATGTCCAAAATTAATAAATATCGGCAATTCCGCCTAAACGCCGGGATAAGGTCACGTTAACGAAAAACATGACTACATAGATAACCAAACCCTCCTGAAATCCTTCTGTTGAATGTATCTGCCCCCCCCCCCCCCCCCCCTGGGAAAATATTCTGCAGGCGCCCATGTATTGGATTCGACGAGAAAAAATACATAAAATTCAAAGGCAAACTCGTTTTTTCATGGGAAGTTATTTTTCGCCCTATAAAGTCGATTTCACCGTGTGAAACTACGTTTTTCGCGTCTCAAACTAAACTTTCTCCTATAATCAGCACAGTAAAATCAAAATTGATTATCACGTTGGGAAGCCGTGATTTTGGAGCAGTTTTTAGGCTTACCGGCAACAGTTCAATATGTCGAATTATTTGGAGATTATGGGCTTTGAAAAATGGAAAGTTGCTTCACTCCACGAAAATTGAACTAAAGAAATATTTTTTGGTATAAGGAAGATAGGAAATTTTACGGTCTTCCAAGGGTCTCTTCAAATTTGAGATACTCTGGTAATGAGGGAATCATGTACTTTTTAACGAATTAGGATCGATAACTGGAAAAAATATTAAATCGTGAATAACTCTGAATACCAGCTAAAAAAACTTCAAGAGGCATTTTTTGTTACAAATTAATTGCAAGATCGATCCCTTGAAGGAATGAGACCTGTTTTCGGAAGTGGCTGATTCAAGAACTAGGAAGGTGGAATTGACCATATCCAACACACACTAATCATCTCCAGTTTGAGCCATTGCAATTAAATTTTTTTGCAAAAAAGGCATTTTGTATTACGTACCGGCTACTCCAGCGCTTCCAGCAATTCTCGTGTCCAGGTCCATGTACTGGTTCGACCCTCCTGGGAACCTCCGGACGCCACAGCCTTGGAGTCGAGCTCTCTGTGGCAGAGCGATACCACCGCCTGGATGAGGAGGAGTAGGCGGCACGAAGGGCGGCGGAGTCGTTCTGCTCCCCGGGTTCCCTCCCCGGACGGGGCAACAAATTTGGATCCCTTCGCAGGTTTTGATCCTACCAACAAAGAACGGTAGAGCAGAGTCAGATGAGGTCAGCTGTTACACTAGGGATGAGACGGTAACAACATAACCAGTTAAAATAACTAGTTATTGCAATTACACATTGATCCCGAATACCAGTTAATTGAAAGAAACAGTATTTAGAATATCGCCTTAACAAACCTCCTAGCTTGGAACTTGGATAAGAGGAAAGTTTTCTTTGACGCTGGGTAATCCTCACTACCTCGATTCTGTATCGGAGGTATGCAAGGGAATTTATAATCAATATTTCAAAACATCGATATTATGTCAAGGTAAACCAATTACACAGCCCCACAAAAAAAAAAAAAAAATGAAATAAAATAAATATCCGTAAAGTAGACTAGGGTATCCCCATGTATTTTCAATACTGAATTCAAATATCACAGTGATATCATAAGAAAAGACAATAAAATCCGAAAGAATTAAAAGTCATTGGAGGCCCCAGACCCCAACAAAGCTCAATTTCAGCGAACCTGGGAACACAGAAATCCTTACCTTATTCGACTTTGTGCGAAAAATCAAAATTTCAACGCTTAGGAGGGGGTGGCGGGGGGTGATTGAGGGGAGGTAGTTTCCCCAAGTACTCTCCTTGTCTGAAGTTAAAAAAAATGTAGAAATTCAATTAAAAAGATGTCGTAGTTTGTCCCAATCTCATGACTCAAAAAGAAGGTTCTGACACCAATTTGAGGGTAGTTTTCGGGTATAGCTCACAATTTTGGGGGTCAAGGGATTTTTGGGACCTTGGATTCGAATTCAGCATCGAAAAATACATAGGGATATCCTGGTCTACTTTACGGATCTTGGCCTCTTTTTTTGTGAGGCTGTGTTATTTAACATCGATGTTGGGTTGTCGATATTTATCGACAGTCGATTCTTAACCAAAATACCAAGAAAAAATCAGTAAAACATCGCCTTTTTTTCATCTTTTCTTGATGATTTAATAGCATTTATACTCAGTTACAAAAAGCTTAACTATTCTTCATCTTCCCTCGTCTCATATGTGCGGCAATCATCTCACCTGCTGTGGAGTGTGGCTGAACACTATTTTATTGCTGACTAATGCATTTTTTGTGCGTGTTGTTTTTTTTTCTGGTGCTGGGATATAAACAAGTTTTGAAATTCAAGTGTTGCTGTTGTTCATTAAATACCTATTTGCTTATACAAAATCATATATAAGGGGATTTTATAATTAGGAAAGGGTTAGTTTCAAAAACGGACGTACGCCAATTTCAGTATCAAAACCGGACAGCATTTTTTTTTTTTTTTTTTGGCAAATCTGTAAAAAGAAGTCGAATTGGGCATAAATTGGGGGAATTAATTAGGGGCGTACCTGGTAAAAATATATAATAATTACAAGAATACAAAATTTCAATTGATAATCTGGCAGCCCCAAACGAGTTTTAGCTCCTCCTGTAAAATTTGGTTTTGAGGAGTTGTCCGGTCGTGATCCCAAATAATTATTATTTC
Source organism: Creontiades dilutus (assembly GCA_031894815.1). Lineage (NCBI taxonomy): Eukaryota > Metazoa > Arthropoda > Insecta > Hemiptera > Miridae > Creontiades > Creontiades dilutus. The sequence continues at coordinate 2,143,425 of JAVIWC010001773.1, read as the reverse complement.
CTCTTTTTCGAGTCGAATCTCAACCAATTCGACTTGTTCAATATCGTAGACGACACAAATGGTTTTAGTAATATCCCTTAGTCACAGTTCCTTTCCAGATGTCTTCCTTCTCCAAACAGTCATTCTGACTCAACAATTTCGTTGAGAAAAATAAATTGTGTCACCTGACTAGAATGCTCAAGCAGGTCAAGGGTGACAGATAACCCCCAGCTTGCAAGGTTTCAAATGTTTCAAATGCGAAGGAATCACTTCATTTGAATACACCTTAAGCTCTCAAGTGATATTTCGTTCCTGTCTCTTCGGACCGGTCGAGCCACATTACAACTCTACCAGGGAGGTTTTTACCTCTACCTACTTGAAAATTACGCTTCTTAACCGGCTCTACAACGCGAATATCAACGTTTTTAAGGGAACGTCTGCCAAGTTGGGTGTGTCACGTTGCATCCTCGTCTAGGTAACATAACCATATAGATCTTGGGAAATTGTTGTAGATAATCTCGAAGGATGTAGAATATAAGTTTGTTACAACGATTTACGGTAGAAACGTTGTGTTGAAAGTATTAACGGTAGAAACATGTTCATGTTGGAGATGACACATAAACGCCTTCAAAAAGTTAATCGTCACTGATTTTGGACATGTCGCGCTAGTTCTTTAGCAGATATGACTAGGATGATGATACGAGCGTGTTGGAAACGATTTGAGATTACTAGACCGCTCCTCCCCGACTACTCTGAACATTTTAGCGAGAGATCGAACCTCTAGAACCTGAGAAAATGATGCTACATTAATTTTACCCTTTTCGATGCGACGCCCGAATGTATTCGGGGCAAAAGTGTTCCAACAGCCATGCCAGAGGATACTCGGGCTGTTGGAAGCTGATACAGACGTGATAGACGTTGATTATTGCTGCATTAGATACCCCTTCTACGTAAATCGCTAATTTATGTATATTAGTCGCAGCCTGTGGTACATTATAGAAATTCGGTACCATGTGCCTCCATATCTTGTGATTGCATATAAGATGAAAATACTTGGGCTACCAAGTCCAAAGCTTTTCTCCGAAACCACAAAAGTAAGTTTACGAAATGTGCCTCTGAAATTCAATATCGATCCGGTCGTGCCAGTAATCGCATCTTGATTAATCAACCCTTCGGGTTTATAATTGGGAACTAAACAATAAAAAATAGAAATCTCAAAAAATTTCTGTTTGATTCACATAGGAATTATGAGACCACTCTGGTTGTTGCATGGTCATCTGTTCAGTAAAAATCGGAAAGACGGTCGGGCTCAAGCCATAAAGGTCAACGGGAGCTTTGAGCTATACCGCTCGGCGGGCGACAGCCCTGGTATTTATTTCATCTAGTTACAGGCTAGTTGGATTTCTACGTGTGTTTCCAAATGTACCTAGGAAGAGTTGTTCAGTGTCTCTGGTTGAACAGTCCAGATCTGGTATTTCGAGATTTCGTATCGGCTCCAATGTGATTATTGTCCCTTCAGCTTATCTGTACATTGATCTACCTCTTACATACGTTAGATAGATAAGTAATTCATTTATAGTTTTGGAAACTGCTGCGTAGTTTCGTTTATCTGATTTTTTCGAAGGATTTTTCAATTACGAACATCATGAGCTAATCGTAACTGATTCACGGTCATTTCCATGAGATAGCGTCCCTCGTATCACGATGATGCAAATGTCAGCTCTTTTGGGTGAATTGCATCGAAAATTACAACTCGCCTGTCGTGGGTTTTATAAAATTGACCGTCTCAGAGGTTTTGAGTCAAGGAAGGGATTAAAAGTAACTACTAGCACCTCTCATCATCAGCAATTACTCAATCGTGGCAATTTGATTCTAAAACTTTAAGTTAGCATTTTATGCATTTAAATTCAGTAAAATGTCTCAAGAGTTATGCTACGGTTCTGCTCTCCCTTCAAAAAATTTATTTTTAGCACCTAACACTCAGTAAATTCAGTTTGCGTATGACCCTCTTTTGGGATAATTCCGATTTGGTAATATTTTATGTGACTGTCCCAGCTCCTGTCAGCAGTGTTACGTCCAAAGGTGTTTAGGGTGTTTGGCTAAGCAATCTCTACTGCAGACTTTCAACTTTTACCCGCGCAAGCTCAGTTTCAAACCAAGAAGGTGGGAAGAGGTAATCACTGGTCTCTTGGAAGAAATGGTGATACTGTTTTATAATTTTCTACAGTGTCACCTTAGTTAAAGTTGTTAATGATGACAATTGGAACTTGTCAGCTTTGTAGACCTTTTGTTGCCTGGAAAATATTAGCTGTTGTATTTTTTTTAGGTCAAAACCTCTCGAAACTACATGTGAATACCCACACATTTTCAGTCGCCAAATGTCCGAAGTTTTTCTGTGCCCAAAGTACTCCTTCATCAAAGTTATGATTCTTAAAAAGTTATATTCAGACGTATAAATTACGTATTATGTATTTTCCATTCTTGCTGTTTCAAATAAAACAATCTGGTGATATATTATAAAATAAAATCTGGTGATCACCTGATTTTAATTTTCATTCCTCTAATAAACATGTATGTAGGTGGTTTCCGTAGTGCAACGTCCTAAGTGTTACCAGTATAAATAATAAAAGTTTTTGCCGAAAGTTAATCTGTTACGTCAAAATCTCCGTTTCAGCTGAGCGTACCTGGGGTCAATTAAGCCAGCTCCTCCGTTGGGTCGGAACACGTCCCGGGACGGGCGATTCCCCCCGACCGACGGGTCCGTGATGAACCCGTTTTCGCATTTGTAGACGTCGACGCAGACGCAGAAATCGTCGTCTTCCTCGTTCTGGGCTGACGCCAACGCCAGGACGACGACCCAGGTCAAGACAGCTGCCCACTTCATGACTGGCTCCTGGGATCGCCCTCCGCTTTCCTCCTTCAGGTCTCCCCCTCCTCAGCAGAAATCTGTTTTCTGGAGCGGGAAGTCACGTGGCGTATTTCGAACCTTCGTTTTTATCCTCATTAGAACCATTTGACTCCGCGGAGAGTTAATGCCATTAGGCTGCAAATCACAGGGAATCCCGCATTTGGTTTCTTTTTTCCCACCCGTTTGCGAATCCTTCAGAGCTGCATTATCTGCCTCAAAACGTTCATTCGCAATCTTCAAGGGTACACAGCACTAAGGAAACTATATTGATTGATATAGGTTGCTAATGTCACTAATTTTTACGTAATTCACGACCACTTGTGACGTATTACAATGAAATAAAACTCGATCCTTCATAAATCACCAGTCGAGCGAGCTCTCCTTGGCCCTCCGATGCCTTTTGCTTACAGCCTACTGCTAAAATTGACAAAACATGAAACAGGCTTCAACTGATCTTTTCAAACTCTTCAAAATTTTCCTATGATTTCCTATTGCAACTAATACTTAAATAACAATAATGTATCATGTTTTCTCACGTCGTAATGTAAGCACTGAATGTGATTTCAACTAAGTTTCCTGTAGGAAATTTGATTCGCACCACGGGATTGTTAATAAATATTACGAATATATTGTCAAAAATGGAGCTTTACAACCAATCTATGCATTGCAATATAAAAGTCCTAAGAAGCGTACATACTAAATTGCAGCTTCTGTTGTAAGAAGATTACAAAATAGTTTTACAGGTCTCATAGCTGATCTAAGCCCTATGTGTCATTAGTTGGAGGTCCTAAGGAGTGTAGGTGCTAAATTCAAGCTTCAGACTGCAAATTGGTGTGGAATGTGTTTCAGTATGTTAGCACAATCATAAGTATGAAATACCTAAAAATACAGAGTACGAAAAACGGAAAGAAGATTGATGAAAGAATAATGATTAGAAAACTCTAATTACGAGTTGAAGAATGAACAATTATAATTCTATAGAAGGACACACGTGGTAAGGAGCTTTTTGGGGAAAATAGTGTTGAAATAAATTTAAATAATCGAATGTCCTTCGCGGTGAAATGAAAATATATTTAATAAAATATCGCTTGATCCGATTTGATAATCGATTGTTGCTTCGACATGACGGATGCAGCGTCGTTCAAAATCAGCCCCGGTCGAAATGGCTGCTTCCAACGGTTGAGTGCTAGAGTATAGCTTCTTAGTGCAAATAGCAAAACAAAATTAGCTTTAGGAGCCTCTCAGCTGATGCAGCGCCTTCGTATCGTCAGGTAAAAGTCTTAAGGAGTGTGCATACTAAATTCCAGCGAAAGAGTACGAAACACACACACATTGGGCTTAGGAGCTGGTCAGCTGATCTGGGGCTGAAATGTTTGTTCGAGGTCGATTACAAATGTCCACCATTGAAAACAATAAACCAAACAAAAATAATAACAACAACTCCTCAAAAGTCGCCTACGGAAAGTTGTGACAGGTGATATTAACGGCCCCTACCAGTCCGTCACCTTCCCTTCAAGAGGCGTCGCGTCAACAGGATATCGTCAACATTATTGAGAAGAAACCAAGTACCATACAGGGATAAAGTAAAAAAAAGTAAAGAAAGTAAACAAGGAATTTCACCTTGGATTTTCGTCAAACTAAGCGGAGGTGTCGCGGACGTCGCCAGCCGTCCTCTAGAGAGGATCGGAACTAGGTCTGACGATTTCGTTCGTGGCTTCCCATTGCCTCACGCCCCTGGGTACGGAGCGATTTGGATTCACGTGATGTCGGGATCAGAGGTGAACTGTCTACCGACAGGACAGGTATACAACACTTGATAGGATTTTGGCCCTAATCATTGGTGTCTGTCGGATTCGAACCGGGCTAATTAGTACTCCCACTGAAAGCAAGCAGCCAAAGGACTGATGCCTTAGCTCGCTCGGACAACCTGTCCCAACCATACAGGGATTGCAACCCCATGCGCCGTCAAAACTACCGAAACTTGGACAATCACTGAAGAACCCTCTACAACACTGAAACGCAAACATACGACCCATCCAGCATCAACTACATGCGGGATTTTGACGGATATACCCAAAATCACCTCGTTGGTTCTATTCATTGGAAGCAGTTTCAAACCGTGCGGCACCACACCCAAAAGAAGATAGCTACGACTATTTTGGAAAATGCATAAGAGAAATTAGGCCACCATGAGATTACAAGAGAGAATCACCCATCTTGACACACAGGGAAGGTGCCGTTCTCCCACCAAAACCACTTCCTATACCAGTATAGTTGACAATTATGTAAACGACAACAATATAAACCCGTTCAATACTTAAGCAAACGAAGTTTACTCTTATTAAATCCTTCCAATTACCCTAGTTTTATCAACATTAACAGCAATATAAACGACGTATCTCTTAAGTACATTAATGTGGTGTAAATATAATGTTACAGGTACTTTATAAAAATTAGAAGTAAGAACTAGCCACAGTGCTACACTATCCTGCTCGGTCGTCGGTTACTATTCAATTGAAGAATGTAACATGTGAAACGATGTAAATAAACTGTCTATCTGTTCAACTAGGTTTTAGCTATTTTCCTTTTGGTACAGAAAAACTAGCCATTAAGAGAAGAAAAAGGCTAATAGCTAAGGCTAAGGCTAATACCCATCTTTCAAAAAATTTCTCCCGAGCCTAAGTACAAATTTCTTTTCTTTTCTAAAATCAAAATTTCTACTCACATTTTAAGTTTTAAACCATATTGTACACACTAACTTGCACATTCCCTGAAAATGTAATTCAAATCGGATGATAACTCTAAATTAGACTTGTTAGAAGGATTTGCGGGCTACAGGTCTGAAAGTTGGGCATAGTGGTCCAAAACGCAAGATATAGTGGAAATGTTCATTTTGAAGAAGAGAAAAATTGCTTCTTCTAAGGCTTCCGCTATTTATAAGTTGACTTGGGAACAATTTTTTTTAAGTTAGCTCTTAGCTTTCGGCTTCTCCTAACAGTCAAGTTTCCTCAACTGAAAGATTCACCTTTCATGGTTTACGTTTCAAAGGGTGTAGAATCCGAATCTGATAAAAAATTTTCCGTCCGTCCGCCGTACGCCGTACGCACGATTTCTCTCTAACGGCTGGAGCAAAAGATCTGAAATTTTCAGGAAAAATCCATCTTGCTCCGACGACGCCCCAATTCTTGAGCCAGCTCTCTCACTCAATTTAAAGTGCCCTTTAAGGGCTATCAAAGTTTTGTAAAATCCCTAAAAACCTCAAAACAAGTCGAAGCGGCCTAAATTTATACCTATTTGAAGAACATACCATAAGGAATCGAATGAGCCTCTCCCCAGGTCCGTAGGTCAAACCATTCCCGATGTATGGTGCCAAGATTTGCGTTTTTTGGTTTATTATTGTTTGTTTGTAACCTAGTGATGCCGATAGCGTCGAGTTGTAGTGAATGTGGATACTGGAGTGATAGCCGATGTGGATACTTGTAGTTTATAGCCGATACACGGGTTGAAGCATTCTGATATGCATGAAACGCTGATAATATATAGGTAAATATTATTCAATATTATTATTATTACTGGGGTAAATAAGTATTCTTCCACTGGGGTTTATTATTCAATTGGCTTGCGTTCATGATTTGAATCTGTAGAAGCTTGGGAGTGTGCGTGTTTCACAGGGTAGAGCGATTATTGAATTTCAGGAGGCACACAAATATGATCAACTGATCAATCCAAATAGGTATTTTGGTTGAGAACAGATTTACGTGCTCCATGCATGTCTCCTGAAATTCAATAATCGCTCTATCCTGTGAAACACGCACACTCCAAAGCTAGTAGAAATTCAAATAATGAACGCAAGCCAATGGAATAATAAACCCCAGTGAAAGAATTTGCAGCGTTTTTTTTTAACGTAGGAAATTGAATGGATGACAATTTATTTCTAAATTTTATTGGCACATGTATGGGAGAAATAATCGAACTGACATCCGAAAATCTGATTATTCAGGTAAACGTCAATCCATCATAAAATTAAGCTAAGATACGGCAACAGAAGGTAGAACAGTCAATATTCAATGGCACAAACGTCAAACCAATTTGCTCTAGTAGCAGGTATTGGAATCAAATAGTTGAGTTGGTACAGCAGATAAGGAAGACATATTGTGAGCAATGTAACTTGGTATGAGTTGTCGGTTTATTACTTGCAATACCTTATGAACCTCTGCAATTGATCAAGAAAAAAATTTTTAAAATAAGATACGTAAATTTCTAAAATCAAATTAAAAGAAAAATCCATCCTTTCGCCGTCTGAAGATTTTTTCCAAACCTACTTGAGCAAAGTTTACCAAATTTTGCTCCAAAATCGGAGAAGTGCCTGTCATCTCGGTGAAGTGATCAATCAACTCGAGCGATGAATATTTAAAGGGAAAAATGTATCGACGTATCAAAAACTTTCGATGTAAGAGGGTAGATTTTTTGTTCGAGACTGGTTAATGTTCGGTTGTCCGTTTGCTCACCCGTCGCAGGGTTGTCTTTGCCGCGAAGAATGAGGGTGGATACGATCAAATGATGCTTTACAACGGGCTGGCGACAGACCTAGAACACAGTGGTTATTTACGTTTCGCTCACTCTCTCTGGGCCATTTCGTCTTTGGATTCACGAGTCCTCTTTTTCTCAGAAACTTTGTGGCTCATTACGCCTGTTATAATCGCAAAATTTCACTTGAAACAAGAGGCAATATGAGAACAATGAGGTTACAAAGCTATGGTGTTGATGTGTTTCAGGAACCGTATCCCGATAGTATCGTTTTCGATTCATCATGTTGCTTTCGTTTATGATGTAATTGATTTGAATTTGAATTCTTCTTCTTTTTGTTAATTTGTCTTTTAATGTTCGTTATTGATATATGCGAATGATGTATGAAAGTATGCATTTTCATTTGATATCAATCGACAGAGCCCAAACGAACCGCTTTACGTTCACCCATCCGCTCTCCATATGAGTTTAATCTTTGATAGAAAAAAAGTCAACACGTATCTAAGCACAGTGAAAATCGCCCAGTAAGTTGTAAGTTGTTATTATTGTTACGGAATTTTGTGTTCTAGAGCTACTTTTACAATTGAGATGTAGTAAAAATCAGTTGTTCTATTCGTGAGGTTAAATGTCCGTGTAGAGGTAGAGTGTCTTACTATTTAGGTATTATAGATATTTATATTTGATGCAGAAGGAAATTGGTTCCGTGAATTGAGTTAGACCACCCGGGTAGAGCTGTGCGTACATCCGTTCGCTCTCCCTGAGGGCTAGAAATTTTACCGAAACGTCAACACTCATGGGAAAGTGAACATCCTAGCCCATTGGTAGTAAACGTGTGAACATCCTAGAACATAGCCTAAGTAAATCGTCTAGTAAATTGTGACGGAAGAATCAGCTGACGTAATTCAACCACCAGACCTACAGTTTTATTCTATCTCGTCAAATTTCAGTGGTTTTTATTCATTTCTGAGAGTACCTAGGAAGCTTTATCTCTGGTTTTACGTAAAAGGACCATCGCGTAAAAGGACCGTCTAATACAGAAATAATAAACTGTTGTATATTAATTTGCGGCTTATAAATTGGGTTTCAACCACTTACCGTCTAGAATGACATTTATACGTGTATTAATCCATGAAAAAGCGTTTGAATCTAGAGAAATTGTTTTAAGATGCTTCGAAAAAGAGTTCTATGAAAATAATGCTAAATTATGAAAAGATTAGAATTGTTTTCTATGAAAATGAGCTAATCTCAATTGTTGAATTCACATAAACGTGATTGTGCTCAACATTCTGTTGAAGTTTACAAAACAATATAACTGGGCGAAAATAATTTCTATCGCAGTAGAGCAACAACAATTACTTCACGTGGCAGATGATCAGCTTTTCTTGTCTGAATCACGAACTGCTTTTCTAGCAAAAACGGTTAGTAAGTTTAATCTTCCAGTTCTTTCGAGATCGTGGAGTAGATCCAGGACGTTTGGTGAGGGACGGAGGCGAAAACGGCAGGATGCCCTTTGCCACAGTCGATGCCCCAAGCTGTGACGCCGACGATGGCCATTCGGTTCGGGTCGGCCTTCATCCGGCAATACAGAGGACCTCCGCCGTCTCCCTGAGCAACAACAGTCAAAGATAAAATTACAGGTGGGAGACAATAAATTTGAGGAAATAAGTATGTTCTAGAGCAGGGGCTACGTTGCAAGACTGAGTTTATCAACCCACACCAAACGTTCCACTTAGCTTGGTATTGCACTGTGGAGATCTTGGACTCATCAAAGTAAAACTACATTATATTTCACTTGAAATACTTGTGTCAACAAACCATTCGAGGTCCTTTGGTTCAATACTATCTCAACAAGCACCTGAACTACTCTCTTTAGCATGGATTAGGAAACCATGGAGATACAATATTCAGTTTTTACTGTTTTTCGTACTTAGTTTTTCTAAAAAAAAAAAAAAAAAAAACATTTTAGCCCCAAGAATACGCCATTAAGTACCGATAACCTCTTTGAACCTTGGGATGGATATGAATAGTTTCTCCCTTCCTTGCTCTTTAAACCGCTAACCTCGAGCATAACCCTGGCGCCTTCTAGCTTCTGGGATATCCTCTGAGTATTGTGGGCAGTACCCCTCAGCTCTTGGAAGGACAAACGACCCTTGCCCCAAAATCTCTGATTTTAGTGTGAAGATAGTTTTGTTCCAAAACCACGATTTTTTAACGAGTTTTTCCTCCATCACCTTTGCTTGGTTTTCTAGTACCTATTCGTTCTCATTCTAGATTAAAAGGTGTAATTATTGTGGCAGACTGTTCGGCATACTCACGGCGCAAGTGTCACCTTCGACGGTTCCTCCTGCGCAGACAAACCCAAGTGGAAGTCTGAACTTGGGGCCAAGCCTCGACTCCTTCAACCGGCTTTCGCAGACGTCTCGATCCAACAGTGGTAAGTGAACCTTCCGGAGGATCGGCTGGTAAGGTGCTGATTTACCTGGAACATTTGTAATTATTGTTGTACTCCACTAAATCATCATTGTAGTGGATTGTTTTTCTCAGAATGTAGTATAAGAGTGGGAAACCAGTGCTTCGCACAAAATATCACGTGTGCACTTGTTGAAAAAAAGACCGCCATTGGTTCTCCAATTGTCCTGGACTAGCCTATGTTCTGCGCTGGAACTCGCTGATCATTCGAAGACAGCTCCTTCAAAATCGGTTCTGCAGTTTAGCCGTCTATTGGGATCTTGCATACATGAGTACAAAACACACATTGATCCCAGACTTGAGCATCTTCAAGTATCAGTCGTGAAGAGTCTACATACCAAAATTCAGCTTCACACGATGAGTACGGCAGAAATTCTCTTTTCGAGCCACTTACTTAATCCTGGACCTAAGCAGCTTCGAATATCAATCTTAAGTAACAATCCTATATTTCACCAACATTTTTAATAATTAAAATCTCGTTGAACCGGTGATCTGAGCTGTTGACCAGCGATGTTCGGTTTCACTAAATCCGGTTCAAATTTACCAACGATCAAACCCGCTGAATCGACAATCAAATTCAACCAATCAATTTGATGGTTAGCGTCCCAAACTACGATTAATAACAGTTTTTTCCCATCTTTGCATTCCGAAACTCTGTTTTCCTGCGTTACTATTATTTTTGCTGTTTTTTGTTATTATTGTTCGTTTTGTTATGTTTCGTTGAAATTTCATGTCTTTACTTTGGCACATGGCAAAGTCATTTTTATGCATTTTTTTAAACATTTTAGTGGAATTATGAACAATTTTGAGCATAAATTTGAGTGTCAATTTGTAAACGACCTATTGTCATTTTTGATAAAATTTGTTAGGGTAAAATTATGCTCTTAAAAAAATATTAATTTAACAATGTTCAGGCGTTTTTGTAACTTTTTGTGATTCTTTTTAGTACAACATTTGATTTTTGTCCTGTTTGATGTCCTCCAAAAGTATTATCCTACTAAAGACGTTTTTTATAATCCTTTCGAGAGTTATCGTCAGGAATTATTTCAGACTAAGTGCTGAAATTTCAACTCGATTCAACGTAAATATAATTCGGGCTTTCTGTTTGCACCATGGTGCAATCCTCCTTAATGCACGGGGCCACGGGATTGGGAGGATGTGGATTGCCACATATCGACACCTTGTTTTTATCTTAGAAACGGTTAGTCAAAGCGATACTATGCAGAAGGCACAGGCATCCGACAGCACAAATTTTCGCTGAGCTTAACGTACCGACCATTCATCAGATCATTGAGAGAGCTACTATTGTGAAAATGTACCGAGATCTTTCGACGGGGAATCTCGAAATTTTTGTTGGTGCAACGGCACAGAAGTTTATAAAAATCCCCTCTCCACTCACGGCAACTGGGCCAAGATGTTATGACCACAGGAGCTCAAAGATGATCAAATTTTATTGAAAGAAAGATCTGTTATTAAAAGTATTGCCGTAAGTAACGGATATGGGGGGGCTTTTTGATTTTATTTGGAATTGGGTTCTTAGGAAAAAGAGTAGGGAAGGGACGTGTAATTTAGTGAGAGAAAGTGAGTTGGAAGAGAAAAATTGGGTTAGTATACCTTATTATGGGAACATTTCAGATAAAATTGGTAAAATTCTGTCATCCAGAGGTTTCAATGTTGGGTTCAAGAATAAAAATAATCTGAAAGCTTCTTTGGGTTTGGTTAAGGATAAAATTAACGTTCAGGATAAAAGTGGGGTTTATAAACTAAAATGTTCATGTGGGCTTGAGTACTGTGGTCAAACTGTTAGGAAATTTAGGGAACGAATAAAATAGCATTAAAAGTATTTTAGGGACAACAAGGGTGATCTACCTTTTGAAGGTCATCTGAATGAGTCCAGTAATTTATTTTTTGATCTGACAAACAGGCAATATGTAGAATTTCCTCACTTTCGCCCAAAGGGAGGTATGTTGGATGTGCTAGAAAAATTCGAAATTGTTAAGAATGATAGGTCAGGAAAATGTTTGAATGAAGTTATTCCTCAAAATATTTCACCATTATTGGGTTCATTCTTGCAACAAGTTTGGCTCCCCCTCTCCATAATGTTACTGTTTGTGTCCCCTTTCACTTTGTAAGCCTTGAGTGGCATCGGTTGGTCCTCCCCGCCCCCTTTAACTTCTCTGAGCCAATAGGATTCAATCTCCTTCCACTTGATCCTATATAAGATATGCTTTCTGTGATGTACCTTCAGTTCATGTTTGTTACTGTTGATGAACTAACCGTCGAAATCGTTCAACTGTGGAACTCTTTACTTTCGTGGAAGTAGATACTTACTCCGTTTGTATTGGAATGGGTTTCCACAACTTCGTCGAGAGTGACTTAGTCCTTAACAGGAGCTCTTTACCATTCAATGGGCTATCTGAGGAATTGAGGCGTGTGGGCACGCTTTAGTCCTCCAAAGCGAAACTCAAAAAGCACATTACAATCCTCACTGAAGTTGACCAGATACATCGTCGACGCGAGCAGGCAAAGTAACAATCATTATTTCTTCTCAAGAGTAGAAGAAAACTGTTCGTTTTACCTCCTCCAGTAAATTGCTAAATTAGTTCGTTCCAGAAGAGTGCTATTATTTTGTTTGATATGACAAAATACATGTTACATATCTGTCAGTTAACAGGTTAGCGTGTAGGGGATAACGTACGGGTCTTCAAGACACAGCACAACCATATCTAACTTATGCTCAGTTTTCTTTATTACTCTTTTCAATAAAGTGATTAGTTTTGAAAAAACCGATAATTTTGGAGAACTTGCTCATCAGATTACGCTGAAACTTTGTTTTACGCAGACGCATATCTTACATAGTACCTACCTACATCACGCTTAATACGAAGAAGCTCCTTTTAGGATTTCATAGCATTTTCAAAAATTTCAATTAATTTGTTTATTTATATTAATTTATCAGTATAAGCGGGTTTCATTGAGCAACCCTCACCTATCATTCTATCACGTTCGATTCTGCTACTGTAAAATGACGTTTGCTCACTTTGTTCAGTTTTCCCCCAGCCGGCTGCCGTGCAGGATTCGCCATCCACGTCTTTGACGCTCTCCGGGGTGCAAATGATGTCGACGGCTTCGGACAACTTAAACGGGCTCCGGAGAAAGACGAGAGCGACGTCGTTCTTCAAGTTTTTTGAGTTGAAATCCGGATGTTTCACGACTCTGGACGCCTCTTGACGTTGCGGCGGAATGGGCTCCTGCAGACATTCAGTATTTGTGTTTATTTAATCCTAATGCGTTTATTATTTCTTCAATTCACAATGATTTGTTGTATTAGTATGAATATAGGTGGAACTTCATTTCGTTATTCGACCCTTTAGGCCAGGGGTCTCCAAACTACCCTGACAAATGATATCAATTTTTGGTTCTACGTGTCTATGCGAACAAACCTTTTCAAAAATGACACATGTCAAATCCAAATATCGAGCAATGCTTTCAGAAAAACACTTAAAAAATTTGCTTACGATGGGAACAACAAACTATGATCCTAAGTGGAAAGACCTTGTAAGCAAAAAACAATTGCACACATCACATTAGATTGGTTTTCCAAAAAATATTTTTTTGAACGTAAATAATTTTAAAATAAATTAATGCAAAAGAAGTATTGTTTCCTATATTGGGCCTAATTTTTAATTTGTCAAATTTGTCTAGGAGTGCTTAAAAACCCTAATTTCAACTGTCTGACTTGCAAATTTTCCATTCCTCAAAATTCAATGGTTAATGGAATTAAAAAAAATATATTTGATCACAAAAAACTAATTTTTCCCCCTACATTAGGCCTAATTTGAATTTGTCACACTCGTCTAGGAGTGTTTGAAAACACTGTTTTCAAGTGTCTAACTTTCAAAATTTTCCGGCGGAAGCCCCTTCAGCTGGGGGTCTAGCCCCCCAGACCCTCCTGTTGGCCCGCCCCACCACCTCCATATTGTGATATGTCACTTGGGGCAAATAGTTTGGAGACCCCTGCTTTGGGCAATCATACACGCCCAGGTCCCTACCGCTTCCAGTTCCTATCCAGTTATCGTATTCAGGCATCACTACCAGGGGCGGCTCTAGGTTGTCTGACCAGTTGGCAGTTCTCAGCAAGCTTTTCTAGAGTCATGAACCTCCATGTTTTGATGTTACTCACGCACATATATCACGATGATCGATTCACGATATAATAAAAGCCAGTATCCAGGACTTGCCAACGAGGAAGGAAGTGCGACCAAGTCCCCCCTGCCAGCCCCAACCCCACAACCAAACGGGCAAATCCACTGGTATTCCACGGCCCCCTCATGATGGCCGAAGTGCATACATGGCCAACAGTACAATTTATTGGTGTGTGAACTACCCAAGAGCCATGGAAAAATTTCGATTCCTTGGCTTACCTTTATCCTGCCAAAAATAGCCAAACGGGATGTCGGACGGTCATCGAGGACTAACATCGCTTCGTGGGATTCTTGCCAAAAAGAAAATTGAGTTCCTCGATGCAGCATTATGACATTGTTGGCAGGATTATCCATTAAAAGGAGAATTTTAAAAACGATACTTCTGTGTAATTAAAGTAGGCACCCACTCGACTATTAACAACAATCCCGACCTACCAAAAAAGAAAATCCCAATAAAAAGAGAACATGAAAACCCTCTAAAATAATACTACCTAATTAATAACCGCTCCCTGTGAACTTGACTGTCTTTAAACTTTAACTTGACTGATCCCTTTACTAAGCAAATGAACCTAATATAACCCCACTAACCTTACATAACCTAATTAACAACTAATCAATCACTACTAACTTAGTCTAATTGTTAACAAATACATGAAAATTTGGTGCTGTTTTAAAGGCTAAATAGAAACTGAGTATGAATTTACGTAAATTAAACCAAAAAGCACATTGTACAGTGGACGCAATGTTATGGTCTGGAAGAAATGGTTGGGTAGGGGGGGTTCCCAGGAGGTTAAGGAGGCGGGTTGAAAATACGACTAAAATCAAGAGAGCAGGGTCCATTTAGGAGTTCGGCAACACAAGATGCAAATACCTGATCTGATTGGTCTTCATAAGAAATGTTGTCATGCTGGGTGCTGTTCCGTTTCTATTACTGCAATATTATAATAGTGGGCTTACTAGGACTAAATACTGTGGAAGCTATGTGGTACTCGCAACGATTTTGAGGAAGGCAACTCCTCCGAATACGTGTTGGTTGCTGTTATCATTATGATCATTCCTGTAACGAATCCGCGACCTTCAACACTTGTGAATGCAAAAAATAATTATTATAGTGGCAGCATTTATGAAAATCATTTCCTTTTTCTTTTTTTCGGGCGAGCTAACGCCCCACCTCAAGCAAGATGAAGTGTGGCAAGTGCGGTATTCATCTATATTAAATATCGCTAATAATTTGGGGGATCAAATTATCAGCGATATGTTTATCAAACAGCTATCTTTCACCTATAGAAACAGTAATTTGTTCTATCAGATGGAGGAAATGATTGATAATTCATATCTGGAGTAGGGATGGGTACGGAGCCGCAAAACATCGACTGGTGACATCATTGAATACCTTCAAAATAACTAATTAATATAATTGCAATTAATTATGACTAAGATTAGGTACACTGGTTTACAAAAAAAAAAAAAAAAACCTCCGAGTTGCCTGTTTCTATTATAGAGGTTTTTGAGGGACTCAAATCTGAAACTGATAGTAGTTTCCTTTAGTTCCTTTAAACATTTTTCTTGGACCATTCGTTACAATGACTTTTGCATAAATCAGCCACTTCACTCAACCTCTTTAAAAGGGGTTCATCTTATAGGAATTTCTTGCTAATCCCGCATATATATCCTAAAAAGTAATATTATTATCCTAATGCAGTGTATTACCTTCTGTTTAGATTAGATTGTTAACAGTGGCGAGGCATGACATTTTTACTAGGTCATCGCCAGTGGTGGCTACAGACCCCTTGCTACAGTAACCCTGTCGTTGTGACTTTGTACCGAAATTCCACGGACGCCATCGAGAAGTCAGGGGAGCTCCCAAAGGTTGCTGGACTCGCTCGAAGTTGCGTGTTTAAGCACGAGCCTTAAAGCGATTTGAGTGGTCGATGTGTTGGAGGGAGTAAGAGGAGGGGAGGGGGGGGGGGGTGTAGGGGGTGTATGAGATACGCAGAAAGACAGGGCTTCCATGCAAGCGCTAATGTCGCAAATGAGGCGGTTATTGTCCCAACTGCGAGCATGAACATATCTTTTTTATAAAGAGAAAATTGTATATTTAACATTAGTATTAACTAATTCTTTAAATTTATTAAATAGTCTGGTCATCGCCAAGTCCAGAGATGACCACAGGGTTTGCCACTGGTTGTTGACGAGTCTATACAATAATCCTTCCTACCACAAACATGACATTGAACCATTCAAATATTTTTTCGTAATTTAAAAAAATTAATTATTGGTTATTTGATTAGTCGGATTCAAACCTTGATGGATGCTGTATTCCATTCCCCGACCTCAGCTATCAGTTGACCTTCAACTCGCCTGTGGAATCAAAATAATTTGTTCATCAGTTTATTTCATTGGAATGATCTACTACAAAATATTATGTTGGTGCGTAAACTTCAAGAAACAACTTAAGTTTTTAACAATCCACTGTTTCTTGAAGTTTGGTTATGAAAATTCATCAGAGTTTTTGTGGAAAACAACTAAAGGGCTGCACATTATTACATAAAGGTTTATCATTTCTATATATTAGATAGGTATTGTGATTAAATTACTGATCTTTGATTATTTTATTTTTTTAATAATGGGGCATTAAAATATAAAATATACGTGCAACCCTAAATTTTTACTTTTTTATCACCTACCCCTATTTTTTCATAACTGTTTTAGTAATTCATGAAAATTGTACTTAACTATTGAGTGGCTTGCAGATAGAGCTATTTTAGCAGAAAAAATGCAGATGTTGACAATTTAAATTTGAACATACGACGGTAACTGTTGTATGTTCAAATTTAAATAACAATTGTTGTTGCCAGGGAACTTGGTATCATACAAAAAACAGTTTGCGATGGCAGCGAAGCTGTCAATTTTCTACAGAATTTTCAAACTCACTGGATTTGCCAGGGATGTCACCGCATAATTTACAATTTAAGGTTGGATCTCCAATTATCTTGCTTCGTAATTTAAACCTGCCACGGCTGTGAACCGGTACGCGATTAGTCATTCGAAAATTGATGAAAAACGTTTTTGAAGCCAGCCACGATTTGCAATCATACCTATAGATGTGCCAATTCAATTCAAATGAATTCAGTTTCCGATTAGATTGGCATTTGCAATGACAATAAACAAATCCCAAGGCCAAACGATGTCATAACTTGAAAATGATACCGTTTGGCGTTTGTTATTATTATTATTATTTATTTATTTATCTTTATACTGCCTTATCATTCATAGCTCTCCATGCCTATTTCACGCATATACCACATACTTACACACTTATAATAAGTAAGTTACTTTTTGTCTACACTAGAATTTATCTAGAAATTAGAAATAATTTACAAGGCAAAACAACGTTTGTCGGTTCAAATAGTTCTCTATAATCTTTAATAGTATACATTAGTGCGGCTGTATAAAATAATCTAATGACAATACAAATATATTTTTTAAACCATTTAAACGTTTTCTACCTGTTTTGACCTAACCCCGTCAACCTCAATACATAAAATACCATTTTGAACTCAATTATGATCAAAAATTGACTAAGCTCGTTCTTTCCCTACAGAATTGGCAAGGTTTTCAGTTTGGGAACTACTTAATGGCTCAATTCATTTTACGACCTTGGTAGATCCGAAACGAATTCGCGACGAAGAAAGGCGATATTTGTTTTAAAAGTCGTGAATCACAGAGAGTCCCGGCAAGGAGATATCCATAGCAACCGCACAACTCACCACATCCGTTACCCCACCTCTCAAAAAAATTAAAAATTCCCCACTCACTGGACGGAATGAATTCTGTGAAAGCGAGAAACCCGTTTCCGAATGCGGAGGAAAAAACTCCTTTAAAAAACCCCACGGTACGACTGTAAATGATCAATGTCCGCATAAATATGTCTTTTGAGGTCGTTATCCTCGGGATTCCCGTTCGAGCTGCTCCCCAATCGTTTATGAGCGTGTTAATAAATGTGAACCGCCTCACGCGAGTCGGTCGGGATCGCGTTTTTGGTCATTGAAGGCGATAATTTTGGGAGATTGCAAAGAGTAGCAGAGAAAAGTGAATCTGGCAGGGGATTTCGCAGGCGTGGTCAGAGAATATCGAACCCATCAGTTGGTATCAGCGAGGCAAGGGGTGCCAAATTTTTGCAAATTACTAAATAAAGGTTCAATGGCGGCTCCTCTCCTAAAGCACAAGAGGTGCACAGGAATCCAGGAAAAGATGTCCCCATATTCATAGATTCACAGATATGTGTATTTAAAAACAAGAATACGAATAAAAGTCATAAACTGGAAAACATGAACAAGAGTAGGAATAAAGGATTAATCGCTCTTCTTTCTTGTGTGTGTGAATTCCACAAACATGCACACTGTTTTGTCCATTTCCCCAACATCTTTTATCAGTATTCATGATTATTATTTTATTAACATATTTACTCTAGTTTCTGAAGATGTTACATGACTTTTCAAATTTCACTTTTCTGAATGATAGACAAATACATATAATTGGAAACGAGGGAATTCGCTTACTTGAGACAATGCGCCGCGGTCAAGACAACTTGGGGGTTGATCAATGTTCCTCCGCATACAAACCCGTTCTCGCCCAGGATCCTGGCCATCCAGGGAGCTTCTCCATAAAACGTATTTTCTGTACAGCAAAACAGACTAATCAGTAATCCACGCATTACAGGGTTGCCCCGATATCTAGGATTCTACATGATGTTGACAAGAATACTGAATGGACTGGGGGTGGCTGCTGGTACAAGCATAGACGCATGTGATTTTGCAAAGGCCTTCGACAACCTAACTCATATTACGTTGGCTTCTGGCCCCCACACTTAAAGGCTGGGCACCCCTCCCTCTCCTGAAGGCAGCACATTGTAAATGAAAAATTACTTTTCAAGTTCTTGAGATTTCGATTTTTTTATAGGTCAATCCTTGAATATAACGCTATAGGGTTGATTGATCAGGACGCCGATATTACTGGCACATCCCGGATCGATGTTGAATTTTAAACGTTTGGATGGGATCGTAAACTTGGGCCCAAAAGTTTCGGGAAAAGAAGCAATGTAACATTCACCTACGAAAGGCTAATTCACCAAAGGCTAATCTTTGGTGACCACATTGGTGACCCAGTGAAACAGGTAAGAACCCGCATAAATATCCTAAAACCAATCGTGGTCCCAAAATCCCCAGTTTCATTGAGCAACAAAAGTTTAGTCTACCTCATGATGGTTAGGCCCATACGGCCATACGCTGCTGAATTTGGGGATCCGCCAGAGCCAATGCGGAGTAATTTCCCCGTCTGAAAACGGTCCATGAAGAATCGTGAAACCCCTAATAATTAGGAATGGAATTCAACTGTTGGAATTCAAAGAAATTCTCAGATATTTCTCCAATTCCCATTCGATGGCACGAATGGTACATCCCAAATGGAATTGTAGAGTTAGCAAATAACGTAGTGCTACCAATGAGAAATGTTATATTGTAATCAACGTTGAACAAACGCCGAGCTTTGCATAGCCAACTGGTTCGCAATGGGTAAACACCACGATAAACCGGCTTAGCAATTCGATTGGAGGTTAGAATTATTCAGTTTGTACTACAATTTGATATAGCATTCCCAAGTCAAAGAAACCTTTTCCGTATCAGATGAAACCTTTTCCAGACCAAATGAAATCTTTCCCAGACCAAATGAAACCTTTTTACCTAATTGTCTCCTATCCTATTAAGGTAAGATCTACTTCGATATTCCTATGCCTAAAATTCGTAGAATTCTCATTTTGTCAACATCTTTCTAAGGTAGGTACTATTGCACCTACTTTCAATTTGCAGGGCACCTACCTATCATGGTACCTCACTAATTTTTTCTATAGGTTTAATTTAATTTGGAAAACGTTTCATTTGGTTTGGAAAAGGATTCATTTAGCTAGGAAATGCTATACTACAAATCCTTATTGGTACTAGATCTACGAATTAATGAGAATATTGTTCTGTCAGATCAGCATTCCTACCTCCAGGTCATGTCATAATTCATTAATTAATTTAAAAAACTCACTGGGGCCCTTCAAGCCAGTTATCCTGAGGTCGATGGGAAGCGACAACGGGGGGCGCCTCCTCACGCCGCAGCCTTTCAGATCGTCGACGCGCGGAAGGTCTGGGTCGTTGTCATCCTCCTCCGAAGATGAGGAATCCCCTCCTTTAGAACTATCTTCCTTCGAATTGTCCTCTTTAGAATTGTCCTCCTTCGAATTGTCTTCCTTCGAGGAGACCTCCTTGGAATTGTCCTCTCCCGAAGGACGGTCCGGCTGCCCTGGAATCTGGAGGTGAGGCGGAACAGGGCAGCAGATTTGATCGAAGTCGCACGTCCCAAATCTGATCCAGAGATGAGCGTATTCATAATCATGAATGTGAATGTCAATGAAATCATGATGTGGAATTTTTTATCATGATCATGACCATGATTGCAACCACATTCACAAATTGAATATGATTTTAACGGTATTCAAAAAAAATTTTTTGTGACTGGGGCGAAAATCAAAATGATTTTTATCAAGATCATGAATGATTTTTGGTTTTAGTATGAACATGCTTTTCATCATCATCATAATCATTTTAATTTTATAATTACACCTTCAACAATGGACGTATCCAAGCGGTATTGTTTTTTCCCCCAAGGAAACATTTATGCATAGAAGTCCAAGGTGTGATGTAAACGGACACACGTAATGCTCTTGTACCATTGATTGTTCTTTGAATTGCACAAATGTAACCAACTCCATCACGTGACGTAGTTATTCTCTTCACTTGGATAGCATCTCTATCAAATTTCTGGAGCTCATGGTTTTCAGATTGAAGAACGGATGAACACTCTTTTTCCCGTAGATACAAACACCTACAGATCGTTTAGTGTTACGTTTGAACTGAGAAATTGGTTTATATCCAGGCAAAGCAACTCATTCATCGTTTTCAACCCTCGTGTCTGACATAGAAACGTGCAAATCAACAGAAAAACAACGGTTAATTTTATAGAAAACCCAACCTCATTGATTTCTACCTAGCCTTCACTTTACGAGTTAATAATAATCTAAAGTGCCGCAGCGTTGAATTTTGCGTGGAGAGAAAAAAAGCGTCCCCCAGCCAAAAGACATATCAACAACAGCTATAAAAAATTTTGTTTGTATAAGTAGGTGAAAATATCTAAAAAACATCAGGTCTAAAAATTAGAACTAATATCGAAATATTCACATATCCCAAAACTCATCATCAATTGATGCCAAGAATATGAGTTTAGATGAAAACGTGCCACTTCAACGATTGCATTCTGATTGTCCATGTACAAATCTATTCGCCAGATCAGGTGTTTCCAATTTTCTATTTTACAATGTAGAACCAAAAATGAATTTTCCCGGGGATTTCTCGACTTAGTTCTTCCTAAAAACGTAATCAGGTTGGATTTAAAAGTAGAATATTCCGCCGAAAAACTAGGTTGAAAATTCAGTTTTATTTCAAAAGGTACTATCATAAAAGAGCACTTCCATCTGTTTGGGTTCAAAAAGTACAATATCCATTAACGAGTACCGCACTGGCTACAATATTTTGAGCATAAAGTGCTATTTCCATTATCTTATAGGATTTATCATCATTCAAGTTTTTCTATTATTTAAACCGTATTTTTTCAGTTTTAATAGAAAGAATGTTGACAAAGATGGAGAAATCTCCTAGGTGGCTTCCATAACATTGTCACCATCAAAGACTGCTACTCACAGCTTCGATGAAGCTTAGTATTTGGTGCCTTGTTTCTCTTTACAATTTCGAAGGAATATAAAGAAAATATAGATAGAAAATAGGGATATTGAAAGAAAAACTGTTTTTCTGGGAAAAAATAAATAAAAAAGTGCTTCACAGGAGAAAAATATTTGATTCTAAAACGTAGTAATTACATCCTCTTTGTTTGGTTTCTAAAAGTATTAAACACCGGTTTTGACTCCAAAATCTTGAAATTTCAAATCTGCAACTAAATTAATTGACGTCTCGAAATAACTTGCTTCTTTTCGCGATATTTTTAATATCAAATGTAGAATACATTAAAGAAAAAAGTTGTTGGACATGGGGCAAGTTTTCACTTGTTATGGTTTTCCGTGAGTTTCTCGCTCATGACCAAAACGGATACAGGACCTTTCGGAAACAATCTCCTCAATTCAGCACGATGTGTTAATTAGGACATAAAACAGCCCTTGGTCTCAGTATCCTTGCCAGATACATTTTCAAGTTTGGACGACTTAGCAGTCAAGGAAATTTTGGGAGAGTTGAAGAATAATAAAAATTTGTGAGATAATTTGCAGCGTTTTTGTTTGAAAAGAGTTTTAGAATCGACCTCTAGGAGGTCAGCAACCAAAAGCGTCAACACCCTTCCAGACAAACCCGTTTTTAGAAAAGTAGCTGATACCTTTCGGTGATGAGGCCTTCGCCGTTGTGGAAGTCGTCAGGGTTGGCTTCCTTAACTGCCAGCTCGTCTTTCAGCTTACCGTCCACACATTGGGAGAGATTGACGCAGATGCATACGGAACCTTCCTGGCCTAGGACCGTCCCCAGAGACAGGAGAAGCGCGACAGACGAGACCAACATCCTGGACAACTTCTACAGGATGCTGCCGGCCAACTACCGACCTGAGCAGACGCTCGCCGACTTTCTGCAGAAGGAAACTCAAGTCGGGACACCGACGGGGGGTTCCCAGGTACGAACTCCTGGACCACCTCAATCCCCTCTGCCCGGCATTTGAGGTCACGTCCCGACCTCGAACTTCATCAGTAGGTGGGTGAGTTTACTATCACGTGTCGAGTTGGAGGTGAAACATCGCACGATTATTATTCGTAAATTCATTATTTCCGTATAAGTTGGCCGAGCTTATTGATCAGATTGAAATAGAGTTGGAATTACCCTCGATAATTAACAATAATTGTTACCCCTAAAACCTAATTTACTATTTTAACAATACTAATTTAATGGTGAATTTGGTATTTTATTATCAAAATTTAAGATTTAAATGATCAAAATTGTCTGTACTTCTCGTGTCATAAACTTCGCCGCCGGTCCTGGTCTGTTCATTGCACTTAAAGATGAGGGTGATAGGAACTTGAGCTTAGGAGAAACGGCCATATATTGTAATTGGGGGCGCTCTCACAACTGGCTGGCATGCTGCATGACGCGTGATTTTTACGAAATTTCGTAGAAAATGTACCTATTTATTAGGGTCGCTCGAAAATTTCAAGTTGCCAAGTTCTGCCCAGAAAACCTCCTAAATCCCGAATCCTAGATCACTAAGTGTCATTACATGTTCCGCTAGTTAACCTTAATCAAGTCATCTCAGATGTAAACCAACTCGGGACCAGCCCAAAACCACTGAGAAACTTATAAAACTTTACCAACTACTCCGCGGACCCCCTCCCCTTAAGATAATGACATCGGCCAATATAAATGAAAGACTTGATTTTGGCCAAAACTGCATAAAATAACCCATTCATTTGGAATCCAATAACAGGCGTGTAGTGGGATTACTCCATTCCAATTCCTGTGATGGTAATCGAAATTGCGATTACTTTTTCCGATTACATGCAATCGGAATGGGTTTTTTGAATTCCCAGTACATGTAATCAGGAAAAGTAATGCATTTTCAATCACCATTATAGGAATTGGAATGGGAATTGCAATTACTTATCTTCAAAAGGAATGGTTCCTTTTAAAAAATTATTATTAAAGACTGAGACGATAGATAATTTTATGTTCTTTCCAACGGCATACTTAGATTTGCAAATACTTTGAGAACGCTGGAGTTACGGCCGTTTTTGTGACGTAAGTTCGAAAACACGAAAAAAATCTTAAAAGTGAAATAACTCAAAAACGAAGCCTCTAAAAAAAAAATCTCTAGGAGGCACTTTTTGTTGGAAACTAGTTGTAAAACATGTGTGCGAAGATTTTCGGATCATACGCTCTACATCCTGTATAATGATTGACATAATTTTCCTGCCAAAAACAATGAAAAATCTCTCTACTGCCCTCTAAACATATTATATAATGCAAAAACATCAGAAAAACAAACGGATCTTCAAGTCCTGCACAGTGAGACTAATGAGCGACGAAGTGTTATTGACAAAAAATAAAAGAGTACACTCCAAGTACTCCTGGTGTTATTGAAAATGAGGACTTGAGATTTCTCATCTACCATAATGACAACCTGTTTGAGTGTACAGTTGAAAATTAAGACCAAACTAACATCGTGAGAACGAAACATCATGATAAATTTATCCAAACGTTGATGTTTGTTTCAGTTTTTGATTCAAGAAACCCTTAAGAAACTGCGAATCATTAAATGCAATGAACTTCAAATTGGCCTTTAATCTGCCAAGCGGTAGGAGAGAATAAATCGTTTCTTCAACCTCTGACACCAGGAGTAACCCTGCACTGCCCAATTGATTCGATAAAAACTCAACAGATCGCTCTCGTATGTCCGTTGGTTGTTTCGTTGGAAATCCTCGTCCGGTTTGTGTCTCGTCCTCTTTCTTGAATAGTTGTTCACTATTTATCTTCGTTTGATTTCAGATTTTTTCGGAATCTTTATTTTATTACGCGCCTCTGTATTTTGTCGTCATTTGAGCAAACACATTTTCAACTCTCGGCAATTTCAGTCTGTACGATTTTGATTGCCGCTGTCTCATAGCAGATGAATGTACACTTGCGTTTTTTACTAATTAGTTCGAGTAAATCCAATGTGTAACTACAATGATTGTTGTATTCCATCAATTATTGATGGGTAGTTAACCAATTCAAATCATGAAATAATGTATCGGTGGGATGGCGCTTGGGGTGATTGAACTATGTCCTTATAGTAACTTTTTGAATCTTAAAAATTTTATCAATTAGGTAGAATGAATGAATGAAGAACATGTTTATTTACAATTATTTTTTCTTTGACATGGTAACAAACATGAGGCGCTTTGGTCGACAAGACCATCAGCGAAGCCCCGTCTTTTGGAACCGAAACTCCCTATCAACT
Organism: Creontiades dilutus; assembly: GCA_031894815.1. NCBI lineage: Eukaryota > Metazoa > Arthropoda > Insecta > Hemiptera > Miridae > Creontiades > Creontiades dilutus. The sequence goes on along the minus strand of JAVIWC010001773.1, from coordinate 2,118,252 downwards.
AGCACTTAAATTTTGCTAGACTTAGTAAAAGACTAAAAAAACGAAAGAACATACAAAGGGTACAACAGGAAATGCAACATTAAGGTGCTTTAGAAGCTACACGATAAGTTCAATAACAATAAGGTAACAACAATACAAATAACTTATTTAACTGAAACAAAAAATTAGCTGGAGGGATCTTCGTGACGAAATTCTAATTATTATAATTGAACTCGGAAATTAAGAATTCTCTATAACGCCAGGCTTCTCGAAAATATGAGAGAAGAGCTGACCAACTAGGGCCGTTCAGCACATTCACCACCTCGGCTAACGTGAGTACAAAACGGCCGAAACACCTCCTGCGAATAGAACCGAGAATCGGACACTCGGCGAGGAAATGCTGCACCGTCTCATCCGCCCGAATGTTGCACATCGAGCACAGATGCATTCTGTTTGAGATCCAGGGCTGACAATTCAAGCTCAACATCTCGCCTCGGTACTTCATCACTACCATTCCCTCGTACGGGCGATTAGGTAGATACTTCTTCACATTACAATTGAGGAGAGGTTTATCAAAACTTGACATCTCCACTTTCGAAAAATGTTCAGTAGAGCCGAAAAACGTGTAACAGATTCGTAGAAGCTTTTAAAATCAAACCAACCGTATCAATAAGTTTATTATCCATCCCTTAGTGTTTACTCCTCAATTCATCTTCGTATCATTGAACCTGACCTGGTATTTTGGAGATGTTAAGTTTTGATACTAACACATGGAACTGTCAAGTTTTGATAAAAACAAAAAACTCGACGTTTTTTGCGGGGGCAGATTAAAAATGAAACTCATGTACGAAAAAGTTTACGTTTTTATAAGGTATTCATTATACTTATTAACATGAAATGAAAAATTCATTGCATTCCTTTCAAGTACGAAATTTAGGTTGATTAAAATTTAATGTAATGTGTAGTAAAAGGTTGTATTAAATGTGTGTAGAAGAAGGGTCCTCTCCCAAACAATCGCAGGACTCCATTTCACACTTAAATAGGCCGGCAAGTACACACGCTTACTTTTACCCCGTCCATAGTGTGATTCAGTGCACTGAAGCTGTCCTAAGAAGTCCCGAACGGATTGCCGTTTTCCCTCGAACATCGCGGCCTCTTTGTCTCCTCCCATGGGAACCTTTCCGTCTCCTATGAGCTTACCCACTCGCACAGCTCGTGCAGGGGAGATGCCGAAAGCAAAACAGAAAAACCTCTTGCATACTGGTACAGCAATTTTTGTTGGATATTTCAACAAGTAATACTTGATGGACACGTTTTTAGGTTTACTTGGTCCTCCTCCGCCTTTACGTCCCTTCCTCTTGGGTTGGAATGCCGAGATGAAGCGTGTCAAAATGAGATCTTGTTTTTGCTTCCCGTCAGCTTGGTAAAAGAATTGAGGATTCAAAAAAATGTCATGAAAAAACACAATACAAAATTACAAAAAATTATCAACATTGTAACACCCAATGCTACGGACAAATCAGATTGGGGTTGATAATACACGGCGCACAAAGCAACCCCTCCTTCAAGACCGGGGAGTCTTGCGGGTCGTTGCATACCCTAGCCCCTGACCAATACAATGCCTCCTCCGTAGCTTTCCCGACTTGCAATTCACATGCTTGGAATCATGCTTACTAGGTAGCGTCTTTTGTTTCAGAAAATGCATGTTTGGATCCGTGTCCGCATATTTTTCATTCGTCTCATCCTGTTTCCGACGTTTTCCATCCGAAGTCTTCCTCCTGCTTCCACTATTCAAGTCCTTCACCAAATTGTCCAAAGCGAATCACAAAACGATGCGTTACTATTCTAAAACGAATGAATTCACTGCAAAGAACAACACACTGGATCAAAGTTTCGACCCGGAACACTTGCCGTAACGGGATACTTAGGGGTGTAATGAAATGCAACGCAATCTAGTGTATGGTCAATAAACCAATGTAGCTGATCATCAAAAGATGTGCTGCCACCTACATGAAAACTAAGAAATAAAATCGAAAAAGAGAGACGTAAGTCACGCGTTGTGGAGATGTTGAGTTTTGAAAAAAAAACCGCCAACCGGGTCGTTTAAAAAATATGGGGAGATGTTAAGTTTTGCTGTTGACAAACATGCTTTTGCAGATTAATTTTGGAGTGTGGAGATGTTAAGTTTTGATGAAAACAGACGTTTTCGCTGTTCTATTTCGAGGGGAAACGTACACTTTTGAAAGGAGCAGTTCTCAACACTTGTGTAGACCTAGAAGCCATGTCCAAAACAGCAAAAAAACGTTCTTTGGTCAGGAGTGGAGATGTTAAGTTTTGATAAACCCCTCCTTAATTGAGGCGACAGGTGGAAAAAGGGCCTTTGGGCAAGATTTCTGTTTTGAGATATCGCCCTTCAAAGTTTACATTTGATTGCCTTTTTGGTATGTATAAGTGCATTTTCTGATGGAAAGCGTGCCCAATTTCATTCAGGTCTTTTTCTATAAAACGTGGTCATATGAGCTCGAAAATCGAGTTTACAAAACCAAAATGAAGGTCCATTTTCCATCTGATGACTTTTCACTACTGGTAAATTGTATGATCCGACTATTTTAATGCATCAATAGCCACAGAATAGAAGAACCCTGTATTTCAATCATTTGAAGAAGATATAAATCAGAACAAAAGTTGTGTAGAATCGAAAATCAGACAGAAGTATCATAAAAAGATGTTGTATGTAAACATTTTTTCAATTTTCATCACTGCTATCTTCTTCGAGTTCATCAAAGCTGGTGCCAGCGCCCCGAGGATCAGCATCGAATGATTGTCGAGTTTCTTCTAAAATCTTATTAATCCATCTTTTCCCCTCCGCGATGAAACGTACGGAAAGAGGTCTTGGGCATCTTTAACCTTCTCAGTGCCAAGAATGCTCATTGATTGAAGAGCGTTTTACTGGGCGAAGAAGAAGGTTGAGAGTAGTACTCTGTTGGCCTGATGTTTTCCAGTACTTGAATGCAGTACTCACTTCAAATGAGTAGGTCGTATGGCAGTATGCGGTTGAGGGAGTGCATCCTATCATCCTGTATTGCTTCAAGATCTCTATCCAGTAAAACATCAATATCTCTTTGAGTTTTGGAGATCTCGATCTGAAATTTTGTGAACCTACTCTCGATGTCTTGACGAGTTCAAAACTGTGAAAATAGTAAAAAGGGCCTTCGAGCCCTTTTTCCACCTGGCGCCTCAATTGCATATACAAAAATTGGCTGAAGCAGCCTGATAAATATTGATCTTTATTCCTTCTGAGAGAAATTCGATTCTGTGCAGTGTATGGGCACATTTTCTTAGCTTTTGACAGAAATTTGAATGTGGTGGGTCCATTTCATTTGAGAATCAAACGTCACTCCCAAATAAGTTAAACTACTCACTTTTTTGGTTTTCGAACAGTCACGTGGTAGGTCATTGCAGTTGTGTTGTGTCGAAGACATCGGGATCTGTTTTTCTTGCTTTATCCATGAAGACCGATTTTGTTTTGGACAATTTACCCCCACAGGATTTAGTATCGTGGTCCTTTTCCAGCTCGTAGAACCAGCTGCGTAGGTAGGCTAGGTAGGCCAGGGTATGTCCAATCCAAAGGAATGAAAGTATTTAAACCCCCCTAACCCACCAAAGGTGGAAACTCTAGGATATCGTAAGATAAGGATAATAAATGATAAGTGCCAATATCGGATAAGTGCCCTCTGGGTTATTTGCCCCTTTATTTAGACAAGTATTTTTCTCTTTGTAACCTACCGGTTTCCGATACGAGCTATAAGTCATACAACTCATTTCCGACCAAAAGGGCCCCTTATCAATTTTTTTAGAGGCCTCTTTTCCGATTTATTCACGATTTAAGATTTTTTTTCGTATTTTCGATCTCATGTCATTGAAACTGTCATAACTCCCTCAATTTTGGAGATTGCTCAAATTTTTGATGATGCTGTTGGAAAGAGCGAGAGAATTTCCTATCTATTTGAAAACATTTTTTTATCGCATTGAAGATGTGCGGTTGCCGCGGAAAATGGCAGTTTTGTCAAAATCTTGAAATCGGCTGTTTTTCATCTCGCATAGCAACCCCAGCGCCAAAATGCCACACTTCCAACGGTGTAGTCGTGTTAGTTTTGACAAATATTTTTAGTTGGAGAAATGGTGTTTAACTGCAGAAAAACGTGTGTTTTCTCATAATTGTGTTTTTTTTTTCAAAAGTTTCGACGAAAAAAGGTTGGAGGCGGGATATACGTAACTTTCCTCGCTGAATCGAATGCCACCTCAATGACAATGCCTGACAATGCCGTACCTCTCAAATGACGATTTGAGTTAGTTTTGTCGGACGCATAAACCCGTTCGTTTTGTGAACAGCGTCTACGGCATTTCTAAGCTGTCCAGCCAAAGTCAAGATAATCGAAGAGTCACGGAACAACGGCTGTTGTTAGTGTTCATTTACGATTGATTGCGATGAGTTGCATCCGTATTTTTGCTGTTGCTATGGACCCTTATCAAACCAGGCTTTCGTATCATTACCAACTCATCCTTTCCTCGCTGTATTTCCTTCAGCCTGGTTTCCTTATTGTATATTTCCATTCATCATGGTGCGCTATTGCTAGATAAGAGCCTCTTATTAAGAGGCACTTTTGGTCGGAAATGGTAGAACACGTAGGAGTCGGATCTGGCATAATTCGTGGGACACCCTGTATAGCAGTCCTTTATGCTTATGTGTGTAGAATAGGTTCGGTGTTTCGGTACTCTGTGGGTGGTTGCAACCTTCTAGCTATTGGGTTAGAAAGATGGTTAAGCGGCCCACACACTATCCAACCGTCGGCCGACATTCGGGACTGAAGGTGGGGGAACCCGACCGTTTGATGTCGGGTGGTTCTAGTCAACCAACGGGCCCGACGGTTGGGTCCCTTCCACACACCGTCCAACTCAGGTGCGAGTGCGGAGAGGGGGTCGTCTTTCGGCACCCCCCACCACCGATTGTCGGATAGTGTGTGGGCCGCTTTAGATACCCATAGTTTGAGCTACTTGTCTCTTGGCTCTATGTACCGCTTTTTCACGAAAAAAACTGCGTTTTTAAACCTGTTCATTTGGTTTTTTCCCTAGGCCTCTTCTTTCACGCATAACGATTTGTGATATCGCTGTAAATCACGGAGAGATTTTCGTTCTTGAGGCGAAAATGAGTAAACCCCATTGGATAAATCACTCTAGTAGCGGATTCCACCCAGTATTTACTTCCAATCTCTACTAAACCCAATAAGCGTAAGGACTTTTGTTGATAACCAAATTTCCGGCAAAACGTGCACCCGTGTCTGATTTTCTTATTTCACGGACGCTATTAGCAAAGTGGTAATCAAAGTCAATCTCCCTAGAAATTTGATTTGAATGACAAGTAGGCGGAGGTACGTCGAATGGGTTAAAAGGACCAACGCAATTCAACCCTTTCTTTTGAATTATTTTCAAACATAAATTTTAATTTAATTTAGAGCATATTAGGACGAAGAGGAAACGTCAGCGTTTCATTCACTCCGGTTCGTTCGACTCTGAAGGTTCGTTGAAGGAAAACTGAGAGATAACAGTCAACAATTGCTGAGACAGTGATATCCGAGAAACCTCTGTCTTCGCTTAAGGTGGGTTTACACGACCCGATATCGGACCCGAAGTCGGGTCCGATCTGCCCTGCAGACCCTAAATCCGGTGGTGTAAATGCGCGCTCCCGTTCACGATCGCCTGGCAGGGCCGGACGGGAGAGATTTCCATCCGATTTAGGGTGAAAAGGTGGGGGTAGACCACTTCCGCCACCTGGCGGAGCGCTCAGTCGAACTTGTTTCGTACGTGCGGAGTAATCATACATTCGTTTACTATATTTTTACTATATTATTATCTGTTTTCTGTGATGGAGTCTATAGACTTGGAAAAAGACGTGTTGTCTGAAATGATAGCGTTGTACAAATCGTACAAAATGTTGTGGGACACTTCCAATTCTTCTTATTTTAATAAAGATGCGAGAAACCAAGCGTTTGCTTCCTTAGTTGACGTCTACAAAAAAGCGGCAACGCACTGATCAGGAATCTGGGGCAAGAACGGGTCGTGCAAATACAACGCCCTGCCGCAGTGGCGGCAGGGGCGAACGGGAACGGGAACGGGGACGTGTCGTGTAAAACCTACTTTACCGAGCTATCGAGGGCCCGGAACTAAACCGAGAGTCCTGATGAACGAGGCACGTTAATCAACGACGTTTAACACCGAATAATTATAGCTTTACGGTACTCACTTTGAACTGAATATATTTTTGAGACTATACACTTGAACTCGAGTCCTCTGGCAGAATTGGCCAGGGGCATAGAAAAAGAATCCGCGCCCCCCCCCAAAATGGACTCTACGAACGACTGTGTCTAGATAGAACATAAATAATAATGAACCTAGCAATAAATTTAAATATGGTTTGTTTTTCTATCTGAAAATTTATAGGTGACAATGACATTGAATTGAGGATTTTTGGAGCTATGAAACACCCCCCCCCCCCCCTTAGAACCAGCCCCCTCATGTAATTTGGTACCCCCTCCCCAAAACAAAAATGTAAATACTCATAGGCAACCATTATTTTATGTAAAACTAAAAGAAGATTTATGTAGGTATTGGAAAAATTCAAACCCAGTCGGCTATCGAGAAAACGTGTGTTTCTTGAGATTCTTTACTCATGGACAATATTCGAGCACTGTCAGAGTCATTTATACAAATTTATACAGGGTGTCCAGCGTAAGATCCGAAAAACTTCGCACAAGTGTCCTACAACTAATTTCCAACAAAAAGTGCCTCGTAGAGTTTTCTTTTTAGAGGCTTCGTTTTTGTATCCGGCGTTTTCGAAGTATTTGCTAATCTAAAAATACCGTTGGAAAGAGCATTGAATTTCCCACCGTCTTAGTCTTTAACAGTGATATTTTAAAGGGAACTAAAAAGTTAAAAACTAGCCTGAAAAGTAAATTTTGGAAAAACTCCATTTTTTTAATGGCTCATTAGTCCCTATTAATTTCAGTGATCCTTTTGAGCCTGTAAGCCTAAAAAATGAGCGGAAGTCTCAGCTTTTCAATGCTCTAATTAGTTTTTATTTTTTAGAGGTAACGTTTTAGAAAAAATTGAGATTTTTTTGCAAAAAAGTGTGTGTTTTCAAGCACATTAAATGTGCTCAAATTTTGAGGTTAAAAAAAAAACCTACCTAACTAAAACTTGTTTTTGTATTTCTGAGTGTTGTATTTCTGTGTTGGAGGCACATTCTGGATTTCTTTCGAACGCTCTCAATTGCACTGTGCAATTCATTTTCATTTCGGCACGTTTCGGAGAAAAAACATACTGATTCGATCAAATTTGTTTATAAAAAAGAATTTCTATATTATTTTGGTGTTTGTTTTTTAGAAAAGAATGAAAAGGTTGTATTTTGAATTACATCCTTTTTAATTGCTGAATTACCTTACGCAAAAGGCTAGGAGAAATTTCGATTTTGGAGAAAAAATGAAGATGTTACTTGTTTTGAAAAGGTTTAGGTACTTACAGCAATTTTAAATACAATGTTTTCCGTTCTTTTTTGACATTAAAACTGGTTTTTTAAAAGGTTTGTTGTTGAGAGAATAATTTCTTGTTTAGAAGACCTGAAGATATTTGAGATCGCAAAGTGCGCGCGAGAGGAGGCGCACGATGTGTGGGTGACAGCGTCGTCGTGACGAAGGGGGGCGATGCCGCAGTGTGGGTGCCCCCCCGGGGTGCAAGGTGAAGCCGGCTCGAAGTTAGACGGAGAGGGGGCGAGAGGTGGATCGAGAGAGCGTGAGGGAGACGGGAAATGAGCGAACGTCAGCGTGACGAAGAGGGGGTGAACGGGGGAATGAGCTCGTGTGAGAGAGATGAAGATAGGAGGGGGGGAGTAGCGTTGGCCCTTTTGGCGCCGAAAAGGGTCCCATGAACCCCCTCCCCTCTTTCTCCGCCCGTGGCGCGGCATTCCAGCCCCGCTCCCACTCCACAGGCCTAGGCCACACCCCATCATGACGCCGATCAGTGTTGCCGGGCCATACGATAATTATCGTTCCGTACGATCAATTTAGTTCTGCACAATAATTCTGAAACCCCAACTTTTTTTGTAAATACTTAAATTTTACTTTACCGGTAACGACTGCAGCTCCGAAGTGTTGAGGATCCTCTCCTCATACCGTGTACCGTATGGGCAAGGAGATCTCTCCTTGGTAACGACGGACTACACTTCCTCAAGGTTTAGTCGGGAGGGCAGTACGCTGTACTGGTAACACCGACTAAATCACTTCTAATCCTCCTCCGATCAGGAAGGTAGATATTCTCTGGTAACACCGATCGAAGGAACCCTAACGCATTTATGCAATTACCTGATGAAGAGGAAAAGTTCAATAGTTTAAGAGCTGTGTTCCCAAAACTAGTCCTTAACATGAGGTGTGTGTCATATGTGAGAAAATTCTCACACAGATTTTTCACTAATTGATCCTTTTTTGCAAACTCTGATGGCACTTTAAGGAGATGGTAAATTTAACGCCATTTCTCACGGTGTAATCAAATTTGAATTTTCTCAAGTATTAGAGCGTGGGTAGGGCGTTTAGAGATTTTAGGTCGAAATCATGGGGAAAAAAAGATTAAAAGTGAGAAAGTTCCAGTCGTGGAGCATGATAGTTTGCGCGAATTTTTCAGATTTGTCGTATGGATTAAAGCTTTATTGATATTAGTATGATGATGTGATTATTACACCAGTTGCTTCGACTACCTTACAAATTTGAGCAAAATTATCCCTCTAGGTTTTGAGAAAACGATGCTGAGTGGATTTCACTTGTGAGCATGCGCAGACTGATCTATGAGCAATGAACGTCTAAATGTTCTCAGAATGGTCTAAAACGCAAAATGAGGGTCGAAGGTTTGATTTTGAAGAGGAAAAAACTTCGTGCGTAGACTAGGGGGCAATTTTTTAAAGTCAGCATTAGCTTTTTGTTTCTCCTGCTAGCTAATTTTACTCAGGTGATGGCCATATCTGTACTTTTCCACTAATAGCTAATGTAGCTTGTTAGCTGATTAGCCTTCAATTTCTAAATGGTAGCTGTTAGTTACAATTAGCTTTTAGCTGTTGCTAATTTATGCCCATCTTTGCCTTATCGACATTGCAGATTTGGAGTCTACGCTCCTTGAAACGTAAAATGACCAAATATGAGGGAAGGGCTATAACAAAATGGTGCCTTCGACTACATAGGAATTTAGTTAATCAGAAAACACAACCTACCTTTAAATTGAAAATATTTCAATCAAAAGTGGTCATGTGAGGTGTGCGTCAGATGAAACAAAATTCTGTTAGCTATTAGCTTTCAGCTGAAGCAATAAGCGTTTTGCTTATCTTGGCAGCTAATTTTTCGCAGCTTACAGCTTTATCTGTACCTATCAACTAATAGCTAAGCTGGCTTAAACATTTGTTGCCCTTATAGCTAAAATGTAGCTCTTAGCTAGGCTGAATCCCAGGTAAATTAGCATTATTAATCTAATAATAAAATAATCTATTAATTAATTAATCAAAAGTGGTCATTCGGCAGTTGTAAGCTATATACACCTGAAAGCTCTATACATTTTTTAAGATAATCAATATTATATATATAATGATTACACAAGGAGACTGTTACGAGGAGTTGTTTGAGCATTGGAAAATAAGAGTGAAAATAAATCGTCACTTCTAAAAAGCAATGTAAATCAAAATAATAATAGTGGGTATACAATGTTGTAGATTAATTCATACAATACAGTCTTTCAAATTGAAAAAAAAATACGAGTACAATATGCGATGTAGTAGAGAAAAGAAGTGACGGTTAAAATCGTAATTTAATTGCATTTTAATTTGTCCATGTTATCAAAAAATCGATTTTTCAAAAATCGATGGTGCATTAGGAAGTGACGGTTAAAATCGTAATCTTAATTGCCGATTTTAATTTGTCCATGTCTAGTTACGAGAGATGTTAACTGACAGCCTCTCCAGCGCCGTTCGTACGATATTTTCCCTCGGAACACGGTAATTTCGAGAGGCCGGTCTGTCACTGCTCCCCCACCACAAGTCGCTCCATACGCCTCCCCTTCCATCACTTCCCCTCTTTCTCCCCACTACCTCCCACAACCGTTTCCCCTCCCTCGTAACCTTTACGCCGACAGTTTTACGCCGTTGCCGTTCGCTCTCGTCTCGGGGTAACCGGAACATTTCTCTCGTGTTGTTTCTATTCTCCCCATTATTTCTTCTTCTAAAACAACTTGAACTGTTCTTCCTTTTCGGAGATTCGCGGATTTTCGTGTACCGTCTTTACTACGTAATATCGAGACATTTTTGTCGAGATTTCTCGTCTTGAACCGGACTGTTTTTACCAACAAAACTGAGTGACCTGCTTGTTGAAGAGTTCGCGATCTGTGCCGTCGGCCATCCCTGTCTGGATCTTGTTATGGTTGTCTGTTCCAGGAGAGAAAAGGTAAATTTACAGTTAATACCGCATGTTTCCAACATTTAAATTCAATACTATCCGTACAACATAAAGGAAACCACATTTTTCGATTATTTACAGCACATGATTGAAACCCTTGCCCACCTATATGCCTGACTTGTACAGATAGTACAAATTTAATTATAATGATACAATTTTCAACATATAATCATGACAGATTCACTGTATCATTAAGAAACCACATTTTTCAATTAGTAACAGTACAATTGATATACCTGCACCTGTTTACCGGCCCACGTATAAGCCCGAGTTGAAGAAATTGTATCGATCAACTGTATTATGATACTAATTCTTACAACATAATTTTTCTACGTATAATCAAAATTCGTTGTATCATTAAAAAACCACATTTTTTAAAATCAAATACGGAGTATAACAGAAATCCCTTCACCTCTTTACCGGCCCACCTACAAGCCTCGGTTGAAAAGATCGTAGTACAAACTGGATTATATTAACTGTTATAGAAATCTCCTACTTAATATGTAGGACTATATTAATAGTATAGTATAATATAAGACTATATTATAGTCTTAATAGATCCCCTACATCAATAGGAAATCACATAGTTCGATTGTATAGTGTATAATTGAAATCCCTTCAACTCCTTATCTGCCCATCCGGAAGCGTGAATTGAAGAGGTTTTGCAAATTAAATTATGGCATTAAATAAAGTTCCAAATTATAATCACGGTGCTATCACTGTACCATTCAGGAACCACTTTAAAAAAATTATATACACTAGGTATATAATTGAAATCCATTCGTCCATTTACCTGCCCACCTATTTTTAACTTAAAAGTCTGAGTTGTGGACAGTACAAATTGAGGTATAATCCCACAATTTCCCCTCATATTATCGTAATACTATCAATATAACATTAAGGAGCAACATTTTTCGAGAAAATACACCGTATAATTGAAATCTAATCACATATTTACCCGCCTCCTGTAAGCCTGAATTGGAGAAATAGTACAAGTTGAATTATAATATTTCATGAATCTATAAAAAATGAACATAGTACTAACGTTACATCACTAAGGAACCATATTTTTCGGTTATACAGGGTGTCCCATCTACATGGGCCCAGAATTACAGCCATACGGTATGAGCTATCAAAAAATTGAACCAGAAATTTTTTGGAGTATTTTCATTTTGCTTGGAGGTGGTGGAACCCGTTTTTCATATTTCGATCTTCGATTGCAACTTTTGGTTACCTCTTGACCCCCCCTTTTTTATTTTAGTTTTCGATTCTACGTTGAATTCTGAAGAGGAAATGCATTGTTGAAGAAAATGTTTCAGAGACTTCTTTTCAGAGCTATTTCATTTTTTGCGAATAACAAAAATTGACGAATTCTTTTAGAAAAAAAAACCAATTATCTTCATTATTTTTTAGATTCTGACCACATTTTTGAAATCAGTTCAACTTGCCTATCAACAGAGGCCAGTTTCCGTCATCAACAATCATCATCAGAGGATTGACATTACAGTTGAAGCGCCAACGATTTGAGAAAATGGAGTTTTCCTGAACTTTTGGTTGTTGAAAAAATGTTGCTGTACGACTCAATGCTGACGTCGTACACTTTTGCTTTGAGATTCCCCCAGAAATAATAGTCCATCGGAGTAAGGTCAGGACTAAGCGGAGACCACCGGACGGGTTCGTACGGCTCGATCCATGTGTGAGAAATTTGAAAGTTGAATGAATGCTTTTAAAAAATCGTTCAACATATTTCTAGTAAAGTTGAGTTGGAAATTCTTTTACTTTTAATGTGCATTATGACGAACTGGGGGTTTCAGTTTCTAACCTGTTTTCAAAGTTGGTGTTGATCCACTCCCTTACTGCTCGAATTCTGTGGGCCGGACACCCATCCATTTGAAACCAGAGATTCATTCTCTCCACGGAAGCCATATTGTCAGGATTGAGTGGAGAAATCACCTCATCCAGAGAATAATGAATTGCGGAGATCAAATGAAACAAACCCGGCGAGAGCTTCGAAGTGCTGTTGATGCAATGCACAAAACGACACATTTGTCTGTTCAAACAAAATGGAGGCCAATTTCAAAATTCACTGTAAAAACTGCACCTTAGAAGATAAAACAGATTAATTTTGTTCGTAAAAATGCCTACTTAGATATTTGTATCCCGTTACCAAGTAAAAAACCTCGACTTGCTTCGCTGTTTTTTACATTCAAACGAGGTTTTCTCGACCAAATAAAATAGTAAAGATTGTTTTCGATATACCATTCAAAAGACCCTTTGTTGCATTTTTTAAGCTACCGGCACCTGATCAAATGCAGATTAGAGTGGACTACTGAACGTTAAAAAAAACATCTTTTTTCACATTTTCTTGGAGTTTGCTTTGTGGAGTGATTTTTCGGCAACTTGATGTGAGCAAAAAAATTGGTCTGGCGCTTGAAAGATAGGAAATTTAACGCACGTTTCAACGGTATCCTCAACTCTTACTTTACATAATAAAGTATGTGAGTTATAGCCGTTTTGCTGAGACAATGTCGAAAACACGAAAAAAATCTTGTTTTTTTTCCCTTGTGAAATAACTCAAAAACTAAGCTAGAAAAAAAAATTGCTAAGAGGCACTTTTTGTCGGAAATTGGTTGTAGAATAGGTGGGTGAAGTACTGCTCACCTTATCTTATACACCCTGTATTAGACGTAGTCAGTGGTACATTACGTAAACTCGGCGCATCGTGCCTCCATATCTTCACCTTTCTAGACGCCTTAAAAATATCTCCATTTATATTTCATCTCTTTGGATTGATTAGGAACGAAATAGCCACAAGGGCCTGCAGCGGATCTCCTACCTTGTTAGTGACTTTCAGATTTCCAAATACAGTTGGATGATTTCGTCACTAATATGACTGCTTCAACGCCAACCTTTGTTTCATTCCTAGTCGTATTGTATGAAACGGATGATGTGATCAGAACTCGTAGCTCACGATGCTATGCACGCGAGACCATAGTTCGTTCCATATCTTTTAATATGTTTCGTTGGATAGCCTCTATTTACCTCGAATCATCACATATCTACTTTCAAATTTCAACTTTCTTGGTAGATTAGGATATAAAATAGCCCTTGGGCTACTAAACTGGTCAGTATCGCTCTTATCTCATTTCAGATCTCCATTCAAATTTCAGCTGAAAGTAATATAACGTTAATACCTACAATGCTGCAATATTTTGTATTCGAACATGACGTAGAAATTCACGAGTGGAACAACTGAAATTTAACCTTTGCATCACTTGTCCATAATTATATAATAGAAGACCTGAAAAAACTCCATTTAAAACGAACTCTTGATTCAATCACATCAGCTGATGTGATCGCAAATGATACTACGCGATTTTCACAATGTCTAAGCGTGTTGACATTCTCATTCATGTCCGCGTTCTAACACTTGGGGAGAGCAAACGGGTGAACATGGAGATCTGGGTGGATTCATTCGATTTTTTGATGTCCCAAAGACTACGTTAATCCGTCCCTGGTCCCAACGTGCGTAACAGAAGCTGATACCGAAATACCTACAATGGTGTAATATTTTGTATATGGGGGCGACGAAGAAATCCACGGATGGAATATGATAAATAAAAATAAAATACGCACTTGCACTCATCTGCACAAAATTATTTACCATAAGTCAAAATAGAAAAATCCAAAAAATCGATTGCAAAAGGAAATCTTGAAACCAATTTTCAATACAATTTTTTGTTGTCTTTTCGCCGGGGGTCAAGGAGTTTTTCGCGACACTTTTTTTTGGTTTATTAGTCAATAATAAACCATTGTAATCGCTCTTGAAAAAAAAAAAAAAAAAAAAAAATTCTAACCCCCCTGAAAATTTCATGGTTTACGTTTCAAAGGGTGTAGAATCCGAATCAAGCAAAGCCAATTGAATAATAAACCGCAGTGAAAGAATTTGCAGCGTTTTCTCCACATAAATTGTCTTCTGTTCTGTTAAAGTAGATAATATCTACTTTACTATGTAAACATATTATGTTTACTTATGTAAGGTATGTGTACGTTCTGTTTTCTGTCTCAGTTTTAGCCTTTAGAGAGGTGTTGGGTTCATTCGATTCTTTGAAGAAACGTCTATCAATAACGAACATATAAAATAGTGATATTACGAAAGTTTTCGACATTTCGATTTTTTTTACACATTCTGCCTTTCTTTTTTTTTTTTTTTTTTTTTTAATTGGCATTAATTGCTTATACAGCCATTAACATTAAAGTTTTCTCATATATATACATAACATTCCTTTATAAAATTTGCTCATAAATAATAACGTCCTTCTTATATAAAATTGTAAAATAACTAAAAGGATTTTCCACTTTGTCCGTTATAGTTTCGAACATTTCCACTCTTCTACCACTGAATTGAACACATTCCATAACCAAATGCTCCAAATTTCCATTTGGGTGACCACATCTACTACAGGTTGGAGTATCCATTTTATTTATTTTGTAGAGGTAGGCATCGCACACCCCATGGTTTGCTCTCATTCGCGCGATGGTTCTGCCGAAATCCTTCGTTACTTTCTGTCCAAATAACCATGGTCTGACAGGTAACCTAGGCTGCACCTATTTATAAAATTTTCCCTCAGGGGCAGCAGAAAACCTTCTTTGCCACACTGATCGATGGAATCGGAGAATCGGCTGCAAGAAGTCTCCCACCTCTATTCCAACTTCTAGGAATTGTCCGTCTTCGGCGCCCTCCTTAGCCATTCGGTCCACAATTAAATTCCCCTCTATTCCCGCGTGTCCTTTGATCCAAAGAAATTCAACTTTACGGTTGGTGGAGGTTAATGTGTAAAGGAGTTTGACCATACTCTTGGTAAATCCTTCAGATACCCGATTGAAAGATGTGGATCCTATTTTCTGCAGCGTGCTCAATGAATCGGTACAAATTATATTCGTAGTCTCCGTATCCTCCACGTTAACGAGAAATTCGAGGGTCTGTATGATTGCAATCAATTCTGCGTGATAACTTGAAGTTATTGATGAAAGGTTGTATATTGCCTTATGTTTTCTTTTCATGTTCCAAAACGCGCATCCAAACTTCTCTTCACTTTTTGATCCGTCAGTAAACGTTGAGGCCATTTTACATTTACTTCTGCCCTTCGATTTCACCCTTCTTGATTGACTGAGATCCTTGCCGAGAATTCAGTCCTAACTGCACCCCAAATATGTTTTTTGATCCAAGTTTCATTTACTTTGATTCAGTCAGGGGTTCAATTTCGTTTTCTTGGAAATTAAGATTTGAGCGACTTCGTTTTTAGAGGTTTTCCCACTTTTGCAGTACGGAGCTTTTCCCCCGAAACTACAGAACCAAAGTTAATGAAAGTTCGCTTAAAAATCACATTTGGGATTACTTCCGAATCCGGTACTGAATTAGCCATTAATGGACGTCCCTTCATTGAATTAAATGAGACCGCTTTATGTTCATCCGCTCGCTCGCACTAAGGGATAGGACGAAGAAACTCGCGAATATACCTAATGACATTTATTGAAATGAGATAAAACACCTACCTACTCTTCACTTGTCCACAAATACCTCCATAGAGGGTGTCCCACGAGTTGCCCCCCCCCCCCCCCCCCCCTAAAAAAAAAACGTCCTAATGGGAGTAAACAAAATTATGATTGAATTCATCATTATTCTGTAGTTGTTTTATCAATCATCGCTTTGTTCAGATCTAAACAAGATTATTACAGAAATGCGATTATTTACTGAAAATCCTGGAAAATTCCTTTAAATTTTTAAAGATCGTCCGACATTCTTGAGGACGTCAGACAAGACCCAATTAAACCTCCAAAATCACTCGAGTCACTACAAAATTGCCTGTTAATCTAATCTGTTGATCGCTGTACAATCCGACCTTATTGCAGGATGTCGACTTACTCATAAATCAAAATCCTCAAAAATTCCTCTTAAATTGGGAAAAATTCCCCAAAATGCACTGAGATCCCACTTGTGTGTTGGGAGGTCTAATCCGCGTGGTCGTCAACGGCTCCGAACATTTTTTCAACGTCGTGTTTTTGTTTTATTCCCGTTAACATTTGCATCGCCGCTAAATCTCGAATCACCGCGAAATTCATCGTTATTATGTTAGTCAATCGACGTTTTTCTACATAGCTGTGCTGATCTACACAAAATTAATACAGAACTCTGATAATTTATTTAAAATCCTGACAAATTCTTTTAAATCCGTAAAAATCATACGAAACCCATAATTGGTACATAATCATCTGAAATCGTTTAAGTCAAGACTCAATTAAACCTCCAAGAATTACACGAGTCATTACGAAATTGGCTGTTGATTATTTGGAATTCGTCGTTTTACTGACGACCTTATTGCAGGACATTCATACTAGAATTACCCAAAATCCTAAAAAATCGCTTTTAGATCGTCAGAAATCCTCCAAAATCTTTTATACGTTCCCCTGAGGGTTGGGAGGTCGAATCCGCGTGGTCGCCAACGAATCCGAGCATTTTTCCAACCTCGTCTTTTTTCATTGTGTTTTTGTATTCTTCTCGTTAACATTTGCTCCGCCGCTAAACCTCGAATCGCTGCGAAATTCATCGTTATCATGCTAATTGTTCCGTCAATCGTCGGTTTTCTACATAACTATGCAAATCTATACAGAACTTTGAAAATTTTGTTTAAAATCCTCGAAAATCACTTTAAATTTGTAAAAATCAGCCGAAATCCCTAGTTAGTAATCTTCAGAAATCCTTGAAGTAGTGAAGACTGAATTAAACCCCCAAAAATTACTCGAGTCATAACGAAATTGGCTGTTGATTATTCTTGAAATCGCCGTTTTATTGACGACCTTATTGCAGGACATTTTCAGGAGAATTACCAATGACCCTATATCCTCAAAAATCACTTTTAGATTGTCAGAAATCCTCCAAAATCTTTTATATGTCCCCCTGAGGGTTGGGAGGTCGAATCCACGTGTTCGCCAACGAATCCGAGCATTTTTTCAACCTTGTCTTTTTTCATTGTTTTTGTATTCTTCTCGTTAACATTTGCTCCGCCGCTAAATCTGGAATCGCTGCGAAATTCATCGTTATCATGCTAATTGTCCCGTCAATCGTCGTTTTTCTGCATAACTATGCAAATCTATACAGAACTTTGAAAATTTTGTTTAAAATCCTCGAAAATCACTTTAAATTTGTAAAAATCAGCCGAAATCCCTAGTTAGTAATCTTCAGAAATCCTTGAAGTAGTCAAGACTGAATTAAACCTCCAAAAATTACTCGAGTCATAACGAAATTGACTACCTTATTGCAGGACATTATCAGCCGAATTACTAATGACCCGAAATCCTCAAAAATCACTTTTAGATTGTCAAAAATCCTCCAAAATCTTTTATATGTTCCCCTGAGGGTTGGGAGGTCGAATCCGCGTGGTCGCCAACGAATCCGAGCATTTTCGCCGCGTCGTATTTTTTTTAAATCGAGTTTTTGCTCTTTTTTTGCGCGCAGTCCTCCCCGTTTGTTCGTCTTTTTTCACTCGTTCCCCCTCTCGGTCCGTTTCCAAACCTCCTCCGCGCGCTCGCCTCGGTGCCACCCGAGCCGCAACACGAGCCCCCTCGCTCCTCCGCATCGCCCATCCCCGCAACACGACCGCCTCCGTGTACGACGCGGGGGGTGGAGGCAAGTTCAAGGACGCAGGCCCGGGGATCCCCTCTACCCCTCCCCCGCTCCTACCAACCTCCTCTTCCTCATCCTCGATGCGTCTTCGCGGGGACCAGCGCCGCCTCAGTTGCTCTCCGCGGTTGTACGCGTTCCCTCTGACGTTCCGAAGTACTACGCCAACCAACCGGCTTCATCTTGAGCGCCATCAAAACTTCAGCCTGACTGTTGAGAGTTCAACAAAACTTTAGCTCGACTGTTGAGAGTTCAACAAACTTCACCTGACTGTTGAAAGATCATCAAAACTTCAACCTCGCTTTCAAGCGCCATCACAAATCTACGTCACGTGATCTCCGGTCGAAAAATGGTCTAACACAACTCACCCAAATCGTTTCTCTGCCCACTGAGAACCTCCGCCTTGGCCGATAATTCTACATTTTCATGGTAATCATCTCCACCCTACATTTATACAATATTAAACGTGGAAAACATACATTTTGTCGTCGGACGGCCTCAAACTCAGTAAAAACTCGCGATTCCATGAATTTCTAGGTTTATCTAACGTTGTACAAGCAGCTAAACTTACAATTGTACTAATGGATTCCTCCAACTGAGCAATTTATGCTTTGATCTGCATCGCATTTCAAGATTACGAAGGCTCATTGTTGAATATTATTAACCAAAATGTCCAGAATGCACAGATTTGACCAAACTTACCAATTTTTCTCGATTTATAAATTATAAAAACATATAAAAGGCAATGCTACAGCTCAACCAAGGAAGCTAGTGGAAAAATATCGAATGGTCGCTGAGAAGGTGTATCACGGACTAACTCGCGGGTTGAGATTCGGTGTAAAATTTCAATGATCGTATATTTTGGCTTCAGACGCCCTAGAACTCTGTGAAAACGAGCGATTCCGGGATTTTTTTTAGGTTTTTTAATGTTGTTCAAGTAGCCACACTCACAAATGTACCTACAAATGCTACCAATTTAGCAAATTCGGCTCTGATGTTTTTTAAAACTCTGAAATTCCGAATCTCTTAATTTGGAGCGTTACATCTGTTTATTCATGTAGAGACGTTTCGTCCCGCAGCGGGGACTTCCTCAGTCTAACTATGTGTAACAAGTAGCATACTTGAGGCATTGACATGTTGGTGGCACCACACATATATTGTTGTTGGTTACTTTTAGCTCTGTATTTGTCGTTAAGCTTTCCACTCCTGCCTGTCCATGTATTCAAGTTGGTCATAGTATCTATTGCTCAGTTGTTAAATCTCAACTGCGTCAATTACTTAAATAACTTTGCTCTGTTTTAAAATCAAAAAGGGGAGAGGAGCTGCAGCATAAATTAAATTTATTTACTTTTACCTTCAAGTATGCTAGTTGTTACACATAGTTAGACTGAGGAAGTCCCCGCTGCGGGACGAAACGTCTCTACATGAATAAACAGATGTAACGCTCCAAATTAAGAGATTCGGAATGAATGTGGTCACTCCACTACCCACACCCACTATTAACTCTGACATTGTAAAAAGCATATAACCATGCTACATGCGATGATGTACATGTTGGCTTCAGACGGCCTACTATGATCAATTTCTTGATTTTTTATATTTTATAAATTTTTACCAGCAGCCAAACTTACAATTGTTCTTATAAATGCTTCCAATTGAGCAATTTTCGATCTGATCTGCATCGCATTCCTACCTCATTTGAGTCCTTTTAAATTACGTCGTTTCTTAGCGACATCTGCACCCTTCGATGACTTGAAAAATGTTCTTTTCTCTTGAAAAAGGAACCAAAATCGTTGTTGATTCATTTTCTTAGGTCGAAAAATCGTTTCTCTGTCCACAGGAAACCTCCAGCTAATTGTACATTTTCATGGCAATCATCTCCACCCTACATTACTACAATATTGACCGATGCAAAGCCACTAAGAATGTGGCAAACACACATTTTGTCTTCAGATGGCTTAAAAATCTATAGAAACGCGAGATTTAATGATTTTCAAGGTTTTTTAACGTCGTAAAAACAGCCAAACTTTCAATTGTACTTTCAGATGCTTCCGTTTGGGCAAAATAAGAAAATATATTTTAAAAATTGGAAAATTCACTTACAATGCGTCTTCAAGTTATTCCAAGATCGAACTCCTGCCCGTGGAAGCCAACCTCACAATGAAGTCTACCTCATACACCTAAAATAAAATATAAAGTGATGATATCTTTATGATATTGAGAATAATGATTTATTCATATAATTGATAGGATGGCTGAATTTTAGGCTGTAAATTGTAAATTTATATATGGTTTATTAACCTTAACCACCTGAAACCTTTTTACCCTCTTAATATCCCTTCTTAAAAACGAATCCGACCGTGTAAACAGTTGAATAATTCGGGAACTACAGCAGTATTGACAGTGTTAAGTGGCCTCCCTACATCACTCAAGATACTGCACTGAGGGTGACCAACAACTCAACGCCGTTTTTAGTTGATGAATTCCTTCGAATGTGCGTTTGGGATCCCACTCAGGGCATCCTCAAATCGCATCTACGAATTGCATTTAGTGTATGGTTCCCCTTAATACCGTGTCCTACGTGAGCGACACCAGCGTGTCGGGCGGGTTCAGCGTTATTTTCCGATCAAACGATATCAACAGAGTTGTGTGTCCTGCGTGCACACGCTCTATCGCAAATCGCTAACACGCACACGCTACACTCGCCTTGATATCAAACCGATTTGATTTTTTTCTCGATGCTCCCGCTACGAACGCGCGATCTGTTGGAATCAAAATCGTTTCTCGAGTGCTTCCAAGGTTAGTCAGAACGATGTTATAGTTACTTATCAATGAAATAAGAAAACAACCGTCTTTATGGGGTTAGAAAAAATCCTCTCTTAAGAATAGGCTGAAGAGTAATGCAATGTTATGTCAGTGCACGATTAGGGTTATTTCATCTAATTAGGTGTTCAAAGAAAAATCGGCAATCGTGTTTAATTAAAACTATAATTAACTACTTTATCTTAATCCTAATTATCTGTAAACTAATCTTAAACTAAAGTCTCTCCTCCTATTGATACCTTGACGTTAAGAATGGTGGTGCGATGACCTGTTCCGAACGCGAGGGGGATTGGCTTTGGCACTGGTTTCTAGGACGGGGCTAACCGTCTTAGGAGTTGTGGATATCCCAGGAAACAACGGCGAATTGTTTCGTAGCGCAGCTATATCCGAACTGAATTTAGTGCAGTTTCCGGCTTCTCACGAAAACTCCTGCAGTCTTCGATTTCCAGGGGGAAGGTTGCCCTGGGCCAAGTGGAGGGGACACTCGACGCCCGATTCCTCTTCCTGGCCCCGACATCTTCCCCCTCTGGGAAAATACATAACCAGCATGGTTATGCTCGTTGTTGTGCTGCTAAGTATTGCCATAAACAAACAGCTGTGCGCATGATGAAGGACAGTTGCTAGGCCAGGTGGGGAGGACACTTGACGCCCGATTCCTCTTTGTGGCCCCGACAGGAAGCAATTCCTTGATTGATAACTTTCATGAGGTTGTTGCCTCTGCTTACGTTTATTGGAAATGTAATTGAGCAAACCTGCACTGCTTCAGGCCAACAAACATCGTCTCTGTGTAATAAATTCAGAAAACACTCTCATCATGATTGACACGGTAGGTACCTAACTAAAACGCGCTCTCCTCCATTCGCGGCAGCGCCAAGGTCAAATGTTTTAAATACTTAAGCTACTTTGTCAATACGGTATGTTATTTAATTTTAAGGTCGTAAATGAGAGAATTTAAAAAAAACTCATAACCTTCTCTTACGTGTTCCATCCTGCTGCCGTTTTTGTAATCTTAGAGCCAACGCCACTACACAAGTTGCTTTTAGGTCGTCCATTGTGCGCTGCTTTTAGTCTCAGGTGCGTGGACGGAACTGACAAGCAGGCTGGACACACTCAATTTCCGTCTACAAATTCCGCCCCGAGTTGCAGCAGCGAAATGTAGATAGCGTAGAAATTAGTTTAGGACGCGAAGTAGCCGTTATTTTTTACAATTTTTTCGAAAACAACCCAGCGGTAAAACATGATACATGTTCAAATCATTCGAATGAAAAATTTGGATTTCTATACTTCAAAATCCTAAAAATTGTACTACATCTTGAAAAGTCTTCAGTTATTTCTACGTCTTGGTACTTGAGATTTCTTTGGCACTGTATGCAAACTTGTTTGGCCTACCGGAGTCGCGTATCGCTCGTCGGTTTTTATCTATGACAGCGAATAACCGCGAATTAATTCTCCGATTGTGAGTCAACAGACGCCATTCGAGCCGCCGATAAAAACGCCGCGGACTCTCGCAACCTTCAAACCCCCGCAGTTGGTTATTCACAATCCCACTTTATTCCCCCGAGATATTCTCATGAATGAATGGATTCTTACCTTCTTATCGTGTTAGGGTTTCTACTAATTTCCATTCCGATTCTATTGGTAGCAAAATCCACGATACTAAACTACTAGTAGTCTAGTATCCTTGGCAAAATCCATATTTTCATTTTTGAGAGATGCAAATTTTGGATTCTCCAAAAATTAAAATTTCTACTTGCAGTTTCAGTTTTAGACCATTTTAAACAATTTTCTCCGCGTGTTTGTCTCTCTCTGAGTGTGTGCGTTCAGTTTTTTTTCGATTAAGAATTTGTTATAGTTTGTAATTATGTTATTCAACACACACGGTCCTTCAATAAAACGAGAAACCCATGCACTAAAATACGCGCCCAGTAAAGAATCCTGAAATACTTGCTTTCTTAAATTTACCTACATTAATAATTAATTACCCAAATAAAATTGATCTTGATAAAATTAACAGTCTGTTCATTTATAATGAACTAAGGCGGAACTACGTTCGCCGGGTCAGCTAGTATTCAATTAATTAAAGCGAAATCAGATCACTACAACCTGAGAAAATAATTCTTAATGGATTTTACGCTTCCGCATGCGCCATACTGTTGTCTGAGCTATGAAACTCATTAGGGACCATCTGTAGTGTTACCCAAACATTCGCTGAAAATTTTATCAACATCGGATGGAAACTGTCATGGTGCGGTTGCCAAGCAAATAGCAGGTTGTGAGATGATGGAATGGTATAGTTGCCCCTTATAGCTGGCTGCAATGATGCCGGCCACGCTCAGACGATGATCCAGGCGCTTGAAGGCGTCTGATTCATCTCCCAAGGCGACGGATTCAAGAATCAGGAAGGGCCAACTATCCATATCCATCACAAAGTCCTTTGTGATCAAGCCTGAAGGGTCTGCCATAGTCCGGGTTGTCAGCTGCAGCGTGGACATGGAGCAGATCCGACTGGCTGACATAATTTTAAATTCAACACGATCGTATCATTATTGTATTCACTGAGGAACGACTGATCCGCAACACATGACAACTAACATTTTGAAGGCGTCTTAACCAACTCTTGCGGCATTTCTGTCCAATGACACGTAACAAGTTTGTATTGTACAATGTACATCCTTCTACTTTATCACATTTTACAGGATCTATATTTTCCTGTTATCTAGACGAGGAATCCATGTGCCACACTACTTGACAGACGAATTTGGTTTATGACAGCAGTTAAATCAAGTCCCTGAGATAAAGAACAGTTTTCGAAAATAAAATAATTTCGGCAGGAATATGTGAAAATCACACCTCATCTCAAAATCACTCTCATGATTTTTTCCCGATTCATACCGATTTGTAGTAGAGGTGGTCCTCTTTTCCCTATTCCTCTGTATTTTAAACACATTGAAATCCATTTGTGATCTTTGTGTTTCCTCGCTCAAACGAAAAACCGGCAAAGCGAATCGCCGCGAGGACCGACAACCGCTTTCGAGGTTCGCCGGGGTTACGTCCGCGAGGTTGAAGACCTCCGGGCCAAAAAAGATCACCGACCTCCGCGGCGTGGATACTGTGCAATTGTCGCGGAGTGTAGCATCCACGGGCACGAAGAGATGAGATCTTGAGATAGGACCAGGTTCCCGATGTTTGCAGGGAAGTTCAGTTCGTTTGAAGAGGTTATTTATTTATTTATACTAACGGGCGAATGAATTACACGAAAATATAAATATGAAAAGGATTTGAAACTATATGTGAGATTATAACTGCAAATAAAAATCAGGATGTTTGGGAAGAAATAATTAAAGACTTCAAAAATCTAATGGAGCTGTTGAAAAGTCAAACTCAGGGTGAACAAGATAGTTGGCTGAACGAAGAATGCGGCACAACGGGCGATCAAGAAGGTAGTTTGTGTCGGCAAAACTCAGGTAAAACGGCGGAGAGCTGCGAGCGGAGAGACGAGGCACAAGGAGGTCTATCTCTCCGAGTGTTGCCGGCAGACTATTGGTCCATTCAACAGTTTGTGCAAAAGTACCAGGTCTGCTACACATCATCAGCTCTTCAAGGGCAGAAGGTGACACACGCCCATCAGGGCAGCATCACCAACTTTATCCTGAGGGACCCGTAGCTTAAAAGCAATATACCCAAGAAATCTAAGCTGGACCTGTTACATAGTATGTTTGTGGAGTGGGTACGATGGCGACCATATAGGAGAGGCATAGTCCAATAGTGGCAGGACCTGTGCCTAACAGAGAACAGTGATGGTCTGGATGTCATTGAACTCCCGAGTAACCCGCTTAACGAAGCCCATGGCCCTCATTGCTCGACCAGCTGCACCATTAATGTGGCGTGAAAAGGAAAGTTGCTGATCAAGCAGCACCCCAAGGTCAACAATCTCCTCCCGTTGGGAACGTCCTGATTTATGATTTATCCTCCAAAAGAACGGAATGGGTAACTGTTTTCGTTTCAATACCTCCACCCTTCTAATCATGTTGTCACCTCAAATTATATACAACCTCTTATTGGCTCTTTGTACATGAGTCGAGAACTGTGAGGAGCACAAGAAGGCATACCGTGGGGGATGAACACAGTATTCTTGTTGAAATTGGATATTTTCTCAATAGTACTAGAAGATTTCTTATTAAAGTGGTATGGATCCTCATACCATTCTCTCGGCTCCCACTCTTCGTTATAAACGTTCATTGATGGGAAATAGTCCGTGTTGCTTGAATGTCAGCATCCTTACAGAATCTCCGGAGCAAATATCTTACCTACCTTATCAGAATGCGCCGTCGAGAACACTCATGCACTCATTGTAAAAGCCTATAATCTTATTTACAGGCAATCTAGATCTCCTACTAACTCATTGAACAGCCCCACATTCAACGACACTGCCTCCTTGAGAACTGTAAGAAGCACAGCGAAGATATCTCCTTATTATATCTTCCTCCTGTGTATCTGTATCTTTTGTCGATGCTGAATCTTTTCACGCTATTACCATGAGAACTTGGATTATACAGGGGAGCACATTCATACCATGCTGAAGCCATTTCACCCTTCCACACATTCATTGAAAAGAAATATTAC
Organism: Creontiades dilutus; assembly: GCA_031894815.1. NCBI lineage: Eukaryota > Metazoa > Arthropoda > Insecta > Hemiptera > Miridae > Creontiades > Creontiades dilutus. The sequence goes on along the minus strand of JAVIWC010001773.1, from coordinate 2,092,605 downwards.
ATATTTTGATCACCCCTTGGTATAAAAGCTATCATTTTTTATTTCTTAATACTTTCTCTTGAGCTGGTGAGTTATTAGAACAAATTTTCTTCCATCAATATAATGTTAATATTACTGGTTCTACGTCTGCTCAATTCGGCAGCTTTACATTGTGCAACATTGAAGGAAATCTGTATAAACTCCAATCCTATTTGATATTCACAAAAATGAACAAGCCAGCAGTAACGTATTTGTTTTTTACGGAATAGTAAATTAAGGTATTGGAAATAACCATTAGATAGTGAATATAATTCCAACACTCTTCCAATATTTGCAATGAAGCTAAGAATCGGAATATTGCCATCTCCCGTAGAATTAGCTATGAGTTGAGAAAGTTGTGCGAAGCCTCTGATCAAATGTGCTTTCTGGGTTTTTCTCCTCGAATTTTCTTCAACGAATGGGAAAGAACGACCCGGGCGAATTGAAAAGGACAAGACGACTTTCAATATTTATTCATGTGACGAAGGGTTGCGTAACTCCCATCGATCTGCACCCTCCCACCTCGTACACTTGAGCTCGGGGGTTTGACGTTGTTACTTCGCCTATTTCCAACGATTAAATGACGTCATTACTCGGGAATGGAACAGACTTCGGCTCGGTTATTTTCGTTGATGATATTTTTTACTTGAGTTGGTACTTTATGGCTATAAAAATCGTCGCATAACGCTTAAAGTATAAACAAACATAGCAGCGCAAAGTGTGACAATGCGCAAAAACCAATTTTAACATTCTAAGAAATAGAAATTCGGTAGTGTTCGAAGGTCTGGTGACATCTCTGACAGATCCTATACACAGCGGAGTGGGATTTAGACTCAAGCGCTTGGAAGAGTGCGTTGTACTCACGTGACGGTCGTGATCGGTGATATTCTCGCGACGTCACGTCTTGAGTGTCTGCCATATCACCACTCTTGCAACCAAAGACACAAACTGAAATGGTTGTCTGCTTTACCATTTCATTTTGTGGTTTGTGGCTTGTTAGGTTTCATGAACTGCCATCTGAGACGTCGCCCAAATCTCATCTGCATCTCCAGGAAATGTCGTTTGAAACTTCGAGAAATGCAGTCGCAAACTTCGGGAAATGCCCTTTAAACCTTCGGAAAATGCCTATTGAATTTTCAAGAATCGCCATATGAGTCCTCAGGAAAAGCAGTCTTAAATTTGAGCAAATGCATGAACTTGTAAAAGTCGTTGGCCTGTTCACTCCAATCAAACTTTTTTTTGTTTGTTAATAGTGATTTTTCTAGTGGAATTGAAAATGATATAGATTTCATTTAACAATATTTCATTTCTTAACATTATAAACATTAGAGAAGCTTACAACAAAATCTCCCCCTAGTTCATTGAGTTTATTGCTTTTACTGCTGGGATTCTACTAGTAAGTCCAACGATTTGGTTCTGTCGAGTCGCCGAAGTTCCGTTATCCAAGACATTGAGCATTTCTGGGTTCTCGTGTTTGTCGAGGCGTTGCTCGTGTGGGACAATTCGCGAACCCCACATTTTAAGAAATACGAATCCGGAAGGATTCGAAGGTGTGGTGACATCCCTGACAGATCCTATACTCAGCTGAGTAGCCTTTGGGCTGAAGCGCTTGAAAGGGTGCGTTGTACTACGTGACGGTCGAGATAGGTGATTCTCTTGACTTTACGCCTCGATTGTCCGCCATGACATCAAACTATCAACGAAAGCCCCAAACTTAAATTATTTTCTACTTTACTTAGTTTCATTGTCTCAGTGCTTTTAGTTCATGAAATGCCATTTGAAACGTCTTTCAAATCCAATCTGTATCTTCAGGGAATGTCGTTTGAAACTTCAACAAATGCCGTCAGAAACGTCTGGAAATGACCATTAATCCTTCAGAAAATGACATTTGACTTTTCAGGGATTGCCACTTGAATCTTCAAGAAAAGAAGCATGAACTTGAAATAGTCATATATGTTAGTGAAATAGGGCTAATCAAATTTTGATTGTTGTTAATAGTGATTTTTCTACTGCAACTGAAAATAATTTACATTTTATTTAACAACATTTCATTTCTTAATATTATTGCACTACTTATAGGTTTGCACAACTAAATCCAATGGTTTGGTTCTTTTGAGACGCCAAAGTTCCGCTGCTCTATCTAAAACATTTATGGGTTCTCGTGTCTGTGGAGGCGTTGCTCCTGCTTCCTTGCGTACTTGACAATTATAATTGTTAAGCCCCACAAACAAAAGTTACGTCCCAGAAGTGTTGTTGCGGAGGGCCTTCTGAGCAACCACTGTGGATGTATTTTAGTTCAGTTCGTTAGGATTCCGAGAGTTCGGACAGTGCAAGGCCCATCAGCAGATATATTCTTCCAAAAATATGGGAAGAGCAGGCTCGTACAAGTGACGGGGAGACAAGGAGAATTCAAGGTATGGGCTCTTCTACCTAGCATTTCCTTTCTTTAATTGACAGGCAATGTTGGAATCTTATGGAAAAACAATTCTAGGAATCTAGGCCTGCCGGAAGTTGATTGTCTTCAAAGTTCCTCGATATCTGTCAGAGAAGGCAGCAAACAACGGAATTGGAGTAGGACTGGAAATTGAAAATTGACTGAATTAGAGTTGACTGAATAGATCACATGACTCCCGAACCTTCCTATCCTAATTTGAGACACACACCATACCGGTTACAGGTCAGATATCTTGTACGGGAATGATCGATGCCAACTCACTCTACCAGCAATTTTTGGATCTAAACAGTATAAACTCTCTTGCAACAGATTAGTTGACTGAATAGATCACATGACTCCGGAATGAAAATTTGCCCAGGCAAATAATTATTTGCTGGACGGTCTCTATCCACAAGTCCCGATGAATGTCATCATTTCGCTTTCGAAGTTAGGATTTTTAAAATTTTTACACCTCCGGATAATGCCATCGGAATTCTCAGGAAATCCCATTTGAAATATTCATTTGGCTCTTTACGCCAATCAAACATTGAAACAACTGAGCAGGATTTGAACTGAGTAATTTGCTTATTAATATTTTCCTTTTACCTGCGATGGGACGCAACTTTTGTATTGTCATTGTTATTTTCTGTTTATTCATTGTTTCTAAAATTTGAAACTGATCTTTTCTCGAATATGGTGGAATTATAATTGAAAATCGACCAAAAAATGTACATAACAAGACACAAAGAAATAAACCTCGATACAGCGTTGAGTATTGAAATAGCCTTTTCAGCGGAGAACTTATGGTCCTTGGTGAATGGATGCTTTCGTAATGGGAATTAAGGAACAGAAATGCCAACTGAAACATCGTACGAATAGTATCTGTACCTTAAGGAACTGCCATAGGGACTCCAGGAAAAGCCATCTAAACTCAAGAAATTGTCATTCAAACTTCGGAAAATGTAGTTTGAACCTTCAGGCAATGCCATTTGCGTCTTCTGAAAATCCCATCTGAAATTGGGCAGTTTATCACTACCCAACATTGAAACAATCGGACTGGATTATTATTTATTTTTTGTTTAACCTTTGCGTTGCCTTACTTATTTCTTGTCCCTGAAATTTGGAACGAAGCTTTTCTGGCAACGGTAGAGTGCAGTTACAATTTCGCAAGTAGCTCTAACCAGTTGATTGAGTTAATTTTGTTCCTATTCAAGTTGGAAGTTGAAATTTGGATTGGTTCGGGTGTGGTTATTTCCTCTATTCAACGATAACTTTATCGTACAAAAATAAAGACATTCTAGTTATGTGTACATCGTGTAGCTGTAAACGTAACAAGTGGTAGGGGTTCTATTCAGCGATAGTACTACATCAATTTATTTGGGGCGGAGGTCCGTGTGGTACTTCCTTTCCAAGCGTTGAATTTTTCTTCCATTTATTTATTGTTACAACTGATTTAAATTAATACAAATCATCTAGCAACTCTATTTAGAATGAAGTAACGTCAGTTTTTGTGGTTCAGTAGATCATTATCTAAGACAAGTCAAAACACTAATCAGCGTCTGGGCACAACTAGGTCCTGCGGCTTGGTCCTCTTGAGTCGCCGTACCTCTTCTCTGTTGTCCAGGGTATACAGGATTTCGAGATTTTAGTGTCTGTGAAGCCGAATTTCGTGATCCGCTGCAATTCTTCGTATCCCGTCACTCACCATTTCCATTTTGAGGTCGCGGTGGAGATCAGTTGTCCTGAAATACCAGGGTGCGTTGACAATACTCCTTGAGATTTTATTTTAGAGTGTCTCGGTAGTTTTGACATTTCTATTACTTGTGCAGCCCCATGTTGGCAGCCATCGGCCCAGACCGGCTTAATCACTTGCTGAAACTACAGCAATTCGTTATGGGTGGATAGTTGAGATTTCCTGCCCAGCGTAAGCGTTGAAGAGGTGTTTGAAGGGGGAGGTTTCCTGTGCAGTTTGAGATGCTCGCGTTTGGATGATTAGAAGTTGTAAAGATGGCGGTATGACAGCTCTACAACATCGCTGATGTGGAGAATTTCAAGGTCTCGGTGAAGAACTGAGTTTCTTGTGTACCTGACGTGATGAGTCTGAGCACTCGGTTTTGTTGTACGTGGATTCTATTAATTTGGGTGGCCCTGGCGGATCCCCAAAGCCCTGAAATGTACTGGCATATAGGTCTAATCAGTGAGAGGTACTACAATCTGGGTGTGGTGGTAAACAATTCTGTTTGTACTATTGTCCTTCGTGGGCTGACAAGTGCCCTTACTGTTCGAGAGGGCACAGCTAATTAATAGTATAATAACACACCTCTCTTTAGAAATAATATGTCGTGTTTTCAAGTCGTAGGAAGGAATGTGTCTCACCTCGTCGAAGGAAACCGTGTTCTATAACCCCGACTAGGAAATAAACGAAAATAATTGTATGAATGTGCCATTATAGCAGGGGTTCTAAAAGTGGGCGCCGAATTTCCCAGGATAGGTGTAGCGGGTTCCTGGGCACAGGCCAACTTGGCCAGTCGCGATGAAGGTTGAAGCGCCAACTGGCGCTCACGCAGTTGGTGAGATCGGCCGATTTATCTATGGAGGATCAATATTGGTTTATTATTTTCAATAATCCTTTTTAAGTGTAAAGCTAAATTTAATTGAAACCAGCCCTCAAACGTTGTGACATTACATTTCAAGCTGCGTAGTTTTAAATCTGGAATGTTCGTCCGTTAGGAACGGGTGTGGTTGGTGCTATGATACGATATATTTTGGAAGGGCTCAAATGGAAGGATTTATAGCCATAATTCTAGGTATGGCTGCTTGTACAACGTTATTAGTTGGAGCATCATGAATTCGCGCATTTTCGGAGAGTTTTAAGACTTAATGAAGAATCATCGCAGTTTTACACCCCCTGTCAATCCGTGAGTTAGTCCGTTGGAAGGGGCACAAGCAGCCACACTTATATTTTATTGAAAGAAAAATCTGCTATTAAAAGTAGGTATAGCCGTAAGTAATTATAATGGATATGTGGGAGAACTTGTTGATTCCATTTGGAATAAGGTTCTTAGGAGAAAAAGTAGGGAAGGGGTATGCAATTTAATGAGAGAAATTGAGTTGGAAGAGAAAAATTGAATTAGTTTACCTTATGGGAAAATTTCGGATAAACTTGGTAAAATTCTGTCGCGTTTCAATGTTGGTTTCAAGAATAAAAATAATCTGAAAGCTTCTTTGGGTTTGGTTAAGGATAACATTAACTTTCAGGGTAAAATTGGGGTTTATAAACTACTCGTAAAATGTTCATGTGGGCTTGAGGACTTTGGTCAAACTGGTAGGAAATTTAGAGAGATTTCAGGGACAACAAAGGTGATTCTGCCTTTGCAAGTCATCTGAATTAGTCCAATTATAGCTTTATTTCTGATCTGACAAACAGTCAAACTTTCGCCCTAAGGTAGGTATGTTGGATGTGCTAGATAAATTCGAAATTGTTAAAAGTGATAGGTCAGGAAAATGTTTAAATGGAAAACATTTCACCATTAATGGATTCATTTTGGTTTATTATTCATAAATAATAAACGTAATAGTACGTTTCAAAGGGTGTAGAATCCGAATCTGCAATAAAAAATTTTCCGTCCGTCCGCCGTACGCCGTACGCACGATATCTCCGAAACGGCTGGAGCAAAAAATCTGAAATTTTCAGGAAAAATCCATTTTGGTCCGACGACGCCCCAATTCTTGAGCCAGCTCCCTCACTCAATTTAAAATGCCCTTTAAGGGCTGTAAAAGTTTTGTAAAATCCCTGAAAACCTCAAAACTAGTCGAATCGGCCTAAATATTTACCTATTTGAAGAACGTAGGTCAAACCATTAGGAATCGAAATCGTATGGCCAGATTTATGGTGACAACATTTGCGTTTTTTGGTTTATTATTGTTTGTTTGTAACCTAGTGATGCCGATAGCGTCGAGTTGTAGTGAATGTGGATACTGGAGTGATAGCCGATGTGGATACTTGTAGTTTATAGCCGATACACGGGTTGAAGCATTCTGATGTATGAAACGCTGATAATATATAGGTAAATATTATTACTGGGGATTATTATTCAATATTATTACTGGGGTAAATAAGTAGTCTTTCACTCGGGTTTATTATTCAATTGACTTGCGTTCATGATGTGAATCTGTACTAAGCTTCGGAGTGTGCGTGTTTCACAGGTGATAGAGCGATTATTGAATTTCAGGAGATACGCATAGAGCACGTAAATCTGTTCCCAACCAAAATACCTATTTGGATTGATCAGTTGATCATATTTGTGTGCCTCCTGAAATTCAATAATTGCTCTTTCACCTGTGAAACACGCACACTGCAAATTCTTTCAGTGTCGTTTATTATTCAATTTTATTCATTTGAGTTGCATTCATGATTTGAATATCTACTGAGCTTTGGAGTGTGCGTGTTTTACAGGTGATAGAGCGATTATTGAATTTCAGGAGATATGCATAAAGCACGTAAATCTGTTCTCAACCAAAATACCTATTTGGATTGATCAGTTGATGATATTTGTGTGCCTCCTCTACATCAGTCTACCTTTGGCTACATCGTCTAAATTTGGGTTGGGGGAAGTTTTAACGCAATACGAGCGCTAAAGAACTTGATAAATTATGGATGTCTTTATTGTGGGGGGGTATTGAGGTTCAATAAAAAAACGCTGCAAATTCTTTCACTGGGTTTATCATTCAATTGGCTTGCGTTCATAATTTGAATTTCTACTAAGCTTTGGAGTGTGCGAGTTTCACAGGATAGAGCGATTATTGAATTTCAGTAGGCACACAAATATGATCAACTGATCAATCCAAATAGGTATTTTGGTTGAGAACAGATTTACGTGCTCCATGCATATCTCCTCTACGTCCCTTTCACTTTCCTGAGCTTGTAGGATTCAATCTCCTTTCACCTGGGCCTACATAAGATGTGCTATCAGTGATGTACTTTCTGTTCATGTTTGGTACTGATGATGACCTAACCGTCGAATCGATTCAACTATGTAACTCATTATTTTCGTGGGCATATAGACAACGTTCTATCTTACTCCGTTTTTATTGAAATGGGTTTCCACAATTTCGTCACGAGTGATTTAGTCCGTATCCGTTTTTCACCTTCTCAGCGACCATCCGCTGCTTTCCCACTACTTTTCTTGTTTAAATGAAAATTAAATGTTTGGTTCTACTTAAAAATACCTAATTCCTTATAAACTGCTATTTATAAATGATAGAGTGCACCACCTGGTCAAAATCGGGTTGACCAAGTGGTGAACGTCTAATCCTATTATGTATAACCTGTCTTACCTGGCTTTGCCTTGGCCTCTCCATGATGATCCGCTTCGGTGTCGCCTCCAATCAGCAATTATCAAAATTCTGAGAATAGAGGAAATTGAAAGTTTTTTTTATAGTGTTTTAGTCTCACAAAATATACGGGTGGCAGAATATTCTTAACTACAAAAGACGCACTGGTATTTGTTTTCTGCAATACTCAAGTTCACGTTCGCGCTTGAGGGAAGCCCACGCTGCCCCGTCATCGTGACTTGACGATTGTAACAACAACAACAACATTAACTAATGAATTATTAATCTAAAACAATACTATTAACAAAAATAGAAAACAAGGAGTAAAGTGAAGCAAGCAGTAACCGAACAAAAAACGCGAATAGAACGGAAGTGGCAACGGTTGTTGGTTTCGTTATCACTGTTATCACCAACATTTTGAAGGCACATACCTTCTTCATGTAGTATAAATCGACCAAAAACCGCTGCCCCGTCTATGACTTGACGATATGTAACAACAACAACAACAACATTAACTAATGAATTATTAATCTAAAACAATACTATTAACAAAAATAGAAAACAAGAAGTAAAGTGAAGCAAGCAGTAACCGAACAAAACCGCGAATAGAACGAAACTGGCAACGTTGTTGGTTTCGTTATCACATAATACCAAATACACAACTGATCACCCACCAAATCCAACATTTTGAAAAGTAAATCCATGGCAGTACAAGTGGCTTCCTTCAACGTAATGGATATATACAACAGTTTCGAACTGGCTGAGGACGAGATGGACGATTTAGAGTTCATCATTGGTAGGTTCTCCGATTATTTTGTTGGAAAAACCAATTTGACTTATGAGAGATTTTGTTTTAATAAGTGCAATCAGTTAGATGGCCAAACTTTCGACGATTTCCTCATCAAAATCAAAAATTTAGCATCGTCCTGCGAATATGCCTCGTTAAAAGATAGTTTATTGACGGAAGAGGAATACCTTCTTCATGTAGTTAAATCAGTGTTTTATTCACATTGTCATTGAGTACTGGACGTTTTTGATTAAATCGGTTACCAAAAACCGCTCAGCCCCGTTGCATGACCACTAGGACAAGATAACTGACGATATGTAACAACAACAACAACATTAACTTGAATGAATTATTAATCTAAAACAATACTATTAACAAAAATAGAAAACAAGACCAGAAGGAATGTCAATTTCCAGTAAAGTTGAAGCAAGCAGTAACCGAACAAAAAATACAAAAGATAAATTGCGAAATAGAAAAACGAAGAAGTTCCAAGTAGGCCTTGGCAGTTTGTAGCAACAGACTTATTCTCAGTGAGGAAAAGAATTCAACATACTCCGGTTGATGTAGGTTCGCTCACAAACATCATCATCGGTAATCAAAATATTAAAAAAATGGTTCGCTACTCATGGGATACCAACGAGCAAGGCAATAAATTTAGTGCCGAAAATTTACTAACATCACCTCACTTTGCAAGATCAAATGGATTGGCCGAGAGATATGTACAGGAAGGTAAAAATCAAACTAGCATGTATCCATCGTAACTCGAAAGTGACTTGGGATCTCCGGTTCAAAGATTAATGAGCAGAAAAACAATACATCTAATGAACAACCAGTAGTAGTATTCGCTAAACGTCTCAAACACAGACACGAAACAAGAAGTAAAAAAGTTTGCTCTAAGAAGCAGTAACCGAACACAAACATGTTCATAGAACGAAATTGGCAAAGATCGGTTGATGGAGTTGAATACCGTCGCAACTCGTGGTACATCCGTTAAAAGAATACCAAAATCCGAAGATCCCACAACACTGTGAATTTTTGAACTTTCAACGAAGGGGATGTCAACTAATGGTTATATGCAGCGTTTATTAAACCGAATTCCGATGGACCAAAAACGCGCTCGCCACTCGGCTCTCGCGCGCGTCAAGTGACGTTCATTATGTTCACATTCATATCCATAATCAGTTGTAACTTCTAACAGTGTTGGTGTATTTCAATTGTATTTTAACATAATACCAAATACACAACTGACAATACTATTAACAAAAATAGAAAACAAGAAGTAAAGTGAAGCAAGCAGTAACCGAACAAAACCGCGAATAGAACGAAACTGGCAACGGTTGTTGGTTTCGTTATCACCAACATTTTGAAGGTACATACCTTCTTCATGTAGTATAAATCAGCGGAGTATTTTACCCCGTTTTTATTGAAATGGGTTTCCAAAACTTCGTTGCGAGTGACTTAGTCCGTGTAAATCAACTTTTAAACTTGAAATCCACGTTTTATAGAAACGGTGTGAATCGATGTTGATGGACTTTTAAGGGTAACCATGTTAGTGATAACGAGATAGGAGTGATAACGTAGCCAACAACCGTTTCTATTTTCGTTCTATTTTGTACGTTGTTGAAACCCGTCTGTTTTAAATCAATTCAAGTCTCTGGTTCCGAAAAACAATGATCAACTTTAACCATGGTTTGGGATTGTTGCTGAAACCGGCCCTCAATCACTAGATTACTTTGGTACGCAGTTGGTTAGTGATACATCACCTCCTTTTGATTTGACAGTGAAGCAACCCAGTAATCATTTTAAAAAGCATGAAAAGATACCCTCGTAAATTCCGTTATTCGTGCTGCATGTTGCTTTCCGTTAGAAGTTATGTTTAGTTACGAATTTGTCAATCATAAAATGGTCACCGTACTTACCTGTGCCATGGTTGTAATGATATCAATTACGTTGGATGATTCTACAGGAACAAGGTACATTGTGTTATAGCTTGAAGAAGAGTACTCTATTATTAGTTGACATGGTTGATTGATCTTCATTTCCCGTCATCTAATATTCGATAATTGTCGTAGATATTCAGTCCCTATTCTCGTCTTCCGAGAAATCACCCTTATCCATAGTTTGTGGTATAATTTATTAACCCTCAATGACGCACGGTATCTTTCTGGATACCTTTTACTTCAATCTCAATTCCAGCGAATGAGAATGACAATTATTAATGAAAATGGGTCCTTGGTCCACTCAAACACCCGATTGGCATGATAAATTATCTCTCAACGGTTGTAATCGCTTTTGGTTTATTATTAAAAAATAAACCATTGTAATCGCTCTTGAAAAAAAAAAGTCTAACCCTCCCTGAAAATTCCATGGTTTACGTTTCAAAGGGTGTAGAATCCGAATCTGCTATAAAAAATTTTCCGTCAATATTAGTCCGACAAATCCCCAATTCTTTAGCCAGCGCTCTCACTTAATTTAAAGTGCCCTTTAAGAGTTGTCGAAGTTTTGTAAAATCCCTAAAAACCTCAAAAAAAGTCGAAGCGGCCTAAATTTGTACTCTTTTTGAAAAACTTTCCATGAGGAATCGAATGAGCCCTTCCCCAGGTTCGTAGCTCAAACCATTCCCGATATACATTTGCCATTGGTGCCAACATTTGCGATTTTTTGGTTTATTATTGTTTATGTTTTCATCGCAGTAGCCTAGTGATGTAGTAATGTGGATACTGGAGTGAACTCCCAAAAGACTTTGTAGCCGATACACGGATTGAAGCATTCTGATACGCATGAAACGCTGCAAATTCTTTCACTGGGGTTTATTATTCAATTGGCTTGCGTTCATAATTTGAATTTCTACTAAGTTTTGGAGTGTTCGTGTTTCAGAGGTGATAGAGCGATTATTGAATTTCGGGAGGCACACAAATATGATCAACTGAACAATCCAAATAGGTATTTTGGTTGGGAACAGATGTACGTGCTCTATGCATATCTCCTGAAATTCAATAATCGCTCTATCACCTGTGAAACACGCACACTCCAAAGCTTAGCAGAAATTCAAATCATGAACGCAAGCCAATTGAATAATAAACCCCAGTGAAAGAATTTGCAGCGTTTTTTTCTGATGGCTAAGTGGGTAGCTAGAGAACAGGAACTAGGATGCCTATCTTCCTGTTCCGTTGCCGAAGTTGGTGTTGATTATATCATACTTGAAAGAAATATAACTCAAGTTCCAACAATGTCTTCAAAACAAATAAGGAAAAAGTCACTGAATATTGTCTCAGAAAGAATCCTACAAGATACAACTAAAATTGAATTTTATCATTCATCCTAATTCAAGAAATTGTGAATCAAAAGAAGAACATAGACTTGAAAGAAAATGTGGACAAAATTGGGATTCATCAATATTTTTTTATCTTGGGATGTTAAGGGTTAATTAAGTTAGGTACTTAGGTATTTATGAAATCGGGTATACTTTACTTTTCAAGATATTGAGGATTCTTACTGTAGGACTGATGTGGTCATTACAGACTAATAATAGTAAATTGTCTTTGTTTCAGGTGAGTACTGTTGACATTAGTAATGAAGAGACTGGGCTTGGTAAGTGATAAGTGTATACAAGTTGTAGACAGCCAAAATACCGCGTGTTTACACTAAGTTGTCTGCTTCCTCTGGGGCACATTCAAGTGAGAGCCTATTGGAATTGATCCAGGGGGATTTGGGACAACACCGATAGTTTCATTTTAGTTCATTCTGAGACCGAATCCGTTGCAACACCATTCTGTGTATGTGTATTTATATCTGTGAGTGGATGTGAAATAACGGTGTCATTCCATAAGTCTGAACTGATTGCCGAGATCCTTCTTCAAGTTCGATCTCAATTCTACTCAATTTGTGCTATGAGCCTCAGAAATTTCAATTTTTGTTGTGGAAGAGAGGGAATTGAAGCAGATACTGGCAAAAAGTTTTCTCATGCATTGCATGCATTACGGGGACTTTCCCGAGTCCGGGTTTCATAACATCAAATTTATACATGATATTTTTTAAATCTTTTTCTATCCCGTAGAAAAGAGAAACAAAAACACCTGAATTACCACTCCCATCATACGCTTCCTTTCATAAAGAAATTTGAAACTAAAATAAGTTCTACTTGCACCAAATTATTAATTGAATCCATTCACTCACCCTCTTTCTCAATGAAAATTGAACGGTCTCATATATGTTAAAATTACGCCAAAATCTTAATTGCACAAAAAAAGGTGTTATGAATTGGTCGATAAATCTCGCTTGCCCATTCTCTCTCTTGTCAGCAAAACCAAAGTTTCCGAAGTTTGTTGTACCACTACACTAAAACTGGGAAGGTTCAAAATTATAATGATGAAAATTGGTCAAAATCAATTTGTTTGTCACCAAAAAAACACGCTTTTTCGCCGTTCCCCCTCAAATTCTTTTCTTCCGTCGCTAAAATTCGAAATTTCCGTAGTACCAGTGTAGGTTAGATCGTTTCTGATGCCATTCTGGCCCTATCTGGCTCGACTTGACGGATGCGACAGTAGTGGGTTTCCCTCACTCTTTCTTGATGGTACTGCAGGCCCTCGTGTCCCCTCTGGCGTTGGCCACATTCTATGAGTGTGCCCGGGTTTTTGTAGCACGCAGTACTCATTAGGGGCAAGAGTTAATGGCAGCTACACTCAGTATAAAATGTATCCGTACATCCACTTGGCTTTTCACGAATTTTGTAGCTGCGCCTCACGGCCCTAAAATATTTCGATACTATTTTAAGAGTGAGTTTACAGAGGTCTTAAATAACGTATTTCGAGTCAATTTCCCAACTAAACAAACCAGGCCAAATCGTCATCAGACGTTCACAAATTGATTTTTATAAAAGCAAAAAAATGTTCACAGTCCAAGGGCGCAAGAAAACCGAGCTCAAAAACTGGATTAATAGCTAGTGGGCCCTCGTTTTGCTTGATAACTTCCAACAATTAAGACTTCATCTAATCGACGAGTTTCTGAGTCCTACTGGTTGGTATCTGGGAGCACTTGTGCCATGCAGGTATCTGGAGAACGTACAATACCATAACAATACAATACACGAACAATAATTATAACAAATCATGAAAATTGTTTAAGAATTCTGTTTTTGAAAGTTGTTTTTGAAAGATGTTTTTTCTCATGTTTGTATTGGCCCTCACTAACCTGGATGAATTCTATTAGACTTCCCTGTATTGTGAGGTACCCACAATTACAAGTAATTACAATTATTGTAATTGGTCCACATCAATTCCTTTTCAAAAATTACAGTAGCTGTAATTTCCTGTCGACAATTACAATTACTGTAATTGGAAAATGTAATTTCCAAAGACCAATTACAAACAACTGTAATGGCAACTACAGTAAAATTGGAATCGAACCAAAAAAGAGTCGTGAAAATTGATTCGGAATCGCTGGATTTTTTTCAATTTTCAATGTTTGAACTGCAAAATCTTCAATGTTTTTTCACGGGTTCGATCTTAGAATGGCCTGAAAAGGATTTGTATGCAGTTATTATTTTGTTCCTCGTTGTGAAGTCGTTCCTGACTCTGTTGGGTTAATTCCAATGGACTTCCCTATACTGGCGGAGGCTTGCTTAAGAGGGACGTCCTAAAATCGTGTTTTTATGAATACCCGTTTTCTACTTCAGCTCCAAGACTGCTGGCCTAAGCAAACTACTCTAGCCCCTCATCTCAGTCCTTGATCGGGATTAGAGGATAAAATTGATTGAAATTATTAACCCATTACGTTTAAATGACTCGTGAAGTTATTCGGTTTGGTTCGCTCATCGTAAACCGTTCCGCTCCTACGATTTTGACGGCGCTGTTAATCGGGCTCGCTCGTTATCCGTTAAATAAACAGCCGTCTGTTATGAACGAGCGATTACCGTATGAAATCCTCGTATACATTTACCGTATCTCGCGGGGGAACGGGAACGGGGACAAAACAGTGGAGGGCTCCGAGGGCCCTAGAAAAATCCCGGTTAGCTGTGAGTCCGGCGGGCGGCGGTTTTTGACGCGATCGATCCGGAAGGTGCTAGTGCATTCACCGCATCTGTGGATGCTCTTAGGCACACGGAATTTGTAGTATCCAGTCTTGTTTCAACCCGAACGTAGTTCGGGAGACCTTCGAGCCGAGCGGTAACTTTCACCGTCCGCCCTTCGACGTCAAGGGCAAAAGGGCTGAAATACAGCGATGGGAACTGTGACTGCGAGCTATGACTGGGAACTGCTCTTTTTAACCGTGCTGTGAACAGTGGGTCCCTTGTAGGATTTCAGGTTATGACATGGATATTTTAGCTTGGAAAAATTAGATGTCGTTGTTTTCAGCCTGAAAAAATGTTACCCTATACCAATAAACAAAAACACCATGGCTGCTTGGGTTTTCCTGAAATCTTGGTAATTTCTATCTCATTAAAAGTGAGAAACTGGACCAATAAACAAAAACTCCATGGTAGATTGGGTTTTCCTGAAATCTTAGTAATTTCTATCTCATTAAACGTAAGACGCTGAACCAATGAAAAAAACACCATAGTAGCTTGGGTATTTCTGAAATCTTGATAATTCTCCACCCCAAACATCAACACCATATTTAAGATGTGAAAGTACCAGGCAAAAGAAATCATTTTCAGCAATTTGATGGTTAAAAAACCTGATAAAATTATGAAAAAAAATCGTAATTTCTTCACCAACAAATTTATATGAATATCAAATTTCATTGATTTATCGAACTGGACTCTCAAATATTTAAAGTGGCGAGCGAAAGAGAATGACCGACACAAACTTTGACGCATTGCAATAACAATCGTAATCATTAAACTTAATCTGTTTTTTAGTTATTAACATTATCGAAATGAAGGGATACATTTGACAATTGAAGTTTTTTCTATGTTAAGGCTCAAACCATTACGATCCGTTTAAGTTTGGATTAGGCTGAATTCATGGCGTGCGCATTGCTACACATATTTGCACTTCGCTCCGTGCAGTGCTCCTCTCGTAAAAGTGACGAATTACTCGTAGTTGCTCGCGGTGGGCCATCAAAGATTGAGCCGCCCGACAGTCAACCCCGAGCGACCCCGCATGTGTGTAACGGGGCAGATGCTCGCTACTTGGCGAATATTCGTCCCCTTTAAACTGGGGAAAAGACCGTCACTGGCCGAGCCTCCCGAATCACGGTTGCTCGGCATTTGGCGAATCACTTCAACAGTACTGAGGAACTGGCGAGAACCTGCTCGATGAATGCATTCGCATTCCTGAAAGGAAATACAGGAATAATAAATTTGGAGTTTTTAAAAATGAATTCATCCTCTCTGCCTTTCCATCAGGTTTTTAGTCGAAACGGCACAAACAAATCCACCTAAATGTCATGTAAATATGCTCGAACCCAGGACGAATATACTACAGGACAATCGCATGGCATCCTTTCACCCTTGTTGGACATTAGGAGCGGCGTTTTTTATCTCGTGGAGAGTCGGGAATTTGCGTATCCGTTTGATGCATCCGCCCTAATCGCAAAAAAGGGGACGTCAGCGTTGGATTGATCAGGAAGTCGACATCGCAATCCGCGCATCTCATCCTGTTTCCGGCACCGGAGGTCGTGGCCCTCAGCCTGCAGTGAAATGCTCTTACCGATCAGAGAGGCGCAAGATTTAAAAATTTTCTCCTTTGAAAGGTCAGATTTGGTAATTTGAAGAATTTGAATTAATTTTATTGATTGAACCGGAAAAATCGTCACCGCATTGTAACTGTTCGTATGATAGGTAAATGTGATTAAGTGAATATGATGGTAAATATGATTAAGTGTTTTAATACGCTTCCCAGAAATTATTACACAAAGGTGTTTCTGTATTAGACGGCCCTTCTTTACAGGGTGTTAACCTAAGGTGCCCATATTTGTAATGACCTCAAAGCGGGACACGCATTAATAGCCCCCCCCCCCCCCCCCCCCAAGATACCGCGTGAATGATATTTTCTACATTGACACAACTAAACGTCCTAAACTCATTATTTTAACTTTTTTTTTTAAATTTATTAATTTAAATATTACACAATACGCATTAAAATACTACACAATATTGATACACTTCTTAAATGCTTGAGCACTGTTTGAGCACTTAAATTTACAAAAATAAGAATAGGAAAAACTTTACTGTTCAGGTACTAATAATAGCACAATTACACTAATTGGACCATATGCAATTTCTTTGTTGCTTCTTTATTTATATTGTGAAAGAGTCAGTCAAGAACATTTCATTTCAGCGTATAATATTGAATACTATTTAAAGCGGGACGTGTATTTTTTTACCCTGTCAAAGCGGGACATAATAGCGTCCCCCGTGTAAATCTGGGGACAGCGGGGCGGATAGTCTCCGCAACTTAACCCGAAGAACCTGCCACAGGCTTGGAATAGATTCTTCTACTCATTTCTGACAAGAAGTGTTTCCTACAGGAATGTGTGTACAGGTCGTTGGTACAAAGCATCCTCTCGTTTGGAATCACATCCTGGGGAGGAGCTTCGTCCTCTGTCCTCTGTTACCTAAAAATAATGCAGCGAACCAGATTAAAAGTATTTTTCTCGGAAACCCCCCAGATTTCCTTCAGATCAGGTTTTTCGCGAGTTGCCGGTGTTCTCAATCATGTGATGTGTGATCAATTATATCTGAAGGATTGCTAAAAATTGCTTCTATCACAATTATACCTATCACTTCAGAATCGATCGGCAATTGCAACATTACGCCTTGCGTCCGTCAGTTGTTTCCAGCTTCCCTAGCATCGTCTCAAATCTAATAACCAGCCAGAGACACATTTATTTCAACCTCCCCGTTCTCTTAAGCAAACCAAAATGTACAGTCTCCTACCCAGTATTCCCGAAGCCAATACAAAAAACTTATATTTACCTAGCTAAGTAGTCTAATGTAGAGCAATTCTTCAACAGCATTTATAAATATTAAGGTTATTTTCTTTGAGATCGTTGATCAACATATAGGCTTACATATTATATTATATTTCCTGTGAGAAAGGTTAATTTAATTTTAATTTTCCGCAATGCATCTAGTTAATTTCTACTTTGTACAAAATTCCGATGATTTTTTACTCCCCCACGCTACACGAAACGTAGATCCACGGCGTGAGGTAATTTTCAGTATTTAAGAGCGTTTGAACTTTTTTTCCATTATTTTTCAATTTCTTAAGGTATATTTCTGTTGTTTTGCCCATGCTGTAATTTTGTGGGAATAAATACCTATTCATTCCTAGAAATTTTGTTTGAGAGGTTTCGTTTTCAAGTCATTTCAATTTTAAAGTTTTTTCCCCCTGTTTTTGATCTTAATTCAGTAAAATGGCATTAACTCTAGTTGATGCTCAAGAAAATTCAATTTTGACCATACCGTTAAAAAGAGCGTTACATTTTCTATCCCCTAGTGTATCAAAAAAATATTGTAGGTTAGTGCAACAGGTGAAAAATCAGTCGGAAAAGTAAGATAGCTGTATAAATGAGATAATTTAATGTTATATCATCGTAATCGCGCACCGCCTCCATGCCATTCTGTTGTGACTGCCTATGCACCAGCATCTTGTCGGCGTACTCTTCATTGCTGAATCTATTCTGCATAATTATCTGCGTACGAATGAAGTAGGTAATACGTATGCAACAAAGCCGTGGACTCTAAGGTAGGAGGTTGTACGAAGCTGAATAATTTTCCATTCTTCCCATCGAAGAGGTCGGGTGATTCAGAGTTCAAAGGATTGATAGGGACACTAAGCTCGTCCGTTGTAATTATAGCATAAAAAGTCCATTTTTCGTTAAAAACTTCAATTTTAATGGGAAAAGGAAATTTTCATTCAAACGAAATTTTCCCTTCTAAATTCTACTGCACAAGCAATTTTTGTAAATCGTCGTTTAAGAAGCATCATGGCATAAATACATTTCCTTCGGTTTTCAGGAAAGTGAAAAGACATTATAATTCCCAATGTTGACTTTCTTTTTTGTTTCGGCATCTTTTTCAGAGTATTACTGCAGTTTGCTGGAATGGAGTTCGCTAGAGAAAATGTCATAATTGTGCTATGATACTTTAATTTCCTTTAGTTATGTCATGATTAGAATTTCTTAAATTCTGTTCATGCAAGTAACAATAATGAGATTAATCGAACAGTATCTAAACTCTTTTATCATTTACTTTTAGGTACAGACAAAACTACGTTAACTTGGTAAACCGAGTTAGGTGTAGGATATGAAAAAGTTGTTAGTTGAGCAAAAGACATGAAAGGGAAATAACATATTTTAATGTTAATCACAAATTGTAATAATATTTCAATATTATTAATAGTAGTAATACAATTTTAATAATATTTATAATGTATTTATCAATATTATGGTCTGAAACTGATTTGTATTCGGTTATTTTTGTTCTCATGTTCCGATTGTACTGAGTTACGTCTAAAACGTTTTCCATAATATCGATTTCTTGAAAAAATAGATTGCCTTAAATCAGTTTAGGAAGGTAATTTACTTGAGTCCAACCTTATCATTTCATTGATAATCAAAGCACAACTAAGCCATTTCAGCAGACATGCGTTTGCTAGGCCTTTTTTATCGTAGCACAACTCTAATATGCTAAAAGCCTTTGGTTTTTAACAACTGTGTGTGGTTGTTTTCTGACGAAAATTTCCGAAAATCATATAAACGTTTTCTTGAAGTACTTTCTTTTGAAGTAGAAAGTGTCAGATCAACGAAATTAATATAAAAAGAATTTTAAACTTAACAGTTCTTTCCACGCATCATTACCTGCAGTTGCATGAGAACTGCTGATTTCTGTCATGATGGAAACAAAAATTAGTTGTGCCATAATCGTTAAATTGGTGTTTCTGGCATCGAAACTGAAAAACTTGTATAATAGCACCATTCGGTTCGGCGCAAAATTCAGGTTAGAATTGGTAGAACCCCGAAATTGTGAACATTTAAGTTATGTCAAGATGGTTTTCAAGCGTCGATATGCTTTCGCGTATTTGAGGACTGTAGACTGTAAATTTAAGAATAGAATTTTATTAGACCCACATAGTATGAAAAAATAGTCATTCGAAAATTTGACAAGATTCACTTTTCCTATTAATTTTTCAACCATTGAACAAACCTACAGTATTTTTTTGATACACTGGGGAGATAGAAAATGCAACGCTTCTTTTTGGTGGTAATCTCCTGGAGCATTCTTGAAGAATTTTATAAAGAATGGAAGCGTTGTGGCGATCTGCCAATGCCTTGTTTGCATACAACGTTTCAGTTTACTACAGTTATTTAACGTTTCTTTGTTTCTTGTTTCTAGCTTAGTTTGTTTCTTAAAACCTTTAATTTGACGATGTTTATAGTGTTTCTGTTTGTTATGGGTAGAGATCACTTCAATGAAGGGAAACTTTGACAAGAAAAAAGAACGTGAACATGAATGTGAATGTCAACATTGTAAAAATTGCCTTTTAAACTATAAACTAGCGATGATCGAATCAGCTGATAAAATTGCAATGGAAATCCGTTTTCAAGAAGTAGAGTTTATCATAACGTTTGAAACATTCAGATGATCTAGCGAAGCGTAGGTTTATATTTTACTTTGTTTTATTAATGTTAGTTCGGTAGATGGGAACTAGCGATATGAAATCAAAACGTTGGGAGAGACAAAGGAAAAAATCTATTGTTCAATCATCAAAAAGGAATGCTCGGGCGCGGTGGTAATCTCGTGGAGCTTTCGTAAGGAATGTGATAAAGAATGGAAGCTTTGTGGGGAGCTGCCAATACCATGTTCGTGTGTAGGGTTTTTACTGTGGTTATTATAACTGTGTCGTCTTTCGTTTTGAAACAGAAAAGGTTTAGTTTGGTCCCAAAACATTCGGTATTTACTTGAAATAGCTACAAGTGCATCCAAATATGTCTTTACTTTCAGGTGCAATCACTGGCCTCTTACTGGAAGTAGACTGTTCTTTTTGTGTTAGATGAACACTTGAAGAGTGGCGTATTTGTCCGTATGATTATATGCGCTCCACGGCCCGAAAAATTACTAATCATTATGAGCGAACAGCACGAAGGGGGGTTTCATTGAATCTCAACTGACTAGAACCAATTAACCTCGTCAATGTCCGGTGGATCCCCCTAAAACCAATTACGTCCGAGTAATCGAAAAAAAAATTTTCGGTAATTACGAAAATCTCTCGTTATCACATTCGATAAAGAAGCGCTTCAAGTTTCCGTCAAAAACAAGCTTTGAATATGGAAATTGTAGATTTTGAAAAAATAAGCCCGTTAGTACTTGTATCGATAAACGAGGCCGTCGAATGGGGCCTAATATGATTTCATACAGAGTCAAGCTTGTTGAACGTTTCCGGTCATATGAAAACTTGGTTCAGCCGTGTGTGAAAATTTGAGTTTTACCACATGGTGGCTTCTTGTACAAGTCTCCTCAATTTAGTAAGTACACTTCTTGGGACGTTACGTGCAATACTAATACATGCACTCGATTTATCAATCATCTCGTAGAGTGAAAGTGAGTCATTCGTTTTATAAAACATTGGAATTTCTATTTTAGAGGATTATGTAAAAAAGAGAGAAATTACTTGTAACTACTAATCTTGAGTGTAGAGGAGTTTGGTATAGAGTGTAGATGGAATGTCTTGAGTATATAGTAACTGGGTTCCTTTTTCGATTTTTTACATACTTTTCAGAAGACATCTTTTTTTTAGTTAATGAAATTCTTGATCCTAATGTGAGTATATGATACACACAGTGAGTATATGATCATTACAATACATTATTCTTGTACATAATGTATTATATGCTATTCTATTACAACATAGTTTTCTCTTTCTGTATACCTACCGTCATGAGTATGTAATACATTATTCTAGTACATAATGTATTATATGCTATTCTATTACAACATAGTTTTCTCTTTCTCTATACCTACCGTCATGAGTATGTACTTTCCTATCTTAAAAATGCCGATTTCTGGACAACGGTAGGGCCTACAATGTTTATAATGGGCCATATGGGCTCAGCAAGCCGAAAACGTATAAAAACAACAATGAATCTAAGTATTTTTTTTTCGAAATTTAATCTTTATTCAACTTTTTTTTATATTTTCGTCTCGGACCACTGGGGTCTATTTGTCCCTATTATCTACAGCCGTAGATCGCTTTAAATGCGTAGAAGCTAATGCTCAACAGCTGCTCAAAAAGTGCCAATAACGAGTTTTTTTCTGAGTTAAGCAAGTGTCAATCTCTCTGTGTATTTCTGAAGAATTGGCCTATGCGGTGAATCGAATGCGGTGGAGCCACTTTGAGAGTCGGTGAATGTGTTGCTACAGTTCCCTGAATGGTTCCCTCATTGATGCGACATCTTCACCCCAATCACTGCCGGACCAGGTGAAATTGATTCCACTGACCATTCCTCTTCGGCTTTTCTGATAAATGTAGGGCCAGCAAATCACCGTTCAGTTCCATTCAGGGTAGTAATTTTGGACTCGGGAGTTGTATCGTCTGCATAATTTTCTTTTCCCCCATCCCCAATCTGTTTGGGATGATCTTAGGAAAATGTTATCAACAGTCTTCTTACGTAGGCTGTTAACCGCTCGATCCAGCTCCAGGTAATACGACCAGGAAGTCGTACCAAAATATCACTTCAGAAAATTCGTTACGATGTTCCATTTTGATGGATTATACTATCAAGGCTGCTGTCAAGGAGCCTTGCAACCCAAGCTGAGTTATGGACACTTGATTGACTGGTGCAACTCTTGCTTCAGAGCAACATAGTATGACTTCTTTATCAGAGGTAGTGTGGTTGTATGCCAAGGCCTCGTAAGGAAGTTCACTCACGTCACACATCGACTCTTCGTCCTAGTACTTTTAGTCGCCAAATTGATTGAGATAGGTCTCCGACCAGCCCGAGCGCGTGTGACTTCAAAAATCTCGCTTCTAGGAGTGAAATGTTGAAAACGGGTGTAAATTTCAATGATTTCAATCCCAATATTTTTCATATTCTCGTTTAGGCGACTTGGCAGTCAAGAACAGTTGTGTCCCCACCACAATATAAATAATTTTTATAACAATTTGCGGCGTCTTTATTTAACTCTTTGGGACAGGATATAATGTATGATAAAATGATATTTCATCTAGTTTCATTCAGAAAGTGCTCCTATTTGTGCTCAACTCAATCGTATGTAACCAGTACTCCATCACCCCACGCCGCCTAATAGATACGAATGACCGCTGGGGTTACAACGTGCAAATCTACGAAGCTCATCGTTGAACTGGACATGAGTGCAACTTTGTGAAACCAGATTACTCACTCTGTAAGAAACCAAAAAGGAAAAGGTAGTTAAATTGTCGGACGTCAGACCCCTCTCCGCCATTTCCTGCAGTGGCTGTGGCCTTGCATTACGGGCAAATTGCGCAGCGGAGCCGGCTACTTGACTAAGCGTTCTCGGTATCCACCACGTGCTCTGGGGCCCTCAGATAGTGTAGTATGTCCTTACTGCGAATTTTCAGTAAATCACCGGTTTCTACTAGTGTTACTTACCTAACAGCCAATGTGTAGATATATAGATAGAATATAAACACAATAAAATGAAAGGTCCTCCAAAGAAATGTGATTTGGAGCAATATTTGATGAGATCTCATTATTAAATCCACCATTTTGGGCTGTATGATATTGTAATACGCCCTTACCATAATTTTAATTTTGCCGTGAATCGGCGATTTTTAAAAGCGTTACTTTCCTAACAGCCAAAAAGAAAATAAGTGAACCACGATGAAATGAAAGGTCCTTCACAGATACGATATTTAGAGCAATATTTGATAAGATCTTATTATATCGAATCCGTCACGTGCTCTCGGCTCGATGATAGTGTAGTAGGTATGCCCTTACTAGTGAATTCTGCAGTAAATCAGCGATTTTTAATTGCGTTACATTTCTTTCGAAAAGAATTGTTTGCATTCGAAATCGAGATATGAAGATCTTATTAGATAAATCAATTGAGTTTAGCGGGTTTAGGACACTTGATAGATAGTTAGGTATGCGATGAGTAGGTACGATGATTTGTACTATTTGGAGCACTGGGTATTTAAGAGGATATAATTTTCAAATCCGGGGCCCTAAGCTAGTATAGGTGTCCTTACCAGCTAATTTAGCAGAGGGAGAGAGAGAGAGAGAGAGAGAGAGAGAGAGAGAGAGAGAGAGAGAGAGAGAGAGAGAGAGAGAGAGAGAGAGAGAGAGAGAGAGAGAGAGAGAGAGAGAGAGAGAGAGAGAGAGAGAGAGAGAGAGAGAGAGAGAGAGAGAGAGAAACTATTACTAAAGTTTCCAGGAGCTATGCAATAGCCTTGTTCGCGCCTTCAAATACTTATAATTAGTTGTGGTTAGTTTACATGAATTTTATGTAATATAAATATAAAAATAACAATCTAACATTTAAATTAGGTCATACTCCTTAATTGCTTTATATCTTGAGGGCCTTTACAGATTTACAGAACCTTACTAGTAAAGGATCGGTCTTCCTCAACAATTGCTCAAAACAATTTCGTGATAGTACGCTGACATTGAAAATTTTTTTCCTTACATTAATAAACGCCGTGCTTTTGCATTCAAAATGGTACGCATCCTCTATCTCACCAGAGCTGTACAGTGGACAGCTCTGATCCTCCACGCTATAATGCCGGTACTTTAGAGCCGTAAGATCTCCCCTCAGCTTGATGGTCCACCTACAAGCAATAAAATTCGTTATCTCTAGGGCTGGTTTCAGTTCACTAGTTCTTGATCATAAATTGCGATATTGTATATGCTTTGTTGACTCCGAGGTCCTACGTTCATTATCCCTTACAATGCTGACCGAGATGATCTGAAGTGATTCGACAATTTTCGCACCCCACTGATCGTTCCCCTCCCATCTATCTAACGGAATGGCGTAACGGTCCCTTAAACGTTCCCAATCCCTCGCCGAAAAGACACCGAGGCTCAAACACCTCTCAGCCTGCATGCGGGGCATGACATGAACATTGTTCAAGGCCCTTCGAATAAATTTGAAATGAATCCCCAGTGTATACACGTATACGGACTCCCTGGCAGTCTCCAGATATAGTATATAATTCGGGGTGGACCTAGACAAGGAAAACACCATTTTAAGGAAGGAGCTTTGCACAGATTCTACTTTATCGCTGTATACGTAGCCCCAGACCTGTGCACCGTAACAGAGGATAGAACACCTTCTTCTTACAGGAGAAAACTATGTGGCTATGCGAGAGGAATCCCTTCCACATACAACTGATCGCAAGTTTGGCGGACGAGACTCTTTCCTCGATGTGATCATTAAACGAAAGGGTGGGTGTGAGCGTCATACCTAAATATTTGAAACTATTCACCACCTCAATAGTCTGACCCTGGTACGTCCACCTCTCGCTCCGAGCCGGTCTCTCACCATTTCTAAACACCATGATCTTCGACTTTGCAATATTGATATCTAGGTCCCAGGCATCGCAGTATTGCTCTAGTTTGTCAATCATACATTGCAGTTCCACACTCGAGGCCAGTAATACCACATCCTCAGCAAAAAGTAGCGCAGGTATGTTATAATCTCCCAACCATGAACCGCCACCCAGAGATTCAGTAAGATCATTAATAAAAAGCACGAGTAGCAGGTGGCTCACTGGACAACGCCTAATGTTGTTTTAGAGAACTCGGTCGTTCCCCCACCGGCCAATCTCACTGCTGATTCTGTGTTTTGGCACAACCCTCTCAATGCAGCAATAAACCTCGTGGAAAACCCGATGCAGGATAACTTATACCAAAAGTACTGGCGATTAATTCTGTCTAAAACTTTAGTGAAATCAAATAGAAAAATTGTATAAACCTTGCTGCTCTTTATTCTTAGTTTAATTTTGACGAGACTTATCAGTTTGAATATATTATCGATTGTCAAATAATTTTTGCGGAACCCTACCTGCCTGGAACTCTTTCAGCACTTCACCTCTCTCCACCTTAGCAGTCAGCCTCAGCTGTAACAGACCAGCGTAAATCTTCGCTAATGCATTCAGGAAGGACAGGCCCCTGTAGCTATTTGTCGAATTTCGTAAGTCCTTTTTAAATAGTGACAGAATAAGCGACCGGCCTAATACTGTCGGGGTGTGCTCAGAAAGAAAAACCTCATTACAAAACAGGAGTATAAACCTTGAACAGACATCGTTCATGCCTTTATACAATTCGCTTGGGATCTGATCTGGACCCGGGGCCTTATGACTTCCGGCCTTTCCTATCACAGTTCTCAACTCCGTCAGCTGAAAGGGTTCATCTAACTCACTTACCTCCGTCAACGGCTCTGCATAGTGCACAGCTCCTAAACTTAGGTTAGGTGCCAATAGATTACTAAAACGCTCCTGCCATGCTCAACTATCAATGTGGGGATCTACCGAACTAACCCTCGTCGTCCTGTATGAGGAGACTAACGTCCAATAATCTTTGCATCCTTAATCCTTTGCAACTTTTCGCCAATGCCAAAATAAAAATCCCTGCTTTTCCGCTCACACACGTGACCGGTTTTATATTTTATATTCACTAATCTCCCGCACATAGAGCTCTCTGATTATCCCATTATTGTTATGCCGATAATTATCGAGTAACGCAAAGAATTTCTTCCGTTTTTTAAAGTAGTCATAATCAAACCAAGGCTTTTTCTCAAAATCACTTTGAAGACCATAATGATCAATATTAATGGAAGAATAAAAATAATTATATTTTATCCTTGGTTATTCATCCATTCTATTTTGAGGAAGTTATGAAAAATTAAAGGAATTTTTCATATTTGAAAGTGGTCTTTTTGGGTCAGTGCTGGTCACCTAGTTATATCCCTCCTCTCTTTGCTGATGAGCAAAATTTTTGTTTCACCGCAACAAACAAGTAACGATTATATTAACAATCAATTTTATTAATAGGTGTAACTGAATATTAGGATGCAATACAGTTGGGATTCTTCTTATTATTTGGCACTACGGTCCTTGTGGAACCAGGGGCATCTCAACTATTTCCATCCATTCCTTCCGATCCAAAGCTTTCCGCCTTCAACCTCGTATTTGAAGCTGGTCCTCGACATCGTCCATCCAACGCAGTCGGTCTATCTCGAATCCTTCTACCGCCTGTTTCATTAATGGCTTTGTTGGCATATCTCACCTCATCGATGCGCTGCACGTGCCCAAGCCTCCTAAGACTCCCTCTTCTTATGAAAGCTACCAGATCTGGTTGCCCGTAAAGTATCCTCAATTCTCTATTAAGCCGAATTATCCATCATCCACCTTCACATACTGACAAACATTTCACGGAGAATCTTTCTCTCTCAGGAGTTAAGCATCCGTTCACTGCTTTTGGTAAGTACCCAAGTTTCTCTACCGTATGTGACTACTGGTCTTATTATGGTTCGGTAAATAGACAACTTTGCTTTTATTGACAGGCCACGGAATTTCAGAACTTTCTGGACGCTCCAGAAACATCCACTTCCGGCGGCAATGCTTGCTTTAATTTCAACAAGAATATCATTGTCTGCTGTTACCAAGGCCTCCAGGAACTTAAAAGCATTACAGACTGGGAAACTATGGCCATTAATCTTGATGGATACAGTTAGGGTTCCACGGTGCTAATCTTGGTCCCACCTCGATGAGTTATTATGGGGCGGTTCAGAGCCAACATAGCGTTTTCCATAATTTTTCAGAATGTCCCTGAAGGTGCCAGCTGAAGATTTATACTGGGTGTGTGTTCCACAATTTGCCCCCCCCCCCCCTTCCCCTCCTAAAATCGTCCAAACAAAGTTAAGTAAGCAAGTTTTTTGCAAGGATTTCAAATATCATATTTCAGCACCCGGCCCAAGTGCGCAACCATGCCCAAGTGACAAGTTTTCTAATAAATCTGCCATGTTTCAGCCTCCTCCTATATGGCTTCTTCTAAGATGATGAACTTCCTACCATTTATGAGTTTCCCAGATTATTCAAACAGCAATAGACATCCTGAAGAGCGCCACCTCCCCGTGTAATTGGAGCAAGTGTTGCTTCCGTTACTCCACGTGATTGTCCAAGTTATGTGACTCACGTGTACCTGTTATCAATCACTACAGTTAATAGCCATCATTCACGCCAACAAGTTTCTACAAAACCATATTGACTGAGTTTTTTCTGGACCAGTTTGTTCGGATGTTTTAGTTAATGTATGTAATACAGATTGCGAATAATTTCTTTATTTTTCGAACTTTTTTCATTATTCGTGTCTAGTCATTATAAATAATATCTTAGCAACGAAATCCATGCGTAACGCAAGGTATGTAGTCGCAGTTTAAGTGATAGCAACTAGGCCGAGATTAACGTTGTCTTCTCACAATCCAAAATTCTTAATTTACATTATCCACAGAGCGCTAGAGTCATATGAAAAATACTGTCATATGATACGTAATAAAGTCACTCGCGAGTTGAGGAGACCCATTTCAATAAAAACGGAGTAAAATAGATTGCTGTCTATATTTCCATGAAAATAATGAGTTACACAGTTAAAATTTCGACGGTTAGGTCATCATCAGTTCATGTTTGTTACGTGGAAATAAAGTAACGTTCTATTTTACTCCGTTTTTACTGTCATATGGAATAACACAAAATCAAATTACAAAAAACAGATTTTAAGCTGGTTTGTACGAAAAGGGATCGCGGGATGTTGAACTGTGTTCAGCAGTGTTCCAACAGTAATTGTTGGGAAATTATCTTCTTTTGAACTTGTAAATTATACGGCCATTGCAGCGATAACACTGTATAACAATAGTATCGTATCAATGTGTACATACTGAATGTAGATATTGTTGGTAGACGTGCAAGTAGATTATTCAAATGCCAAAATTCCCTCGAGTTTAATCCATGAGTGAATCGCCATGACCTTCTCTAACAACATGGGCCAAGCTCCTGGGACAGTAATCTCTAACGAGTAGCCCATGTTCCCCATATATAATTAACATGTATGCATTTTTATAAATTTCATTTGATTTGAATAAATTGGGCAAAGTATGAAATACGTTAATCAACGATTCTGCAATTCCACCAATTCCACTTTTTATATTGATGAAAGGTTAACCTCATAACCAAACATTTCTCAGTTGATCTTTTAAAATATCTTCTCCTTACCCAATGTAGGTGGTGACCTTTTGTGGTAATCTTCCACATAAGAATAAAAACCGACACTACCTTTAGATTACAATGTATATATACATCTAAATATACGAAGCTATTTGGAGTAATGGTATCCTTCCCCCTGAAGTATAATACAATTTTCACCTGTATTGATCGTCCACTTTATCTGTGGTAGCAGCTAAAGTGTGACGTGTTTTCATGAGTAAACGATATTCTTGTTGAAAAAAAAAAAAAAAAAAAAGGATCAAATAATTTGTAGTAACTTTGGCGTAAAAAATTAAATAAATTCTAACCAAGTGTGCGAAATCATTACAAAGGCCTAAGTCTGCTATGGGGGGAAAAACCAGTTAACGAGTGGTGTGAGCGTTTCCAAGATGGCCATGAAGACGTTGAAGATGACGAACGCCCCCGTCAAATTCACAACGTATGAAAAGGTAGAAAAAGTGATAGCAATGCTTTTGAACGATCGCCGAATCACAATCAGAAAAGTCGCTGATGATGTTGGTTTATTGATTGGTTCACGCCGTGACATTTTTGCCAAGTAATCTTGCGCAGAAGCTCTGTCGTATATACAATCATAAGAAACTTTTGCGTATCAATTTGCAGTGTTTTTTATATTGATGATTTCTGTTTGCAGGAGGTGGTTGGGATAGAGTGATGCTAGGGAGCCCCACTAGGGCCCCGAGGATCTGGCTGGATCCACCCCCAGCGCACTCAAACGGTGAGTACTGTCATGTTCTCTACTCGTATTCAATAACTAGGTACACAATGTAAAATTGGAATATTTAAATCAATTCAATACAGATTTTATATTACGTGGGTGCAGGGGTGCTTGCAGGGAGTGCATCTGGGTGAATTTAAGTATCTTACAAAAGTATATTTTGAAGATGATATCCAAGAAAAACCTCGAAGATATTCCACTTCCGACTTGTACAACTCTTTCCGCCTATTTCCAATCCATCAGTTGTATATTAAAATGTCCCTCTCCTTTTTCCGTAAGAATCAAGAATTTTTCAATATCCCCAAGAATTTTTCCATTCGTCTCACCTCCCAATCCGTAGTGCCGGACCAAAAAATATATCAAGTATTTCCGGACATATTTTATAGAATTTCTTACTTGATACGCTCATTGACTAATAAAATGAAATCCCAACCATATTTTTTCGCTCCAATTATAACATGAACATTTTTTCCTGGATGGTTTCCGCGGAATGACGATTTCCTAGATCTACTCACCAGCATTTCTGTAAATTAATTTTTGTATTTATTCCATCATATTTTGTATGTTTTTAATCGATTGAATCATATCAGTAATGAGGGGATAATCTGCTATTTTATTATTACAAAGAGAAGTAGTTACTACGCTATTTTCATATTTTTCTTGTGGTTTTATGGTGTTTGATTCGGTGAAACGAGCAACTCCCCCTAGGTGCCTAGGGCCTGCTCTAAGGTTTGGGATACATTCCATAGGTGCAATAATTACGTATATTTACATTACATACATGGATATATCCCATAGGTGTAATTATTGATTGTAAATTTGTATTGTCTTACGTATTAGTATCTTTATTGTGCGTTTTTTGCTTCCGAATAAATTGTTCATTCATTCATTTACTGATTCTGCTGATGCTCTTGCATGGAGAGCCATTGGTGATTGCTCCATTGGGTTTTACCTATGCGCATTGAGGATCATATCTTCTACATACAACATAAAGCCAACCCCATCAGGCTTGAGCAATGGCAGGTTGAGGTCACTGGTCTGCGTGGTGTCCTTCAGGACCTCTGCTTAATTGGTCCTTTCGTGACCCAATATTCAAGGAGGGACCGAATTGTGGTCAGTCGGGTAGCTACGGCCCATACCCGTATTACTCGTGGACATCTGCTTAGTTCAATAGCTCCTGATATCGTATGTGGAATGTGTGTGGACTCGTCATCCGACACATTACAGGATTGCCCTGCCCTTATATAGAACCGCTCGGTGGGTTGATCTTCTATCTGGGACAGGCAGAGCTAACGTATTATAGTTACATAAACGCTGCAACTTATTTCACAAGGTTTTATTATTTTAACCACCTCGTAACACCCCCCCCCCCCCCCCCCCAATCATCAGTCCTCACTCTCCACCCCACCCCTCCCAAACCTAAACTTTCCGTGACTGTGTTAAGTCGTCAAAAATTTGATTTAAAAAAAATTAAAGTTCCACCCTTCTTAACCTTGGATTTTTTAAAGTCAAATGATTTTAAAGTATTTTTTTTTAGATTTTTCAAGCAATTTTTAGATGTTTTAAGGGTCAGGTCAATTAAAGTCAGATTAAATATGCTCGGACTAGTCTGGAACTCATCTCAATCGATTTTCAGTCCAAAATTACTTGAAAATTACACCCCACATGCCTAGGTCATTAAAAACATCGAAAACCCTCGTTTTCGACCAGTTTTTGCCCCGCTATGCATGTAAAGCGATCCGGCTGGCTGTAAGTGATGGCCAACTATAGTCCAAATAGAGTTGATGCTAAGGAACGGATTGTTTATATAAATTATGAGTCCTTTTATGGCCCGTGCGGCGGACAGACGTTGCAAATTTGGAATTTTCTCACCTGGAAACGTAAAATGACAAATTAATGAAGATTAATTTGGCCTCTGTGCCAGGATTATCTCTTCACGGCCCTGCCCGTCTTCCCAGTGGTTCACTTTTGAAAGCTTTCATTTGATATCTTGGTTTCATTTCCTGAGACCAAAGAATTCAACATATGTTTCTCAAGTGTAAAACCCTATTTAGTTCACATATTGAGGAAAGTAGTGCGAAGCCTCGTCTTAGTCACATGAAAATGCTCCACTCGAAAGAGCGTAGGTACTCAGTCGCAGTTCATCTGACTGTTGCTCCAGTCAAACTCGTCGATATTTTTCTCGTCGATCCCCCAGAGAGGTTTCGGAGTTTATAAATAAACTTCGGGGCTCAACGCATTTGATCCGCACGTGACTCAGACGCAGGTGTTGTGTGAGGGGCTTCCATTTCTACAGTCTGGCGGAGGCCCCCACCTGTATCCCCTGACCCTGCGTCGGACTTAATAATGATACGAATTAGGTGCATAGGCCGGTAGACTGTAATGATCGAGTGAACGGAAGCGATGCATCCCTGAAGTAGCATTAGATCCGAAACATATTGGTTAGTAATGCACACATCACAGGAACGTCAACATGCCTCGTTTTGATATTTGCAAACTTATAAAAGAAGGCGAATGTCGGCTGAGAATTCTATTAGACATGATCACAGCTTGAATGGATTCCCCCCCCCCCCATCTCCTTGCTATCATCACATTCCAAACTTCCGTGGTTCATTCATTGCACGAGAGACTTTTATTAAACAACAATTGGAATAAAAAAAGAAGAAATCGTGATGATATAACGATTGATCGCTATTACCCCTTCATTTAACTCCTTCCGTAATTCAATTAGAAAGACCTGAAATACGTGCTGGAATTATAGCAAAGTTCTTTATCGATTTAAATCGAACAAAATCAATAGATGCCAGAAAATTGGCAGTATAACTGTTTGAGTAAACCGCATGCTTAAATGGATCATCTATTTCCCCCTCCAATCCCCCTCTCGGAAAATTTGAATTTTCCAATGTTTTTTGCACAGCTAGACTGACTAGAAAAAGTCAGTGAAAACAGATGGAAATAGTAAAGAAGCAATGATTTATCACTGTTATCCACGCCCTTCACCCCTCGAATGTGCTGAATGAAAATTGAATGTGCTGAAACGTGTTTGAATCCTAAACCAAAATCCTAATTGATCAAGAAAAGAAGGACATGAATCCGTATTGAATTATCGCTTGAGCAGCGATTGAAAGGTATTATTATTATTATTACCGATTTATTCCCCCTTCTGTCCACAAAAGCGAAATTCCCGATATTTGTTTCACAACTGTACTAGAATTGTGATCGAACAAAATAAGAATCATGGAAGTTGGTGGAGAATTATGGCCTGAGTAGCTTCGACAGAATTTGTCACACATATTTCTTTCCCTCTACAAGCCGGTCAAAGGTGGACGGGGCACACAAATTAATAAAAATTAAGTAAAATAAATGCTTGGATGACGCCTAGATTTCCTCGACGCCGGCTCTTGGGATTTGGGAAATTGACGAATATGGTTGATGCAGAGAGGGATTAAAGGAAGTGTCCCTATACAGGGTGTCCAGCGTATGATCTGAAAAACGTCGCACACGTGTACTACAACTAGTTTCCAACAAAAAGTGTCTCTTAGAGTTTTTTTTAAAGGCTTCGTTTTCGAGTTATTTCACTTTTACAATTTTTTTCGTGTTTTCGACCTTACGCCACTAAAACGGCCGTAACTCCGGCGTTTTCGAAGTATTTTATAATCTAAGGATGTCGTTGGAAAGAGCATTGAATTTCCCATCGTTTCAGTCTTAGATGACTAGAGGGTAAAAAATGAGCCTGAAAAGTAAATCTTGTCAAATTTTGAAAAAATATTTTTTTTTGAGTGAAATAACTCGAAAACGAAGCCTCTAAAAAAAAAACTCTAGGAGGCACTTTTTGTTGGAAACTAGTTGTAGAACAAGAGTGCGAAGTTTTTCGAATCATACGCTGGACACCCTTTAGATAGCCTCAGATGACTGGGGTTGATACCACGTAGTACTCCTTACGAGATTACCAGTTCGAGTAACTCTGTGGCACTTTTCCCACACCACAATCTGCCCTACGAGACGGTTGCAATTATAACCTTGATGCTATTAGGCGTCACTCCTTTTAGCTCAGATACCGCTTTACGGAGTTCATTCATATCGTATTCAATTGTCTTGGCCCTCGAGGTCTGCTCCGTGTCCACGCTGCCGCTGGAAACGTAGACATCCAGGATTATGGCAGATCCGTCAGTCCTAATGGCAACAATATCTGGCTCCTTGCCCCGTTCACTCGGCACATTATACAGTCTCTCACTCTCTGAATCGAGGCGTCTGTGTGACAATGCAACTGCTATCTTCGTAGTAACCCCATCATACGGGAGGATGCGGCGCCCGTGAGTTCGTGGACACTGGGGCACCACATGTTACAGGGTCCCATTTCTACCTCTACAGGCTGGGTGCTTACAGACTGGAGCTGCGATAAGAGCGAGGAAAGAGAGCAAATAAAACAAAACACAGGGAGGCGAATGAGGGGGCGCAAAGGTGGAGCAGCGCTTCAAGGTCGAGCGAGCGAAGCTAAGAGCGAAGAAACTAAGCCAGTTTGTTTTCGTCGCTCTTATCGCTCATATGAAATATTCATCCTAACGATTTAATTGGTGTAGTGTTCATGTACACCTTTATGAGACATTAATTATACTGTATTTACCGTGTTTCATTCCCGTATAAACCGAAGTAGTCTCTTTCGATGTTGAAGTAATGGAACTGAATATTCACGGTATCAATTCAACTTTCATTAATAAAACATTTAATACATTTAAAAATGTGTGGGTACTTATCTCGAGGTAACAGCAAGACGTTCAGCAGGCAAAATTGGATTTGAAATGCAATTTGACCACCTCTTCATCAATTTGCACTATACTTTATCCAGCAAGTAGTCGAATGTCGCCATATTCATCCGAAAATACTCGTGAAACATGCTGTAATCTTCTGAAGTTAATCGTATAAATGATGAAATTCTCCGTGAATTAATTAATTGCGTGAATCCCTTTTACTTTCCGCCCCCGAAGTAAATACCAGATTCTCAATGATGGGTTTTCCGCAAAGAAATAGTTATCGTCGAGAAGGATTTGAACCGCACTGACACTCGCAGCATCGCTCCTTTCTGAATTGGCCAACTCTCTGCTCTCTTCGCTCTCTTTCCTCGCTCTTATCGCAGCTCCAGTCTGCACTGCAAAGGGTATTTGGTGTTACAGACTACCTCTTCAACACCTCAAAGCATTGGCTAAGGTAGCCACCCTGATGACATTGTTTGAATTCTTCGTTCCCCAATGCTCTCGGAAGCCCACTCCACCCATTGGGGGGAAATGGGAGATTCAGAGGATTGTCGTTCTTTACCATCCACTGAATCATGAAGAGTAGCAGCAAACTTAGATGATAAGCTGGGTTTTGGAGCAATTGGAGTTGCCCTATAGCACCTAACAACCGCACCCTGACAAAACCAAGGGCAGCATCAGTGGGGTCGACCTCCCATCTAGAGCCCCTAAGGGCTGCCAGGCGTAGAGATGAGACGTCCTGAGGTAGAGGACAATGCCGAACCGCTGTCCTTGACCGGTGCGTGGATATAGGCTCATGAGACACCCGGACGAAAGCCTAGCCAAGACCAAAAATGTTGATTGGGTTAAGATATACGGTTATTGATTTATATTTTTTCTTGGTCCATTACAAAGGTTCATTATTGAACGTACCTAATAAGACAAAAGATAATCAAGATTTCCCTCTTATATTGCCAAATGTATAAAAAGGTCAAATTTGAATTAATTCGCCTTAAACATGAGAATCATTTCGACAATTTGCTCAATTAGTCATGATGCGTGACCTTTATTAAATGCGAGGGAACGCTGATTTTGTTCTTCAGACTTACATCTTATTATGGTTATATTGTTGTACATTTTTTGCTTTTAATGGGATATGTATGGGGTTTGTATAGGAGTATGTAGTGACCACAGAGAATGCGGTAGTTCACAACTTCTGTACTTACGAAGTGCTCAAATTTCATAAACAAGAAAAAATTCAACATAAACAAGACCATCATTTCAAAACATTGCTCCATTGTTATAAACAGTACAGAATGCTAGTCTTGAGTAGTGGCTACAGAAAATATAAATATAAGTCTATCGTGTCTACTCTCTTGTTCGGTTGAGGTTACGTTTAGACAAATGATCTTGTCGCTCGTACAAATCATCCATTTCCCTAATTACCGGTAGAAGGAGAAGATTTGAATTGATTTCGATCATCTTCGATTACCTTCAATCAGAATACTGATTAGAAATCGAGATTTCGTTTTCCGACTTGATATCCTTACAATCAGGCTTGCGAGATGATATATTGAGATGAATGTACATGGGTCATTTCAAAATTTCGGGTTATTTTGGGCTCAGCTGTTTTTGAAAAATTGAACACCAGTTGAGGCGGTTCCCTTGACATATTTCGACTCTGTATTGGTTCACAAGTAAGGTCCTGCAATGGGCGCGTACTTTATTAACTCGTTCAAGAGATACCAATTTTTAAAAATTTGTTAGATTGTAGGGAGAGAGAAAACGGTTGTAGGGAGAGAGAAAACGACATCCGCATGCAACTTTCAACATAAACATGATATCGTGGGGTTCCGAGTAAAAAGTGACCAAGTAACATTTGCAAAATTTTACAGGGGAGCGATCTAAAGTTTCACCTATTTTCTTCTTACGAACACTGGTCGTGTGATGTCTCATCCGACTATGTTTCGATTTTGCTTTATCCTGTAGGTAGTTAGCTAGTGCCCGCCTATGATATCGTGCTTCAAATTAAATAAGAGCTGTTTATTCGAAAACTCTATTTGATATTTTTACCTGCCTGGATTTCAAGCTTTACTCATTTGTTCAAATCTTCGAAAATCAGTCGCATAGTTACATGCCATTGAGGGATTGAATAGTTTTTTTGTTAATTTATCGTGTTGCCAAGCATCTGATAACAATGATATACCTGTTTCTGTTAGAAAAGGTTATCCATTACCTATCACTGTAATTGGTCATTTTCACCTGCCCACTATGTAATCTTACAAATCTTACACGGTAAAAGTGATCAAATGGCAATTGATAACATTTACATGCACCAGCGAGAGTACATTTATAATCCATCTCGTGTTTTGTGGTTGAGTTCAAATGCCATTTGGTCACATAAAACTCTTTGGTAAAATTTATTTTCAATTATTTCTTGCACATCAGTTTGAAGATAACGTTCTTAGCAACAACACATAGTAGACAACGTTCCTTAGTACCGGAATGACAAAAAAGCTCATTTTGAAAAAAATGTTACTTGGTCACTTTTACCCGGAACCCCACGATATATTATTATTTAAAAAACTGAAAATCACTCTTTAGTTTGACTTATTTTTTGATCACAACCATCATCCAGTCAGGTTATCACAACGTAAAAAATATAAAACCTACTCTTAATACCAAAATCTCTAAATAGGCAAGAAGGTAACATCAAAAACTGTAGAGTAGGAAACGTTGGGTATTCCTAATTGGACCAAAAGGTAATTGAGAGCAAACGTGCTTCTCAAAAAAGAAATAAATGAATGAAAAATAGGTAACTAACCTGCTTCTCAAACAAACATCGATCCATGAAAAGAAAACAGGAAAAATATTGGTTGTACAACATTTGAGGAAGCTGAACAAACAAATCACCTAGGTATCGTACAAACATACACAAGCAAAAGGGGAAGACAAAATATGCATGCTTCTCATGATTAATTCAACAAATGAAGTTAATAAATTCTTGTAAGAAGGTAAGTGGTATGAAGATTCCAGCATAAGTTTACGCTGGCACCTTCATAGCTTATCAACCTTCCGATATTATTGCTCCCTAACACCTTTGATTTGACGTTGCAACGAGTACACCATTTTTCTATTTTGAAGAACAAAATTTGGTGAAGGGAGAACCTGATCAATATCAGTCAAATTTATTACGGAAATGTCGTTGTCCATGACTACGAATTCTGTCAGGGATTTTCGATAGCGGCGTAATCCAATCACTCCGATACTGCCATCGTCATTAATTGTGTCATTGCTTCACACGTAGCGGAAAGGCGTTCTACTCTTCTTGGATGCGTTTCTGAAGTTTGCCAACTTGAATAATCCTGATTCGTCATCATTCTATAGCGCAACAAAAGCTTGGCATCACCAGCTACAATCTTTCCAAATGTTCGTTTATGTCCCTTAACAAGAATCCGTTTGTAGTTTTCTGACAACTGAGTTTTCATGACTTCTCCAAATAGCAACTTACGGCGTATCTCCTCTCGAGACCCTCTTTTCGAAAGTGCAGATACAAATTTTCTTTGAGATTTTTTGTCATCAGTTGTTGCTGCAATCGCCAATGTTTTTGGCGCCACTTGTCTGCCTGCTTTTTTAGAGCTTCATTTTGAAGTCTAAGTTTTTTCAGTTCTCGATAAGCCTTAGTTCTTTCTTTTCTAACTATTTTGCGACCGGTTGTTGGATTACCTCCCCTGGTTCACTTGCAGGAGGGGAATGCTGGGCCAAATAGATCTTCGAATTGCCTCTCTCCTTCTTCTTCTGATAGGCCTTTTTAGCCTTCTCTCGACACAACTTCCAATTTGACCTCAACTCCCGTTCAGTCATATCCTTGACTAGCTTGACTTGTTTTGGTTTATTATTCAATAATAAACCATTGTATCGCTCTGGAAAAAAAATTCTAACCCCCCTGAAAATTTCATGGTTTACGTTTCAAAGGGTGTAGAATCCAAATCTGCACTAAAAATTTTTCCGTTCGTCCGCCGTACGCCGTACGCACGATTTCTCCCAAACGGCTGGAGCAAAAAATCTGAAATTTTCAGGAAAAATCCATCTTGATCCGACGACGCCCCAATTCTTGAGCCAGCTCTCTCACTCAATTTGAAGTGCCCTTTAAGGGCTGTCAAAGTTTTGTAAAATCCCTAGGAACCTCAAAACAAGTCCAAGCGGCATGAATGTAAACTTATTTTAAGAACATACCGTCAGGAATCGAATGAGCCCCTTATGGTGCCAACATTTGCGTTTTTTGGTTTATTATTGTTGGTTTGTAACCTAGTGATGTCCGGCCGATAGCGTCGAGTTGTAGTGAATGTGGATACTGGAGTGACAGCCGATGTGAATACTTGTAGTGTAGTTAGTAGCCGATACACGGGTTGAAGCATTCTGATATGCATGAAACGCTGGTAATATATAGGTAAATATTATTCAATATTATTACTGGGGTTTATTATTAAATATTATTACTGGGGTTATTATTCAATATTATTACTGGGGTGAATAAGTATTCTTTCACTGGGGTTTATTATTCAATTGGCTTGCGTTCATGATTTGAATCTTACTAAGCTTCGGAGTGTGCGTGTTTTACAGGTGATAGAGCGATTATTGAATTTCAGGAGATATGCATAGACCACGTAAATCGGTTCTCATCCAAAACACCTATTTGCATTGATCAGTTGATGATATTTGTGTGCCTCCTCTACATCTGTCTACCTTTGGCTATATCGTTTAAATTTGGATTTGGGGAAGTTTTAACGCAATACGAGTGCTGAAGGACTTGATAAATTATAGATGTTTTTATTGTGGGGGGGGGGGGGGGGTATTGAGGTTCAATAAAAAAACGCTGCAAATTCTTTCACTGGGGTTTATTATTCAATTGGCTTGCGTTCATAATTTGAATTTCTACTAAGCTTTGGGGTGTGCGCGTTTCACAGGATAGAGCGATTATTGAATTTCAGGAGGCACACAAATATGATCAATCCAAATAGGTATTTTGCTTGAGAACAGATTTACGTGTTCCATGCATATCTCCTGAAATTTGAATTTTTTGACCTTTTTGAATTTTTTATTTCAGAGCGATTTTTGAGAGAGAAATCGGTGTTTTGGCATGAAATAATGAGTGTGTTGTTGGATGAAAATGATGAGACGAGGGGGAAATAACCACGTAATTTTTCTCGCTGAATCGAATGAACGCATTTCGAATGAACTCCGAACTATTACAATCGTGAAAAAATTCACGTTTTTCAACGTTTCATTTTGTTGAAGTCGTCTTATCAGAATCTTTGAAATTTTCGTTCTGTACGTTTTTG
Source organism: Creontiades dilutus (assembly GCA_031894815.1). NCBI lineage: Eukaryota > Metazoa > Arthropoda > Insecta > Hemiptera > Miridae > Creontiades > Creontiades dilutus. Next base: position 2,053,038 of record JAVIWC010001773.1, on the reverse strand, counting down.
AAACATCGTTCAATTGAGATTCATTGAAAATACGGCAGAAAGGCGAAATCGACGAAGAACGGTGAATCTCGACAGTAGCAGGTTAACCTACAAAGTGTACACAGATTTTAACGCGATTGCGCGGCAAAAAAGCGATTTCGAAGTCACACCACGCGGCACTAGGGTGGGGGGAGCGATGCCGCGCTTTTACGTATGACAATTCCATAGAACAGCATAGTTTGATCGCTTATAGAACAGATCGCGTTGGTGGCCCCCGCTCGCTCGCGTTCGTTTTTCACATATGACCCTGACGCGTCTGCGGCTGGCGACTTCTTCATGTAGGTACATACACAGGCGCCCCAGTTTTCTCTCTCTAGAGGCGCGTTTTCTCTCTAGAGGCGCGTTTTCTCTCTAGAGGCGCGGCGGGCGCGCCCAGCGGCCCTATACCTATACTATTGCCCATATAGGAACGACCCCTGTCCTCAGGGACGAAAACCCCTTCCCCGCCATCAGGTGGCAACACCTCAGCGGACCCTTAAACTGGGCTGACTTTCCCTCATTAGCACCAGTAAAGCCCCTTTCAATCTCCCCCTCTTGACGCAAGACGTTTTAGTTGCTTTTGTTGAAAAATGTAATTTTTTGTAAGACAAAATGTTCTCGCTGTTCTGAGGAAAACAAGTCTAAATTGTATATCAATCGGTTCAGGAACCGATTGTATTGCAAAAGTGTAATAAATTGCCAAACGCTGCAAATTCTTTCACTGGGGTTTATTATTCAATTGGCTTGCGTTCATGATTTGAATTTATACTAAACATTGGAGTGTGCGTGTTTCACAGGTGATAGAGCGATTATTGAATTTCAGGAGATATGCATAGAGCACGTAAATCTGTTCTCAACCAAAATACCTATTTGGATTGATCATTTGATCATATTTGTGTGCCTCCTGAAATTCAATAATCGCTCTATCACCTGTGAAACACGGACGACACTCCAAAGCTTAGTAGAAATTCAAATCATGAACGCAAGCCAATTGAATAATAAACCCCAGTGAAAGAATTTGCAGCGTTTTTTTCATTTTCTTAGCTTCATACTTCTTCCTTTCCTTCTCTTTTTCAATCGCCGCTAACACTGGATCGCTCTTTATCCTCTAACTTCTTTTTCTTGCATACTCTTTCCACTTTTCTTTGGACACCTTTTTCCCCATAGTCAGTTGAGAAATACTCCTGCACCTTACAAATCTCTTTTATTTTAATTAACTGCATAATCCTCTCTCCCTCCAATACATTCTCTCTCCCTACAACTCAGTCATTTTCCGAAAATTGTAGGGAGAGAGGTTGTAGGAAGAGACGTTTTGGGTGTTTTCCATTCCCCAAAGACTCATCATCAATATTCTTATTCGTTTGAAGTAATGCACAACATCTTGTCATCAAGACTCAAGGTTGGAGCTCATTGAAATGTAAATAAACACTTACCTTACCCACGTTGATGAAGAGGTTGTAGGAAGAGAGAAGTAATTTACCTACGCACAAGACTTCAACACTTGATCACATCACTCATCAAACTGAAGGGACCGTAGGGCCACAAAAACGCTCACACGGAAAGTCATGTTGTAGCACTGTTGTCCTCCATTTTTTTTACGACCAAATATCCCTATTTCTGGTCAGGGCGAGCTATTCAAAAAAATTGTAGGGAGAGAGAAAAAATCTCTGTGACAGGTATAAAGTCCAGTGAAACTTAGCTCCAAAAGTGGAGTTGCCTCATTTCCTCAATATATTGTTATAACCAACCACATACTGGACCTATAAGATTTTTTTGCAAATTAAAAGATTATTTGGAAGAGCTTAGAAACTATTTTGAAGTTTCCAACCTACTGTCTGTGACAGTTGTAGGGAGGGAGAATACGGATGATTAATGATTTTTAATTGATCAGCTAGTTAGCTGACTGACGTAAATTTCACGGCGCTAAGTAGATACCAGTCTGCTGTATATTGCTGAGAAAATCCCGAGCTCTTACGACATACAGAGTGAGAACAGGAGCTATGTGACACAAAATAACCCGAAATTTTGAAATGACCCACATGTATAATATTTGATGTAAACGTCATGATTTTACTAAAGTTGTGCGTTGTTTTTTGTAGGGCTGAGTCGATACCAGCTGTACTCGCTTGAGGCCGAGCCGAGGGTGGCCCACTTGCCGCCGCCTTACAACCAGCCACAAAATTGTAAGTACGCTAATGTGCAGTCCCATATAATTAGAACTGACCTTTCCCTATAATTATAATATAAGGTTAAGTTAATGGTTTAGCTACATGAAATACGCAGAGAGCCCCGCAGTGAAAAACCCTTGATGAATAATGTGTGCTTAAATTGTAAAACTGCTGAACAATGTTTGAAAAACGGTGTAACTTATTTCACAAAGAATCATTATTTATTGGGAGGGGGGGGGGGGGACGAACTAATTGGAATATACACCCATTTTCAACATTTAAGGGAGGGTAGAGAATGTAAGAATGTTTGGTACATGATTAGAGAGGCTTATTATCGAAAATAATGAACCAAAAGTACTTCAACATCATTAAAATGTGAGGTCAAATAAACAGGAACTCTTTAAAAAAATTGTGAAAGGTTCTTTTCGATTTGGGGGTTCGCAGCTCCCAACAAGAGGCTCTAGGATTCGACTTACTATTTTCGATTTTCAATACTATTAGAAATAATAAACCAAAAATGTACTTCAACTTGACTAAAATATGTCGACAAATCGTCAGGAACCCTAAAAAAATGAACTGTTCATTTCTGTCGAATGTGCCGGGCTCAGAGCTCTCAACTTTGGAAACTCAACTTATAGGAAATGAATCAATATCATTGAAAACGATGAACCAAAAATGTGCGCCGGCCTCATAAAAATATGTCGACAAATCGTCAAGAATTCTAAAAACAAACACTGCCAAGAAGATGGCACAGCAACTTCCAAATATTGAAATAGAAAATAAAGAAATCTTCAGTACCTTGCGTTACAAATACAAGTTGCTTATACGTTTACTCGACAGAGGCGGGCAGTAAAAATGAAAATTAATTAATTCCACATAACATATGGGCACAGCGTACCGCTAGTTCGATCATGATGAAATCCATATGAGACCTTGAAGGACGTTGTACGTAAAACCCTTTATCATATGAGCTAAATTAAATCAAAATTGTGAAAGTTATACCTATATCAAGAATTTTACGTTAGCGCATGAGCAGATACCGCTGATTATATTCAGATGAAATTCGTATGGGGCTCAAGAGACCTTAACCGCATAATCCTTTCAAATTAGAGCTAAATTCATTCAAAATTGTGGAAGTTATGGCTGTAACAATGAAATGCGGACAGACATACAGACCGACTGACACGGAACCAAATTTGTCCAGTAGGCTATGAAAAGCAAAATGCTAATGGACATTTTGAATTCCGACGACGAAATTTTTTTTGCGGTACTGTCCCCGTACGCTACCCCATTGCAACCTCCCACACATACCGAAAAATATCTATGTCTCCTATCGATATAGGTCCACGCTTTCGATGTGTGTTCGAATGTGTTCTGTCTATTTTGTTGGTCTGGATCCGCGCTTCGCTCGCATCTCAAAAACAAAAAATATCCTAGATCAATCCTTCTAGTAAAGTATAGATCAGTTGGACAAATAGATCAGAATGAATCATGAATCACGAACATATCTATTGCATACTTATTTCTGAGTCTCTATCCTGCCCTTCTCATTGGTTCATTTACAAAACTATCGAAATATGTGTGTGTTTGATATGTTTGGGAGGTTGCAATGGGGTTGCGTGCGGGGACAGACTAGAGCAGTAAATTTTTGGTTCCCGAAAGTGAACACAAGGCTTCCGCTGCTTCGCAGACTCGGAAGCAAAATGTGAGACGTTCGTACTGGCCCAATGTGCGGGGCTTGCGCCTCTCAACTCGGGGCTCGCTCAGCTCCGACTGCGTCGTCAGTTCACCCGAAACCCGCCGACCGGCTCGGGAATCCGGTTTCGCTGACTAGCGATAACAAAAAAGTGTCGGATACCGCTCTCTCACACACGGATCCATCTACACGGTTGTACAACCACCACCATGACCACAACCTCCGCGGTTGTTGAGTGGAGGGAACCCGCCTACTTACACCGCCGGAGCTAGCTGGTTTTCCCTTGCGATGCTCAGGATATTGACGTAGAACTTCGTTAGGTACCACCAAAATTAAAATCCTGCTCGAAATCTTGATGAAATGATCCAAAACATCTGCCAAGTTGGGTAGATTATGTTGACAGAAACAATACAGTGCCCGTCTAAATGGTTGAATGCTAAACAGTGATACATGATGATATGCAAAATATAGCTATGATTCATGTTTGGGCATCAGTACACCATATCAAGACTCAAATGACCTTCAATATCTGTTAGACCTCTCATCGTCAAAAGGAACGCCAACAAGAAATTAAATATGTCTCAATATTGTAAAAATCACCTATTAAATTGAGACGAATCAGCAAATGGTCGAAATCTACGTAAAATGAACCAAAGCGTGTGCCAAGTTGGGCGGATAATGTTGACAAAAACAACACAGTGCCAGTCAAAATGGTTGAATGCAAAACAGAATAGTGATATATGTGTTATGCATGATGATATGCAAAATAGAGGTATGATTCATGTTTCCGCATCCGCACACCATACCAAGGCTCTAATGACCTTCAATATCTGTTAGACCTCTCATCGTCAAAAGGAACGTCAACAAGAAATTAAATATGTCTCAATATTATAAAAATCACCTATTAAATTGAGACGAATCAGCAAATGGTCGAAATCTATTTGAAATGAACCAAAACGTGTGCCAAGTTGGGCGGATAATGTCGACAAAAACAACACAGTGCCAGTCAAAGTGGTTGAATCAAAACAGAATTGTAATATATATGTTACGCATGATGATATGCAAAATAGAGCTATGATTCGTGTTTGCGCATCTGCACGCTATACTATCATTCCAATAACCTCCAATATCTGTTGGGCCTCTCATCAAAACATTCACCATCAATACGAAAGTGAATGTTTCTGAATATTCTAAAAACCACCTACAAAATTGGGACAAACAAATAGGCGGATAAAGTTGCAATGAAATTTGGTTTTCAAGAACTATTGAACTCCACTATTGCCACTGGACTTCCTATTGAAATCTATTTTTCCATGAAGTTTGTTATTATTTTAGTTATTATTTGTTATAGTATATGTTTACATTTGTGGACTGGTGAAGATAAGGAAGGCGTTTTATCTTATTTCAATAAATTTCAGTTGTTACATTCGTGAGTTTCGACGTTTGTGTCGGTATTTTGATAACCTTTATCGATACTGAGGTACCAGGAAAGCGTTGGTGCTTACGGAATTGTATTTATTATGGAATCATCCTTAGGGACATCTAGAAGTTAATCAAAAAGTGTGGAGACACATTAATTACCTGAAGGGCCCTTGTGGTGGGGTTATGACTACGTAATTTTTCCAGCTGAATCGAATGAACGCATTCCTAAAACTCTCCTAATGATTAAACTCAAGGAAATAAGTAGGGGGGGGGGGTGATGGGTAATTACGTTACGCACTGGTGAGGTGGCCTGCAAGAAGTCCGTATGATAATAATCATTGCAATCATGAAAAATGACGTAGTTGTATCCCCTCCCTCCTCCAATTTCATCCAACACCAGAGATGTTATTTCTTGCCAAAACTCTGATTTCGTTAAAAAAATTCACGGTTTTCCACGTTGAAACTCCATCTTCTCTGTCAAAAATTGATCTAGATTAAAAATTAATAGACCGATATAAAGCTGATAAAATGCAGATGTTTTTACCGTAGAGCTCATTCATTTTCCAGTAAATGGTTTGGTGGTGAATCAACTCATCGAAATTGTTTAAAAAGCAGAAGGTTGACAAAAGTGCAAGTTTAGGCTGGAAAAAACAATGTACGTGACTTAAGGGAAAATTTTATGGAATAAAAATGAAGAAAATGAATCTCTCGTTTCAACGGTATGATTTAAATTTTAATCCAATACATCAATCTATCTATAAAAATATCTTATACATTCAATCTCTCTATAAAATTTTCGGGTCACAATGTTAGTCACCGTACTCCTCCGAAACGGCTTTACCGATTTTTACCAAATTTTATATGCGTATTCGGTAGGTCTGAGAATCGAGTCACCGTACTCCTACGAAACGGCTTTACCGATTTTTACCAAATTTTATATGCGTATTCAGTAGGTCTGAGAATCGGGTAACATCTATTTTTCATACCCCCAAGTGATAAGGGTTGTTCACCCTTAACTTTTTTTTCTGATCAAACTGATCAATTATGGTGTTTTCAACTGTGCTTACTTCGATTAAAATTTCCCTTAGCTTGTGGAAAATCTAAAAATTTTTAAAATGAAAATAAACTTTTATTTAAGTTTAATCCTGATTTATGCTTAGTGTTACCAATCTTAGGTTCTTAAAATTTGCCTCACCTTACTGGTGTCTTACCACACTATACCGGTGTCACTTCTAAGTAAACAGCACGGAGTGTGGATGAGACTGAAGCCGGTCTCCTGTTTCAATCACACAATAAGACTTCTCTCACTCCCAACACAGTTTTCGGCAGTTACGGTAGTTATTGTTTTTGTATCAAATGTAGTAGTAACGTTTACAATTATCATATTGCTATCTCACTGTAACTCTCATATTAATTCATAATAATAGAATTATCAATTTCAAGTGTATTCGGCACGATTAGTTCACTTAATCAAGTTTTAGTTAAACAAGTGATTTACATAAGATATACAGGTATGCTTAGAGTTAACAATATTAGATTCTTAAAATTTGCCGCGCCTTTACTGGTGAATGAAATGCCACACCATCCCAGTGTCGCTACATGTTTCCCTGCTCGATTTCGGTATGAATTCGCTTTATATACTAGAAATAATTTACAAGGCAAAACAACGTTTGCCGGGTCAGCTAGTTAATTTAGTAAATTAAGGAAGTTATGGCAATTAATGGCAAGTCAGGTCGAAAATAGAAAAAAAAATCAATTAACATCCCTGATATGTGGTAAAGTCAACATTTTCAGTACTAAAAAATTCTTGCATACAAGTCTGCAACGCATTAGGACATTTCATGTCTTTCCCCTCCCTCCTTCTTCCCTTCCATCTTCTAGCAATCTTGTCTTCCTCTGTGAATTACATTTTTTTCAATATAAAGAAAACAAAAATTAAACTCATATTTTCATTTATTATTTACATCCATACATATATCGTCGTGGGTAGTAAAAGAACGGTATCTTATTTGTTATATGTTCTACATGACAGTACATTAACCCCACTAACCATTGATTGCGTAAACAACAATCAACTATTTTCATATGTTGATGCTTGGGTAGCATTGATTACCTTGGTAACACTCAACTGTTTTTTTTTTCTTTGTTTGTTTGTTTAGGAGCTATAATCATAAAGTTACCTAACTACCTCGAATCATAAATGCTTGCATACAAGTGCAACACATTGGGACATTTTCTTCTGTGTATTCGAGCCAGACTACATCACCTACTCCAGTAGCGTTGTTGTTCATGTCCTAACGAGACAAATTTCAGTTTCCTACGGTTGATAGGAAAGAAGTTAGCTTCAGTAGCCACTCAGCTGATCAAGACCCTGTACAACTTATTGTTCACGTCCTAAGGAGGCTACCAGCCAAATTTCAGCTTTCCACAGTTGATAGGAAAGAAGTTAGCTTCAGGAGCCACTCTGCTGATCAAGACCCTCTGCACCTTATTGTTCACGTCCTAAGGAGGCTACCAGCCAAATCATAATAATCATATAGCCAAATTTCAGCTATAATCAAATAGGTACCTACCTACCTCACTTCTACGAATCATAATAATCATTGTGCATATTTCGTTACGTAACGTAACGTGACATAACGACAATTTGGTTGTGTGCCATAGCAAAGACATGAAATGTCAAAAAACGTTGATGTAGCAGTTGTTGCAAATTAGTTGCTCAATCCCTGAAGTTTCGTCGTTATTTACTGAACACCACGCATGATAAATGGCAAAACGTTTATAAATAAATAGAAGGGTTAGGTATATATTACAGAAATATAATTAATAATAATAATTAACCTACCTTTGCTTTAAAATTTGCAGCGTTTTAATCTATCATTCCTCTTCTTATGCTCATAATTCTGTTCTGCATTCTTATTTGGTTTGATCGCAAATTTAGTGTAGTTGTGTAACAAAGCTCGGAAATTTTGGGGAATAAAGGAGATAATAGTGAATCCTTTTCAATCGCTGCTCAGGCGAGAATTCTCGACCGATTCTTGTCATTCTCAATTAAGATTTTGGTTTAATATTTGAAAGTATTTCAGCTAATTTAATTTTTATTATGAAGGGAGGTGAACGAAGAGGGGGTAACATCATGAATTCATTCAAGCGCTTCTCATCCTGCCGGTTTTCCTGATTCTATGTTGTTTGACTAAGAACTTAGGTCTTTTTCCGTCATCTTCACTATTCCCTTGTTTTATAATACTTTTCTAACGAATCCCCCTTGTGCAATAGACCTCGGAAATGTTGAATTTGATGTCGTGATGTTGGGCCTGTCGACCGATTATTTCAGGCGATCCTCATACCAAAATTCTCGCCCGATTTTAGTTTTTTTTGTTGATTGAGGATTTGTTATATTTTCAGAAAATGTGTATCGTATATTTATAACGTTATACAGGGTGTCCTACAAGTCCCCTCCCCGTCTAAAAATCGTCAAAATGGGAGTAAACAGAGGCAATTTTTTTTTAATCTTCGTATTTTTGCAAGGATCTTAAATATCATATTTGCGCACCCCGCGCAACAAGGACACTAACTTTCTTATTATTTTTCATTGCAGATTCGGATTCTACCCAGAATTTCAGGAAAATTTGATCCCTCAACCAATTTGTTTTTATTGCGTGCACCGTTTCAGCGGGCACGCAAAGTTGCGCAACCCCACAATTGTGAAAATGAAATGAAATTTTTTATTTGTATAAGCCTTCCGGCGATACAAGAGCCACCCCACGATTGTCAAATAGTAGAGGATGGTGAACTCTAAAGTGTGGCACATGAATTGTTATTGTTTTTTGAACCTGGTTCACTTGATGCTATCCGTTTCTTTAGTCGACTCAATTATTGCGGAATAATGACCAAAATTGTTTATTTCGTGTGAAAAGTCATCATTTATGCCGACTTTCAACTCTCAGATTAAGATGATTTTTCACTTGATCACTGAAGAAGGTTTCAATCTCCTATTTTGACATTTTTTATCGACACCTCGAAAATTACTTAATCCCCGTGATAATCTGAAAACAGGCGCCTAAAATGAAGAAAACGAACGCAACATGAAGCAATTTCGGTTCGGGACACCTTGTATATTTATCCGATGCTATTATGCTCTATCTAAATCCGGGCCAATGCCCTGCAATTTGCGAAATATAGGGCGAGAATGGAGGCTGTTCAACGACGAGGGCCACTGAGGGTGTGTAGTACATTCCGAACTGTCTCTGGCCCCGCTTCACAGATTGTGTCTGGAGTCATTCCGATTCATCATGGCAGCCAAGCGCAGACGCATATATCAGGAAAGGCCATGGACAAACCCAAGACGTCAAGAGAGAAGAAAGGGAGGAAACGCACAGGAGATGGACTCCTGGATGGACAGTCCTGGACAACTGAGGCCCGCGGACGATGGACTGCTAGACTGATAGTAGACATAATGAAATGGCGAGGAAGAAAAGTTAGGGAAGTCAACTATTACCTGACCCAATTCCTCACTGGCCACGTGTATTTCGAGCGTTTCTGACCGAAATCCGAAAATTGGGCAATCCCACATGCAGGTACTGTGGAGAAGGGGACGATGATGCGCACCACACGTTTTTTACCCACGCCAAATGGAGCACTCTTCGAGGAAAAGTGATCACACAGCTTGGTTCATTAACACAGTGATAACCAAGATGTTGGAGAACCAAGAGAATAGATACATAGTGGCCAACTTTGTGATCACTGTCCTGAAGATCAAAGAAGTAGATCGAGAGTGGGAAAAGGAATAAAAGAAAAAAAATAGTAGAAAGTAGTTCCGGGTTGGTCTGCAAAGAAGAAAGATGGGAGTGGGGGTTTAGTTGGTGCAGTCCAACACTGTCAGAGGGTGCGTTTCCCCTCCTTCGCTCATGATGAGTTTCCCCACTCCCAACGAAAAAAAACCTGTATATTTATAATTATGTTGGTATAGTTTAATGGCCCTTTGATAGGTGAATAACACAATTTTTTTTTTCGTGATTTATTAATTGCCACTGAAAAATCAAATACATTCATCTAGCAATTTTACATATCAATAAAGGTACACTCCAAGTGGGTAGGTTTACAGCAAAATCTAGCCCTTTATTATATAGCTCAATTAATTAGCACTGAGTTCGATTGCACTATTCTATTCACGCAGCAAAACTAAATCCAGTGGTTTGTTTCGCTTGAGACGTCGGATTTCACCTTCGTTGTCCAAAACGTAGAGCATCTCCGGGTTCACGTGTTTGTGGAGGCGATGTTCATGCTTCCTTGCGTTTTTTTGCAATAATTTCCTCCCATCCTCAAATCTCGATGAAATCATCGTTTCGCATGTACCAAGGGGCTCCAACTATACTTCTCAGTATTTTATTCTGAAAGGTTTGGATTTTCTTAATATTTGATTTCTTGGCACAGCCCCAGATCTGTATCCCTTAGGTCCAAATAGGGCGAAGGATCTGCAGTTTGCAGCAGTTTGTTGTGAAGAGAGAGATGGGAATTCCTTCCCATTAGCCAATACATCCTTCTGTACTTGATTTTAAGTTCTTCTTTCTTCTTTTCTATTTGTTTATTCCAGTTTAATTTGGAGTCAAGTGTCAAACCCAAGTATTTAACTGCTTCAGTGTGCGGTATTTTATTCGAATTGATCTCAACATTCAAGATTGGGACTTTTCGGTTAGTGAAGTTGATGTGGGCTGATTTTGATTCGTTCAGCTTCATTCTCCACATCTTGTCCCATTTACAAACCTCAGTAGTAGACGTCTGTAGTTTGCGTGTTGCAGATTGGCAACAGTTGTGCCTTCTTGTTGGGGTAAGATGTGACAGGAGGTGGAGTACTAAACAACACAATGAGGAGTATAATAACAATATTAAAAGTCAAAAAATTATATCCCCGAGGAGAGGACCACGTCGCTTGCCCTGGGAACGCTTCCCCCCGCTGGGGCCCTCCTTCCTTCATGATGGGATTCCAAACCATCGATATACTCAGATAAGCTGTTTTTATATAGTGTGATGTTTGATCTTAAAAAAACGGGCATGTCCCTGTAATGCATGCATTACTTACCTATATGTTTTTCGAACCAACGTCTTCAAATATGTTGCGGTGAATTGTGAAAATTCCCTCGTATGGTTATAGTGGCGCAGTGCATTAGGGAACTACACCACTTAGTGTAAACTTTCTGTGGATCTAACCAGGTTTCGCTTGAAAATTTCCAGCGGCTCTTCTAAACTCATCTTGACCTGAGTGCTTTGTGGTCTGTTGTGTAAGAGGACTTTGCGGTACAGACGCGCTCGTGATGTGAGAGTAATGGCTCCCCGAGATACGAGCGACCTTTGTCCTTTCCGATAAATATGTATATAAGCTATGGGGGTTACAACGATAAATCACTTTTTAAAAAAGTCAAACTTCATTTACAAGGGAAACTATGGAGTACAGGTACGCACGGTAAGAGTGACCAAGGTGAACTGAGGAGTGAAGCTCCGTCAGTCCCTTTAATAACCTTGAGGTGCTGAGTGGACGAAACAATATGCAATCAACATATTAGTTGTTAGGAGGGCAATTTACGTGAACCTATGCGTGTTTCTTGATTTTTTACGTGGATTAAACATTCCGGGATTTCCATTAGTCCAATATTTTTGTAAGAGAGAATCAGCGTCTCCGTGTTCAAGGTTTCTAATTTTAATTTTAACTTTCTGAATAGATCTGGCTTCTATTGTGTGGGTTTCGACTTGTTCAGATCCAAGGTATTCAATTTTACTTTGAATTTAGGTGTTACCGAATGGTCTTCGTCAAGATTAATGCGGGCTTTAATAGGTTTTAAATTGTCTAGACCAAGTAATATGTCGAATTTTTAGTGAAAGTTGAATAAGCTGAATTTCAAGTTTAAATTTTTTCGTCTGAGGACGTCTCCACAAGGAATCATCGTTGTGAATTCTCCTCGTGGAGTGCCGTGAGCAGTTTTTTCGAGAAATGGTTCTTTCCTGAGTTAATGATAGAAAAATAATTCGGCGATGTCTGGGTTCACATAACTTTTGGTACTACCGGTGTCTATGAGAAATTTTAAATTGTATTTTGGGAAGTGTATGTACGGGAGTTCACTTATTGTCTTTTTTTGTGGATTCATCAAGTCGTATTCGGGAATTCTTAGTTGCCTCTTGCTAAAAAAGAATCGTTATAGAATTCCGAATCTTCGTCATCAGGTTGTTGGTACGGTTCAGTTTCGTTTGTCATTTGTTCTTCCTTGTCGGATTGGTCTGTTTGTTCGTAAGGTTGAGAGTCATCGATGTTGTTAAAATTAGTGTTAGTCCTAACATTACAGATACAGAGTCAAAGGTTTTCTTAATGTCCAAGAACATGCCTAGAACACGGAAGCCTTCATTGCATTTTTCACTGATCAATTTATACATCTAAAAAGAGGCTCTTACTCAATGCTCTCTGGAATCCGAACTGTCTTTCTGAGATAACTCCATTCAGATCACAAAATGAGACAAGTCTGCTCTTTATACACTTCTTCAATATGTTGGAGATTGTCAAGGTCAGCGCTATTGGTCGGTAGTTTGTCATATCTGCTCTATCTCCATTTTGGTTTATTATTCAATAATAAACCATTGTAATCGCTCTGGGAAAAAAAATTCTAACCCCCCCTGAAAATTTCATGGTTTACGTTTCAAAGGGTGTAGAATCCGAATCTGCAATAAAAAATGTTCCGGCCGTACGTACGATTTTTCCCTAACGGCTGGAGCAAAAGATCTGAAATTTTCAGGAAAAATCCATCTTGGTCCCAATTTTGGAGCCAGCTCTCTCACTCAATTTAAAGTGCCCTTTAAGGGCTGTCAAAGTTTTATAAAATCCCTAAAAACCTCAAAACAAGTCGAAGCGGCCTCAATGTGTACGCTTTTTGAAGAACATACCATGAGGAATCGAATGCGACCCTCCCCACGTCCGTAGGTCAAACTATTCCCGATGTATTCTTTCACTGGGGTTTATTATTCAATTGGCTTGCGTTCATGATTTGAATCTGTTCTAAGCTTCGGAGTGTGCGTGTTTCACAGGTGATAGAGCGATTATTGAATTTCAGGAGATATGCATACACCACGTAAATCGGTTCTCATCCAAAACACCTATTTGCATTGATCAGTTGATGATATTTGTGTGCCTCCTCTACATCTGTCTACCTTTGGCTACATCGTTTAAATTTGGATTTGGGGAAGTTTTAACGCAATACGAGTGCTGAAGGACTTGATAAATTATAGATGTTTTTATTGTTGGGGGGGGGGGGGGGGGGTATTGAGGTTCAATAAAAAAAACGCTGCAAATTCTTTCACTGGGGTTTATTATTCAATTGGCTTGCGTTCATAATTTGAATTTCTACTAAGCTTTGGGATGTGCGCGTTTCACAGGATAGAGCGATTATTGAATTTCAGGAGACACACAAATATGATCAACTGACCAATCCAAATCTCTATTTTGGTTGAGAACAGATTTACGTGCACCATGCATATCCTCTGAAATTCAATAATCGCTCTATCCAGTGGAACACGCACACTCCAAAGCTTAGTAGAAATTCAAATCATGAACGCAAGCCAATTGAATAATAAACCCCAGTGAAAGAATTTGCAGCGTTTTTTATTGTGCTTCGGAATTTTGAAATTTTGATTTCAGAACAAGATTTCGTTACGACGTGTTAGTCGTTAGTAACACAATATCAGTTACAACTACACAAATTATAGATGATGCTAAATAAAGATTGTAAATGCAAAAGGTTTTTAAAAATCAGTAGGAGCCTGTAAGTAAAATAGGTACAAAATTAGTACATAAACACCCAACAATAATTTTGGAGAAATATATGGAATAGTTAAGTGCTCGACGGCGGTCTGTGTAGCGATGTGAGAAGCGGAGTCGGCGCGAATTCCTGGAAGGAGGATAGAGGGTTCCTGCTATCTCTCCAGTTATACGAGAAGGGTGATAAGAAGGCTTGTGTGTCGAGCCATCGGCGAAGGTTTAAAAGCCACCTCAAATAACTTCGTTAGAATAGCTGTATTCAATTTGAAGTTGGAGAGAAAGTTGAACTTGTCGAACTTTCGGGTATTAGGATAGGTATTGAACCTTTTCTGGAGTACGTAAAAATTTCGGAAGTAGTGTACACTGTGACATTTGAAGAGTTTCATTCAATTTGATTGGCGTACGTGCTATTCAAATTGCAAAGAAAATTGTTCCCAGTATACAATTCAATATTGGGGTTACTCACGTAAAGGTCCTCAACATTTCCGCGAGAAGTTCTCCTGGTCTTGAAATGTTGTGGTCCTGACTTGTAGATGCGTGTAGTAGGCCTTGACGCGTTCCGCCGATACTTTCCGATATTCGTTCGATAAAAGTTCGGCCCGAATCACGTCCTAATGCGACTGTGCTGAGCCATGTAGGTTCCAACGATAAATCACTTTTAAAAAAAGTCAAACTTTATTTACAAGGGAAACTATAGAGTACAGGTGTGCACGGTAAGAGTGACCTAGGTGAACTGAGGATTGAAGCTCCGCCAGTCCCTTTTATAACCGTGAGGTGCTGAGTGGACGAAACGATGTACAGTCAGCCTAATCTGCTAGACTAATATTATTAGTTGTTAGGAGGGCAATTTACGTGAACATAAGTTATACATATGTCTGGCTGTCTCTGTGTATGTGTGTGTAAGTGCGTGTGTACTGCATGTTATACAATAGTTGCTTTAGTTGATGTATTTCAGTCTGGTTATGAACTTCTGAAGTTCTTCAATAGTGGTAGGGCAGACTGCCTAAGATGGCTACCCACTTGCGACATTCACCGAGCACCGATAAACTCGGCAAGTCACCCAGGTGCTCGACAAGTGGCGAGCAAATTGCATCACCCCTTCACAGTTCGCCCCGTTCATTGCTCGTCTCGGAAAAGAGACGAACTACTTGTAGTTGTTTGCGATGGACGACCACGTGATAATAATGTTGTACACCACTTTAGAAAGTGGAGGGAGAATGATGAGAATCACCCGAAAATACCCCGACAGTCAAACCTGAGCAACCCCACATGTGTGTAGCGTGGTAGATGCTTGCTACTTGCCAAGTCTGAGGAAAAAAAGACCATAGAAAATAGAATTTCATTCTATTTTCTGTGGAAAAGACCGATATCGGCCGAACCATCCCCGGGCACCTCTACTCACAACTACGACACGTCGAATGTTAGTAGCGGCCTCAAGTTTTCCCCCTAATTTGTATATTTATTTTTCAACGGATTTCTTAACTCTACGGTAAAAACTCAAGTACTGGAAGAATTGTTTCATTAATGTTGAATTAAATCACCCTGTTCGTGAAATTATTCGAAATCGCGAACAATCATTATCAAGCTGAAGTCCTATCATTCATTTCCTGCGCTTTCCTCCAATATTTTCCCAATTGGATTGTTGCCTGTATAAATAAACAATATGCAACAATAAACAATACAAAACAATAGTACCTGTACATTTACATGTACTATATCCAGGGAATGACATTTCGTACTTTCTACATTTTCGCACGCTCACACATTTGCTCGATACTCAACGATTTATCTTAAAATCATCTATCAGATTAATATTATTGTTTTCCCAACAACCTCTACAACCACCTCGAGGTTTTTCTTATTATTTCCTATATTACTAATACCGCTAATTTGTACAAGTTGCCATATGTAATTCCTGTATTTGTCTTTCGAAGACTTATTATTATGACTGAAGGGTTGTTGTGTTGGTTTGTTGCAGACGAGGAGCAAGTGCTGCGCAGGAGCGTGTCCCAGCTGTCGTGTCATCAGATTTTCGCTGGAGAGAAGAAAGTTTCCCAGAAGGAGGTCTGTCCTTGTAAACCGCTGACAGGTAAACCGACCTACGGATGTTGTAGGATTTACAACCCCCCTTTATAATATCCAGGTTTCCTCCCCTTCGACCGTATTTTTTTTTCTCTAATTTTTATTGAAGTCAATACCCTAGCACAAGTCCCCAGGTCGTCGGGGTCTTCTGGGGACCAACAGTTGAGTAATATAAACAATTGAACGTAGGGATCTATATCGCTCCTTCTGAAAACAAATGAGAACAATCAACTTGTTTCAAGCAAAGCTTGTTTGAAAAATTGATCAAAGCTTGTTTGACATTTTACCTTTTTTCAAGCTACCAATTTTGAGTCACCGATATGACCAAAACTCCGTTCAACCTCTCTATGATCAATTTTAAGGTTTCGATCTCAATACAGGAGAATCCTCTTTCTTTAAGACAAAATAAGAAAATTCCAACATGACTTTTGAAGGTGGGATATTGGTACAAAGTTCAAATTTCGGATATTTAATGAAAAAAAGCCTGATTTTTCATATGTTTTCTCTTACTCGTAATAAACTTCCATTGTCCATAAAAAACATTTCCGGAATCTCAGCATCCTAGCGATATTCCACCAAGAAATTTTTGTAAGTGATCTGTGATTAAAAGTGATTCAAATTAGGTCAAAATTGCTAAACTCTGAATCAAATTATAAAATGGTTCAAGCAATAGAATGTTATTTCTAAATTTCTTCACCTTAAACGTGATTGTTGCATATTTTACTTAGTGAATACTGAGATTTTATATTTCAATTTGTTGGCACCCGTATGTAGTTTACAATAACGAAAATTTGTTCATAATTATGACCGAGATGCAGGCATTTCTGAACAAACATCGCATAGGTTTAGTTTAGTTGAACGCGCTTCTTTGGATGAGCGGAAAAAGTGAGAAGTGAAGAGAAAAAACCTTATTTTCAAAAGGAATCGTTGATTCTACGACGGTTCGTAAGCTACAAGTTTGCCTGACTCTCAAGTCCTCAAAAAGAGAAAGTGAAAAAATTAGGAGTTAAAAAATATAAATTTACATCCGGTTTCAACATTTTTACCATTGAAAATGATATTTTTCTGAGTCAAATAAGCTCGGACTGGTCTGGGACCCATACCAATCGATTCGACGTCCAAAATCACTAGAAAATGACACCTCATTTGCTTATGTCAGTAAAGGTTTTGGGGTTTTCACTTGGTTTTTCCCCATAGTATCAGTGCGGGGAAATTTGATCAGGTTGGCTGGAAGTTAAGGGCAAGCAGGTCAAACCCCGCTCAAACCGTCAGTGGACGAATGCTTCATCAACGGGATGGAAAAACGAAATCTCGTTGGCCTCCAAGGTGACACTGGGCTTGAAATGAGTCTTAAATTTATGTTCTCCAACATTCTTCAGGATCGTTGTTCATTTACCGATGATTGAGTGAAGGTTGATTTGATTAGGAGAGCCTATCCACAATGGAATGCTATACTCTTCCCGCCTCCAAGCAGACGGGGCAGCTACTCATTCGCAGAGTGGGCGTGGGGAACGGTGTGGCCCACCATTCCGGAGACCTTGATAATCTCTTGCAATGTAAGTGCTCGCTGAAGCGCTGCAGGTTAAGTCGCATCTTCCAGCTGGTTCTACCAACTAACTATGTTGAAGCCCGAGTTTGCAATGAAACTCGCATGACAAGACATATTACTGGGTTACTAGTCTACAGCGATGCAGTCTCTTCCCAAATCCCGTGCATCAACCACTGCACCAGGAATCCAACCTTAATATGGGTGCAGCCTGGTGGCACATAAGAGTTTTTGTTGCTAATGTCTTCTAACGGCATCCTAGGACAACGCTATGCTCAAGTAGGTAAATGAGCCCATTAGCTTTTCTTCTAAAGTGACACGAAGAATCGTGGACTAACGCTTTGTTTAGTTTTTTTCGAGGAGACGTTCGTATTAAACGGACTTATTCAAACAAATGATGATCCCTATGATTATTTTCAAAAACAAATATGATTACATGTAGCTTGTTTCTGCTTTTTTTTAATTGAGAGTTTATTTGTTAATATATCAACTAGTTACATCTGAGGTAACGTGCAGGCAACAATCTAGATATTTACTTCACATAAATTCCGCAATTATTCTGAGTGTTAGTCCATTGACAATACACCAAATTTCAGCTTCACGTCAGCATCCAAGGTCCAATGGCTTGGTCCTTTTCAAGCGTCGGTTTACATGGGCGTTGTCGAGAAGCTGGATGACTTCTGGGTTGATATGTGCAAGAAGCCCCATTTTGTAGTTCCTTGCGTATCTTTTAGTGACATCGCTGACTCTTTCGATTTTGAGGTCCTTGTGGAGGTCATAATTAGGAATGTACCGTGGAGCATTCACAATATTCCTTAGTACCTTATTTTGGAATGTTTCCACCATTTTCATGTTATTTTTAGCTGTGCATCCCCTTGGCTGAATACCATAGTTCCAGGGTGGCATAAGTGTTGTTATGTATAACAGCAATTTATTGTGTAAACTAAGCTGTGAATGTCGGCCCAATAGCCAATAAAGCTTTCTGAATCTGATTGATTGATAACTCTTCTTCCTGACATGTTCTTTCCGCTTCAGCTTCGCATCTAAGGTCATTCCTAGGTACTTAGCTGAGTTGGAATATGGGACTGTGCACTGATTCAAATACAGCGGGGGGGGGGGATTTTTAGTGAAGTTCACATGAGTGGACTTCGTTTTGTTTAGTTTGAGGCGCCATTCTCGATTCCACTCTCCAATGCATCCGTAGCGTCTTGTAATTTTTCTGTAGATTTTTCAACCGTCTCTGCTACTGCCAGAATACTGTTATACAGGGTGTCAACAAAACAGGTCTGACGTACTGAAGGGGTCGATTCTACAACTAATTTGCAACAACTTTTGCCTCTTAGCAATTTTTTTTTAGAGGCTTCGTTTTTGAGTTATTTACGATCTAAGATTTTTTTCGTGTTTTCGACCTTATCTCCTATAAATTGCTATAACTCCCTCAATTTACAAGATAATCTCAAATCTGAGTACACCGTTGGAAAGAGCAGTAAATTTCCTTTTGGATTGATGCCTCACCTTTCCCGAAAAGTGAGGTTTGAGACAGAAAAAAGCTCTCTGAAAAGCTAATTTTACTTAATTTGGGAAACCTAGAGTTTTTTCAATCGGAAATTGAACTATGAGAACCAATTTTTTTTTAAGATGCAAGAACGGTAAAAACTGCGCTAAGATCTCACCTTTCCAACGGTCTAGTCAATTTTGTCCTTAAAAAATTTTCCTGGGGAGGAAATTGAGTTTGAATGCTGAAAAACATGAGCTTTTCGAGAAAAATCGGGTGATTTACATGGAAAATGACGAAATCAAAACTTTGGAAGTTGGGAGAGCTCAGTGATGGTACGGAGGGTGTTTCGTACGCTGAATCGAATAGTGGCACTCCCGAGCCTTTCTCATTATGTTCAGTTTGTAGATTTCAGGGCACTTCAGACCACGTGATAATGGGGCTCCTGCCCTGGCTGGAACAGGTAAGCTATTGGATCAGACCAGACAAAAGCCTGTCAAATAAGAAAGGAGGCACTCCGAAGCCTTCCTCATCCGAGCTCACGTGTATTTAAAAAAAAAAAAAAAAAAAAAAAAACAATAGATTTCGAATCGCCCGAGAAAAGCTCACGAACATCCAAGAGGTCAAGATGCAACTCGACCTGACGGATCCTAACGTTTCATGAATCAGATTGATTATTGCGCTGGGCGGTTAGATGACATTCTGCATTCGCTCAGTATCCGTCACGTTTTCCACAATGGCGACTTTTTCGAATGCGGAATATGCGGAGATTTTTCTCGAAAAGCTCATGTTTTTCAGCATTCAAACTCAATTTCCTCCCCAGGAAAATTTTTTAAGGACAGAATTGACTAGACCGTTGGAAAAGTGAGATCTTAGCGCAGTTTTTACCGTTCTTGCATCTTAAAAAAAATTGGTTCTCATAGTTCAATTTCCGATTGAAAAAACTCTAGGTTTCCCAAATTAAGTAAAATTAGCTTTTCAGAGAGCTTTTTTCTGTCTCAAACCTCACTTTTCGGGAAAGGTGAGGCATCAATCCGAAAGGAAATTTACTGCTCTTTCCAACAGTGTACTCAGATTTGAGATTATCTTGTAAATTGAGGGAGTTATAGCAATTTATAGGAGATAAGGTCGAAAACACGAAAAAAATCTTAGATCGTAAATAACTCAAAAACGAAGCCTCTAAAAAAAAATTGCTAGGAGACAAAAGTTGTTGCAAATTAGTTGTAGAATCGACCCCTTCAGTACGTCAGACCTGTTTTGTTGACACCCTGTATATGTGAGCTGAACGAGTTGCATGTGGTGCAAAAGTTCTTTGACGGATGCGTACCTACCTGTTGCGATTGTTGTTTGTATGCCAAATCGATTACGTACATGTTTAATGGGATAGGGAGAGATTGAAGGGAGAGTTTGACAGCGTAATGTGTTGAAGTTTATTGAGAGTTTTCCAAATAATGGACGATTTTCTGTGGATGA
The DNA here is from genome assembly GCA_031894815.1 of Creontiades dilutus. Classification (NCBI taxonomy): domain Eukaryota; kingdom Metazoa; phylum Arthropoda; class Insecta; order Hemiptera; family Miridae; genus Creontiades; species Creontiades dilutus. The sequence continues at coordinate 2,032,341 of JAVIWC010001773.1, read as the reverse complement.
AAACAGACAAGCGAGACACATCCATACCAACGGGCCAGGTGACATGCAGTTTGCTTTACACTTTTCCTGTGCAACAAATCTGACTCAATTTTTCGTTGACACCGCCGCTCGGACATACTTATCCACATCAAACTTCGAGAAGTGTTAATATAGGAGTTGTTCCATCTTTGATGAAAGGATACTTCGTTATTCGCCTTTCGGTGATTCTAGAAATGAGGGCAGTAACTTGAAGATGTCTTAGCAGGTACCTACTTTAAAAGGAAGAAGACAGATGAGGGTACTTCCAGAGCACTTTATTATTTACCTGATCATGTGGTTTGTCCATCATCTGGTACATAGGAAACTCATTTGTTTGTAGAACCGGATTATGCAGGGGGTTCGACGTTTAGAGTATTCGTAGTACATTGCATAAGACGGAGGTGGATTGGTCTAGTTGCTCCTTCCGAGGGCTGAGGCATTTATACTTGCAACACCCAAAATAATACCCTTGAGGTTGAAAACGACAGGTTTATGCTCAAGCTTAGTAGTTTCAAGAAACGGGAAGGGGAACCATCCACGTCCATTACAAGCATAATCTATGGAGCATAATTTCATTTATTCTTGAATTTCCTTGTAAATAATTATTGAATGTAATTGAATGCAATCTTCTTTGGTTTGATGGTGTTGACAGGATGGTCCGAAAAGGGCCTAAAAGATGGTGGATGCTCGAGGACAACTCCCCGCGCCATAGTCAAGTCCGAGTCAGCCAGAGTCCCGACGCCATGTCAAGTCCCAGAGGTGACGACAAGCTCTAAAACGGATATTCAAGGTAATTCCACCTGCCGCTATTATTAGGCTTTAGTTTTACCAGAATAGAACGGAATAGAAAATATGTTTATTCTGAAAACACAAAAAAATACACTTCCAAGGAGATGGCACAGCAGCTTCCTCGTTACATCCTTTATCATATGAGCTAAATTGAATCAAAATTGTGAAAGTTATGGCTGTAACAAGAAGATGCGAACAGACAGACAGACACGGAACCAAATTTGTTCAATAGGCTATGAAACGCAAAATGTGAGTGGAAATTCTGAATTCGGACAACGAAAATTTGTTGGCTCCCGAAAGTGAACACTAGGTTTCCACTGCTTCACAGACTCAGAAGCAAAAACGAAAAACAAGCGCCATTATTACAGAAAGCTTGTCGCTGGAAACATTTAGGGCAAAGACCTCTGGTCATCTGTACGAGAGTTCGACTTAAGAACGATTTAAATTGAATTTCCTATTTCTAAATATTCAATTCAAATATTTAGAAATTCCCGTTTTTGTTTTGTTATATGAAAAAACAATGCTGCTAAATGTTGCTTGACACACTTTGTACTTTCTCAGACATGTAGACTTGGAGAATCTTCTTCATGTCCAAATTCAATGGTGTTGACAATCTCCAAAACGGTTAGAGACTGCAACTGTCCTGAGATACAAGATAGTTACTAATGGTATTGTGTATGATGTTGGAGGTATGGAGGCAATGGTGCGGTATTAAAAGTAGTACTCCTGACTGATGTACTATTTTGCTAATTGACACACTGTACTGGCTGAGGAACCCTCGATCCTCAATTGTCTTGACAATCTCCACAACGGATAGTGAATGCAACTGTCTTTAGAATGTCGATAAGCACAGTTGGTATTGAGTACTAAGTTGAAGGTATGAAGGTAATGGGTAATGATGACATGTGTGATGGATATGGTTAGTTGGCCTTTCCCCATTGTTGAATCCACCGCCTTGGGAGATGAATCAGACGCCTTCAAGCGTCTGGGTCATCCTCTGATCGTGGCGGGCATTACCGCATTCAGCTCAGCGGAAGGGGCAACTACACCATTCCATAACCTTACATGGTACCACCATGATGGTAGCAGAGCGTGGTTATGACTGCTGACCCTCACATTAACTGCCCTGAAGCCCCCAATCCCTCGCATTTATCCATAAGCTGAATTCTGTCAATAATGACCCCTTTAATAATTATTAAACTACTGTCCTAATTATTGCAAGCCCCCCCCCCCCCCCCCCCGGCTTTTCTTCGAGCCCTGGAATTGTGGTGTGAGTGGGGTTAGTTGGCCCTTCCCAATTCTTGAATCCGTCGACTTGGGTGATGAATCAGACGCCTTCAAGCGTCTGGGTCATCCTTTGAGCATGCAGGCATTAGCGCATTCAGCTCAATGGAAGGGGCAACTATACCATTCCATAACTTCACACGTGGTACTAGTAGTTACTGTTACTTGATACATTTTGAGCAAGCTGGAGCATCCCCATCAGGTCAGTTCTCTGATGTGGTCACAATCTCCGGAACGGATGGTGGAGGCAACCATGCTCAGAATATTGATAGACACTGGTGGTATTCTATATGATGTGAAATGTACGAAGACAGTAGTGCAGTATATAGTCACTAGTAGTAATTTACTTGACTCAGGTACATTTTTCATTTGACCGCTGTTATTGGATCTTGATAATCAGTCAGAAGGTTGATAGAACATTAACAGTTCAATGCCAACGTTTCGTTCTATTTGTTGGACATCTTCAGGGCTTGAAGGTGCTGCTTAGTGGCTTAAAACGTTGACAATCTGTCATCGCTATCCTGACACATGTGTGTGGATATACGTTTTCAGCCACTAAGTACCACCTTCGAGGCCTGAAGATGTTTTACAAATAGAACGAAACGTTGACTTTGATAGAAAACTTCAATTTCAATGTCAACGTTTCGTTCCATTTGTAGGATATGTTCAGGGCTTGAAGGTGTTGCTTAGTAGGTTACAACGTTGTCAATCTGTCATCGCTTTCCTGACACATGTGCGTGGATATACGTTTTTAGCCACTAAGTACCACATTCGAGCCCTGAAGATGTTTTACAAATAGAACGAAACGTTGACACTGAAATTGTATTTTTCTATCAACATCTAATTGACTCTCAAGACCTCCACGGACATTTCTAACATGTTTGTTTTAATTATATTTTTTTGAATGACTTGTAACTCTTTTGATTACTATTGCTAAGAAGTATCCTTGATCCAATTTTCTTCTTGTTCAACTCTTTCTCTTCGTTTTTATTGTGTGTAATAGTTATTTACACTTGAAGATCATTTTTTGTTTCAAGCCTTCACAGATAATATTAAATTCCTCTCTAATCTGCTTTTTTTTAGCATGTTATGAATTGTAAACCTTCCGATTCTGAAGTTTGTGAATGAAGTGTTCGTTATTTTGTCGTTGTGCCTGCTTCATTTGGTGTTGAAGAATTGTGGAAAACGATATCTCAAAAGTGTGTTTTTGATTGTTGCAGGGAGCACTAGCGGTGGTATCCCCGTGGGGATCGCCATAGCTAGGCAGAGGGTCCAGCAGACCAACCCGTCCTCCCCCCTCAGTGAGTCATCTTTCCTTTTCCTTTCAACTTGACAATAAACTAATCGCCCAAGTATCGGCAAAAATCGATGATACTAACGACAACCCGACTCGCGAATCGTAATTGTCGCAGTCATGCAACTGCGACAGTTGTTTTAATTACTCTCATTAACCATTAACTTTTGTGTGATTGTTTTAGATACTTAATGAGTAAGAATTGTTGTTCGCTCAGGTGTTAAGTAGTTTGAATAAAATATCATCAACACAGGTTGAACTAGTTAAAAAACAAGAGCCAAGCTCTGTTATTTTCAATCATGAACCTTGCTTTCTCAAAATTTGCTATTATAAACCTTTGTAATCTTGAAAACAATTCAACCCCCCCCCCCCCCCAGCTCTCAAATATGTAGTTCATGTTTCAAGATGCGTTCAAAGCTGTTTTTTATGAGCTGCTGGACCAATAATAGTGAACCTGCGCTAAAAATCACATTTGGTGTGTATTTGAGATTGAATTATCGACAACATTTTTTGTCCATCCTATATCGTCAATCTGCACCCGCATGCGGTATTTGGCGAGCACCTTGCCGAGTCTTGGAGTTTTCGTAGTAGTGAGTGTGTGGGTCTTCAGCTCTAGGTGCTCGGCGAATAGCGAGCATTCGGGTGTTCCGCTTGTTTTCAGTAAAATGCCCACTTCGAAGGACACGAATATTCGCCTTTAGGCACACACATGCACCCAAGTGTTCGGGCGTGCAGGAGTGTTGCGGGCTTCATAAGGCCGACTGTCATCGCGGAATGAAAAATGAAAGCCTTTCTTCTGTCTCCTTCCACGGCCAAGTGTGAATAACATTTTCCGAATAACGTCTCCCCTCCAGTCCTTTGATGCCCGCTTTAGTTATCACCTAACCCCTCAGTGGCATTTTTCCTCATATCATCGCAACAACGATAATATCGTCCTCTATAGCTCCGGTCTACTGGAAGAAGACCCGTAATGACTAACCGACCCCCCTTACATTAGTACAAATATTCGTCATTATCCGACACGAGCTCCGTGCTCGGTGAATCACGCATGTTTGTTTCGAACTGCTTGGAGTCCGTCAAATACCGAGCAACTCGGGGTGGCTACTTGGCGAACATTCGGCACTAGGCGAATACCGCATGTGTGTGCCCAGCTTAAGGGCTGAAATATTGAAAGATCAGAACTGACGTATCAATGTTTTCATGTTCCTTATTGATGAGCATCCCTTCAATGAATCGAACGAGCCCCCTAGGACCGTCCGTTCGGGCCTCTAATGGTTAGAACTAAGACAGAAAAAAAAGAAGGTCAGCCTGTGAATGTGAACGTCTCTAAACGTGGTGAAAATCGCTTTTTATAAAAGTAATGTCTTTTTTTCTGAGAATTCCTTTCGAAGTTGAGTACTGTATAACTTATAGACAATTGAACCATAGTATTTTGTTTTATTTCGTTAAATTTCAGTTGTTCTGTTCACGTCGATATAGAGTAGGCAAATTGCACCTTTACGGGTAGTTTGGTATCAGCTTCCCTTCGTACTGAAGAAGTAGTAATGGTTGGTATTCACGGAGTTATATTTATTGTGATGTCATCATACCATGTTTAGAACATGTAGACGTCATTTAGATGGTGTGGTGACCATAAGCTTATGCTACTTTCTTTTCTTCTTCCCCTACTCTCTTAAAATTTCAACTACAGTTTCTTAAACCTCTATGGTAAGGCCTGTAGACACGGTAAACGCAAACAGTGGGTTGAGCCAAGTTTTAAAATTGAAAGACGCTCAGATATATCCACGTATATACCTACCTCAACTTGTACTCCTTGCCATAAGAGCAGAATCAAGTCTTACTTCTACTTTAGTGGGAATTCCCCAAAAGTCAAGCTGAAAAAACGCAAACGATCCCGCGGTTTCTGTCTTTTTGCGATGAAATAACCCATTCGGAGCAGTTCATTGATCTGGCGATATTGCTGGTGCGGCAACTTTGTCGTTCCATAAGCTTATTATGTTTACTTTTCTTCTTTGCTTACTCTCTTGCCTCTATGAGAAGGGCCTGTACATACGGTAAGAGCAAATAGTTGGTTAATCCAAGTATACAAATTAAACGACGCTCAGATATGTCTCAAATAAACCTCAATTTGCACCCCTGGCCATAAGACTGCAGAATCAAGTCTTACTTCTACTTTAGTAGGAATTCTCCAAAAATCAAGCCGCAAAAACGCCAGGATCCCGGCAGTTTTGGTCTTTTTGCGACGAAATATCCCGTACGGAGAGGCCAGGTTCGCTGATCCGGCGATTTCGCTCGGCAGTTCGGCGATTGGTTCCGCAGTCGTCCCGCTGAGTCGGTTAGTTCCGGTGATTCCCGCTGCACAGCGCCACATCCCGACGCTCCTGTCCTCCCTCTCCCGGGCCTCCCGACCATTGCGGTAGGACGTTCCCCTTTTTTTTATATTCTTTTATGCTCGAAACTCGATTCATTTGGAAGAGAATGGAAACAGGAAACCCTCCCTCGATCCTCCTAGACCTCGACCGACCTCCTGTATCTGGATCTCGACCAGTATCGCGTAGTCAAGTCTGTTCAGAATCGATAAAAATCACTCGTGCCTTGTGACATTGTGACTGAGTAGTCATTTGTCTTGAATCTTGAATACAGGGAGTCCTGGTACAATTCACAATACAATTTTGAAGTGTCCCAGCGGTCCTTCTTTTGGTTCATTATTGTAAATGGGTAATTTCAAAATTTCAGTCACATTTGTGTCACTGGTCAGTATTGCCGTCAAACTCAGCTGAATGCAGTTTTGTAAATTTTTAAAATTTTTCATCTATCTGGATGTACATGTTCCATGGATAAATATGTAAAAGTTGAGCCTAGAGAACCCAGGAGAAAACACCGAAGTGCTGATTTCTCACTCCCTACTGCTGCCACTGACTAGAGGCAAACAACAGCCATCATCACTACTCAGCGAAATATTTATTGGGGCCTTTATATCCACTTACACTTTGAAAGAATATACCATCTAAAATGGATATATGCCTTAGAAAAAAAATTGGATTAAAGCAAGTCGTCTTACCAATCCATTATTTCAATGTCACAGGGTTTTTCTTCACTCCCTACAATGTTTTGAAAAGTATCAAGTCCAACTTCAAAATACGTCGCATGGTCGAATAGCTTAGCTCGAGATTAGCAGCTCGACGTCGAATTGAACGACGAGGGCTCGTGAGGGCTGCTTCCCAGACTCTATCAACATTTTCTGCCGTCCGGGCTGTACGGGTCCCACCGGTCCTGTTTTTCAAAACACTACCTGTTTCATTTAACCCAACGAATGGTTGTTGTTGTGTTGGGCCTGAAGTAATGTGTTGAAAACAGTTCCAGACCTAGTTCCAACGTGGGAAAGGAAGGTGAGGTTTTAGTGGGTTTGAATCCTACATAAGCCCTTCTGGGTATCTTATGAGATCCGATTTTCACCTTAGGATCTTAAAGATTTCCTCACCTGCCTACCGAAAAAAAAGAAAAAGCGAAGGATTGTATTCCGAGGGGTGATCGCGTATTTGCCACGAAAATCACGCTGGGTATGTACAATCAAAAGGTTATTAACGGAAAATCGCGTGACGGCGAACACCCTATGTTGATCAGTCAAAACCATCTTAGAGGGAAAAAAATAAATTCGCTCTTCTAGAATGCGAGTAACCCCCTCCGAATGCCGGGGGAGGTCGGTGACCTGTGTAGTAGCCCTTTCAAAAGCATCCTACCCTCTTGACTCATCCTGTATTTTTAGTTAAAACGTGTAATCTATCCCTTATATCTAATTACTAGTTTAATGGCCCTGCTACGCAGGTTAAAAAGAAATAGGTGAATAACACAACAATATGCAATATAATAACAATATAATAGCAATATAATAACAATATGCTAAGTCAAAAAATCGTACGTCCCAAGTCCTGGGAGACGCTCTGCCGGGTTGGGTGGGGGTAAGGGGGAGAACACCACCCGCCCAGCGTTACCACCCCCTGAAAAGGGGATATACCTACCTACTTACCCACTCTGATATTTTCGTCTTTAGATAGTTTGATGATGATGCTGATGCTGATGATGGAAACTGAAGCTGAGTCCTAGGTACAGGGCCGCTGGCCGCCTGCCGCGCCGCGCCTCTTGAGAGAGCACTCTCCCACAGCGCGGCGCGAAATCACACAGTCCACGCACACAGTCCTGTGTGTGTACCTACATGAAGAAGTCGCCAGCCGCTGACGCGTCAGGGTCATACGTGTGAAACGAACCCGAGCGCGCGGGCCACCAACGCGATCTGTTCTATAATCGATCAAACTGTGCTGTTCTATGGAATTGTCATACGTAAAAGCGCGGCACCGCGCTAGTCAGCACGTTTGTCGCGGCAAACCCTCGTGCCGCGTGGTTTGACTTTAGATTCGCTTTCTCGCCGCGCTATCGCACTTTGTGGGATAACCTGCTTCTGTCGAGATTTACCGTTCTTCGTTGATGTTACCTTTGTGGTGATTTTATTCGCCTACTGAATTGTCAGCAAGTCTATAAGATGATTGATGATAATCCGCTCATTATAGCTTTTCCCAGTCAAATTAATACTTTTCCCAATAAACTTAATACTTTTTCCATTCAAATTAATACTTTTCCCAGTCAAATTAATACTTTTCCCAACCAAATTAATACTTTTCCCATCCAAATTAATACTTTTCCCATCTAAATCAATGCTTTTCCCTACCAAATTAATAATTTTCCCCATCCAAATTAATACTTTCCCAACCAAATTAATATTAAAAGAAAATATTAACCTCCTATATATCAAATGCTAACTAACCAAATTGATCTTGAAAAAATTAAGGAAATAGAACAACGCAAAGCTTGCAATCCAACGAATAATATATGTCTATATTATTTTATTATACAAATGATTGGCAGAAAAAATATTGGTAGTTTATCATCTTAGTTGAAGTTTATTTTTAGTGTAGGTATATTAATTGTATAAACATACTACTTTAATGGCCCTGCTACGCAGGTTAAAAAGAAATAGGTGAATAACACAATGAGGGAGTATAATAACAATATGCAAGGTCAAAAAATCTATATCCCAAATCCCCGAGGAGAGGACCACGTCGCTTGCCCTGGGAGACGCTTCCCCCCGCTGGGGCCCTCTCCCCTTCTCTGGCGGGGTCGGGGGGATCAGGTCGGTTGCCCTGGGAGACGGGGGCGAGAATTCCACCCGCCCGGCGTTACCACCCCCTGAAACGTCGATATACTCTGATAAGCTCGTCTTTATATAGTGTGATTGTATTTAATCAATATACATTGTTTTTTAATATATAATTAACTCATTGTTAATTTTTGTGTTGCAACAGCCGTTCAGCTGACAGCATGTCAAGACCGTGGTCCTCAACCCTCGCCATGGCCGTCCAGCCTCATGCCCAGCCATCATTACCAGATCCGCGGTAAGTAGTTATGTGTAGATATTGTCAGGTGTCCCAAGATTGAGCTACTCAAGTACAACGGAGAATTGAAGGTTGAGAATTGAAGAGAATTGAGGGCTTTATGGGGAATTACTCAACGAGAGATAACGATGATAAAATGCAACTTCATTCAAATTTAAATTCATAGGGTAGTCATTTGGAAATGCTGGACAAGATTGAAACAGATCCAATGACTATGTCCATCTCTGATGTGATGAGTTGGATGTTTGAAAAGAGGAACTTTGATCGAGGTACTCAGTTAATTATAAACGATCTTGAGTTCTGAAAAACAGTTATGGACACGTAAAGGTCTACAATAATTAATTATTAATTGAGCTGCTGGCCTATATATTCAGGTCCCCAATTTTAAAGTGCCTAAGCATTTGGCTCGGCTGCGACCATATACCAAGCAGAAACCCATGCTATACAAATATGTGCTCAAGAGATCGCCTGGGAACGACTCAAAGGTACTACAATATATATTCTCATCAATAGTTAGGCATCATTTTAGACCATTTCTGCCTTCTCGGTAACTTCAAAGCAGACTTAGGGGGGCCTCCGCTCCCTCAAGGCTGCGCCCCAGGGCAGCAAACTGAGTTGCTCTGGGCACTAAGTCATGAGGATATACAGGGCAGGCTGACCGTCTTGCTAAAAAGTTGTCAGAGCCTAACCCAATTGGATCTGAATTTCAAATATTGGTTTCCAATAGTTACATAACTTTACAGGTCCAGACATGGAAGGACAAGGCATGAACAGAACACTGGTACAATACTTCAAAGCAGAGGCTAGCCAAGACATTCCTAACCAGGTCGAGGAAATGTGAAATGCTCTATAGTAACTCAGGCGCAAAGCCCTTCTCAAACTTTTGGGTCTCCCCACTGGCCACTGCCCCTCAAGATACCACCTTTACAAAGGGTTAAGGCCAGGACAACAGAATGGCTCTGTTGCAAAGAAGCAGGGACAGTCGAACACACCTTATGTGATTGTCCTGCATCTGCATCAATAAGATTCCAATATTCTGGAAAGGCTGCCTTAACTCCTGTCATTATTGCTATGGAAACGCCTGAAAACCTCCTTTACTTTGTGAATGAAGAGGACAACAATAGATTCTAGTGGTCTCAGTTACCAGGGGCTCCTCCCATCCCTTATTGGGGTAAAACAAATTGCACCTTCTGTACAAGTTTCTTGGTTCTAGGGCTAGTAATGTAACTTAAACATTTCGACTCTCAGGTGCTAGATACCAAAACGCACTATACCATTTGAAAAGTAGCTAGGTGTGTTATTGATGAAAACCTAGTGGAAATATATGTTATTGATCTGTTTCATTTGGTCATTAAACAAGTAATTTCATCTAGTTTCTTTATGACTCTCTCCTCTATGTGATAGCTTCGAAACCCAACTAAAACTACTGTAAACGCGTGGGGTAATATCGGGCAAGTATTTAGTTATGGTGTAGCCAATGTTGCTGCAGATTGCTGCTACATTTTCTTGTAGATTTTGTTGGAAGGAACCTTATTCAAATTCAATTCTACATTTTCCTAGTAGAATCTAACGTTTTCCAAATCGAGTTGTATTAATTTCATTGTTATATGCTTTCAGGACCGGATCAGGGGATGGCATCGGCGATTCAGTCCCCTTTTCAGTTGGTGAGAGACCCAATGACCGGGCAGTTCATGCTTTTGCCCTCAGCGTCTCCCTCTCTCGGTGAGTATCGCTCCAAACTCAGGATTTGTATTGTATACCAGTTGCTAGTATTATTTCTCAGTTAAGTGTGTCTAAAACGAAGTTGAAGGTTTCTTACTAAATCAAATGTGCTCCAGTTTAAGGCAAAAAAATGAAGATAGATCAATAAATAAAGATTTAGAAGTAATAGCAACTTGAGTAAACAAAACGTGGGGATAAACAAAGTTTGGAGGGTATGTGGTACCTACCACCTCATGAGTTGTTGATGTTCCGTTTTCTGGGACACTCCAGCTCATATCCTGGGTATATTTCCATTCTGAATGGTGTATTTCAGTAGAGAAAGACGTTGGAAAGAAAGAAATCTCACGCGAGAATACACGCTCATGCCCAGGAATGTGAATCGCGAAAAAGGGATGGTAAAGCTTGGTTCTGGAAGCTTCTTAAAAGCAATCCATTCGGGAGAAAGCAGGAGCTTGGGATGATTTAGTTTGGATTCCAAAGCGAAACCTGATCATGAGCTGGATTTAAGCTGTATCCCTTCAAGATATAATAAAGGACCCCATTAACTGTGATGGATATGGTTAGTTGTCCCTTCCCGATTTTTGAATCCGTCGTCTTGGGAGATGAATCAGACGTTTTCAAGCGTCTTTATCATCCTCTGAACATGGCGGAGCATTATTACTGCATTCAGCTCATTGGAAGGGGCAATTATACCATTCCATCACCTCACAAAACTTGCAATATATGCAAAACGAGGACGTTAATACAAAATGGAATGAGATGAATTGGATAGTTAACGATTCATAAAATGAACAGATTTTAAACTGACAATTATTTAATTTTGTTATATATTTATTATTGATATCCTTAAATTTTGTTTAATTTCTTCTATTTATTTTCAACTGACATTTTTAGTTTTCTGTTCAACTTCTTTTTTGTTCTTTGTTTATTAACTTTTTTGTTTATAATTTTCCGAATTTTTCCTTTGGGACGACAACCACACTGTTTTGTTTCGTACGCGACTCGTATGGACATGAAACAGCTTGCCTGTCTCTAGAGGGAGCAGTGCAGCGGGCTGTGTGGACGGGGCCTCCCCCACTCCAGGTGATGGCTCCTCATCATCACGCCCATCCTCAGTCCCAACCTCTTCTGGTAGATCGCCTGGTCACACTTGCACCCTCGTCTCAGCCTGATAAACGCGGTGAGTCACCCAGACGTTATTTTCAATAAGGTTACGGCACCATTCTGAAAATCTTCAAGGTTTTCAATAAACCAGTACTCACAATCGGTCACATAATTTTCATCTTGCAAAATCACAAAGGATCTCAACACTTTCAACGCAGAACCAGTAAAAAATTCCTTGTAAATCTGTTGGTCTCATTGAGGGGTCAGTGTCGAGGACAGTTTGGGCTAGCAAATAGATGGTAACCACAGCTGAGAAAAATTTACTGCATCTTAAAGTCATTTCAAGGATTTGGCTGTGAAATCTAATGAAAGGAGGAAGTTATCTCTTCTCCTTATGATATTTTTCCCGTTTTCATCATTAAGTTGAAAGAAAGAAGAACATTTTTACCTGAATGATTAGTTTAAAAACCTATTATCGAATGTCATTTAACTATATTTCTGTGTATGACAGGAAACGTAATAGATTTCACCATTCCTCGAGTAAAAGTTGACTCTTGCCGTTGATTTGTCTATTAATATCAGTTCATTGCTGTAGTTGTAATGAAACCTGGTCACACGTAGAACAATTTAAATGTAATTTGATCACCTCTTCCAGCGAAACTACTGCCCATTACATGTTTTGGTTCACGTAGAAATGCTCAAACGTCAGATTATCATCTCTGATCGAAACAATTTGGGAATCAAACCAACGTTCGTATTCCAGGAACAGATGTCCTGTAGGAACCTTCAAGAGTCACATTTTCAGTCTGCATTCATCGTCATGCATTGGAACCCCAAATCTTTATTCCAATAACTTTCTTTATTTGCGCCTCTTAAAGTCAGCTTTTATCTGCTGAGAGTGGGTGTTAGTAGGAACATTTACTTATAAACTGTGCCTTAGTTTCTGGATTGTTGTTCTATAATTTTGGTAGTTTTGGATGGGTATCTACCTCTACTGGATAAGTTCTACAATTTTCTGATATAGTACTTGTTTTGTTGTAAGTTCTTCATCTTTTACTTTGCTGACTTCATTTGTTTTCCCGCAGGTGTGGTACAAGTGCCGTGCGACTTCAGCAAGAGTTCACCAACTGCGCAGCAGAGTCTGCTCATCCATCCCACGATGTCGCCTCATCAAGCCTTCAGCACTCTCCTCGTGCACAACATGCCGTTTGCAGCCACTACCGCCAACCACCAGAACTCTTTCCTTCTGAGCACGCAACTTACTGAGCAAGCGTTAATTAACCAAGGTTATTATTTACAAATTCTATTACCTAAATAACTTGATCCTCTGCATGTCACGATTGTCTAGATGTTTTTTGAAACTATGCTGATTTCCTTTTCCTATCCTGCACAAAAGCCAGGTTCATGCTTCACTCTCTACGTAGATGGTTCGAAGGTGTCAAGATTTCAGCTAAAGACAATTCAATTGAATTAGGCGTTTGTTGATGAGATCACCTACATGTATCTACTATTACGCTTTCAACGAGAGTTTAAATTGGTCCATTTTTCTTGAATCGCAACAATGATTCGGTACGAACCAAGAACACATTGTTAGGTTGACACGATCTCATTATGATGTCTTTAATACTAATGGAGTAGAACTTATTTCCGATAACGATTGTTCCTACATCAGCAGTTAATCAGGACCTATCAGCAGAAGAGTTCATGGATACATTGGCTCTTTGACAAGGCTGTACGTCTGACCTTTTCCCATTGAGGTGTGATTCTTGTAGTGGCGTGTTTGACGTGAATTGTTCCTGAATCGCAAGGTGGCCAGGTTAAAAGAGGGAATGATGGGATGTTCGTGCAAAACTTGCTGATTTAGCCAAGGGGGGGGGGGGGGTATATAAGCAACGTTTGATAGCACATCAGCCCTGATACCTGATACCGAGGTCCAGGGCGTCTGGTGCTATGAGAGGCGGGAGTTTTTCTATACTTTCATAGTAAATGCTGGCGCCATCTCTTATTGTAACCAGGCAGACAGCGGCTCTAGCGAAGCAACTAAAGTGCGACATGTCAGCAGAGGATCTCCGCCGCTCGTCCACCCTATTGGTTACCTCATGTGACTGTGACCCCCATTCAGAGTTAACTGCCTTCTAACAACGATCAGCGTACGAATTATCTTAAAATTAGAGTAAGCCATACGCCCAACTTCTCGGGAGGGTGGGTGAAAGCCAATTTTCAGATTTCCATCACCCGGGGCGCCGAATTTACGCCTTCGAGAGGCGAGGAGACATTTTCGACGTTTGGAGACAGAGAATGGAGCAGCAGTCTAAGGGATTTGAAGGAAGAGAAAGAAAGTAAGGGAGTAAAAGAGTTACATTTCTCTTGGATTGTAGCGCCCCACGTTGTACTAATATAAAGATTTATTATAAATAGTAATCTTTCTTTATTATGATAACCTTTCTAAGGAAATAGCTGATCTATGTATATTGGACATAGTTGATGGTACTTAATCTTAACTCTGCGATTCCCAAAATTGTAATTGTATTCTAGATCCATTAAAAATTCCATTTCTGTAGTGAAAAGAAAGTTGTACTAATAAGGAAACAAATGCATGCTACTCGGAAGTGCATTATCATAAATAAATTTAGGCGTTCACAGCCCCTTATTCAGGTGAAATCTCAATTGTTTCAGGTGGGGTGGTCATATCAAATCACCTCGAAAACACAGTCATCAATCCCCAGATCATAGGCGGATGCCCTGAGAGCAGTTTCAGCCCACAGACGCCTGCGCACGTGCCCAGCAGTTTCCTCCACCACATGTCCCCGAGTGTTGTCATCAGCAGCCACACCGAGACCAACTCTTTCGTTCGGGATCTCACTCCTTCCGTCATCACGGCCTTGGACAATCAAGTTATTGTTAAATCGGAAATGAAGTCTGAGCCTTTATGCACTATGGATCAGGTGAGCTGGAAGTTAAGAACCCGTTCCTCTGCCAGAGGCTGATATAACATAGTAATGATGTGACTGGATTGTATCCCGATTAATTCAAAATTCTCCTTGGTGGAACGGGCTGTTCGTGAGTTTTACCCTGTCTCAGAGGCCACTTTTATCAAGCAATTCAACCCGTTCAAGGTTGAAGAGATTGGAAAAATATCAGAGATTGCCGTTTATTCTATCTCAACAAGGCTTAAACAACATGGACCATTATCTAAACTTTTCTCCTTTTTCAACTTTTGGAAACTTTTTTTCAACTTTTTGAATTTTTCTAATGGCCAACAAAACAGAGTTCTTGTACTAATCATATGACATTGTTCTGTGAATTGTTTACAGGCCACCTCACCGCCCACTATCGAGGTAAAACCGGAAGTAGTCACAGAAGAGTACACGGAAGAGGAAGAAGAGCGAACTACTATAGTCGCGGACGCGCAAAATCAAACTGAAACTCCTTCAAATTCTGAAGAAGAAGATACACAGAGTAGCATCAAGCTACAAACTGAGGTAAAACACAACGTTAATTATATTGAGATACTTCCATCCCTCTTCCTCACCCATAATTTTGATCCTTATTATGGCAATGATCTTATTACAAAATTATTTCATTTATTGGGGTGGAAGAGTTGCATTGTTGGATCGATTTAACGGTTAGGTCATATTACATAAAATAGTTGTGTATTACATATAATAATAATATTTATACTGATGAGGATCTGATTGTCTCAATCGATCAAACTTAGTGACTTTTCATCTTCATTGAAGTTTATTACGAATTGACAAAATGCGATTCGAGGTAGACAAAATTATTTTATGAGCTGAACTGAATACTTCTTTTAAATAATTATAACTTTTCAACATTTTTTCCCTACTTCTTTATTTAGACACCCGCTAGTCTATTCGAACATATTGGACTTTTTTATTGGACAAATTTAGCAACGTTTATGTGATTATGTAACACTGGGGATGTTTTGAAGGAGAATAGTGAAATGGAATTTCATACCCTAAATTGGTTAGAAATGCCTATGAGAAGTAATGAACGGTTCACACTTACCCTATTGGTCTTCGAAGGAACCTAGTTCGCCACATTAGATTGTGCAAAAGCCTCTTGTGTTGGGGCCAAACTCATTGATACCTTTGACTGGGTTCGAACTCATGTCGTTACTACTAAGATGAAGTTTTCCTTTAGTCGCAACACTCCAACAGTTTAAGCTATGAGGCCTGTTTAATCAAACCTCTTTCACTGTGGAGTTTTTCTTTGAACAAAACATTTCCTCGGAGTCAAATACCAGCCGTATCAGCTGGTTTCGGGTTGGACGAAATCATACAGTGAAATTGCAGGTTGCTGAAACTCGCTGGAAGAAGTTGAGCAATCGAGCGAGGCCATTGTCATGATGTGTGTTGGACACAAGTGAGTGAGGAAATATGAGATGCTACGTCAGGGAATTTAATGTTTAAATGGTTGGAATGTTGATTAATTATTGTTTCTTGTTGCTTCGGGTTTCTTACTGCTTTCGCCAACTGTCACAGCCCAAAAATATGGATGCCTCTCACTGAGTTCTAACTTGTGTCTCTCTTCGACTGTGGGCTGTTTTCCTTGATCACACTTGACAACATTTGCCCAGAGCATCCATGTTGTGGAGAGATCAAAGCCCTCAGCTGCAAGGGGATCACTGTGAGCCCCCTGAGAGGCGTTCTCACCAATATTCAACTTTCTTCTGCAGTTTGTACAGCTCTCCCTATGTCCTCATTCTTTTGGTTTCCTCCGTGTCTTAGTTGATGTCCTTATAAACCACAGCCATATAATTGTTACACAGTTTATTTCTTTCCAGCTTTCCGTTCCTAAACAAGAACCCGAAGAGGAAGTTGAGGAACAGGAAACTTCAGTTGTACAACAAGAGACGACACAAATCGTCACCACCCAAATCACCCGGACGACATGGACGACGGAACAAACCCACCACGGCACCGTCCAAATCGAACAGGAAGAAATCAAGGAAGAAGTCGAAGAGGTTTGAATTTGCCTGTTTCGACTCTACCTCAATCATCATCTTGGAGATTCGTATACATGTTTCAATTACTATCCATGCAGCAGAAACCCATTCATTGAATCTCTGTACACTTTAGAACTTCATTAACTTGTTCTTTTCTAAGAGTCTGAGAAAACGGCAGGTGTTCTCAGCCGTGGCAGTTTGTGTGAGATATTGGTGACCTGTTTCTCAAAATCATGTTCAATGTTTAGGTTTCTGCTGGAATCTCTACGAAACATTGCACCTTTTCTAATAGGATGTAACATTTCAAAAACCTGATTTTCTTGTTTTATCTAGTTTCAGGAACTCGAAATTCAATTTTTCCTCTTGGATGCTAAAAAAAGTCCCACAACTATTTTAATTATCATACCATACTTCGTATTAATTTTCTCTATTACGGAATTACAATGTTTGTGACTGATAAATAATTTTCTAGACTTCGATAAGTTTATTTTGTCTTCAATGATTTCCGAGGTTCTATTTTTTTCTCCATCTCTCATATTATTGAAATGTTCAAATAAAACACTACCAATCAATGAATAAAATAATAATCATGAAAAAACGAAATTCCCAGTCAATTTGTATCAGTGATTCTCTAAATTGGTGCTTTTTGAGTTGTTACATCCTTATAGAATCGGTGAAATGTGGAGGCAGTGGAATTATTCTTTAAAAAAATGAAAATTATTTTCAAATTGCATTCTACACTGCCTCTTCCACCTGTGGTAAGTTTTTATCCAGTTCGAACCAACAAAGTAAACAGATTTCCATGATTGTGATGCGATAGAGACTTTACGGATTTTGGCGAGTGTCAAATTTACTGTTTTGTGACTTTCAGCTTTTTTCAAACTGCGTTAACACGGCGCTGTCCGTGGGCGTTTTGTGGCCCTGCAAAGTTGAAAAGCCGCAATTGCTTTTGAGGCTTGATGAGAAATGTGACTGGAATTTTGAAATGAGAAACTTTTTACTTGTTTCTCCGCGAAGTTGTTATCTGCCCAACAGATTCGAATCTTGAGGCTTTTATGGGCTGTCAAAGATTGAAATGGTCAAACTATGGATGAGGTTTTATTTACAGTCCTGATGTTTCATCTTTTTTATGTTGACATCTAGTAAATGTCAACTGACTGAATAACGTATCGTTCTCCTTATCTATTTGAAGTTAGGTGGTTGTTTCGTATTATGTCATAATCCTTGATAAGCGTTTGGGAGGAAAGTTCGAACCAATATTCTTCATTGATGAGAACCAATTTGCAAGAATTGCCAAAACATCCTCTCGCTGAACATTCCCAACTACTTCAACATAATGGGAAAATAATCATTGAGAATTACCTTTCCTCCTCACAAAACTCACATTGGACTCGTAGAAACAGTGATCTATTCCACTGTTACAATTTCTATTCCGATGTTCCAACCCTATTCCACGGTTCTAATATCTGCTACTAGAGCGAGTTGTCCTCTCTGACCTAAGGTTGACAACATCCCACCTGTCCTGGGTAAAATTATGCCGACTTTCAACTCTCAGATTAAGATGATTTTTCTCTTGATCACTGAAGGTTTCAATCTTCTATTTTTATATTTTGGGATTGCGCAACTTTGCTGAAACGGTTGCGTGCAGTCTAAAAAATTGGTTGAGGGGTCAAATTATCATAAAATTTCAGGTAGAATCCGAATTTGCAATAAAACATAAGGGTTTCCATTTAAAATAAGAAAGTTAGTGTCAATTGCGCAAGGTTGCGCAGAGTGCGCAAATACGATATTTGAGATCTTTGGAAAAATATGAAGATTCAAAAAAATGTTTTTTTGTTTACTCCCATTTGGAAGATTTTAGGATGGGGAGGGGGGGGGGGGGAGGCCTCGTGGGACACCTTGTATATGCTTGTGAAGCGATCGGACTGGCTAGACGTTGAGACCAAGTGGAGTCCATGTGCGAAAAACGATTTTCCACATTAATTCTGAAGCTTTTTATGGCTCCTACGGCGGACGGATGTTGCGGGTTTTGAATGTACACACCTTGAAACGTAAAGAAGAGGGGGGGGGGGGGGTTTGAAAAATGTAAAATTATGATGTTTTCTCATATTGTTGCTTTGTAAGAAGGTTTGCCATTGAAAGCAGTAAACCCAAATAATAGAGATCTCACAGTGGTTGGATTTGTCCCGCTGCCCTATGCTCCTCTTTTTCCTGGATTCAATTCTAAGTTGAAATTCAAGTTTGATGCTGCATAATTGGAAACCAGTGCTGATCTCAGCTGCTACCGGTTAATTCCCGTTATAAGGTCTCCAGAGAGATGTCAGGTCAGAGAGGTATAGGTTTGACTAATAACTGAAATCTTGGAAGAATCATTCTGCAGAACCTTCTTAACTCTTTCAGATGGTATTTTACTCTTTAGTTACGGATTCTATAATTAAGTATAGAATATACACTCCTTCTTTTCCTTTTCGTTCGTCTTTCCACTCAATCACCTTCCACTACTATGACAAAAGTACAACCACCTATGTACCTTATTAACCGTATTATTTCACCTCGAATTAAACCACGAAGCAGTCATTGGATCTTCCACCTTGTTCGCTCAAGGAAACACCTAAATGAAGCGTATCATTTCTTATAATCATAATTTCTTCTCAAGTTGAGACCTGTTGCCTTTCTCCGTACTACAGTCTCGAACCTTGAACCTTCAGTTCAATCGCCGAATTGTATCATTTCTCTTTGTTAGTTCGACTTGACAATGTGATTTATTTACAAATTTTGAATTTTTGTTTTAAACAAACCCTGCACGGTTTTGGTTTTAAAAAAAACAAACAACCTATGTTTAAAAGGAAGGGTATGAACAACAAATGAAAGGAGGTACGTGTCAATTTGTGAAATTTATCAATTGCATAACTGTTTACTGTTTGCCTGATTCTTGTAAATAGGTCCTTGTTACATTACAAGTAGAATTGATTGAGCCAACATCGTCTTGAAACTATTAGAAATGATAAATTTTGCGTTTTCTCATAATTTGTCGAGAATTATCTTTAAACTACTGAACAGTAGTTTTTGCTATAGCTGAATCGCATCTGGATCATTCATTATAAACATCACTATAAAATTTACCAAATGCTAGCACCGTTGATGGAGCACCTAACAATTTGGTACTCCTCACTCTATTGTTGTTGTAACACCACGATCCGATTGATTTGGTCCGCTTTCAACGAGGTATTCACAATTTCGCTTTTTCTTATAAATTAATGAAGTTGAATAGCTTTGCTGTGAATATTTATCAATTTCATGCCTTGACTCTTATCATATCTGAATTTGATTCACTTCTTGATCGAAATTGTCGAGCATGCACCTAAAATATAAAGTCTTTCTGCTATGCAATGTTAAAAATCAGCCAGAATCATTTAAATGAGTCAAACCATGAATAGAGGCTGTAGACTTCAGGCCAATAGTATTCAGACTCTAATCAACTATATCATTTTTAAATTGATTCAATATTAATTTTGATTGAATTAACGCATGATTAATATGTGAATTTGCACTACATACTAGTTGTGACTTTCTTTGTTTTTTAATCCAAGAAAGTTCATCCCCTACCAGCTGTAAATATTCCTTGAATCCCCAGCACTGCATCATCCTTTTAAATGCACTCTTCAGTTAGTTGTTGCTTCAATTTCATTCACATATTTAGTTTTAATTAGGAGAAGCTTGCTGCCGACCAGTGTAGTGTCTGACTCTAGCGCTCCCATCTCCATAGCTGACCATCCTATGGCCTGACACCCCTTCTCAACCATCATCTTGTTTTCCCAATTTCTTACAAATTCAAAACAACATTGACCACTGCTGAACCTACGGGTGGGTATCTTGAGCCTTAATAATCGATCATTTTACCTATCAAACACGAAATTTTGAGTGATAAGGTGATTCTTGTATCTTTGTTTACTCTGAATCCTAAATAAGTCGATCTAGTCTTGAATTGAGCTCCTCATTTTTGTCGAACCGTTGAGACGTATGCCCCCCAGTATCGAACCTAAGACCTCTCCTACTGGAGGCAGATACGTCCACGATGTAAAGGCAGTGTTACTTAATTTGTTCAGGTACTTTCTTTGTTCAAAGTCAAGTTTGGTGAATGACCTCGGTCAGTGTTGAGTGGCCCACTATAGGACCTTACACCAGACCATTAGGTTCTCCTATTGATCTGTTTTTATCTAGAATTCGGAGTAATGATTTTACAAAAATATCATGAAAACTGAAATATGATTTGAAATACTTTTATCATACTTGGATCCATGTTAACCTGCTTCATTCGCTTCTTAAATCGCTGTAAACAAATATTTCTATTCAAATTGGCTATTTCGACGACGTTCTAAGCTTATTGTTTTGCAATATATTTTAGTATTTTAGATTCGTATTGACTGCATATTTGAGTTTTTGCACATGGTTTTATACCCTCATCTCGCCATCGCCCATGTAGATTTAATGCTTGTGCCTTGATTTACCAACAGCCTCGCATTCAGCCTTCCATCAACTTGTCGTTATCTAGTTTTTTTTTTTTTTTTTCAAAATAATTTTGTTCGTAATTTAGTTTATCGATGCAGTAAAAATTAATGCGAACATTTAATTTACTGCTAAAAAAACTTAATTTCTGTATGTGCCTGTTCATGGCAACATTGACTGGTCGAGGAAGGTTTAACGATTGCATATTTTGAATTAGATCGCAGTTGAGGCGCTTCCTTCCATTAAACCCGAAAGATATGTGTTGTACAGAATGTGCACTACGTTCTTACCCCAATTTCATCAAACGTCTACTAGGGCTGTGTACATGTTTATGAAACCACCAGGATTTTGAACGACTCAGTTCAGTTGAATTACTAAAAAGTCAGACATTGTGAAGTTGTGTATTGAAATTGCGTTTCTCTTCTCACAAATGTATGGCATCACAAGTAGGTCGCTGGTTGATTTTGTGTCACTTGTACTTCGATAGAAGGCAATTCCGTTTTCCAATCGCTTTTACGCATTCAATTGAATACTCTAATGTCCACTATGCTATGGCCCCATTATTGGAAGTTCCTACTTCACGGGAGAAACACTCATTTAGCGCACAGCATTCACATTAGAACTTATTTGTCTCGATCTGTTTTGCCAGAATCCTTTGAATTAAATACTTCAGTATTTGTTTTCAACATAATCAATATGTTGATGACGATAATCAAGAGATGACTTATCCATATATTCAAGCCATACATAACGTTTTCAACTTCTAAACTTGTATTTGCACTGTTGTTGAGTCATGCGGCTTGATGTTTGCTGTATAGTGGCTCATGAGCACTACTGTTAGGTATGAAAATGAAAAATTACTTGCAAGGGCAGAAATGGAATGGAGTGTCTCAATTTTCAGGTAGCCTTACTGTCTTTACTGTTGCTTCTCTACGATTTTCTTTTATTAATTGGCTCTGTGCAGTAGCATCCATATTTTGGCTTTATCGACTTATGTTCTGCCCATAGTTAATCTGTTTCTTTTACGCGTAGGTGCTTGAAAGGGAGCAAGAATCGCAAAGCAGCGCGGTGGATCTGTCTGGACTTGAGTTGCTCTCTAACACGACCATCGCCCAGCATGAGAACTACCACAACAGCAGTCCCGAGCCGGAGGATGATGACAGCGCCTCTGGTGGCGGTAACGACATGGGAGGTCTTGCGGTGCTGTGCCAGGCTGCGGACTTTGCTATGAGTCAGCCACATTTCATACCTGTAGCATCGACTTCAAGCATTGTCATTCAAGAGTCTACCACCACTAGCTCTACCGTATCCACGGCCAGAGGTATATTATATTCATTCTCTTATTATCTCTTTGATACTAAATCATCATGTGGGTTACTGATGCAATGAACAGTTTCTTGTGCGATTAGAAGTTGGGCAACGTCGATTGTAGCAAGTACTGAGATGGGTTGACTGTTCAAGTAACGGTCCCCCCTGAAGAGTGTGAGGCAATGAGTAGCTTTAAGGAAAATCATCAGACCAAGTCTTATTCTGCTTCAGAAGGACAGCTGATGACATGTGTGACAAGTAATGCAATGTGTTTTTCCGTTTATATTGGAGGTTGTACACTTCGCTTTTTAGCCATACTATAAAACGGTTGGGTAGAATTCAAAATCGGAAATTCATTAAAATTCCTTTGGCTATTCCACCTGTGTTTGCAGTTTGAATCAACACCAAAACATATACATTAAAAAAAAAAACCATATTCTGGCCTACCTTGTATTAATATTCTTAAAACCTATTTTGTCTTAACCAAGTGCATTGTCTGTTAAGTGTCTTCAATTGGATTGGAGGAATCCAGCGATAATCAAGCGAGGAAGCTTTCACCACCCAGGTTGCTGCCGATTCAGGCTATGGAAAAGGTGCGTGAAGTCCCACTCAAAGACGCCTTTAAAGTCCTTCGAGCCAAAAAAGTCAAGGAGAAGAAATGCGCCCCTTTCAGGACTATATCAGGTAAGCCGTTTTATCTATTTTTAAATTGAAGTTGTTTTATTTTGTTTGTACTTTAACAATATACAAAACCACAGTTCCAAAAAGCCTAGGAGCAGTGGTGTGTGTTCTTGATCAAATGTAATACACTTCTAGAAAAGATGAGAACAGTGAGTATCTATAACATTTGCAGGTTCCCAACTCAGAAGGCTGATTGTTTGGTTTAAAAGTATCTTCTCTGTTCTGACTCGCGTTTTATATCGACGTATATGAATATTTGTCCTTGATTTCTTACGATATATTTTTTCCTCTTCCGCCTGCGCACTGCTTTCTCCGCGCTGGGGTTAGGTGGCCCTTCCATTAAGGTTTTTGTTACCCTAATCAAAGACCTAGAAAGGAAGACATCAAATTAACTAATAAACAGGCTCTCTCGAGAACAGTGGTTCCAAACCTTCAAAAACCGGACAAAACCTTGATTTTTGAAGGTTTTAATCAGAAAGAAAATTGTATGTATTTTGACATGTTCACTACTGAAATGTGAATACAAAAAACCCAGGTTGGTTGTCATTTTCTTGTTCAATTTATGCAATATTTTAGTTCATTGTGCTATTGATGGCAAAATGAAATAAAATTGTCGAGTTTTCTTGAGGCGAAGGGCGTTATTATATTCCGACAGTTGGCCAACTCGGGGGGGGGGGGGGGGGGGGTTATGGCATGTAGAATGGACAAGATATGGTATAGAGGCGCGAGAGGGGCAGAGTTTATAATATAATGTACTGGTTTGTTCTAGAATCCATTTTGATGTAGCCTTATCTTGTTATAGTTCTTATTTAGTTGCTGTACTTGTGTTATAAGTCGGCATTTCTTCTGTTTAGGCGTAGAAGAGGAATCTCCTACCGTGGAGCCGCCAGTTCTGGAACCCTGGTCTGCGACCCCTCAACGCGTGACGCCGCCTCTCTGCCCTCCAACGCTGACCCCCAACAAGAAGAGATCTTGCGACAGCCCAGAACCTTCCGAAGAAGCGGTGAGTTTGCCTCTGAATTGTGATAAATACAAACAAAATGACAAACTTTGACCACAAACTCTCACGGCCTGCTGCAAGGACGATTTGACAACTTGAACACAAGGAAAATAAATCGAACTTCCAGTAGAAAGTTATGATTGGTTATTGACGTTGACTTAACTGTCCAAATTAATCCATCACTATAGCTCTTGTTCCCCTGGAAATATACAACTTTGCTTTCTTCTGTTCCTAATATGTTGCATTCAAAACTGTTTCCAGCAAAATGAATTCTTGATGAGTTCAAGGCAGAAAATGCTGCATAATTTCTTAATATTCTGAATTCCTTCCGTTCTCAACTAACATCCGGATTAGTGACGTTAGATTCTGATGAACTTAATTCAATTTCAATTACAGCTCTACGCCTTCATCCATCAACATAGAACTTGATTTAGAATCATTTGCTCTCATTGGAACTTTCATTCTAATCGAACAGTTATCTAACTCAGTATGTCTAGGAATGGTTGAACAAAAGACGGCTAATACTCCTGGCATAATATTTCTAAGCAGAGAGAAGCCAAGAGGTTCTTAACCATCTCAGAGAGACGCGCAAGGGCTCAATTGTCACTGAGGCACAATGACCTTCGCAAACTTGTTGATTTTCTTACTGTTGTTGTATTTTTCTTTGCAATTAGCGGTTCAATTTCCCCCTGCTAGAGATTGTAATCATCCTCAGACTTCGATCAGAAGTTCTTGATCTTCCCAGAACCTTCATTTTTCGTCAAATCATCCAACACGTCTGATCCATCCTAGCTGCAAGTAGTATCAATTTGGGTAATTGCTTAAGAGTTTTTAATTTAATTCATTTAAACAAAATTGTACTTATCGTTTCGGCTTCTGTTTTCTTCTCTTTGGCTTCGTTCTTCCTTTTTTGAAGAAGGAGACTCCCACACGTATTATCACAAAAGCAACAACTCCTTGATTTCTATCCATGAACAAAACACCAAACTTGGTTTCCAGTAACAAGTTCATCAAACTTCGAGGGTCGATGCTGGAGCTCATTTCCAACGAAAAATGCCTCGCAAAATTATTATGTAGAGGAGGCTTTGTTTCCTAGTTATTCCAAATTCAACATTTATTATAGTTTCCGATCTTAAGTCATTAAAATGAAAAAGGGCTATAACTCCCTTACACTCCTCTCTAAAATCAATTCTGAGCACACTTTTGGAAAGAGCATACTTAGAACTTGATGACTTAGTCCGGACAAAAAATCGATAATTTATTTAAAAAGTACTTAATTTCGTGTTTTTCTTGCTCATAATAAACAGGTTCCGTAACTCCCAGTTCTCAGGAAAAACTTTCCCAGAAAAGAGCTTTCGAACGGTATAACAAAAATAATTTTTCAAATGAAATTCTTCATAGAAAATGTCGTTTGAATGCGGAGAGGCATTGCAGGTTGGGCAACGGAAAGTACAATAAGCCAACAGGCTTCCGTGCTAATGGCTCAAACCTCCCCCCTTGAGTTTCCCCCTGCATCTAAACCTATCCCTGCTTGCTGATGTTCGGGTACCATCATGAACACATCAAACTAATAAATATCTACTCAACAAAATGTATTTATTTATTAACGGGCAAGCCCAATTTACGACAGCATAACAAAAGTTGCGATTCAGTGTCCACATGAATTTTCAACTTTGAGAAAAACAACATGAAAAATAACAATTTTACTAGAAACAGCAATAATATAACAGTAATAGTATAATATAATAATATAACGGTGAAGACATAACAGTAACTTATGAAGACAGTAGAGCAATTTGGAAAAAATAGTCAAAGAGAGCAATAGAGATTTCAGACATGAAAGGGGACTATTGAAAAAGTCAAAATCAGGGTACAGATTTAGGAAGAGGTTTGCAGAACGGGGGATGAGGTGCAGTGGTCGATTTAGAAAATAGTTTGTAGGAGAGAAGGTTCGTAGGGACGTAAAACATTTCAGGCTAACGACTTGAGATGCGAGGACTGGAGAGTCGAATTTTCGCCAAAATGAACATACCAAACTTATCAGAAATCAATAACTGATATAGCGTTTTTATTTTTGATTACGT
Organism: Creontiades dilutus; assembly: GCA_031894815.1. Lineage (NCBI taxonomy): Eukaryota > Metazoa > Arthropoda > Insecta > Hemiptera > Miridae > Creontiades > Creontiades dilutus. The sequence goes on along the minus strand of JAVIWC010001773.1, from coordinate 2,006,135 downwards.
TGATTGTTTCTTTACTCTCTTTATAAGTCAATTATCTATGTTATTTCTACATTTCAGGAGGTGTTGCCGCCGCAAGAACCCTACGGGTCGGCGCCGCCTCCTCTCAAAAAGAGGAAATTCGGGAGGCCGACCATAAAATTCGACGACCCGGAGGATTCAAAAGGGTCCGTCGTCGTTCAGGTACAACCTGTACAACCGCTGGAAGTCACGAAAAATGAAGACGACCAGCCCAAAAACAAAATAAGGCCTAAACTCAAAGCTGAAGCCAAGGTGGGGAACTTGACGGTTTTGCAGAGATTTGTTGTAAATTGACGTTGATTAAGGTTATTCGTCCACTGGCAACGGGAAACTGCGTACTGTGACGCAACAAATCCGTGATAATGAAGATCGTACATTGCTCCACTCTGTGCGTCTGAATGCATATATGGGATGACTCATGTCAGCGATTAACCCGATGATTCCGCAGACGATTTTGGGTTTATTATTTTCAATATTATAATAGAATATAATATATATATAATACTATACAATTATTGTATAACGAAGCTTTTTTATCCCCCCATCAAACTCTGTCATTCTATGTCTCAAGTAGGATAAAAACGTGCAATGTCCGTCCGCCGCACACCACGCGGCCCGTAAAAGGCCTTAGAATTGATATTTAAAAAATCCATTATTTTCCACACGGACTTCATTTGAGGTTGCTCACAGCTTCCAGCCAGCTTGATCTCCTTACATGCATAGATGCCATTTCCCTAAACAGGTCAAAAACTGGATTTTCCTGTTTTTTTTCTGACTTAGGCAAGTGGGGTGTCATTTCCAAGGAATTTTGGACGTTTTTTGTCCCAGACCAGCTCATCTGGTTCAAAAAATTTCATTTTTGAAGGTAAAAATGACAAAAATTGATGTATTTTCAAATTTTAAAAATGTTCTTGTTTTGACAGCTTGGTAGTCATGAAAAGTGATGGTGGGGGGGGGGGGGGGTCCTGCAGAAACCTACCAGCGGAATGGGGTGTATACTTGCGCGTTCAGACGAAAACTGACGAACGATCTGAGCATAATAGGCGCTGCCCCCATCCGAATCACATGTTTGGATCGTGTGTGCGTTTAGGACGAAATGAGTTCGCAGCTTTCCTACCCCGGTGGCCTAATAGAAATGTAGATTGAGCAATGAGTTTTGAAGCTAATTGTGTTAGGTCATGTGGTTCTATTAAACGAAGGAGGTTTCGTATACTATAATATTGTTTGATGATTGTTAAATTCGTGCAGGTAAGAGCCCCGGAGGATGAAAACGAAGAAGAAATCTTTGAATCCTCATTGGAAATTGTTCCAGCTCAACTTTCTCCTGGCTGGAGGTTTAAACAAAGCAAACAGGTATGTACTTACCGACCAACTCAATAAAACTGAAAATGTAATGAATTCTTGAAATATGATTGATGCTACTATAATTTAAAAAGAATAAATGAAGTTGAATTTGTGACAAGTTTTGAGTAGTTATTTTGTAGAATGAGCAGGTGTCTTAATTATCATGCCCTGTCAACAGTAGGTTGACGTGGCCATTGTGGTTGATTGTGTCATGTTGAAGGAGAATAACCCATCGTCGAAGAGGGTGGATTAAATCTACAGAATTCTGTAGTGTATTGATGATGATTGTGAGGTGATGGAATGGTATAGTTGCCCCTTCCATTGAGATGGATGCGGTAATAATGCTCCGCCACGCTCAGAGGATGGCCCAGACGCTTGAAAACGTCTGTTTCATCTCTCAATGTGACGGATTCGAAAATCGGGGAGGGCCGTTCTAACCATATCCATCACATGATGTAACAACCGAGACCGGTCTACAAGCTTGTGTATTTTTTGTGGAAATCGATTTTCTCGTCAATTTCGTATTTTTTATTTAAGTAACAGTTAACCGAAGATGGTGTTACTTGAGTTCTCTTGGTCTTGAGATCGTCTTCTTCTTTAGGTTCTCCTCTCGTTTCCACCCAATATCATTAATTCCCCTTATCAAGTGTACTTTTAATCAGCCAATATTCTTTCTTGAGAATTTTTGTTGTTTATATAAAGGCACAGGAAAGGAATGATTACGATGAAATCGCAAGCAAAAAGGTATAATAAGTTTACCAAGTACCTATTTTTTGTCTAATTTAAAGTTGAATTATTCTGGAAAATGAATGAATGCAGAAATTAAGTCCAGGGAGGACTCTTTTTAATACTACCTGAATATAGTTATTTTTACATTTGCTATTGTTCATTTTACTGATATTCTACGACTGTTTCATTGAATATCAATAACAAACATAAAAATGCTAATTTTTCAATATTTCGGCTTTTTGATTTCACCCTTCATGATTGTCAGAAAGTGATGCTTAGAATTCAGTTCTAACTGGACTCTAGACTAGTTTTACTCGGCAACTCTTAATGACTATTTGACAAATACTTTCATGAAAATGGTGTACTTACCATCTGACAGCTGTAATGTTGTAGTCTATTCGATTTTACCACATTGTGTTGTTGCTAGAACCCGATTACCCTAAGAAAACGCATTTGGGAGGGTGTTGACGAGACGGAGCTTGGTAGCAGAATGAGAGAAGCTTTGCCCCTTCCCCCTTCACCCCATGCGCTATTAACTGATTACCCCTTTGCCTAAGCAACTCTGAGATTCAGAAGTGAAATGCAGGAAGGGAAGGTCTGCTGGGTTTTCTTAGACCAACCAGACTATCTCATTCCTTGATTAGCACGGGTGGAAAAATTAATCTTTGTAATGCCTAATGGTTTTATATAATTGAACTGTTTGATTTGAAGAGTAACGTCTGTACTTGAACGATTTGAAAATTGCTGAACTGGTCCCTGTTGGTTGCTACTTTGTGAATTAGATTTCTTCGTTCCTACTTTTCGCATTCATGGTGAAAGCGTTGGTATGACTACTTGAAAGTCTTGAGTTCGATTTCCACCAGAACCTATTTTCTTTTCACTTCTTCCATTTCTTGTTTCCCTAATTCCACCATTGATAGATATAAAATACAATCGGAGAAAATCTTATTTGTTTTGTTTTTTACCTTGTGCAGCCTGTCAACGAAAAGCCCAAATTGACGGTGAAGAAGGTGAAGGTCCAGTCCAAGAGCAAGCCTAGCTCGCCCAGACCACAGACTTCGCCTAAAGGAACCTCCGAGGTGTCTGGACCTGAACCCAAAGCTCTACAACAGGCCCAGTCTAAACCTGCACATTGTAAGTTTGTGACGAACTCTCTGAAAAACACTTTCTTTTCCTCTCTAGACCTTTGTATCAGCATGGCTTTTGTGTTTTGTTTTTCCTCCTTCCTATTGTAGTCATCCGCTGCAAGCAGTTTTCATTAATTTTTGTTATAACTAGTTTTTGTTGACTCTGAAAATCATTATATTCTTTGCACTGAAGCGAGTTATGACAACTCCAACTCACTCTAGTGGAAGATGATGGTACCAAACTGTCAGGTTGGTGGAATAGATCGCCGTTTCTGTTTTTAACCAGCTGAGTTGGTATAAAATCACTGATGAGTTATTAACTAAATCTTTTTAACGTGGGAGCTATGGGAATAGGGTTTCTATTAGAGCAAACAGCTGATGTAGTCGTATTGAGGATAACCAGGGCTCACATGGGCTCAAATGAGAGCAAACTAAAATTTTAGTTGAAATTAAATAGCTGCCGAACTTCCTGAAAATTTTGGTACATTACAATATTATTTTATTCAAAACCTTACCACTCGAGCCTCGAATCAGTATCCTCCTCCTAATACAGAGAAATTACGCGATAGTGCGCAAAACCCATCAGAAGTCTTGAAGTAACGCGAGAACGTGAAAACCTACCTGATTGTTCTTCCCTTTATACAAGTCAACTTGAATGACGAAAAGGAGAGATCGAATGCAGAGGTGATGCGTGCTTCCCCCAAGTTCAGAGACACGGAGAGAACCTACTCAAAACTTCAAAAGCAATTTCTCCCGAACACCTTTTTTCAACCTCGTGAACATATTGACGCGTTTGATTCTTGATTTTGTCTTTTAAATTCAACTCAGGTTGAAAACGCGGAAAAACATAGCTATGGGTTTGCGAAAGCATACAAAGCTTTACAAAAGACTAAACAAGTTTTTGCTAACTAACTTTTTCTATGTCCCTTCTTGGGAGGGTGTGGGGGGGGGGGGGGGGGTATTTCAAGATGATTTTATATACTTTTTCGTTGTCATTCGAAAAAGCCACCACGCAAGAGCACAAGTTTCTTGTTACTGTCAATTTTTGAATCTTGAATATCTTGATTTAAATCTGTAAAGCTCAAGTAGGTAAACCTTGCAGCCCAACCAACTTTACTGATAGTTTTAGTTTGTGTTCAGACGTACATAGTTTCAAATTCAGTCTGTGCTTGTTTGTATCAAGTAGTACGAGTTAAAAAAAAAAAATGTGGTTGCTATATACAATTGTGGTATAACAATGTAGTGTCATGAAGGTTGTAGGCATTTCACCTTGTATATTCATAATTAACAACTAATCTAATTTTATTTTGTTGTCTTTTTTTATTTTGCATTGTTAGCTTTCTAATCCAAAGTTCCTGTTACTTAGCTTGTGCTTTACATTTCTTTAGCTATTTGCTTTTTGACACCAACCGCTTGATTGGCTGCTCTTTCCGCACTTTTGCTTCTCTTTGACTGACGTTACAGGTATAACTTTCTATTATTTATTTCATTAACTTATCGTGTACGAATGTTCCGTTTTTCATGTTCTGTATTTCTTCTAAATGTTTACTCTTAACAAATTCATTCACGTTAACTGGTGCTTGTTAATTTCAATACTTGACCTGTAGTTCTGACTTGAAGGGTGAACCTAGAAATTGCTTTAACATTTTTTTCTAGCATTGCGTTTCGTTTAGATGTCTCTCATTTTATAGCATTATTCTTGAATTATTCCATTCATTTCGATGAGAAGATAGGAGTTATTCTCGTAGCTATAGATTGGTTGTAAGGAACATTACTACTTATTCTGTACGACCCTTAGTACCCATTTGGCTAAACACACTTCTGAACTGTTGGTCACAGCAGCGGAACGTAACGTCGACAAATGAAAATGACAACCACCTTGTTGTAGTTGATTATTTTTTCTTTTTTCCGAATTTCGATCAATTATCGCAGGGGTCATTCCATACCCAGACAGAATGGAAATGTACCGACCCCCTCCGATTTTGTTCATACTTGGTGTAGTTGCTTCCTTTAACGAATAAAAAAGGCCTGCCAGTTCAGCTCCTCCAGAAATGAACGGTTTGGGAAGATACGGCAGTATGATTTTTTGTCGATTTTTTCGATTTTCCATGACCTATAAGCTATAACGATTTTAAGGGCTATGCACCGCCATTATTTCACTTTATTTCTCCTTTTATCAATGTAATACTGAATTACCTCGAAAACCGTTCGGGATATCGAAAATTGTCATAGAAGAAAGGTTGTAGCTCTTGAAATTTCCATTTGGATGGACTCCTTCCACTTTTCCATAGCTCCAACCGTTTACGCGCTATGAGCAAAACAAATTCTGCCCATTCACGGGTATGGGTAAGAAGATAGCAGTGGCGAAGGGAGTTTCATAGTCAGTAGAGCTCCAATTTGACCCATAAGATGCAGCACTAGTTTGACCCGTAAAACTTGAACTTTGCTATTCGCGAAGGTTTATTGGAACAGCGGCCGTGGGGTGGTACTGACTAGAGCGGAACTGAAAAATCAGCCCTTAAAATCTTTACAACTCCGTCAAATGAAATTTTGTACACAAAACCCGTTGGGGGCATTGTAAAACAAGTAATTAACAACATTTCAAGAGCTCGAACGCCTAATTCTACTGAGCGACCTGGAAGAAATCGCGTTTTTAAGATTTGCGGACGTTATCCGCCCGACAAACAAATACCGGCTTTCTGCAGGGTCCGTTGTGTTCTTTACTTAATTACGAAAAAAAGGAGACCGCGTACGCTTAATTTGATCGATTGGAACCGAAGATTGGTCAAAAAACTTTGTTTAGGTTATACAAATTCGAAAAAATCGTCAAATAATCATACTGCTATAGCTTCCAAAACCGTTCATTTCTGGAAGAGCTGACCTGGCAGGCCTTTTTTATTCGTTGAACAAAACAAAATCGGAGGGGGTCGGTATATTTCGAGTCTGTCTGGGTATGGAATGACCCACAGTCAATTTATAAACGGTCGATAACACTCCAAAGATATAGAAAGTTAGATAGGTATGACATTTATTTTATTTTATTTTATTTTTTTTTTTTTTCAAACCAAATTCGCATTTCTGATTTCTGTTGATAGGCCTACCAGTGACTCGGCTGACAGAGTCTGACCTCAAAGACGTCCCCATTTCAATCATGATGTACAGCGGTGGCCACTTCGTTCCGGCTCAAGTGACGGACATCAAGGCTCCCGGAATCTACGAAGTCATCTACTTGAGGAACCCAAGAAACAGACGACCCCAAATCCTCTGCACCGAAGAACTCCTCAACAGTGCCGTACGTCTCCTAAATACACTTGCATGACTTGTCTACATAATTTCCTTAATACAAGTACTTCTGCTTTGTAATCTTGAGCCCCATTAAGATGAGTAACTAACCTGCAGGTAACACAATTTTTAGATGATTAGCAACAATTCATGGGACTAATATAAACTCCTCTGTACCTATATTTTGAGCAATCGGATTCGTATTTCTATTCAATATAGGAGGATTAATAGGAGTAATCATGGCTAATTCATCTATTGATATTATCCTATATGATACTAAATGTAGTAGCACATTTTAACTTCGTTTTACCAATAGGAGCTGTATTTCCTCTATAAGCGCCTATTAACGTTGTCAGCAACGTTGAGCAACTTCCCTCTTTCCAGCCGAGGACCAACAATTAGTTGCTGACAATTTTATGGGCACTGTTGTGGAGCAAATTTTACTGCTGATCAAAATTAAGAGGCCTAATTAGGTTGCGGATCCCAACTCAGGTAATTGTCTCCCATTGGGGTTCAGTCTATTAATCTGCAATACCAAACGCTCCAGGTTTATGCGCAGGGGTAGCAGTTTTGAGAAACTGGAAGTGGGAACTATCTGTATCCATCACACAATTTTCTAGCGTTATTGAAGAATTTTCACATCATAAATGTAATGAACGTTTGCAAAAAATAATGACTTGTGAATTCTTATGAAAAATCATCTTCTCTGAACGGTGCTGATCTTGTACGTGGCCACTCTACTTAATTAAGTTTAAGATTGAAAAAATCAGAAAATTGACTCATCTATGTAATGAATAATGACAAGTTACAATTAATTCTTTTTCATGTTGTTGTCCTACTGGGAAATTAAAAACAACTAGTGCTTTCAGGAGCATTATGAATGGATAAGAAATTGCACGATGGGGCGGGATCTAGGATCATGTTGCACGATGTATGAGACGGTAAACTGGCCGAATCCCAAGGATAAAAATCATTCTTAACAGATCTGTTTACTAACACGCTGGTGGCTGCATGTTGGACGAGAAGGTGGAGAACTGGCCACTTACTAGAACAGAAGATGGCGGGGTGGCCACGTATTAGACCAGCACCCTCTGAAGTTTAGTTACTACGGTGTTCTGGTTGGGTTGGTTTAGGAGCCTAATTTTTGCCTTGTCAAGGTTCAAATACGTCTTCCATTTCATTAATATGTGATTTTGTTTGATAAAAGCCATTCTTTTCTCACTCATGGAAAACTCTTTCAGATTCGAGAAGTCAAGTTAGAAAATCTTGCAGTCCCTGCTGGAACTCGAGTGTGTTCTTATTGGTCGCAGGAGTACAACTTTATGTACTCTGGAGTCGTGTCAACACCTTCGGGCCCCAACGAGAAATTCGTCTTTGTGGAATTTGACGACGGCGACGACGGAAAAATCAACAGAGACGACATCCGGCTTCTTCCTGAAGAGCTCACCTTGACCGGTGAGTTTCAGACTTGGTGAAATCTGTTCGGTAATCAGCTTTATCCAGGGCTGGATGTACATGTAGTGGACCCCAAGAGATTTTAAAGAAATTCGGAACCTTATCTGTTATAATTTCTCCGCCTAGGAAATCAACAGAATTACGTATTTCCGTTGTTGGCTAAACATTTTATGTCCCCCTTCTAGGACAGACCAATTCGCTTTATTTCTTCTTTGGATTTTCCTGGTTAATGAGTGGTAGTTTTAGATTTGGCCAATAATCACCACCTGTATTCACAGTGCTGTATAGAATGTTTCGTTTGCTGGTTTGGTAACCTTGCAACTACCCGCCTAGGAAACTGGGTTTATTTGTATACTCTATGTTGACGCGTTCATGTTCCTTCTGAACATTGAGTCTTTAGTTTTGTCCGAAATATAATAATATTGTGTTGATGTGATATTATCATGTTGTGTTTATTAATACGCCAATACGCTTCAATAGTGTACTTACTGACGGTCATGCATTTTCAGATTACGACCCTGAGCCTTCCTCTCCGTTGATGGGGAGGAGACGAAGAACTTCAGACTCGAAGGTAATAGTCACTTACCGCCTATAATTTCACAAGGATTTTGAATACCAAATGTAGTTCATTTCTGTTTCCACACGGTGAATATTACATCAAACTGTCTTGGAATGCAAAACTGAGAAGAAAAGAGCTATTTGACTATTGCATGTTGACAATTCCATTTTCTTGATCTTCCAGTCGTCACCAGACCAACCCAAAACGCCTTCAATCAAAGTGAAACTTCTTAAGCCGCCCCCGGAAGAAGAGGAAGATGAGGAGGAGGATATGGACACTGAAGACGTTGATGCTGTGGACGTGCTGGCGTCACCTGTGAAATCCGAGGCGACAGATGACAGCGTCACCCATTCTGTTGGGAGTGAAGAGATCAGTGAAGCCGGAAGCGACACTCCTCCTGCCATATACATTAAAAATATTGTGGAGGTAAGTTCCCAATCCTAACAGGATTCAGTTTCGTGTACACATGGGAAAGGAGGAGTTAACATTCTGAAAAAATGTCCTTATTGGGTGTTCCGCTATTGCATCTACAATGCTACATACTGGCACTTTGGTAAAGGCCGATGTTGCTATGGAAGAACCTGAAAACCTCTTCTTTGTGAATGAAGAGTTTATAAATATGGTTCTAAACTGCTGGGGGATAATGTCGCATAAGTCTTTTTGATATTACTGACTGGATATTACACTATACGATTGCCTGCAGTCTGTTGCCTCACTTGGGAACAGATTCTTTTCCTTCAACATAAGACCAAGGATTAGGGGCAGCTGCTGATAGAGGCATGTGAACCATTCAAAACCACAAAGACAAAGAAATCTCTTCATTGAAGCTAGAGAAACAAGACTGGCATTACCCTATTTGAAATAGACCTTCCAGGGCTGTTTGAAATGCCTGACCAATCAGAACGACTTGAGCACCTGCTCCAAGCTCACACAATAAAGTAAGATATGATACAGAATTTCCCGAAATTTTCAGTTTGAACTGAGGCAGGCTTATGCGATTCAGCAATCAGAGAGCTAAAAAAAAAAAACCAAAGAAGGATCATTTTGATTCGTTTGCTCCCATATTGGGACGCCCCAGGCATTGTTTAGTCTCATCATTTCATTATCAGTACGTTCTAATCGCTCAGTCCATCACTGTTTAGTTTTTGATTCTGTTTTCGGATTTATTTATCAGTAGCCTGCTTACACCAAACGAGCCACAGGCTTGGTGTGCTGTAAACTGTCACCCGTGCCAAACAGAGTTTGTGCACCCTGTTCTCAACCTTTCTGGAATACCCTAGTGCATTTCACTACTTGCTTGTAAACTTAGTGGATCTTTAACTCTTTGTGATAAATAGAAGAATCGTCAAAGGGATTCGTGTTCATCGTGCCTCTAGTGCAAACAGCATGTCGGTGAGAGAATGAATGGCCAGTGGCCCCTCCTGGGTCATACAAAGGTTTTCGAGCTGGGTATCTGATGGTTTTTTTCTTTTTCATTATTTTGTGTTTATTAGGTTTAGTTTTCAAGCAGCTTCAAATCAAGTGGGACAACGAGACATAGACCACTTGAAGATTGGATTTGGGGAAGAAAAGAATCTCTTCTGTCCCCTGGTGATCTCTGTGCAACATCCAGTATTTCAGGGGTAAAGCCACCACTGGAAAGGATGGAGTGGTTTAGTTTTGTAACTGATTCAATGTTTGTTTCCCCTATCGCCAAGATCACTCTAACTCATAAGTTCGTAACTTTTGGTTTTGCCATAGGACTTCCTTCAAACCGAAAAAGAAAAGAAAGAGAAACGTAGACTGAAGAAAGAGAAGAAGCGGAGATTGATGGAAAAGTGCTGCAAACACAAGCACAGCCACAAACACAGCCATAAAGATGGCGGTCGTTCCCACCACAAACGTAAGCATAAGCACCACCACCAGCACAGACACAAACATTCCCTTGGTAAATTTCAATTACTACAAAAGTAAATTTTTATTATATTCCTTTCCATTTTTTTACAAAAATTATCTGCCTGCAATTTGTGCATGAGGTTTCATAATAGTAAATTCCAATTTAACAAAAACGTCTCTACATTCTAACAGTGTAGATGAAGCATCTCTCTATTTTATTTCTTTATTCCGTTCCATTTTTTAGAAATCTTTGATTTAAAATTTATTGTTAACCAAACTAACAGTGTGGTGAATGTGTTTGTGGGCTGCTGAATTTGAATTGTATTATATTTTTCTGTTGTAATTTTAATTTTTTCGTTGTAGTTTTAAACTTGATTTATGACATTTTTCTGTATCTGCTTAATCCTACCTTGCCTTACCTTAGACAATAATGCTTTTGACTAAGAGATATAATGGGTGGTTTTTCATGTAGTGCTCTAAATATGAATTTTATGATGATTCAATTAAGAACGTTCATTTTTAATTGAGTAAATATTCCTGAAATGCTGTAATAACTAAATATTCATCCGCAAAAGTTTGGAAACAAATTGGTGGAATAAATCAATATTTAAACAGATGAAGATATGATAGAGATAGATAATTTATTCTGCCAAATAAAATTTATACAAATGCATACATGCAAATGATACAATTTAGAACATGAGCTACTCGCTTTAGGTTACTTCTCCAACAGTAGGCTTGGCTTGGCTGTTGGGGAAGGTCTTGGCGTCGTGAAAATGATCCATGATGTTAAGATGATTATAGTTTTGGTCAATTTAAAACATTTTTTAAAACAACTGAGTGAATCCTCAGATATTTTATACATTCTTTCATACCTTTTTCTTCTTCCTTTAACTTCGTGTAATATCCCCACCAATATTTACTAATGTCCAAATATTCTTCGAATTCCGATATATTTTGATTTCTTTTCCTTTGAATATATTTCTACAGTTTAACCAGCATATTTCCTTGTAACTTCTTGTCAATTTGATTTTATCGTTCTTCAGTAGTGAATAACCATAGCTTCTCCCCTTTCTCTTTTGCTAATTTTTATGCATTTCGTTACTCAAGTAATTATTAATATTTAAGTACGAAATTAATTTTAAAATTATTGTTCTATATTTTAGGATTTGCCGTTTTATATCAATCTCATGGTTAATTAAGTAGTTAACTAGTTTCATGGTAACATCTATTAGATGTGGTCAATTTTCTGGGCTGAAGTAACAGGTCCTTGAAATCACTCTTAACCTTTTAGCGTCCGGGTTTTAAATGCCCAGGCGACTCCCCAGTCCTGGATTCAAAGAGGTTTCTCCTATCCTCCATGGAGCACTGCAAGTTCAAACTTGTTCAAATTTCTGCAAATTGTGTGATAACGGTTGTTACAGTATGTAGCATTCAATCAAGCAAAAATATCCAATGTTTGTGTATATTAAACTTTTTTGTAAACCATTGTGATCCAAAAAATCGATATATTTAAATTTCAACACAAACAAAGAAACGCAGAAAAAAGTATATTCAACCAAATTCAGAAGTTTACAGTTCCAAAAAATCATGATCAGGATGCTTTAAACGGATTTCAATAGAGAAATTCGTTGAAATTGTTGATTTCAAACTGAAATTGATTTTAAAACTGTCAGAGTCAATGGCAAGTAGCAATAGCTTCATTTTTACGAAAATGCGATAATACGGCTGGAAAATACATCGAACTAAATGCGACACACTTTTAGGAAAAGGCGGGCGGTGGCTGAACCAGCTGGAAGATGAATTGTGAACCCTCCGCTCGCGCAGTAATGTCAATGTTCAATGTAATAACGGCCCAAAGTCATAAAGCTACTGCTTGGAGACCTGACAACCATGAATGACGGGAAGAAAAGTGAATAGGGGGAAGTGATTAGAAAATAAAAAGCGAACAAAATATATTAGGAGCCCGGTGGTGAGGTGATCCAAATTTGGGCTGCATGTAAATTTTATCAAGGAAATAATCAATGTGATTAAAAAAATGTATTGCGATTTACAAAGAATTTAGTTCATTGAGATTAGTATGCAGAATGTAGATTACTTATGAAACTGGTAAAACTTGGAGGCGGGAACCTAGGTGGAACAAAAAGTCCAACACGCGCGGTAGCTAGCTGAGAACTATACCTTGAAGCAAAAAGCGAAACTCCTTTAATCCGCGAATACGGCTGTTCCCAAGGCACTTCAATTCGGCCGATTATTTTTTCCCTGTATGTGAATGAACTTGCTTCACAAAATATTCCGGGAAAATCTACATGTTTGCTGATGATGTTGGCCTAGTAAACTCCGTGCGAACATGGCAGTGGGTCCATCAAATGTCGAGAAAAATTTGAGGGCGGTTGGACAATGATTGAACACTAACAAGCTTACGAAATCGATTTTCATGGACTTAGCAAGAAAAACAGAACCGCGGTCAACATCGAGTTACCCTTTGACATTACACAGCTGCATTGACTTACCGTGTGACTGTTCAAAAATCAAAAAAGTGAATAGCTAAGTTATTTAGGAGTGACGTTTGATTCTCAAATGAAATGGACCCACCACATTCATAGTTTGTGTCAAAAGCTAAGGAAATGTGATTTGATAGAATCAAATTTCTATCAGAAGAATTGAAAATAAATATTTATCAGTCGCTGTTCGAGTCAATCTTACAGTATGCCATTGTAATATGGGGGAGCACTTTCAAGTACCTAATTGATAAAATTTTTAAGATTCAAAAAATAACATTAAGGGTATTGTTCAATAAGCCCAGGCGCCATCTCAGTGACACATTATTTTACTGATTGATCAACTAGTTGTGCCTCAAGACGTTTTATGAATGTATAAAATGAAAGTAAAGCGGTCGTCAATACGACTGTGAATTACAAATACCCGGATTGCATGTGCATTTTCATTTTCAATTGTATATCGTGCAACCACATTTTTCCTAGAGATATAATATCACTCGAATATAAAGGTGATACATACGTTTTAAGTACCTACCATGTGACCGAAACTAATTCGTTAATTATTTCATTCATGTCGATTTATTTCTGTGTGCAGAAAATTCCGAACTTCGGATTAAAAATAGCACAGTTTCAAAAACTGGCACAGAAAGTGGTAACCACAAAGGCCCTCTAGTCACCACAATTGCTAAACCTTCCGTGGTATGTATTTTTTATATTCATATTTCCTTATAAAAATATATGTTGCCATCGGAGGATAACCGTTAGTTTATTATAACCTCTTTTATACATGATCTTTCTCACAATTTTATTACATAGAAAAATTCTACAGTTTCGGTTTATAGTTAGAATATATGTTCAATTATAAGTATTGAAGTAGGTTTTCTCGACCACTCTTGTATCATTCCGTAATTACGAATGCAGGTTGTTGTCGTTATTCATTTGAGGTTTTTGTTTTGTGGAGATTCGAAACTGGTTAAGTGCTAGTTAAAGTTCTTCTAAATCGAGCTAATAGTTCCACCCTACGAAATTGGAACACCTAACATTTTACTGAAATAAGTGTGTCAATCAGTAGAACATCCTGGTAGCCCCATAACTTCCCACTGGATGTTTTTGCTATCGCGCATTTCAACAATCATGCTCAATAAATTGGGGGCGGTCAATGTATTTTTGGATTTTTCAAATATTGGAAGAATGTAATTAGGAACGTAGGGATGGTTGGTAGATATGTTACCAGGATACAGACTTAGCCTTGGAAAGGGCGGCGATGAACAATATGGAGTGGGAAGTAGTCACGCTGGGTCTGAAACGTCTTGTGAATCGAATCTTGTACTTAACGTTGGGTGACATTCACCATCTTATCTGCTTGTTCAATATCGATTCTGGTGGACATGGTTGCAGGCTCCCGTTGTGGAGGAGGAACGGAAAGAAGAAGAGGAAGAAGACGAGGAGGAGGAAGTAGAATTGTCAAGCACCAGCAACCAAGCAGTGGCCAAAGCGTCCAAGTTCGCTGCCTTCCTACCGGCTCGCCACGAGCTGTGGACATGGAAAGGAGATGGCTCCAAGAGGGGGAGAGGAAGCGGACAGAAAAGAGGTCGCAAGATATTCTACAAAGCCATACAAAGAGGCTCAGACGTCATCAATGTGAGTGACATTTTATTATTGGAGTTGTTACTATTGTTGTGGCTGTTTGTATTATTGTTTAATGTACGAGCTCAACTGTAATCCACATGGAGTTATGCATGGAACCTTCGCCTACAGCTGTAACTATTGGCAGTCGAACACTAGAAAATAACTGGAGTAAAACGCCGCCAGTTACTACTAACAAATGAGGTTGTCTTTTAACCATTGAAAATTGAGTACAAATTTATTTTTCCGAAAGTACTTGTACGTTAACAGCATTTCCAAAATACTTGCTGGAAGCTGTCAAATTTAATTACTGCGAATTGTAATGATGATATTGTTTCGTAATAGTTAATATTACTTTGCGTTTTCTTTTACTTTTAAGAATTGTTGATGTGAAATGTTGTGTAATTTAAACCACCAGACTGCTAATATTGAAATTATCTTGCAGGTGGGTGATTGCGCTGTGTTCGTCTCTACTGGGAGGCCAGATCGCCCGTTCATCGGGCAAGTCGAGTCTTTCTGGGGCACGCAGAAGAATAGCATGGCCGTCAAAGTCTCCTGGTTTTATCATCCCGAAGAGACGGTCGGGGCTCCGGAGTCGTTCCCCTTCCCTGTAAGTTGTAATTTTTGATTCTGAGGGGTGTTCTGCATCTTTTCGAGGTATTGCCGCCAGTGGAATAAGTTTCCCCTTGGCTAAGTTTATATTAACAGGCAAACTTCAGGCGAAACAAATGGGCTGATAATCAAAGTCGACTCTATCCAAAAAATTGAAAAATGCCTTTTTGTTCTAGTTTTGTTAATATGGTTTATCTGCATCAGAAATTCTACTTCTGATATTTCAAAGCTGCCGCTATCAAAAGTTATTCTAGGTAGAAAATATGGTTTCGTTCCAAAACCCTCTTCACCAGTTGGTAGACAGCAAAAGTATCTTTTTCTTTTTTTCTCTAAGATGTCGTCTGATTTAGAGTCTTGAGGTCAGAAATAGGGAAACAAACATCAAGAAGAAGCTGAAAAGGAGTGAAAGAAGAAGAATGAGGTGGAAATGACCGGAGAAAACGTTTATTTCGTGTGGTATACACACAGGAAGACGTAGGAATATAAAGAATTACTATTATTATTTGTTTACAAATATAATAAACTGTGTTTTTGACCAATTTGTTATCATCATTTTAATTAACTGGAAACATCACACGGGTATAATAATACAGTAATAAGTAATAAATCTGTGTTATTCAGCAATACTCCGTACCTTTCAAGTTTGTTACAAAAATGTCTTTATCCATTCTGTTTGGGGCCACAACTTGCTTTATCCATAATTTTGAAGCAGAAGAAGCTTTATCCTGCGTTAAAATACAAATTACGGAGTAAATGTTTCACCAGTATATTTATCCATCATATGCTAGCCTTATGGATGCGATAGCTTAGCAATGAAAAAAGAATCGGAAGGATTTGATGAATAGTAGGAATATGCGAAGTTTTTTCGATTTCCTTAAAATCGGCTTTTTTGATAAAGTGGACTTTGATTCTCAGCTCCTCAATTATGAACTAGAGTGCTTAGTCTCAGGAGTTACCACCATGGAGCTCTCAAGTCATTGTCTGTTTTTATCATTCAGTTTCAGCCCAGAACTTCAAAGCTTAACGTTATTCCATTAAACAAAACCAACTAAATTGTTCACGTTTCTATGCTAACACTAATTTCTACGCTATGTATTGTACAAAGCTGTTCTTTGGGACGTAACCTCCTTGGAACTTCAACGTGACTCATAGTGATTCTGTGATAAAATTAGTGGCTCCTGAAGCTAGTTTCCATGCTTACCGTATGAATATGAAAGTTGCTCCTTAAG
The DNA here is from genome assembly GCA_031894815.1 of Creontiades dilutus. Lineage (NCBI taxonomy): Eukaryota > Metazoa > Arthropoda > Insecta > Hemiptera > Miridae > Creontiades > Creontiades dilutus. Next base: position 1,989,778 of record JAVIWC010001773.1, on the reverse strand, counting down.
CTTATTTCGATCATATCAATTGTATGTAGCTGACATTTGGACTTAAATTGAAGATGATAAGTCCAGGATCAGCCAAGTGGCTCCTCAAGTTAACTTCTACCATATTAATTGTATGCAGCTATACTGTATATCGTATGAGGTTGAAAGTTGGTATGTAGCCTCCCTAGGATGTAATCTTGGTGGTTCTCAGGGTACAGATCAGACGAGTTGCTCCTGAAACTTCCATACTTCTGTAGCCTAACAATCTCGTAGCGTTAATTTGTACGTTCATTTACCTATACATGAATTTACCATGATCTATTGTTTTTACCATCAAGGGAGACATTTTTCTAGGCCGATTACAAAAGTTCATTATTGAAATTAAGCTTTCCGAAGGAGATGTTTGAAATAACAGTTAGTTTTGTGCTTCTTGTTTCAGGGAGCTCTTTTCAAGTCACCACACACCGACAGCAACGACGTTCAGACGATTTCCCACCGCTGCGAGGTCGTGTCCCTCCCAGAGTTCAAATCCCGAGTTGACCGAAAGGAAGTTTCCCTGGAATCGGTGTACGACAACCAGGAGGTCTACTACTTGGCCGGCTTCTACGACCCTCAAGACACGAGCATCAAATACGAGCCCGGCGTTGTCGTTGACCAGTAAGTACCTACTACAGACAAAACTACTACTGTTGTTTTTCGCCAAATCTTCACTGAAGTTGTGTTTGGTGAGGGAGAAACAAAATTGGCTCCTCCTTTAGATGTATTTGTATAATTTCTTAGTACTTTCGCCGTTTGCTGGGCCTAACCAGAGATGTTGTTTATACTGGGTGTCCAACGAGACCTAAAATCGTTATTCGTGGACTAAAAAATACCTTTTTTTAAAATCTACATCTCTTCTTCTTTTTCTCTTCCAACTCAATTTCTCTCGCTAAATTACACACCCCTTCCCTACTCTTCTTCCTAAGAACCTTATTCCAATTGGAATCAACAATTACGCAACAACATTCATTTCAGTTCATGTTTGTTACTGATGATGACCTATCCGTCGAAATCGATTCAACTGTGTACTCCTCATTACCGTGGAAATATAGACAATACTCTATTTTACTCTTTTTTTCAAATTGAAATGGGCTTCCACAACTTCGTCGCGAGTGACTTAGTCCGTCTCCATGAAGTTTATTTGTGCTTTCAATCCACCATTTTACAACGTTATAGGAATTTGTAGCATCTTTTAGCGGCAATTTCATAAAGTTCTTGAAGTTTTCCAATATCTCCATTAATTCTTCCTTCATTTTTCAGGCCCTGAAAAGCCACGCTGTTCCCAACTGTCGCCGGAAACCCCGAATCTTCTCTTCTTGTAAATAGTCGAGTCATTCCACAATTTTGTGTGTACAGATCGTTAAGTTTGTCGAGTCTCTAAGTTCTCCACTGCTATTGTATTAAGGATTTTCGTTGAAACGTTTCGTGCTTTACATGGTATTTTTTAATGAAAAAAATATAATATGGATCTCTCCAACAAAAAAATAAATAAATAAGTAATCAGAAATTTGTACATACTATAAGTAGCTTTAAACATTTATTTTATTTTCTTGTAGTGGTAACATACTACCACCTATTATCATGGTGTTTTTGTCCGCACAAATCACAAATATTTTAATGTATCTTTCTCTATCAGGCATAGACGAACTATTTTTTCCTCAGATATTTGCTCTATACAGTACGGTTTAAACTATTCTCATATTGCTTACAACACCAATACGTTCACAGACATAAATTTTGATGTGGTATTCGTCCAGTATCCATTCAATCTTACATTAAAGTACCTGTCAGGAGATAGCATTTTTAATTTCATAACACATGTTTTCGTGTTCTATTTCCACTATCAGTTACAAATTTTATGTCCTGTATTTGTTTTATGTCGATGCAAGCAATATGACTTTTTAAACGTACTGTCTTTTGATTGATGAATAAATCAGAAAAAAGGGCACATCCATATTAGTTCTACTTGCACTCGTAATATCTAGTATTTTCTCAATCAAGTTTTTCAAATAAAAAGGCTGGATGATTTGCGCTACGAGCTCATTTAGGAATGCAGGTCATTAAAATGGTGGGCTTCACAGTCGTGCGCTGAAATCACATTTTTTTGCTCCCTTGAGAACTGATAAGTGATTCCGAAGGTGTTGTAACCAAATCTGAAGTCCAAATTCTTCGTTTCTTGGGAATTAAGAGTCATGAAAAAAATAGTGAAACAATTGGTATGATATGACATTAAATTTGGTGTTGTTTCTCATAGCTATTTCTTCACAATACTCCAATTCCAATTAGAATCTTCATAGCGTCCATGGGGAGAGTCTACCACCATTTTGTGGTTCCATTGCCCGCTGAAAGTTCCATCTATTTTGCTCAGTCTTGATGAAACTTTTCTCCATGGTCATCGAAAGCATCTGCAAGATTTTGAGGTTAGGGATCGATAATGGAGGTCGTAAAAAATGTATTTAGAGAGAGATATTTGCACCACAAGTCTTTGTACGCTCTCAAGAGATCAGCTCTTCATGTAATAATATCATTTGTTTCCTAGGAAATTTCAGCAAATTTCTTTGAAGTATTTTCTAGGTCTTTTGGTTTTCAATTCGTTCTTTAATTCAGAATCTTTCAGCAGTTGCTTTAAATGTCGGACAAATTAGATTCCCTCTTCAATCTTTGTGTCACTGGTAAGAAAATAAATAAATAAATAAGAAGAAAAATCCTCCCTTAGAGATAGGGAAAACCAAGCCCATCCCAGTCTATTGCATAGACTAAGTTTTTCGATGCTTTCACCTTGTCCTGTAAAGCTGGCTAAGCAATATTTTCCTCCAGAAGCGCAACAACGTGTCGCCGATGCCTCCATGAAACGATATCCTCTTTGTCTACTTGGGTTTCCCTCAATTACACAAAATAAATTAGATTGTAAAATATTTATTTCTAGACTCCACTAACCCTATCGAAAATTCCATCAAACATACTGGTCAGAAAAACGTTTTTATTCATTTGACGTTCGAATACAACTTGAAATTCGCGCGACTCAAATTTTGACTTCAAATGCAGTGCACCTTCAGAATTTTTTGCAGAACTGTGCTCATCAATTCATCTTGATGTAGATCATTAAGAAACGCGAAGAACCTGATTATTCTAGCTCAAAATCAAATTAAAGAATAATTTATTGCTTTATTCGTGATAAGGAACTTAATTTTTAAATTTTGTTTACTGTGCTGATTTTATTTCTTCAATTGAAATACAACTGTAATGCGACATAAACACCAAAATACAAGAAAATGACCCTTTAGCTTAGGCCCCCCCATACGAGGAAAATAACGATTGTAAATATTCAGATTGAGTCTTCCTTCTGATGTACTTTTAGCTGCAACATAATACGCTTGTTTATTCTACGTCTTATATCACATTAAAAACAAAAAAATCAACAACAAAAAACATTGGAAAAAAAATTTTAAAAATTAGAATTAGTGGGACAATTGTGTGCCATTTAAAATCATATATTTTAAATACTTAATTGTAACACCCATATAAAACAATGTGGTAGTGTGTGTGTGTGTATATTTTCAAAGATGAAGAGAAAAAAAAATTAGAAAATCTTGAGAAAAAAATGAGCATATATATTTTGTATTGAATCAAGAAAACCAATTGAATTTAAAATTTTTAAACAAGGAAATAATTTTCAAACGATTGTATATACACTTGATAAGGTTCTTCTTTTTTGGATATTTTGATAACAGGGTGATAATTTCGAGTATGGTGATTCTATATTCATATACATACATTTATATAAATAGGCAGCTTTTGAGGGGCCTTTTGTGATATGGTATCATCTCGTCGTCTTTCTACCTACACGAGAAAAATACGAAATACAATTCCTTGTTTTAGTATTTGAACGCTTGTAAATTTAAATTAATTTCCTCGAAAGTGCAATATCTCACACTTTACCGTTGTTGTGAAATGCGTTGTTTTTGACAGTGTTGATGACGCTTACAAAGTTTGAAAGGTTATAAATTGGACGTTTGTCAAATGTTGACAACTGTCAGGGCAAATTCAAGGATTGACAATTTTCAATCCTGTTGAAGTTGATCTTTGGCAACAGCGTTAATGTCTGACCGACCATTACTGTCAAAATTTGACAATTGCTACCAAAGTTTGACCTTTGTCAATACCTACAAAAGTTTGAGAGTTGTCAGTATTGTCAAATCTTAAACTCAGTCATTATCGTCGAATTGTGACGTTAGTCAATATCGTCAAATGTTGATAGAAAGCAAAAGGTTTGACATATTCAACGAACATGTTTGTTCAATTCTTTGATGAATTCAAAGTTTGACGGATCAGTATTGTCAAAATTAGACAATTGTCATAGCCAAAGTTTGACGTTTGTCAATACTGTCTCCTTGCCAATGTTATCAAATTTTGACGTCGTCAACACTGTCGATTTCTCTTATTATCACTTGTACATAAAACAGCTGAGCGAAAAGGTCCCTCTCGGCCTGATTCTGTTTATTGCGTTATCTCGTTTTCGTAGGTTCATTATTGTACACTGTACCTAGTTAAGCTTTTTGTCTTTAAATTTTGTATTCTCATACAATATCTATATCAGTTATTTCTTATTTACATCATTATCTCAGTTACGTTCTCATTTGTTACAATTTTTTTAACTTGGCATTTTTTGTTTGTTTGTTTCGATTTGGGTACAAATTTTTTTACAAGTTCGTACCCAGTTTCGAGTTCCGTACTGTTGAATTGTGATTTTTCCGTTTGAATATACCTTCTCAGTTACGTGAAAACGATATTTGTTAATCACCTTACGTCAAGTTGGAGGGTAACGTTTGGTAAAAGTTTTCTTCGTGGGATCATGAAAAATGGTTCCCTTAACTTGTACGTGGCTATAAATTCATGAGGAATTTCCATGACCACCTCCATTCTAATAAATATATCCAATGTTGTGATAATCGAATTATTCGTTTTCCGTTATTTGAAACCCCCTTCGTTTCGGTCGAGTTCGCTTTTGAACTTTACCTGCTCGTTCTGAACAACGTTCAAGTTGCTCGGACCAAGTTCATATCGGACAAGTTGGAAGTATAATTTCAGGAGGGGTTTATTTCGCCTATTTTTTCAGATCTCTCACCAGATGCTCTCCAAAGAATTTATGGTCCGTCTCCAGCAAGGTTTGTAATAAACATAAACCCTATCAGTTTGACGTTATAAAATCCCTCAATTTACAATTGTTATTGAAACATTGAATGGTTGGAATTTTAGGTCACGTAAAAAATTCCTTTCCACCAGCCTTAAAGTTGTGTTGCACCGAAAATACGTAACTCACATTCACGTATTGATGAAGCTGAATTGTTGGTAGTTCCTATTCACTTGTTTTTCTTCTTCAATTCCTTTATCAGTATCAATGCATCATTTAACCCTTTTCCAGTGTGTTTAAAACATTTGATACCCCCAAATTTATTTTTATGAAAATTTGTAGGCAGTATACAGCAGTGAATGTAATTCTCACTTATACTTCTCTCGTTGTTGACGACAAAAGCCTTTGAAAATTACAAAATTCATCTTTCGTTTAGCTTACTTGATGAAATATTTGACCATCAGAATGAGTTGAGTAATGCAAGTGACTTTGGTAATGTCTTGTATCCAGTTAGTTTTGGTTTCCTCTGCAGTGAACGCAAAACGTGGGATGAATCAAACTTAGTTGTCCTGCTTACTTTCTCTAAAATGTATTGTTATCCCTTACGCTTGATCTCGATGTAGTTTGTTTCATAAAATTGGTGACACGAGATGAGAAATTCCGTTTCCCAAATTGGTATAAGCATCAATAACAGCTTTGCCAAGTCTTGAAGTGAGGTATGATTAAATCGTAATTCTATTCGGTGTCAACGGATCAGGATTGGGGTTATAACCGAATTGAAACTCCTTTTCCCGAGATTTTGGTTTATCAAAAACATTCCACTGTGTCAGAATACTCATTAATGTGAAATATGTTGAGATCATAACAGGGCGTTGAAGTTCTATTGATTAGAGTAGGTTCAGAAAAGACAAAAAAAAAAAAAAGAGTGAAAACTAAGACACCAGACAATGGTCCATTACAAAACTGTGCTAGATCAATTTCGAAAAAAACGACAAAAGACGGTGAAAGTGACAATAATAAGAAAGGGGAACATGAAAAGCAAGTTTTGACTCCCTAATCTGTTACCAAGTCTGTTATAACCTCAATCCTGTTCATTCAACACCTACTGATAAGTCAGTCTTAACCCTAATCCTGATACTTACACACCTATTGCCAAGTCACTTGTAATTCCTATCTGGATACTTTAACCCCTACTGCCAAATGAGTTATAACCCTAATCGTTTACTTTGACACCTATTTACAAGTCACTCATATTCTTAATCATGTCAATGAACCTACTGCCAATTCAATTACAACCCTAATCCTGAGGCTTTGATACCTACTGCTGATTCAGTTAAAACCCCGATCCTGTTCATTTAACACCTACTGGCAAGTCAGTTAAACCCCTAATCCTGATATTTCAACATCTATTGTCAAGTCGGTTGTAATCTAAAAAATGGCTTTAGGTGGTCAATTTTGAATCTTCTCAAAAAGACACTTGTGTGACGTTTGTCTTCTATGACAAACACTCCATACACCAGACTATCTGCTGAGCACTCCATTAATAAGGCGTTGAATACTTACAAACAAAAGTTACCCTCTGATATTTTGCATCATCTTTCAATCTAAACAACTGAGGATTTCTATTCATTCGTGAAACACACCATATTAATAAATACCTAAATTGTTTTATTCGTTAACTGAATGTGGTACCAGAAAAGAGAAAAGTGTATTTACTGACAGCATTATTTCGAAAATATGCACGCCGCCGTTCAACTGCGGCTCATGAAATATTCAGCAATACGGGAGTACAAAATTCAAATATCGATTTTTCAAACTTTCAGGAACAAACTTGGGTGTCTTTGAAAGTATAGAGAAATACTGCGCGGATAAATGTGTTTCGTGTAGTATCCAGTATGTTTCCCAATACCTGCACTGGGTTATAACGACGAGTTACATGTAGTGTTGGGTAATCAATTAATAGCGCACTGGGTTTCACCATGGTACATGTAGTGTCTGGCGTTTTTGTTCAAAACCTGTAGAAATTCTGCAAGTGTTGGTCACATTGTCACAAATTAGGGTTGAAATTGAGTTTCCATGTCCTTCGCCGTTCAATTTTATGGAAACCCATATTGAAAACGAAAACCCCTTCTTCTCACCTTAACATTAAAGGAATATGTCGAATCAACTGGACTCAGTCATCAATTTCTCCGAGTATGTACTCAATTGTTCAACCTCAAAATATTGACATTTCAACCCAAATTTGACGCCAAAACTTCCTCATATAACGCCATAAATTTCCTTTTTTTCCCTTAATATTTTCCGAAAAACAAAGTGCACTGTTAATCTCTCTTTTGACGTGTATAGTCGCCACATAGGACTTGACAGAAATACATTTTAGCACTTGTGTGTCTTTGTACGTGTGATTTATCCTTAGAAAACAAGCACAAACATTATTATATTTAAAACATGATTTTATTGTGACATAAATACTATCATAAAAACCCTTCAACGACCAAGAGAAATAGTTGTACCTATACATAATGTTAGTTGTGTCTTGCCTCATTGTCAAAGATTTTGGAAGGGGTCTCTGAACGTGAGCAATTTAAATTTGAAATGACACAATAAAAACGCTTTTTCTGGTGAAAACCAGAACAATCTAAACTCTTATGGATAATTCTTGAGCCTGCATAAAAATCGCACAAATTGTACCCTTTTGGTTCACTTAATGAGCTTTAGAACCATAATTATTGTCTGGCAATGCAAAACATACTACAGTTGAAATAGAAGAAAATCATCCGCATATACGTGTTAAAAGGAAAGTGTTGGAAGCTGATGAGGTGTGAGTGGACTGCCCTCGTATTATCTGATTAGTTGAAGTCATCGGTCTTCCTCAGGGTTCCTCTCTTAGAATGGCATGAGTTCGAATCTTATCAACGTGTCTATAATTCTTCCGACCTCTCCGTACAGATCTTATGCTCCCACGTCAGGCAATGAGGTACGACACAATAATTGTTAAAGGGTTTTCTACTTTAGAAGTAAATAATAAAATTGTTCTAAGAATAATAATGGCTATAATGTACCCTTGATTTATTCGGAAATAGAAACAATCTTATAAAAAGAAGTTTAAAGAAATACAAATAAATTGAGACCACTATACGGGATAACTTAGTGCCACCCAAAAATCATTAATTAAAGACATTAAATAAAATGCCTTATGAAGTACCTTCAGTTTTAAACGCGTCTACCATTGTAATCGACCATTATTATTCTAAAACATGTTGAGGTTATTCAAAAACAAAGTGTTGTTTGTAAGTGCTCCGGTTTTGGAAGGCTTTGAAACCCACACGTAACAATTTGATTCAGACAAGAAAATTACGAGTACTTATGAATGATGAATATCTGTCAGTGTATCCAATAGTGCAATCCCCCTGATCTCTTTTGCCATAGGATGTGCTTATTGTGTTTTTTGATGATTCATAGTCGACCCCAGCGCGTTCTATGGAGTGAGAGTATAGCTACCAACTCTAGCTCTATAGTAGGGATACCCCTGAAGAAAGATTTCTTCTAACTCTCCTCTCAATATCATTTGGGGCCCAAAACCTGTTTATCTAATTCGCTACTTTTCGTTTTCCAGTTTTGTTCTTATTAGAGTCAATGCAGTTGGTTTTGAGACTATTTTCCATATTATTCTTCTGTATTTCGTATTTTCAAATTTAATTTAATCCCTAATGAAGAAGGGCTTTTAAATTGTCCATTTTGCAGTAAAATTTGTTTATCTGTTATTTGGTTTTTAGTATCAAATCACCTACTTTCAAGTCCTTCTTTTTCGTATCAGAGTTTTGATTTCAATGCTAAACTTTGTAAATGACCTGAATCATATACCTTTCGAAAAGGAACAATACTAAAACCATAGAAACTTGAGAATGGAGACAAATTTTGTTGCCCCTAAAATTGAATACTATGATTCATAGCATAACAAACACTATGTCAATATGACTTTTAAAGGATCAATAAATACTGCACATGAACTGACGAGTCCCTTTCTACTTGCCTTTCGAAAATTATAGCTTACTGTGTGGGTTTTACAAACAGCCTTTCAAGACGATGCATACATTTTTTTGTTTATCTCCTGTAGTTACTTACAGCTAGTGCCCCCCCTCGTCACCTTCCATTTATATCAACTTACCAATCAATATATCTTTCAAAACGCATGCGCTGAAGAAAAAATAAAGTTTTCCTCTGAGTAGTAGTACAGACATTAGAATATTTAATACGTTTTCTGCCTTAGGCCACCGAGGTACAAATAGCTAATAATGATTGTCGTTTTGATGTTGTTACTCGAAAAAAAGTGAATCACATTATAAAGTATCTATGCGCACGCAGCACGTTGCCAACAAATCCACAACTTCAAAACCCCGAAATAAAACATTTATCAACATTAAGTACGAGAAAAACGAGGTGAAAAAGAAGCTTTGAATTGTTGAATTTTGTGATTTTGTTGTGTATGTGTGCGAAATTCAGGAAAATGTCATACTTGCTTTTTAAGCCCTGAATTTTGTATAAAAAAAAAACAAAAAAGAAATTGTATAAGACTGCTATTTTAAAAATATCTACCGGTCGAATTGTTAAGTCGAGTTACGTTTTAAGATGCCTAACTTTGAAAAGAAAATCACTAAAAAGAAAGGACCTGACAGGCTCGAATAGATGAGTTTCTTCAAAAGGCGATGTTATTGGTTTACCTTCTTTTGGTTGCCGAATTGTTGATTTTGAAATGAGGTGGATAGGTACTGCTTTGTTTTTATGTTTAGGTGTTAGCTAAATTGACTGGTGACATAGTTCATGGCAATATGGGTGCCATATTTTTTGGCAATATGGCTACCGTTGAAGCACAGACAGAGATTGAGGTTGAGTCTAGTCGAACGGTGTTCTTTGGGACTTAATTTTCAAAACAAGATTTCATAACTTATATCAATGTTTCATATTAAAGACGATTTGAAAAACCAATAGACTCCTCTCTGTCACATTTCTGAATAGTCAAAATATAAAAAACCTGAACATAATTGTAGATAATATCCTACACTTGCAACTCAAAGTTCGTTTGTATGTATATATGTTCTCCACAGATGGCTGACCTGCCTAACTGATTTTGATGGGAGCTATCTTAAAATGATCAGCAAGCTGGTTCACACATCTTAGGTTAGGTGAGAACGTCCAAAACATCCTTCTACTGCATAGGCAGCATCCTTTGCAACCGATTTGTTTGGTTCCTTCTCTTTTTTTATGATATTTACTGACATCCAGTTCATTACCGTACTAAAACCGTGGCTACTGGAAAAGCCTTACACGATATACGTCATGCAAAGCACGGTTTTCTCTCTAGTTTGTCATGATCTCCGTAAAACGTAATGGGTCGAATCATACGGAGGTCACGTCAGATTAGATACTAGAAGGATTGATACAGAAAACTTTCATTTTTGAGATGGTATCATAGTGAGCAAACTAAAGCATCCTGGCCCTAAAACTAAACAGAACACTGACCTTTATACAAACAGTGATCTCTGTTATGCCATACCTGCACTCAGCTATAAATCCAAGGAAGAGTTGAGTGCCATTATGCATGTGTCTACTGCGTGGACCCACCATCGAGTCATTTGAATTGATTCTTTTGCCTCCCTCATGCAATTCGCTATTCATCTAAGAATTGTTAAGAAAGCACCAATTCTCATATGGTAGCTGGGTACGTGATAAATTGAGAAGCAATAGTCCCTTCGGTCGCCAAGGCAACTCGAAAGACTCCTGCCCTATCTTAACAAGAGCATTAGTGGTCTATTTAATTTCACTTCATCCCAGGTAGATAAACCTGCTGCCCTAGTGAAGGGCACCATGCTTTAAGCAGCTTTATTGCTATACTGAATCAAACTTCCTTCAGTGGTCATGCTTAAACTGTGACTTCTCTACAACAAGACGGTAACCCCAAAATTCATGATCAATTCTTCTACAAACAGGCCCTATTCTAGTGTTCATCGATATTCCAATTTTTGAGAGTATGAAGTACACCCTTCTTCCTTCTAGGGCTGTTGTATTTATGATCTCCACAGTTTATGTGCCTGTGCAGTATTTTTTCTCACAAACCTACATCTTGTAGACGTCTCTCTAAAATTATGTCAATAGCTATTCTACACTATTCAAAACAGTACACCTCTATTGCTTCTGAAGGAATTTAGCTTTTCTGAGTCGAGTCGGTGGATCCCCATCTCATATTTTGGCGAACCGTATATATTTTATAGAGTAAATTAATTTTCACCTATGAATGGCGGTAGTTCGGCCAATCACACCATTATTGTTTTCAAACTTTCTCTTATTACTTTAAAAAAATGCTGTGTGCAACATTGTATAATCTTGTTAGTTGCCATTAATTATTAAAGAGGTGCTATAAAACTGCAAAGCGTTTTGTAATTGCCCCTTTGATCCAGTGTCTTGTCTAAAGAGTCACTTTTGACTCTTTGGGTCTTTCACTATCAAATTATACCATGATGGTTGTTTATTGACTAGACCAGTCGTCGAATTTTGAATCTTTCATTTGTTTCTTGCAATCTTTAGGCGCCATGATGGCCGCCCTCACAGCGCACAATCACAGATGAATATTGTGAATATTGTTTTCGTTTCACAGTTATCGCTGAAACTCATGTTACTTATTATCTATCTTGGTGGAACGTTATTGTCAACCCAGTTGTCGGCTTCTTAAGCTACCTGTTTAGTCATTATTTACAAAGTGTTTGTTTTCTCTGGAATTGACAATAATAAATACATTATTCATTCAAGGAAGTATATTTCCAAATCTAGTTGTTTCACAGTGAATTGGATCGCTTTTCAATTTTCATTACTCAATATGTCATATAAGAACAATTTATGAAAAAAAAAAAAAAAAAAAAAAAAAAAAAAATCAAATAATTTTCTGCCTTTAAAGGGCAATTTTGAGTTTACCATTATTTATTTGTGGTAAATAAACGAATAGAACAAGATAGTAAGTTTTTAATGCGAGTATATTTTGAACAACACGTAAATTTAATAACAACACAGCATGTTTCAAGTGAAAGATTGAAGTTCCGCTGGTGAGTGATGTTGCGCAAGCGCGGTGCATGTGGTGGAACTGGGAATGCTTTTCTTTGTTTACTTGGGGGCCATCTTCTCCAAGATGCCCACAGCCGCCTGAGCTTGGGACAAAATAGTTTCTTTGGTGGAGAGCACCCTCATCTCGGCCACCTGTAAAAGTAAAATGCAGGTGTCTGACAGGTTGGCCTTACACGTTAGCGCCATACAAACATAGATTGACAGCGTAGCTAAGAATGATAGAATGGAGGTTTTTAGAGAACTTCATAAAAAATACAATGCCAAGGAGATGCTTGGTTACATTGCGTTTCAACTACAAGTTGCTTTTGCGGTTACTCGTCAGAGGCGGGCAGTAAAAACGAAAATTAATTGATTCCAGGTAAGTGCATGCGCACATCGTACCGATAGTTCGATCATGATGAAATTCATATATTATATTATCGTTTCATGAATTATAGTTCCATGAATCGAATGAGTCAACTTGGGTTGCTGTACGATCATCCGTTCCCCCATCATTTGAAAAACCTTGTCTTAAGGTAATGCAAATCAGTCTTCTACGGTCAGGTAGATGACCGAGCTGGAGAGCAGGGCTGCACGCAGTGAAAAGACGTTTTTCTCCTCCAGACAGCAGAGTAAAACCAAAATTGTTATAGTATTGGAAAGAAGTGATTCCAGTTTTTAGGCTTACCAGCAATAGGTCATTATCTCGAATTATTTGGAGACCAGGGGCTTTGAAAAACGAAAAGTTTTCGAAAAGTTGCTGAATTCACTTTTTTAAGTTAAATTTTCGGTCTTACCAACGGCCTCTTCAAATGTGGGATTAATCTGGATGTGAGGGAATAATGTCCATTAATAATAATAATGCCTGATTCCCCACATTCTCCCCTGTTATTTTAGGAAGTCCTCCAGGTGTTTTCCAAATTCATTAGGATCTTCTGAATCCTTGATATTCATTATGCAGAACCATAGGAATAGATGGAATTGGTGATACTATTGATCTAACAATAGGTGGTGAGGGAACTTTTGTTATTATGAATTGTACATTTTGTGCGAAGCACGGGTTTCAAAATTGGACGGCATCGGGAATCAATTACTTACGTTCATTCGTTGAGGGGCTTGCAGGATGAAGAGCGCACAGTCCGCGATGTCTTTGGCGGGAAGCATTTCGAAGTGGTCGAGCGCTCCTGAGCTGTCTTCAGATTTGAATTGGTCCGTCATCTCTGACTCGACCGCTCCGGGGCTCAAACTCTGCAATGTGATATGAACCAGATTAGAATGCAATGAACACTACTTCCTATTACCAGCAAACAAATGTACAACACACCCACAATTAAAAAAAAAAATAATCACCCCTCAAAGGCGGAGGGTTCACATCATAAAATAGAAAAATAAAAACTAAACAAAATAAAAGTGGGGAGGACGCCCAGGTTTACCAGACGCCGGCCCTCTGAAGTCAAGGATGATGGAGGAGGGATAGCTCTAGCTATTACCACCAATTTGAGTAAGAGCCCCGAATGACGCGGGTGGTGATACCACGAAGTACTCTTGAAAAGATGCCCAACTCAAGTAACTCCGTGGCACTTTTCCATCACCACACTCTGCGCCGTGACACAGTTGCAGCCATAACCTTGATGTTGTTGGGCGCCACTCCTTCTAGCGCAGATACCGTTTGCCGCAGGTCGTTCCTATCATCCACACCACCACTGACAACCTGAACATCCAGGATTATGGCAGACCCATCGGGCTTAACGGCAACGATATTGCCTGGCCACTCTACATATGATACAGTCTCTCTCTCTCTCCATCCCAGCCGCCGGATAGCAATACACCTGCTTGGCAACCGCATCATGACGGATGCGGCCACCTTGAGTACTTGGATACTGCTGCACCACATGATTCAGGTTCTCATTTTTACCCTGAGGGGCATGGCATAGGGTATCTACCGCCCCACGACTTCCTCTTGAAAACCTCACCGCAGTGGCTAGTGTAGCCAGCCAGACGGCATGAAAATGTCGTTAGTCGCGGGCCCTTATGCCCTCTGAAGCCCACTAGGGGATTCAGAGCACTGTCGGAGTTCTTTGCCATCCACTGAATCATGCAGGGCCGCAGCAAACTCTCCGGATGAGCAGGGTTTTGGAGCAGCTAAACCTGACCTGGAAAAGGTTGAATTTGACTTGTGAATGCTACATAACCACACACAGTAGAATAGATGCAGTTGTTCTTACATGTAACTCAAGTCAGGCTTAGCGAGGGTTGGTCAAAAACATTAACAACTTCTTCTACGTTTCGCTTTATTTAAATAGCTCCTTCAGGGCTACATTACAGACAAAGGACAAGTTGGCATTCGCCCTTCGTACAAATATACCGTTTCCTTTTTTCCATCCTACGTTCGAATTGCACACCTAAATCACAAAAAGCTATATTATGGACCCGTGCAAAATTTTTCATTTCAATTTCGGGTAGATCCTGGTTTTTTACTAGGATGACGACCGGAATCGATTTTAATTATGAAGAATTTGTGTATGGTGCTCATTTAATGTAAACGCTGTATCAATGGGAGAATGAATGGACGGTGCTACCTGCTGCGTTATTTTGGAGTTTTCGAGATAAGTGTTGGCGTCTTTGTTATTTTGTGTTTCATACATTCATATTGTCATTATGTATGTTTTGAGAAGAAAAGCATATCTTCCTTCTCCTTTACTGTAACCTTGGTTGAACTCAGTGCATCTCCAGTTTCAAGGGAGGTTCCACCACATCTCTCATTCGCCTACCATGTAAAATCAATGAGGTATTCTACACGAGGAATTAATGTTTCTTCTGTAAAACAAAAGAAAACTCTAAAAGGTGCTAGTCGTTTGGAGCGGAATATTGTAGACACTGACCGTAATTCGAACGTTGGCGTTGAGCGCAGTCACCTCACTCCTGAGACCCTCTGTCAGAGCGGTGACTGCAAATTTGGATGCGTTGTAGGCTTGAACTCCGGGGAACGGTAGAATGAAGTGTCCAGCAACGCTAGAACAATAATCACAAATTCTCTTAAATATCCAGAGAAACACTGAACACAAATACTCAAAAGTCCAAAAGTGGATAAAAGTCCAGTTTTTTCCTCTTTTTAAAGAAAAATTTGTAGGGGGAAAAACCTAAATAATCAAACCCAAAGAATCAAATCCTATTTATTATCGATTATTCAATCCAAAATAACATAGACACAAAAATAATCGGTTTTGTAGGCATAGAAACATTGATTATTCCAATTGATACCTTCTCTACCTAAAAGCTAATAAAAAAAGGCGATTCCGTGGAACACAAATTTCGAGAAATGCAAGCTATATTTACCTGTTGATGTTGATAATGGTCCCTTCCGTTTTGTTTTTCACCATGGACTTGAGGGCTTCTCTCGAGCAAGCTGCGATGCCGATCACGTTGGTATTCAACATGAGTTCGATGTCTTTCAAGTTGCAACCTATGAAATTGGAGCGAAGCAGTTTCAATAGTTGGATCAATTAGGCGAATACTGTAAGAGTGGGTCATTTTCCATGAAATTCCACACACTGTGAATTTGAATACTAGTAGGTACGTATTTTAACGTAATGTATGCATAACAGGAATGGACGCTGTTTGGTTTGTAGTAGTTAATATGAATTAATTAATGAATGAACGAATTAATGAATAATTATTATTTGATGTGATCAATTTAATGAGGAAAGATATACTATTCCTAGAATTAACCTTTGTCCAGTTTCGTACGATCACTCTTATAACATAATTATTAAATTAAAATAGACCAAATTCTTAATCGAACAAAAAAGATCAGGAAATCGGCAGTTTTAGCTGTAAGAGCGGCGCTTGAATGGATTGGATATGACAATCTCCATTCCAACTCCAACAGGAAATTCCAAATTCCCGAGGAATTCGCTCAGCTTGACATGAATTATGGTCAAACAGAAGAAAAATGTTTTATAATCAATAAAACAGTGAGGAAATAATGATTTATTACAATTACTCCCTCATTTCACTCCCTTTCAAAATCAAAATATAATGAGGTGAAATATTCTTAATTGCTGAACCAACATGAATCCGTCGAGGATTCTCCTTTGAGAACGGATGAAAGGATTTTTTATTACCCCATGATTATCTCTCCTGTCAGCAAAAGCCAAACTCCTCAGGTTTGTCGGACAAACAGTCGGATCATGAAAAATCAGTTGTGAATGATACAGAAAAAATTTGTCGGAAAAACAGATACGAGTACGTTTGATAATCATGACCGAAAAAATTGTTTCTTCCATTTTTGAATGATTGTATTAAGGAATAATTCTATAATTATACAGCCCCACAAAAATAAAAAAAATAAAAAATGTCAAGATCCGTGAAGAAAAATGTTTAGAAAATGTGTTTATTAGTTATAGTAGGAATAGATAACAACTCAAATGAAAGAAAGGAAAAAATATGGACAACATAAACCCTACGGAACTCGGTTATACTCACACTTGCGAGCTGTGTCGTTAGAAATCCGGATTGTTTTCAAGAAATCTTGGAAGGAAAGGAAAGATGGAACACCCATTGTATTTTATTCGAGCAATACAAAACCTGGATGAGGTTACTCCCTGCAGCACGAAAACAATCACATCTACAAATTGCTCCTACTATGTGCTCGAAGTTTTACATTTCAAATGTCAGGTCAAATTTTACCTTTTGTAAATCATTTTTTCACCTTTTATATATTTCAATTGTTACCTTTTGTATAATAATATTTCCATTCATATTTCCTTTCTGTCATCCTTTCCACCTATGATTACTTAATATACAATGATACCTCATTAAATCAGGTATATGAAGTTGGTTGAAATTATTATGAATTTGGTTGAAATAATTATGAAACTGGTTGGAAAAATTATGAGTTTCCCTGAAACAAGCAATATCTGTTGTTGTCATGGGTCATTTTCGGAGGCAACGAGTTTACTCCGTTCAGCCCATACGATCGAACTTGTAAAACACGTGGAAGAGCAGTCAAACTACCAGTAACCCATGTGATAGCCCATTAAATAAGTGAAATCGCCCGTTAAACTTGGAAATAAAAGTGAGTATTTTAAATACACGATAACTCTCAGGCGTATATGGTACTTACTTGATATCAAGGTTTGTTTGAGGACTCCGGCGTTATTGATGAGGAAGGTCGGCGGCCCCAAGTTCTGTTCGACCCAAGCGAACGCACTTTTGACTTCATCTTCCTTACTGACGTCGCATTTGATGGCCGACAGTTTCCCTTTCTGCCCCTTCAGTGATGCAGCTAGCGCCTGCAGAAAAAGGATACCAATTGGCTGTCATAAAAATTTAAATGGTGAAACTTGAGTGCATCCTGGTAAGAGCAGAAATGTATGTAGCCCAGTAAATCTAGAAATAAAAACATAAAAAATAAAAACGGAGTAGGATAGAACGTTGTCTATATTTCCACGAAGTAAAGTTACACTGTTAAATCGATTTCGACGGTTAGGTCATCATCAGTTACAAACATGAACTGATGATGACCTAACCGTCGAAATCGATTTAACAGTGTAACTCTTTACTTTCGTGGAAATATAGACAACGTTCTATCCTACTCCGTTTTTATTTGAAATGGGTTTCCACAACTTCGTCGCGAGTGACTTAGTCCGTATCAGTAAATCTAGGGTCAAAAAGGCCGTTTTCAGTAAAAACATATAGACGTTTTTTCTCAATGGTTTTCCAAGTTTTTTTGGTCGCTGAATCCGATTTTCAGGTTTCGCCCCACGCCAGACGTGGGGTCGGACAACAACAATTTTTCGGCTCCCGAAAGTGAACACTAGGCTTCTGCTGCTGAAAACTGATTACGTCTAACATACATCGATCAGTCATTTACATAGAAGGATTATTCCAACACAGAAATAATAAACCTGCAGCGTTTTTTATATCATCCAATTACGGAGGTTCGTGATTGAAAAACGATAACCCGAATACCCAAACTAGGAAGGCTCTCCTTTCACGGTCGGTGATCGTTCAGGACGATCGCCTCTGAAGCAACGAACGACTCGGTTTTTCCGTGTCGGCGGCTTGTATTGACGGCCTTGTCTACTTCACAGAGCTCCGTATTTATGATCCCAGTCCCCACTGTACAATCATCTTTCATTCCTACCGACCTACCTCCCATTTCTTTAAACGGTTACAATATTGTAATCGCCGTGGCCTTCAATTAAACTGAAATCAAGCGTGTTTTTTCTTTATGTTCTTATCAAGGACGAGTTTTCGTATTCATATCCTAGAACCGGGGAGTCGCACGAGCAACGAGATCGTGACATTTCCATCCAGTGTTTTTCATTTATGAAATTGCTCCCCGTCTTTGTATGAAGTGTTTCTAGTTAGGTTGGATGGGATATTTATAATCTGTGCAATATTCTGGATACGTCTCAAGTTCAGTAAAATGATTTTGTTATTGCTTTGGAAATGCATTTCCACAACCAACACGATTTGTAAGTTTGTGGCGCAGCACAAGATGACCAGGCATTTTCTGAACAATTCATATTAAACAATTGAAGTAGATGTTCTGGATCCTAATTTCCTCAACCCAAACAATTGATATGTTATGATCAAGAAGAATAGCTCATAGTCGGAGAGGTTTGATTAAATCGGTCGGAGTAAATTAAGTCAGTTGGAGTGTTGCGACTAAAGAGAAATTTCCCTCAGAAATAAGAGAGGAAAAATCGTATATTTCGACTGTATGAACAAGTCGTACCCCACATCAATCTATATCGAACCCAATTTCCACAACCAACACGATATGCAAAAATCAGAGAGGAAAAGTCGGCGAATCAAAGTCGAAGTCCCTGCATGATAGTAAGCAGTATCGCATAAAATGATTTTAAATTTCAGTAAACGCTTTCGTGTTGAGAAAGTATTGCAAAACTTGCATAGGTAATGTAGGTACCATATTGTAGGTAACGAAGGCAGGTATGGTGTAGACGAGATGTAGGTAGGCGCCCTCTGAAACACTCAAAGCCAGAGGATGAACCGACCTTGACAATTTTGCTGGTCATCCCATTTCGCCTGTGAGCGAAATACACGATGACCGTGCATTTTTCTCGACAATTCGTCTCAGGCAATTCAATAGGCGATGGTCTGGGTCCTAATTTCCTCAACCAAAACGATTGAAATGTAGGTACAAGTTTGATGATAGTCCAGAGTCTAAGAGGTTTGATTGTTATTAGGTTGTTGCAACTTAAGGGAAATTTATCCAAGATATAAAAGAGGAAAAGTCGTATTGGTAGGACGTATGAATAAATGGTTGATTAATCCACAGTCAGTGATACCGTTCAAGTTATTCCACTTCCGTTAGATGCTCTCGTGTTGAGAAAGTAATACCAAGCATCGCGCCTAGGTCACTGAAAACGCACAGCATAAGATCGACTTCCTGGTCTTCGAGGTTTTTGCTGGTCATCCTGTTTCGCGTGTGACTGCAATACAAGATTACTTTTTCTTTCTAAATAATTCGTACGAAGCAATTCAATGTGTGATGCTCTCGAATAAAATTTGCTCAACCAAAACGGTCAATTTTCAGAATCGGCATTATAATAAATACAAATTTATGAACAACACCACATTTATATTAATGTAAAATCAAGTTGAATCTATATCTGTTAAACTATCTTGATGTACCAAAATCCTTGTTTTGGGGTTTATTATGATGAAGGTGATTTAGGAACGGTGATGCAGGTACTGGAGTTGGAAATACTCAGGGCCATGGTGCAGGCGTACTTCACCCATCTTTGAATTTCTGATGGTCATCTTATTTCACCTGAGGCTGCAATACAAGATAACTCCGATGTCAAGATGACTGAAAGGTCATCCAGTTAATCAAAATCAAATTCGTTGCCTGGCAATTTCAGCAATTCTTCAAATTAGACACTAATACCCAATAGCTACCGCTCAAGTTGAAAAAGAATAGCGAAACCTCGCACTAGATTCTGTTCTATGTGGTACCATATTGTAGGTAATGAAGGTGTAGGTATGGTGTAGATGAGATGTAGGTAGGTGGGTGCCGAATGAAATACTTGAAGCCAAGTGAGGAGTGACTCCACCGATCTTGGCACTTTTGCTGGTCATCCTATTTCGCCAGTGCGTGCAACACAAGATGGCTCGCCATTTTCTGGGCAATTCCTCTTTCAATAGACGACGCTCTTTATCTTAATTTTGTCAACCCAATCGATTCAAAAGTTATTTTCAAGAAGAGTAACCCACAGTCGAAGAGGTTTGAGTCGGAAGGTCGAAAATTTCGCTGTTTTTCTCATCTCCTGATTTGTTTACAGTGTCTACAAGGTCAGAAACTTGGATTAATGTGTGATTGGTTCATTAAGTTTGCATTTTTCCCGAGTTCATGGTTTATGTTTCTCCCAACTGGACCTATATCACCAAATTTTCTATTAACACTACAGCTAAGATAGGTGAAAATTATTCTTAATTTCAGTTAACGCTCTCGAGTTGAGGAAATACACTTCGAGCTGGGTTCAGTTCTATGTAGATTATACAGATACCATGCGTTACATAAAGAAGGTAGGTAAGGTAAGCTCTCCAGCATGACCATTTACCTGACCGTGGATGACAGATTTTCATCACCAGAAGATCTAGTTTTTCGAATGATCATACAGTAACCCGAGTGGTCTCATTTGGTTCAGGGAACTAGTTTCTACCTTAATTCAACAAAAAAACTACCCATTTAATTTTTCGATAGATCTACCTACTAATCCTCAAATACTTATACCTAATCCGTTAGTTTTGATTGATCAAGATGCCGAAATTATTTGATCCTAGATCAATGATGGATTTTAGAGCTAAATCTCGTAAAAGTATGTGTTAATTTTGGAAAAACGCTTCGGACGGTGGAGGGACTAATTTTGTTTGTTTGTTATTTTTTACAAAATTTTAGAAATCTACATTTCTCGAAACTTAAATCAACAACTTTTCAAGGTTAAAATTAGTTTCGCGGTCGAATGTGGTTGTCGTCGAAAATAATAAATAAATAACTTGAAGCAAATCCGTACTAGGCCCAAGTCCGTTAAGACATAAACCGTGAAAAAAAGATTGGTATGTGTGTGGCTCTCTATTTCGAAAATAATTGATAATTTCGTGAAATAATTTGTAGTGTTTTTGCTTCGGGAGCCGAAAAATTGTCCTGATTCAAAATTTCCACTAGCTTTTAGCGTTTCATAGAATACAGAACAAATTTGGTTCCGTGTCTGTCGGTCTTTCTATCTGTCTGTCCGCATTTTCTTGTTACAGCCATGACTTCCACAATTTTGAATGAATTTAGCTCTAATTTGGAAGGGTTAAGCGGGTAGGGTTTCTTGAGGTCCCATTCGATTACTGCCCGCCTCTGACGAGTAACCGCAAAAGCCTTTGCAACGCAACTTGCCTTTGAAACGAAATGTGTGAATCTTTAGGGAAGCTTGACCTATTACCTCAACATCTTTCATCTGAAGATTTGTTTATTTTCTATTTTATAATGGTGTCACTTTGATTGTAACAAGGAAACTGATTTGCCATCTCTTTGGCAGCGTATTTTGTGTTGGACTTGACGTGTGTCAACTGACAACTTACCTCAACTCGTTCGACTCTCCTGGCGAGTCCGGCCACGATGATTCCCGCCGCCACGAGCTCCTTCACGATCGCCTCCCCGATCCCGGAACTCGCTCCAGTCACCACAGCAACTTTACCTTCAACGGCCGGCATGACGTTAACGACAAAACTTGAACGTACGAAACGAGAAGATCCACGAAATTCGAAATGAAACGAAAGTTGTAACGATGCGGGGCGACTGATCGGAGAGAGAACGGACCCTCGAGTACTCAAGTTCTGAATCCGACGGCACGTTATATCCCAGCAACTTCCTCTCGACACAAGACCTTGGGCACCTAACGAGTTCTTATCTGGAACTCTGGAACCCTCTCTCCCACCTCCGCGAGTTAATTCTCGCCTCCTCCTTTCTTTGAAATCCTCGTTTTATTTATTTAGTTTTTTCTGCCTCTCGATATCATCGCGGCGGCGCTCGGTTCTATTTTCGTACCGACCGACCCACATTTCCCCAAACAAAAACGTCGTCGGCGGTGTTTACATCCTTTGTTTCCGCTACCACACTGATCAGGTTCAGGGCAATACGCCTTCAACTATCGAGAAAAATGATTTTTCCCAGTTCAAGTAGGGTTGATTGATTCTGTTTCTCAACAAATCATTTTGAAGCTCCTCATGACTCATATCTTGTTCGACCCACTTGCAGTGTAGTTGTGCCACAAACCTTGAAAATTTTGACTTTCACGAAGAAAAATGGAGAGGTTTAGGAGGAGAGTGGACAGAAGCGTTTTATTTATTGATTTTGGTTTCCTAACAAATCAGTTTGAAGCTGCTCAGGGTAAAATTTTCACCCGACTCTCATGATTCTTATCTTGTTCGATTAAAATGTTTGACTAGCTGTGTCACAATTCTTGCGAATGTCGATTTTCACGAAGAAAAACAGAGACTTGAGGGAGTAAAGCCGAAGAAAAGTGTTAGTTCGATTGATTTTATTTCTTAACAAACCTTGTTGAAGTTTGAATGATTTCACAACGAATCATGTTGAAACTGCTCAGACTACAATTCTCACCCGATTCTCATTGATTCTTATCTTGTTCGGTCCCACTTGAAGTCTACTTGTGTGTTAAACCTTGAAAATTTTGACTTACACGAAGAAAAAGGGACATATTAAAGAGGAAACCCGAAAAAAAGGTTTTATTGATTGATTTTGTTTCTCAAAAAATCAGTTCGGAGTTTCCATTATTTTACACTACTATTGTTACACCGTGGTGAATCAGACATCACATTATCATATTATTATTATTAGCCGGTCGCCAAGAACGACAGTTTTAATGTTTTCAATAATTATAAAATAGTCCATCTATAAAATTGAAGCTCACGTTTAGCGAATTTAAACTTAAGTAGTAGTTTCAAAGGTTTATATTTCTTACAACACTTTAATTTGCTAAACGTGAGCTACTGTTTCGTAATTAACATAATCAAAACTGTTGTTCTTGGCGACCGGCTAATAATGTCCGATTCACTACATACACTGAGTATTTTTGGTTTAATTTATAATTGAGAGAAAAAACATTTATTGATCATAATATGAGGTGGAATGTTGGGTTAGTTGGGATAATTATTTCTGTTTTTATTAATAAAAATTGGCATTTCTTTCATTCTTTAACCATCCCTAATTATCCAATTTTCCAAATCTTGTGTAATACAGGGTGTGCCACAGGGTGTGCCCAACCCCCCCTTGAAATTTCAATTTCTGGGGTAACCTTTTTTTTTAAAAATCTCCATGTTTTTTTTCCAAGGACCTCAAATATGTCCACGTTGCCGATTGAGCACTTTCGCAATCATGCGCAATCGACACCAATGTTATTTTTCCGTATGGAAACCCCTATTTTTTATTGCCGTTTCGGATTCTACAAAAAATTGATTGACAGTTTGACCCCTCAATCGATTTTTTGGCCTTTACCAAACTTCATGGATATATTTTTTCCATGGATGGTTTTAGGTACATTAAGATGAACCTGCAGTACATTTCCAGCTGCCTATACGTAGATACCTATTACAAAATTGTATTAACTTCAGTAGAAAAAATGCACATTTCACCTGGGTCGTAGAAGTAAACACTCATAGTTTGTGTTGCACCTTTGACTGCCTGTAATATGAATAGCGTCTGTAATATGAATAGCCTGTTATGTCCCGTAAAATTTTTTTTCAACATTTTTAATGAAAATCGGTGTGGTTATCTATTGGGCATGTCTGATTATGAGGAAAATGGTTTTGAAAATTGAACAAATCAAGGTGCCTAAATGGCCCCTCAATATTCACTCGGGTATTTTTCCAGCCTGGAATTCCGTTGTAAGATGCTATTGAGTTGGCGGATAATTACTTTACTCCGGGAACACTACCTGAGCTTGCTGTGATGATGGACGGAGGAGTTGTTGGAGCCCGGAAGAACAAGCTGAAAGTTGCTTGGAAGATCAAACCTCTCAATCTCAAATCACCTCTTCATCGTCAGCAGCGTAGCAGCATCAGTACAGCAGGCTCAGATGGTCGACATAAACGGCTACTGGTAGTGTTTATGTTGTGAAAAATTGAATTTTTAAGACAAAGTCCCGAGGCATTCCAGGTTGTATTCCTGCTCCATTGATACAAAACTTTGTTTATTCAGGAAGGAGATTAAATGAGGACCAGAAATTAAGACATGGGTTCTTAGGTAATGAAAGAACATACTTTGCCCTGCCAGAACATACTCGAACATCTCAACACACTAAAGACTGCGTGTATACTGGCCATGCCCTTATGGGTACACTGGGATATAATGAGTTAAATATGAATCGCTTCTTTTCTGATTTATTAATGCCTCGCACAACA
This sequence comes from Creontiades dilutus, assembly GCA_031894815.1. NCBI lineage: Eukaryota > Metazoa > Arthropoda > Insecta > Hemiptera > Miridae > Creontiades > Creontiades dilutus. The sequence continues at coordinate 1,965,096 of JAVIWC010001773.1, read as the reverse complement.
TGTCCTACCGTCTGTAAGATGGGGTATATTTTTTATACCATACGGTGATACGTGTGATTGTTTAATGAATAGACGTGCTCCTGAACATTCATTTTATTATTTCATTAAAGAAAAATATTAACATTCCTGACGATAAAATTCAAGAGATATGTGCGGTATTAAGAAAAGTAGAAAATGAGATGGAGAACGGTTAATAGGGACAAAAATGTTTTAACCGAAGACTAAGGACAATAGATATTCTGTTCAGAAGCTGGTTTCTTTCACTCACCTATGTGTAATAAAAACGAAGTAGACACCAGATGGACCTATCAATAACAAGATTTTTCACAATTCATAACATTCTAAATTTTGGATATTAGGGAAAAGAATTTTAGAAAACAGGTTATTTTGCCCCAGAACTTGTGATAAACACAAACAAAGTACCCTGCTCTGGCACAGTGAAGTTCCTGGGTATGATCCTCGACTCAAAATTACTGTGGAATCGACACATCTAGAAGAAAAAGGAAGAAGTAGGTAATTGGCTGTTGAGAGCAGATTCCCGTCTATCACTTTACAATAAACAGCTCATCTACAAGCAGATTTTACTCCCTGTTTGGACGTACGGGGTTCAAATCTCAGGCTTTGCCAAAAAGTCTAACGTAAAGAAAATGCAAACTTTTCAGGAACAAAATTCTGAGATGTATGGTTGGTGAACCCCAGATTTACTCCAAACGATGATCTTCATCGCGACCTGAGGATGGAAACAGACAGCGAAATCATCATAAAATATGCTCAGAAGCACGAGAACCCTTTGGACAACGTAGGAGAACTGCGGCGCCTCAAACAAGCCACTGGACCTGATTGTGCTGTGCAAGTTATAGTCCAAGCTAGTTATAGTGTCTCAGTTTTACAGTCCCATTCTGAGGGGTAGGTTTTCTGAAGTCCCACCCTGTATACCGTGTCCTCTTACGAGATAAAATATTGCTAGATGATGTATTTTACAATCAGTTGCAATAAATAAAACCACGAAAAAAGTTAATCTAATGACTTTTTTCATTCTGAATCGAATGAACCCATTCCCAAATCAATATAGTTCTTTGTTTCCAAGAAAATGAGTTTCTTCGTTTATTTGGCCTGTTTGCCCCCTTTGTGCCTGCTTTGTCAGTTGGGACAGTAATAAATGTACAAATGATTTGTTTGGTTGGAAGATAGTTTTTATTCGTAGGCCTTGGTAAAAACACGGTTGTCACTCTAAATCGTTGGTCATGAAGCCCAATTTGACGCCTAGGGGCGCCAGACCTTCGAACGGCGAGTCAGCGTAAATGACGCCGTTGACAGCAGCGAGAATGGCGGCCCCTTCCAGGTACCACGTGTACCCGATCCTCGTCATGCCGTTGGTCGCCCCCGTCGTGCTGGAGAAGTCAATGAAGAAGAGGACGATCCTGTTGGCAAAACGTTGGAAGTTCAGTGAGACCTCAACAAACAAAACTGGATTTATCCACTCATCTTTCTCAATATTGAACAAATCAGTCAACTAATCCGTTTGGTTCCAATATCTGTTACTGGAGGGATTATGCTGTTTAGGTCTAACGTTTGTTACTAGAGTGAGTTGTAGTCGCTCATCACTCATTCCTGCAAGAGAAATCCCACAGGGCAGCATTCTGGGTCCTTACCTATAAACATTGTATTGCCACGACTTGCCCTTGCCGGATGGACCTGATTTCTGGGGCCTATATGCCAATAGGCCTATAGGTCTGCGACGACGACTCGATTTCGGCTATACATAGACTGCAACAACATCTTGATGTCCTGAGTAAATGGTGTATAGTGTGGAGGCTTAAGGTGAATACAACGAAGTCACGTATAGTTACATATACTTACCGATTCAAGTTTAATCAGCCCTCTCTGCTATACCTGAATTAGATCATACCATATGCCACATCTTATAAGTATCTCGGTGTGGTTCTCGACTGCCGCTTGACTTTCGAGCAGCATATAAACGAACTCCTGACCTGACTGAGAGCTCAAACATATCAGCTCCCTGTTGAACAGTCGGCATATCTCCATACAAAACGGAATGATAATGCTTAAAACTTTAATATGGCCCATTTGGACATATACCTACTGTCTCAATTTGGGGAACCTGTCCGCGCTCTCAGTTCAGACGAATCGAGCAAAACCAAAACCGGGCCGTAGTACAGAAAAATATTGCCCATACGCCACCATTTGCACGAAACAGTACCATTTACCGGGATTTGGCCTTGGATTCGCCTCAGGAATGTGAACACTTCCGTGAAATTTTGAAATAATGACTTAACGTTAAACAACAATAACAATGTTTGATTTTTCTGAAAGCGAATACCTAATTTCCGAATTCCAAACAAAAAGGATAGTAATGCTATATTTTATAATAGAAAAAGGCGAGCTATAATAAACAGTTGATTTTTCGTCAAAATTTTTCTAACAGTTTTGAATACAAAAAATAATTCAAGTCGGTAGTAACAGTTAAGTCGGTTTATTAGAGTTGCAATGTGAGTTTTGAATTTTAAATTTCCGTCAAAAACAATTCCCAAATACTTCCAGTTATCTTTATATGGCAAGGACTCACAATCACTGTGAACTGGCGAGGAATCACAGCAATAATCATGGTTCTTTACTTGAGTATTGAAGTTAGATCTGATTTTGATAATGAAAAGCGTATTACCGATGTCTTGAAAATATTTAATCTTCAAATCAAACCATTTGCGAACCACAAAAAGCTCCGAGCTAGCCAATGCGATCAAATCGTTGTTTTCCATGCCAAAAAACCAAAGCAATATCATCAGCAAGCCCTAACACCTTGCCATTCAAGTCAATATTCATTAAATCATTTATGTATCAAAAAGAGCCCCCAAAACGTTTCCCTTCGGAACACCACAATTTTTAAAAATCTAATTCCATATCTTCTCCAGATATTATTTCCAAATTTTTGGCCTTCGCACAAAGACTGTACGGGAAAGATGGGTCGAGCGATAGGTGCCTCAAAGGCAACTTCGTGGGCCCTGATTGGATTCAGTGGATCTTTTAGCAGTTCTGGATGCAAAGTTTACCTTGGAAAGGGCATTCCACGTGATAAGCCGAAGAGAAGAAATCCAATGCAGTAATAGAGCAGGGTTGACGCCAGAGGGAACCAGCAGAGCCAGGAGGGCGGCTTGAAGTCCACCAAAAACATCTTCTCTGGCCAGATCTCTGAGCTGTCTCTCGGCAAGTCCTCTCCGAATCTGCGAACTGAGAAACAGCTTTCCCTTAAGAGCCACCTAAAGTCAATCTTTATTTATAATTAATGAGCTTACACAACTAATTAATAAATAGTTTCTTCTTTTATCTTAGAATTTATACCTACTTTTCCCCGCAGGAACAACACCTTTGACAGCGATTTTTTCAATTTAAACACAATTAAGTTCTAATTGATTCAGCGACCCAAAAGCATAGAAATAGGATGATTTATTGACACTTCTTGCAGTTAGAGCTTGTTTTTTTTCCAAAATCGGCCGTTTCTACCCACTGTGTGCCACTGCTTTGATTTCAAGTTACCATTGATGATCCGCTGTTGTAGGTCTGACACGTGGCCTTCCAAGTGCTTGGCGAATATTTGAGTTTTGACGGCGATGGTTCGTCCGAGGTTGATGAGGAAGAACACGTGGAGGGGGAACCCGAGCAGTGTGAAGATAAATGCTCCCACCTGACCGCCGGTAGTCATCGGTAGAGGTGCCGCTAAACCTACAGCATGTGAACATAAGTAGAACGTGAAATTGAAGTTTATGGATATTGAATTCGTGTATGATGTAAACTTAATATTTAAGGAAAACCATAGAATAAAATATGTTGTTAAGTAATGTATGCATTACAGGGCAATACCCCAGATGGGAATGGGGAACTAACCTTGATCCATCATACTCCCGGGCTCTGAAAAAAACCCGGGAGGGGAGGGGGGGGGGCTATATGGGGGAAACATATCGCAATTACAGGTGAGGGAAGGTAATGACAATCATTATTGCAGGGGTTATATTATAAAGGCATAATTAAAAAGGCGTTTGACCTGTGGGGGTTATGTGGGGAATAGAGGACAGTGCGAGGGCAGGGAAGGCATCTGGACAGTTAATAATGAAGAGACAGTGATCATAACCAAGCTCTTGGTAACACATAACATGAGAGGTGATGGAATGGTATAGTTCAGCCCCTTCGAAGGGTTGAATACGGTTGAGGCCCGCAACACCCAGAGGATATCCGAAACGCTGGAAGGGCTCTGGTATGCCTCCCGAGGCCACGAATTCAAGAATAGGGAAAAGAGAACTCACCATACCCATCACATGTAGTAAACCTTCATAGCTATCTATTAAAGACCTCAGGAACTCCATCCTCTATTGAAGAACTCCATTTTCATCTATGAAGAGTGAGATCTTCATGTTCGAATCTTCACTATAAAGGCACTTGTTACAATTAGTAATGAAAAAACAAAGGTTTATTACTACTTGACCCAATTCCTCACTGGGTATGGCTATTTTAGAGCCGTCCTATTAAAGATCGACTGAGCCAGCGAATCACAGGACTGCCAGATGGAAAACAATGACGTTCGCCATACTTTCTTTGTATGCCCTTGATGGGACCGATTACGATGTAGCCTGATGAAATAAATCGAAAACATGTAGCCTAAACGACCTTGTCCAAGATGATAGTGTAAGCCTCCCTCGGAGGCTTCTGAAATTGAAATGGAGAAGGCACCAACGCAGGACGCAGAAGCATCCACCCCAGGGATAGAGGGGTTGTTACCCCTATCTAGAGGGTTGGCGGAGTGAGAGGTGTGGGGGCTACCTCAGCGTCGCCAGCCCACAACTCCTTGCAAGAAGTATCTATGCCACTGTGAGAAGTTGTGAAAGTCAGTCGGAATCTAGCCGCGTTTTTTGCTAAGAACAGTGTTTAGTGACGTGTCCCCAGAGATAACTGACTCTTTAACATTTCCCCCCCATCGTGCAACCACTTTCCGCCGAAATTAAACGACTTCAAGCCTGTGCACAACCTGTTTGGTAAACCTGCAGCCCTTCATTTGCATACTTACCACCGTGTTTAGCCATTTTCCACCAAGTTTTACACTTCCTCAGCCTCTTCAAGGCACTAAATTACCAAATTCAACCAATTTGTCAGTAGAACAACCCAAAAACACATCCGCTTCACAGCCCCTTTTGATCAACTTTGTATAATAACTTACCTTTGAACTACCCACGTGGTAGTTTCAAATCACTCCTAACCTTGAGCAAGGGCGTGTGCCATAAGAATACACTATTCAACTCCAAGTTCCTAGGGTGTTAGCTATAAGATACAGAGTTTGTATTGAATTAATTTATTTTTACCATTCACTTACATTGCATTTTCATTCTTTTGTGTATGTTTGTACATACGTTTGACAAGTTTTATTATAGGATTCAAGTAAGCGTGTTCCTGGCATTTTTTCTGAACTTAACTTTGTCACCTTGCAGCATATATTTCAGGTTTGAATAGGTGAGCCATCGTAGAGTCAATAAGCCCCTCAGGCATGCTACCCAATCTCGTAACTTAGCACGATTCAGTCAGAACCTTCAGTTCTTGAGCATTCCCTATATTTCAGAGTAGAAGCTTACAATAGCTTCTAGGGACTGCTGGGAATCCCAAGTAAGGATGCTAGAGGTCAGAAAATCCGAATCTTCGTCATTTCAGTCCGCCATTCCATCATTACCCACCGAACTCAAAATGTAATCTGATGAATTTTTTCTCATTTCCAATCATTTTTGGAAAATATGCTTGCAATACACACATTTTTGGAAAAAATGCAAAATTCCCGAAAAACTCCAAAACATGGAAGAATATGCAAATTTAAATTGGAAATTTTGAACCAGGTTTGGGAAAACAAGCCAGAACCAGAGAACGTCAAATCCCAACGATATACCTACTAAAAAAATACATATGCAAAATTCCAGGTTCTAGTTAATTTGGAGATGAATGTAGAAGTTGGCACTTATAAAAACCAACCTAATGTGGTCAACAGCGAGACGCAGAACATGATGGAGCCAGGGAAAGTCCAGAAAGGCTGCTGACTTCCGTAACTGTGCACCACACCTTCTCGCACCACTTCCCCGTGAAGTTCAGTGTACTTGCTGATGATGGTGACCCAGTCAGAGCTGTTTTCCGGGGCAACTAGCCTCAAATCCGTCGCTAACTCGAAAATCAAGTTTTTCTCTTGTAATTTGAACTCTTCCATCTGAAAAATCGAACAAGTAATGTACCTGCATTATATTTCCAGACACAGTTACAAAGAGGATCTGTGTCAGACCAACAAATAAATACTTTGTTTTGAACCTTCCCATGGTATACTGGCTAGATGTTATTCGTCAAACTAGCCGATTTCTGATTTAAAATACAAAGATCTCACGAAGTTAAGGAACAACAAAGGGACTGATAAGGCAAACCATGCAGAATATGAACCACACTAATCAAACCGGAAGGCTCCGTCATGAATGGTAGAGCTGGCTCGGGCAAATATGCCCCAAGAACGGTGACTGCAGAATCGCAGTTGCTAACATTTTCCAGGCAGAAATACATGCCATAAGCTCTTGTGCCGGTAGAATTTTGGGTCAGCGAGTTAATGGAGCAACAATATGTGTTTTATCAAATAGTCTAGCGGGTCTTAAGGGGCTGGCTTTTTCTACAATTTCCTCGAGGCTGGTGCGGGAGTACTTGGCTAACTTCAAGACCCTTGCCGGTAACAATAAGGTTACATTCGTGTGGTGGGTCCAGAACCCTTCCTGGGCACTAAAGAGAGCTTTTCTTGGGGGGAGCTTTCCAAATGGGAGAATAAGAAGATTACTGCCGGCTGGCTCTGTGTTAGGGGGCAGAGGCAGGCAAAGCAATTTATCGACTTCTCCAGGAAGATAGGTAACGAGCTGCTCAGCCTAGGAAGAAGATAGATACGTATAGTAATTTGAATCTTAACGGGGTATTGTACACTTAGATACCATCTCCACAAAAAGGGCAAATCTGACACCACCCTATGCCAGTTCTGTGGAGCAGAGGATGAGCCTGCATGTCATGTGATCTGCCATTGCCCTGTGCTTGCAAGACAGCGTTTTCTAACGTAGGGACAGGCCTTCATTGATCCTCGGGTTATTAAAACGTGCGAGGTTAAGACTCTCCTCTCATTCGCCCAAACGTGGTGGGGAAGGGTGGACCTTCCAGCTTTGGATGGAGTCGACGACATTAGGTCGTCACAACAGACTGGGACGCCAATACCAAGCTGTTAGTGCTTCGGTCCCAGGCAGTTCCTGACGATGGGAGCAAGTTCTGTACACGGGGCGTATAGTGCCCAGGTGGGAGGTGATGACCTTCTCTAGCCACCAGGGTTAACTGTGGTTAAAAAAAAAAAAAAAAAAAAAAAAAAAAAAAAAAAAAAAACCAAAGACTGTTTGGCTGACACCAACGACGAATATGAAGCCCCAGTTGATGATTTCGAAGCTTCAAGTTAAATTCAAGTTTAGGACCAGAAGAAAAATTTGTTTGATACTCTATCATAATTAGAGATCTCTAGAACTCAATGTTTCTGTCTCAAAATTAATAGGTAAGTGACATCGTGAATTTTGTGATAACACTAGTAGGAATCGTTATTTTTGTACCGACAGTTATGTAATAAGGTGGTAATCATCTTAATACAGAATATAGGCTCAAACTAGTAAATCATAAGTGAGTTATATGTAACCAAACGTGCCTGAATAACGATATTAGTCTTTCAACGAGATAATGAAGTTACTTATGGTAATGAGATAAACGCTTAGATTACATTTTCTTGAAACATATTTTGATGAAATATATTATTATAATATCTATATAAAATATTAACTACTTCTTTCAGAAATTATCAATAAATGAAATGTATGACTCCAGTCATGTTAACACTATGTGTTTCTTTATCCTTATTTTTCATTTTCTGCTAAGGTAGTACTTAGAATACCATTCAGAAAGCAAAAATAAATAAAATTATCTAATAATTTTCGTAAAAAAGCATCTAGTCTCCTAAGAACCTGCCAACGTACTCCTACTCTGACGGTGATTAAGATGTTATTCGAAGAAGTGGACCATCTAATTGAATCATCGTAAGCACCAATAAAAAGTATCTTAGGCGCCCAACAGTAGATACAATATCAACCTACTTTACAATAGGTATTATGTCAATATTCCAACTAAATCACAAGTATAAAATAGAGTATTCGGATCAGGAAAACCAATTAAAACTTTATTTCATGAAATGTGCATACCTAATAAGTTTTAAAAATTCACCATTACAAAAGATAAAATTAAAAACATTACTCATCTTCCAGATTCTTTTATGTGAAGGAGATGGAAAAATTATAGTCGAAGCTCGTTTGTAATTGTTAGTGGGTAAGCGGGTACCCTAGTCAATTCATTGATAAATGATGACCTACAGGAGTAGGATGTTGTGGGTTCCATTTTTTGTGAAACTGACAGTTCCCTTCAAACGGGCTCTCCAGCTGACAACTTTGCCAGAAATATTGGAATCTCTTCGGCATCCTGTTTTTAGTTGCCTCTATCTAGGTGTAAACTGGCGTAGACTGGAATACCTTTTTTACTAAACTAGAAATGTCTCGTAAGGGTTTTTGCGAAGTTGGTACTTACCTTCTCAGTCTCATAGGGACCTTCAGTAAGGTAGAAGACGAGAGCCCCGAATATGACCCAGACGAGGAGGAAGAGAGCGATGCTGCACTGGCACATCAGGACTCTGGTGAGGGTCACAATGGGCACGTCCGGGTCTTTGTAGTCCTCCGCCGGAATGAACAGGAGACGGTATGGCGGGTAGTCAGAGGCCTGAACGCCAACTCCTTTGCCAGAATTAACTGGGCTGGTCGGGGTTTTGTTTTGTTGGCGAGTTTTCCTCAATCTGTCGGTCAACTCCGACCTATCAAACAGAATACAGATGCAAAAACGCGGGCAATTATTACATAGAGATTTATTATTTCTGTATTAGAATACCCCTCTAAGTAAATCAGTTATCTATGTATACTCGTCGTAGTCTGGGGTAAATTATCTAAACTCAACACCTCGGGCCTCCATACCTTGCAACTGCATTCAACATGAAGATACTTGAGCGGCTGCCAGCAACGCAGGCCTCCCGTTGAACGACTCTCCAGTACGACCGCTTACCTGACCTTAGACGACCGATTTCTATCATCCGTAGATGAGGTTTTTGAAATGGAGAATGACCCAATGATCATGCAGCAACCCAAGTGATCTCATTCAAATCATGCAACCAATTTCTATCTTAATTCAACAAAAAACTACTATCTTACTACGAAAGTTTTTGAACGAACAATTCCTGAAAATTTCATTGAAATTGGTCAAGAACTCCCGGAGTTAGGCGCGTAACAAGGATTTCACTACTATTGATCCGGGGGTCATGAAACTCATAGGGGACCATCTACACCCCAACCCGCACAATCCCTGAAAATCCCATCAAAATCGGACTATAACTTCGTGTAGTTTTGCCCGTAACAAGGATTTGCTGACAGACAGACACACAGACTTGTTTAAAAAAATCACAAAAAATTACATAAAACCGTTGAAATTGTTACATTTATATTTATTCGAAGACTATTATTAAAAAAAATTTGTATCAACAATGAAATAGGCTATTTAAAAATTGGCTATTAAGCAGAAACTTGTGCTTAAATTGCATTAAGATGTACAAAAAAAAAAAAAAAAAATTAAATTAAAAATACAAAATCTTTGTTTGTATAGGAGAACATTATTTAGAAGAAATATTTTCTTAATAACATTGACAGTTGGAATCTTTTTTTTTTTTCACACAAAAGTGGTCAAATTTCAACTTCATTGAACATAAATGTAATTTGATCATTTAGGAAAATTCGTTCATACCGTCATGGTGTATGGCTGGAAGTTTGTTGCTTGCCAGTATTTTTATTCTATCTCTTTCAATTTTTGTTGGATTTCCACGTGTGTTTCTAGAAAGTCATTGTCTCTGGTTGTACATTCCGGTAGTCAGGTGTTAATAAAACCTTTGTGTAATCATTGAAGCAATTTTACATTTGAATCTGGGTCAACTGTTTTTTTTTTTCTAATTAATTTTATAAAATTGAGTTTTTTCTACAATTTATTGTAGGGAACTAGCTAGGTGGGTAGTTTACCTTTGAAAAGTTTCTATTTCCGCCACTTCATGCGTCGGCGAGTTGTACCCTCGTGTCGGCGAATTGTACCCTCGTGTCGGCGAGTTGTACTCCCTTGTCGGAGAGTTGTACTCACGCGGAGGCGAACTGTAAAGTTTGTTAGGCGAGCTGTAAACTTTGGTCGGCGACGTCATTTTCCTGTCGTCTTGGAAGGCCATGTTCGTCCTGCCCATCTCCCTGTCGATCGTGTAGACGGCCGGAGGCGGTTCGGACGGCTCTTTATCCCCTCGAATCGTAGACAAATCACAATCACAATAAACAGTTGATTGAAGAAATTCAGTTTTGACCAAATGAATACATAAATGTGATAATTTTGGAAAATTCTCTCATGACTTGGAGTTTTTTGGTTTCCAACTCCAAAGGCAGGTATAGCAATAATATCACGGGAGGGGTTGCAGACAGGCAGATGGTTGACCCATTCGTTAGTTTCGATCTGATTTTTGACTATTAACTATTCCAGGAGTAAAAGTAATGTTTAATTTGGATAATTTTCAAATCGATTTTGAAAACTGTCAAATTTATTCGAGAAATTCTCCATTTGTCTTGGGAAACCTATAGATCATGATGCTTTATGGGGCTTTGTACTTACCGTGAAAGAACTTGCCGATGCTTCCTTTGTTGGGGAGGAATTTGGATGCCCTCTCGCTGATCTTGTCCAACATTTTCTCGCTTCTGCTCGTTTTGGAAGGAAGCGAACGTTCGCCGCTCGAAGTGGCGTCGACGACGGACTCGCTCGCCGCCGACAACTCTACGACGTCGACGTCGCTCGGTCTGGACTCGCTGGCCGCGTCGTTTCGGGCGTCCTCGGTTGTGGAAGCGTCGTTTTGGGGGTCGCCCTTGTCTACCGCCCCGAACGACTTTTTCGGGCTTGGAGACCGGGCGGCTCTAACTTTCTTAGAGCTCCGACCATTTGTGATCTGGACAAACATGAATCAGACGGCGGGGAGCTCTAACTGACTGCACATGTCTCCCAATCTGTGGTGCATGCAGCTAAACAAAGTCAACATGTTGAAACATTAATGAACAATTCATTTCAAACATTCTCGCATTCTATTCACGTTAAATGAAAAAATAATTCATCAATTCATTTCACACATTCCATTATTTTGTTCAGGCTACACGAATAGATTAATTTAACAATTCATTTTAATAATTTACGCATTCTATTCATGTAACATGAATAAATTAATGAATCGATTTATTTTAATAATTTACGTAGAATAATGGAACAATTAATTCAAACATTTCAATATTTCATCCTCCTAACATGAATTGATTAATGGAACAAATCTTTCTAAACATTTTCGTATCCAATCCGTGGGAACTGCTGGAGCCATAACGCCTCTACCAACACATGGGCGTAGCAGCTGGGTCCATAAGACCGCAACCCTTTGGCGTTGCTGCCAGTGCCACACCGCCTCTACCAACACCCTGGCGCTTAATCCTCTCTATGTCACGTATTCTTAGATGTAATCACGTACTTCAGGACGCACCCACGTACTCCTCCCGAGTCGATTCCATCATTATTGTATCATAGATTTAGCAATACAGACATGCAATACACGTCGACTCACCTTTTGAAGGCGTTGAGATCTGCGCTAACATTTTCTCAGGGCACTTCGGTCCTAAGATTCATTCTAACAATCTCATATTTTACAACTTTTGCAGATTATTTTTATTATTTCAATGGAATATTAAAATGAATGTTATCCAGATGAGTATCTAAGACCCACTCACTACTTGGTGTTCGTTCATTTTCATACACCATTCATAGTATCATTCGTCATATTTGCCGGAGTGATAACTATATGTTTTGCCGAAACTCCCTAATTCGCTCACATGCTCTTATCTGCCAATTCGATAGCAGAGACTGCCCACCCTCCTTATTCACCAGATCTGGCACCATGCGACGTCTTTTTATTCCCAAAAATAAAATTCGTGCTTCGATGACGGCATTTGGGGGAAGTTGAGGCCGTTAATGAAGCAACGACGAGGCAGCTGAGAAGCCTTCAATCTGAGGACTTTCACGGGGCCTTTATACAGGAATCGGCGATGGCAGAGGTGCATTGTGTCACAGGGAGAGTATTTTGAAGGGGACAAACTCGAATAACCCGGATATTAATAAAATGCAATTTTAATCACATTTCTAAACGAACTCTCCGGACAGACTTCGTATCTCTCCTTAATTCATCACTCGAAATCTACCTCAGGAACCTACGTCAGCAAGTTGAATTCACATATTACCGAGGACCATTTGGCTGAAAACGGAATTCATTACTCACCTTAAAAGTGGCCTGAAGTTTGCTGCCAACTCCAAAACCTTTCATACCTACCGGCCGTTTGTCTTTCCTACATTTTAGTTCGAATTCAATTCCCCTGAATGTCACAGTCCCGTTAAAAATTAAGGTGCTTTACGTCATCATAATGACAGACCTTCAATACATGTAGACTCACCTTTTGAAGGCGTTAAGAGCATTTGGATAAAAATTGAATTCATCACTCACCTTAAAAGCTGCCAAAAGCTTGCTGCCAACTCCAAAACCGTTCGTGCTGGCCATTGTCTCTTACACAATATACTAAGAAATTGTGGGAATTGATTTCGACTGCTATTTCACGTCATCGGAGGAATCAAAACCATCCCCGATCCGTAACGGGGAATGCATTTTAAAATAAATCGATGACAATCGGAATCAGTAAACAGACAGTACAGCAGTAGCATCATAAAACTCAAGTTGATGTTGAATGTCATAAACTATTGGTTCAAGTTACAGAATTGGGAGTTTTAGCGTTGAAGGTTGCACGAAGAAAGAGGAAATTTGGATGTTTGAAGTTGAAAAGAACTCGAATGTCAGTTGGAGGTTGAAAGGTGTTGGAGAGCGCTATCGGTCAAACTACAGCGAGGGGCAGACGCGTATCGATTACCATTTGACCCTGCGTTAGGTCAGAAAGTAAATTATGGCGTTGGGGGGGGGGGGGGGAAATACTGCAATTTATTACACAAAGGGTCATCTTAGCTCCTTAATGTTGTTTGGTCACGAAAATTCGACATCACATCCCCACAAACTATTCTCCAGTCTTTTTGTGCGCACAGGACCGGGCACATTCGACGTTGAAGGCACTTCTTATCGACAAAGAACATAATATTGCTAAGCTAAAAGTTTGTGATGTTGAAATTTTGGAAATTGCAGCCCTTTGGTTTCATGATTTAGGATTGACTGAGGTCGATTCCAAAGATTCAGTCCCAACTATAGCTTTACCAAGTTAAATTCAGAATTTTCCAAAACAATTCAGAAATTTCCAAATTACTTAAATCTAGAATAGTCTACGGTTATTATTATTGTTCCAACCGTTTGTTATTCATTTGTTTACACAATTTCTTGGTGATCTTGAGACAATAATTATAACTGGATGTGGTAGCTACACTCCTTGTTTCACTTTGTGATTTTTTTTTCAATTTGGATCGATAATGAAGAGAGGAAATTACAAATTAAATCAACCATTTTTACCTTGGACGTTTGGTGTATTATATTTAAGAAAACCACATCTCTGGTACACAAAAAAAGGCGATGTGGAGCCAGAAAGGATTGTAGGTGGGATGCAAGAATCCCAAGAATTGTGGGGCCGTCGTTACTTTTATCGCGGCAGCCTTAAAGGCCAAGGAGTTGAATACAGAATGGGAAGAGTAGGAAAAATTGGGGTATAGCTAGATCGCAACACGGGAGAAAATTAGGCTAGCGACTGCCCCAAAGTGATGCTTGCAATTGTGCCTGGACATTTCCACAAAAGAAGATGAGGAGTGACAGTTTTATTTGCGGGGCATTCGGTGTCCAACACTACTGATGCTGCTATGCTCGGTGCTCATGGGAGTTCCCCCCCCCCCCCCACAAAATCGGCCCTTCGATTTCACCCGTTAGATTGTGAGGTGATGGGATGGTGTAGTTGCCCCTTCCTTTGAGCTGAATGTGGATATGATGCTCCTCCACGCTCAGAGAACGCTAGAAAACGTCTGATTCATCTCCCAAGGCGACGGATTCCAGAATACGGAAGGGCCAAGTAGCCATATCCATCACACACGCCATTACCTCCACAACTTAGTACTCAATACCAACAGTGCTTATCAACATTCTAAAGACAGTTGCATTCACTATCCGTTGTGCAGATTGTCAAGACAATTGAGGATCGAGGATTCTTCAGCCAGTACAGTGTGTCAATTAGCAAAATATTACATCAGTCAGGAGTACTACTGGTAATACCACACCATTGCCTCCAACATCATACCATCAGTGCCTATCAGTATTATGAGGACAATTGTGTACTCTATTCGTTTGGGAAATAGTGACTATATCTGAGAATTCACATGACGAGGATACTCAGGTTGTTCACAATATATATCCATCGCACTCCCTCGGCTTTAATAAGCCGTGGAGGGGGAAGGGGGCTGAATGGAGGTATCTCTCATTCATGGGGGGAAGGGAGTGATTCGCAATAAGGGATATAATTATCATCAAAGGGTAGTAACCAATGATCGTAACCTTGCTCTGCTACCATGTGAGGTGATGGAATGGTATATTTGCCCCTTCCTTTGAGTTGAAGGCGGATATAATGCTTCGCAACGCTCAGGGGATGACCCAGACCCTTGAAAACGTCTGATTCATCTTCCAAGGCGACGCATTTGAGAATAGGGAAGGGCCAACTAACCATATCCATCTCAAGGTTTGACAGAAACTGATGGCTCGAACTCAATTCCTGTAGTTTCGAAAAAAAAAAACACTGAACGGTAAACGGAGTTTTTATTTCTATTTTCGGATTTCACACATCTTCAAACGTAAAACAATCAATTTTGGGGGTTTCAATTTTATTTTTGTAGGTCAACACAAAGGTTCATTATTAAACATAATGAAGCAATAACAAGGGATGCAAAACACTTAGAAAACTTTAAATTCTTTTACTTACTTTTCTTTTTTGTGGAAATCGCCGTGCGAGAGCCTTTTTCGGACGAACTGTACGTTGGGTACTCGATTCGGAGGAACGTGGCCGAGTTATTTTTGAAAAATGCGACTCTCCCTTCTAATTTTTCCAGCGGCAAATCGAGTTAGATCGTAATGGGATTTGGGTCGGAGGCCTCAGCCGAAGGGTGAACTGCCCAGCCAGCCGCAACCCCTGAGCTCCACATATCAACTTTCTCAACTTTTGTTTTGTTTTTCTTCCTTTTTTTTTAGTCCATCGATTTCTCTGCAGTTCGTAACTTTTAGTTTTACGGAACAAACACGAAGCCTGAAAGCGCATTAAATAGGTTGAAGTTGTCTTTCATCGAATTTACTTACAAAATGAAGTTATTGCAATGGCTCCAAAAATTTTGAAATAAACATTTTGTACATCGAAATCCATTTTGAAGTATTTTGAACTGATCCCAGTATTTCAACAAGTAATAATACGTATTCTATACATGTAAAACTTTTTTCGTGCTCAAAAATTCAACTATTTCTAGAGGTTTTTTTCATAGGTGTTTTATTTTATATATTTAATTTTCACTTGTTCAAAGGTTTCTACGTCTACGCCCTGGGCGTTCAGCGGTTGTCATCGTAACACGTCCTAACTCCCAACGATTCCTCGAATACATTCACGACACATACGTCGCCGACGACGCTTTGTTTCCTCCGACATTGTGGGCGTGCAAATCGAGCGACGTGACCCGTACGACTAACGCCTGTGAGTCTTTCCATTCCTTCTTCAATAAAGACGTAACGAGTCCCCACCCAAACATTTTCATATTTTTTGACGAGCTGAAACTCATTCAAGCAGACGTGTACCCGAAGCTCAACTCCGTCCACAACATCCACAGCCCGCGCCCGGCGATTCAGCAGGCACAACGTTGGGTGGACAAATGGATTGAGCATACAGTATATATCAATGTCAGCTTTCGTTTCGTACAAAGGGACAACTAAAGTTTGGTGCTCACGGAGTTATATTTCAGACGAAGTCATTTTAGAAGCCGATTACAAGGTTTGGAGAGTGTGATGGATATGTTGTTTGACCTTACGGATTCTTGAATCTACCGCCTCGGGAGATATACCAGACGCCTTCCAGCATCTGGGACATCGGTGCCTCTTCGGTACCGATTTGGGAACAACGTGAGCAAAATTATGATAAAGCTGGGCATGCGGCATTCGAGTCTAGGAGTTTTCCTAATTGTGTGTGTTGGTCAACAGCTCTAGGTGCTCGGCGAATAGCGAACATTCGAATGTTCTGCTTTTTGGAGGTAAACTGTCCACTCCTAAGGAAACGAATATGGGCCTTACGGCGAGCACCTACCTCGGCACACACATTCAGGTGCTAGGTCGTGCAGGAGTGTTCCAGGCTTCAAAAGGTCGATTGTCATCGCGGAAGGAGCTAGCGGAAAATATAATGAAAGCCTTTCTTCTGTGAAGTGTGAATCGCATTTTCGAATCACCCTCTCGCCATTAGTTCTATGATTCCCACTTTGGTTACCACCTCACCCATCAGTGGCATTTTCCCAAGTCTCCACAAGTCATCATAAAACTGTGGTTGAGTTTGTGATGTTGGACGAATGGCAGGAGTTAATTGGGAGTGCCTTCCATCCAAAGCTGGAATGATGACATTGTCTTCCATAGCTCCAACCTCCATAGAAGAAGAACCGCTACTGACTGAAAAGCCAACACTCGAATGAACACTCGTCAAAATATTCATCTTTGTCCGAGACGAGCACCGTACTTGGCAAATCACGCAGGTGGTTGTCAAGCCTCTCAGCGTTTGCCAAATACCGAGCAACTCGGGTAGGTACTTAGCGAACATTCCAGTATAGGCGATATCGCGTGTGTGTGCCGAACTTGAAGCTGATAGCTCACAATTGTTTTTATCCAGGGGCAAAAGGCTAACTGAAGGGCGACCATCACTTTTGCTCATCCGGGAGCAAGTGGTAAAACTCCCCTTCCCTCATTTATACGTACAACTGACATAATGATATTCTAAGGGGGAATAATAAGTTTTGAGACTACAGCACAAGTTAATTAATAGATTAACTGGTTTATTGTCAAAAATATAGGGAGTAACTAGTAGGTATAGACATCTTACAGTTGGTATAATTGCTACATACAACACAACTTTTTGTTTCTTAATTCCAGTATAATGTTTGACGTTCAACAACCAGATTAAGGCATTGAAATCGAAACCTGATATAAGAGAGAATTGAAGGCCATCAGATCAAGCATCTGCATTTTATCGACTTTTTGACTTTTTATAAGGTGAATTTCAACTATTGACTGGTGTGTTATCACTTTGTTTCATAGGATTTCCTGGAATGGGATTAGATTGGTGAGTTCTTTTGGATACAGATCTTGAAAGTAGAGAAATCATAATCCTTCAACCTTATCGCCTAAAGTTACACGTCAGCTAGCGACAAAGTGTAGCACACATTTGTTTCTATCCATAAAAATTGCTCAAGACGTTCCGGCGTTCAAGTTTTAGAAGTTATAAACACTTTTCCCAGAGATAAGGTACTTATCTGACTCATTTTCGTTGAGTAAATATTTGGTTTGCAGGTTTCCTTACAATTTTGCCGTAACATTTTGAGAAAATTTGCTTTTGCCGCCATCACAACATGAAGATGGTGGATGAAGAGTGATTTTTCATAGGATCAATCAGCATTGGAGATTCAGCAGACGGTACCATACACCCAGTAATCACAGAACAGGCTGCCACTGCTCCAAGTCCTGTGGATATTGATGTAGCTGTCACAACTTAAGGTCCTCCACAAGGCCATTGAAGTTCCCGAAACATGTTCAATTTTTCTTTGCCAGGACAAAGGCTCCTCATTGTTGGCAACCAGCAATATGGCAATTTGAGTTGGTTTCATGGATTAGATTTTGAATTTAGCTCCAATTCATTCTTTGATTTGGTGGGTTTGTCTGGTCTTATTCTCCGCCAGTATGCATTCTTCATTTATCGCCTAATTCTAGCTGACCATATTTTTAAATGATGAAGCACGTTTATGTTTACTTTTCTTTTGTTTCTATCTTTGGTAATCTAAATGCCGAGAGTTAGCATAGTTGGATAATCAAGTTTGCTCCAGTGACTGCACTAGCTATTTGGGACTTGGTGTTGCCTCTCCCTTGCAGGAAGTATCTGAACCCTAAGATCCTAGCACCTGCCAGCCATATGGATCTGGGTGGAGCACTTCGTGACATCATACAGGCTCCAGGTCTTTGGCAGGCTGCAGTATGGCGATTTGAGGATGTTGCATGAATTCGATTGTGAATTTTGTTGTTTCAGGCTTTGATTCATTGACTTTGTATCGTCTCACCCTGCCACAACATACACCTATATCTACCGCTCAATCCCTGCCAGCCATATTTTTACATGCAGATACATTTCACACGATTCATGGGTTATTTTTTGGCGGATTTGGCAAGGAAGCTACAAGAGTCAGATGCTGAAGTTTGCCCGCTGTTGCACTGAGCTCTCTCTCTCTAATACAGACACAACATCAACCTGACACCTCTACTCTCAACTCCTTCCAGCCATTTGAGGTGTGAATAGCTACTTATTATGGATTTTTACCAACATAGCAAATACATTCAGTGTAGATTTCATATTTCTAGACCAATTGTGCTAGACACAATAAAATATGCTTTACACAATGATGACATTTCATGCAGTCGACTCACTGAAGCCAATTTAAATTGTTGAGGTGTACAGTTGTGTTTGACGACTGATGGCCATCCTTTTAACCCTGGTTACTGCTAATACCAAAAAGCCTTACATCAGCAGCTGATGTAGTGCACATACCACAAAACAGGAACAAATTCAATATTGTAACAACAGTTTGAAAACTACTACGAATTGGAACTAAGGACAAAACATAATGAAATATAAATGAACAAAAATGTATTACTCCAATACTACCCGTGTTTCATTATTATAACTAAACTAATTCGGAGACGATAAGAATATAATAAGAGGTTATAGTATCCTTCAACAGCCTAAACATTTCGCTGATTAACGACCAGATGATAGGACTAATAAAACTTGATTATAACCGTTATCAAATGTTAATTCATTAATTTGCATATTATAATGTTATCATTTACTGTAAGCGACGTATAAGAGTAAAATTTCGTTCTTTCAGCCATTTCCCCAATCGAGCCAATGAATCGTATTGGTCTAGTAATAATGATTCGGTAACAATGTTTTCATCAACATAACGTTTAAAACTTCTTTTAATCCTTTACCTTGGAATCCTATAACATTTGCTAAGCCCTCTCACAAAATTATTACACATTTTATAAAACGAATTCAATTCAATTATGTACCGTTCATGAAATCAGAATTGTGGGTTTCTAGAACAGGAACCATTCCAGTTCAATACAGTTGAAGTGAGGGTTGAATTATTCACTTTATTGTTTGTTTGTTCGTTCTCAATTCATTTTGTTAAAGATTGCATTCAGTTAGCTGAAGGTTGCATTCTTATTGAGACAACATAAATCAGTTTCATACAGTTGATGTTTCCTTCATTCAACTGAATTATTAAGTTTGCTTCATAGGTACATACACTTTTGGGGTTTGAACAGGAATGTAGAAAATTCCTCCTTTTCCAACAATGCTGAATTATGACATCTAGCAACGTGTCTTTGACGATTAACAACATTATTTGCGATAATTTTGTGATTTCGGTTATTGCATTCCTGAGTTGATATCTCGAATAGTATCAAGTTTAGAAACTAAACACGCATTTCAAGGATGCAAAAACCATTTTTTATACCAGCATACATCTTGGTTTTCGAAATTATCAGCATAACCTACCAATAATGTGTCCAAGTATTTTCATCATTTTAAATGCCGGGCATCAGTATGCTCTCCAAATTTTTAAGATACGAAACTAGATAACGTTCAAGTTCGGCTCGATTGAGGAAACTCCAATGTACATGCTTTACGTATTTCTAACGTTCTTTCAACCTTAAGAAAAAGTTGACAGGCAAAGAAATATAAATAGCATATGCTCGTCTGCTGAGCTTACTATCAGATTAGATTTAAATAGATAATACGTAGGCAGGTTTACATTTCACTATTCCTAATTGTCATATCATCATCGTTAAAATCTATAGCTCCTTTGTCCTCGCCTAATCGGCCTATAAATGTCTAAAAACGTTCATCTGACTAACTGTTCAACAATATCACATAAATTTTAAGGCTGAAAAGTTCAAGATTAAGCTAGCTTTTTTCAAGGTTAAATAGTAATTGGATAAAGGACTAGGAAATGCGATGTTTTTTTTATTTTCAAAGTTGAGGGCAGGTATTTACGATAGAAGAAGGTATTTGAAATTTAGAAGTAAGAGAGTGAAGTCAAATCTATCAAAACACCTCGACATCCACAAAAGTTTAAAATAATCTGCGTAACAGCACAATAGGAATGCCAGGCGAATTTTGTGCAGCAAAAATAAATTTTTAGCGAATCATCAAGAAAATGAGCCATTGAACGACTCCAAAATTTTAGAACAGCGGAACAAGTAAAATTTGTCATTTGACGCAAAAAAATGTTTGAAATTTCATTGAAATTCGTCCATTACAATTTCCGTAACTAGTCGTTACAAGCCAGTACGAACATAAGAGCAAATTTAAAAAAAATTTTGCTTTGCACGTAGCACGAACATAAGAGAAAATTTAAAAAAAATTGTGAAGGCTCAAAAACTATAAATCCTGTTGTAGAGAAAGGCCCGTCTAAATATTATTCAGTAATTAGTATGGCCACTAATTAAAATTTTAATAAATAATTGAGATTAGTTCATAAGAATGAAAACATAACGACTTTACACCAAAAATAACCGAATTTTCGGTCACTGTTCCGCTAAAATTGAGTCGAATCCATAAATACACATCCGTAATCCAGGTAACGGGATTTTTTTTTCTCTTTTGAGAAAATACAAAAACACAAAAATTTAAAAAATGCCGTTAGATTTGTAATAGTTCGAGACTTGCAGCATTACAGTTTGAGCAAATGTTCCAAATTTAGCGATGTACATTTATATTAAGTTGAGTTGAAACTGTATCACTTTCGTTAACAAAAACAACACCTTTTAATGTTATTGCGAAAAAACTTGTTCCAGGAGACAAGTTAGGAAGTCGAAAACTGTTGAAAGAAGCCTTAACAATTGTAATATAACAATAAACCATAAACAATTAAAACAAACCATGGAAATTAACAATAAACGAAGGACCACCCCAGAGTGAAGGAATATGGGTTGTCACCAGATGAAAAATCCCACACGGCTCAGAACAATCAGAAGAAATTAATTCGGGTCCCTTCGTCACCGTTTCAGGGAAACAACTAAATCAGCATCATGTTGAAATACCTAAATTATCATATAAATTTTAACTCTTCCAAATGTTTTCGGCCGTTCAAAATTCACATGTTCAAAATTTCGCTATTCAACACCGAATTTTCATCCGTTCAAATTTGATATCCCCTTCAATTTTACTACAATCCCGTTCAAAGGAAGATTTGTGGTTTTTTTATTTTTAGCGATTTAATCCAATTTTTGCACATTTTAATTAAACTTGAGAACACTGTTCGACATAAATTTGAGCTTCAAATTTTAAAGTTGATAACATTTGTTTGAGGAATATTCTTGATAACAATTTAACAGTTTTTAGTCATTTTCCGTGTTTTCCGGTACAATTGTTTTTTAATTTGACCAATTTAATGTGCTTACAAATAGGATGTCCCACTAATTGCCCCCCCCCCCCCCCACCACCTAAAATCGTCCAGATGGGAGTAAACAAAAAATGTTTTTTTTTCAATTCTAATAATTTTCTCCAAGGATCTCAAATATCGTATTTGCAAGTCAGTGTCAATTGCTCATGGTTGCGCAGTTGCGCGGAGTGCGCAAATATATTGTTTGAGATCCTTGAATAAAGAATAATATTCTTTAAAAATTTCGTTTACTCCCATTTGGACGATTTTAGGAGGGAGGGGGACTCGTGGGACACCCTGTATATAGGAGTTGAAATAGAGGAATACATTTCAGAATGCTTCAAAACAGATTTCTATTGAGAAATCTTTCAAAACTTAGTTAAGTTGAACTTTTTAGAGCCATTGCAGCAGCTTCATTTTCTTCGAAATTTCGCTAAAAACGATGTAATAAACTCACGAATAAAACCTTTTAGCTGACTCAATAAATCAGAATGACTGGCAGAATAGCTGGACTGGGATACTGGATTATAAGAAATATCTAATATTATCCCAAGTGAAGGATTACAATTATATAGGAGTAGAGCTATATCAAAAAGTAGTTGTTTGAAAGTCGTACATATATATATATTAAGCCCCTACTCGCAAAAGTTTAAATTTCCCACTCTGAAAAATTAAATTTCAGTCTTTCAAAATTTTAAACCTCTAATAGTAAAACTACGATCGATTCTGACATCGGCTACTTTCATTCTTTTTGTCACGTTCACCTAAGTAAATTACTCAGGTAGGTTGACTTCTGTCTCCTTAGCAAAGCAAATACATGTATTGAAATGCAATAGTTTGTATTTTTTAATTCAACGAAAATTCAACATTTATGGTTAATTTCTACCCCCCGCTAAGTTTGTTGAAAAATAAAAGAGGGAACTTTTATGATTTCAAAACTTATGGTTAATTTCTACCCCCCGCTAAGTTTGTTGAAAAATAAAAGAGTGAACTTTTATGATTTCCTTATTTAAAAAAACGAATTGCCTAGGACGGAGCATGTAAATATTACGAAATACAATATTTTTGTCAATATCTTAATTGCTACGCTAATAAATTTATACTGCAGTAATATATTTGTATAGCTCTGTAACGTCGTGTTTATATTGTTCAAGATACTCGTAGTACAGCCTGAAATCAATGGGCAAATTGATTTTGTCTTTTTAGGGGGAATTCCGCAGGTAGTTATTGTATGGTTGTACAATCATCGATATCATAAGACTAGAATTTGTTTGAAAAATGAGATTAGGTAGATGTTTAGAATGCTCGTACACCTCAATCAATAAATTCGATTTCTAATTTGAATGGTAGATCATGTGACCATTTAATAAGTTATAGCGTACACGGATTTTCTGTTGATCTAAAAGATTGGGCTGGCAATTAAACTTGAGTTTAAGATCAATTTGTAGCTATGGAGGGAGTGAAATATATATATATATTTTTAAATTTGTTTTGGGGAGGGTTTAAGCAGTGGCGGCTCCTCATATGAAGGCATCCTGGTTGAATACAATCAAGGAAAGAGCACTGGCCTCAACTATTCGTTTTTACAGGACCTTACTCGAACAGAGAGGGAACAGAGATTCAAATGGGTGAATGAATGTGTGAATGTCAACTTCTCAGTGGATCCTGCACCTTGAGTTTTCTTTGAGTTTACGGTTGATGGATTTCATGATCCTCTCGTAGTGGACGCTGTTCTTCTTCTGCTGGTCGTTCCTCCAACTGTCCCGAAGAACGTCTGCCTTCCGCTTGACTCCCGGAGCGTGAACGAGGAAAGCCCCGTCGAGGATCACGAAGTGGTATTTCATCAAGCACATCTCGTGCATCTGAAGAAACAGGACAAGAAAGTACTGTGATAAAGCATTTTGTCTGCAAACAATGAAAGGCAGCGCTCATATATGATTTCCGTATCTGATTTTCAATCAATTTTGACCCTTATCCTGCTAACTTGTTATAAAAACAATCGTTCACCGGCGTAATTTTGTCTGCTTTCCTATCCATGTAAGGGTTATCTAATTTCTAAGGTTGGTGGGATAGTTTAAAAAAATGCCTGTTGCAATAAATGGTTAAAAATCATGCACCATGTTTTCTCATGTTGTAATATCCTAAGGAAATTGTAAATTACGAAATGTGAGAGTGTTTGATGTGTAAATGCCGTAGAAATTAGCTCTAGAAGTCACCCCACTGATCCAGGGCCTAAGATGCTTCATATAAAGTCCCTAGAAGCGTACGTCCGCGTACGCGGATTACAAATTGAGGCTGCTAATAGCTTAGAAATTGGATTTTGGAGTTTTTCAGGTGATGCATCATCAGGTAAAAGTCCTAAGGAGTCTACTTACAAAATTGCGTGTACTTGAGAGTGCAAATAGCATAGAAATTAGCTTGAGGATCCTCTCAGCTGTTCTGGAGCGTATGCATCGTCAGGTTAAAGTCCTAGGAAGTATACATTCTAAATTATCACTGGGGTCTATCAATAGCCTAGAAGTTAGATATAGGAGCCCCTCGACCGGTGCAGACCCTATTCATCATCAGGTAAATGTATATTTCATTCCTCTAGTTACTCTTACTACATGCTCACCTGCGTCATTTTGTCTTGCTGTCCTTCCCACGTCAACATTTCGCTGTAAAATGGCTCGGAATTGGTTCCAATGAAGATAGGCTCCCACCGATGAAACGGGAACTCTCTCCTGACGACGATGAACGGCTGTGAAATACGGGTGTGACATCAACATTCATTCTCAATATCTACCTACAAAGAGGTTCACATTTAAACATGGCCAATCCATTCAAGCGCTTAAGTATACCTGATGGATTTCTCAGCCGATATCCGTGGTTTTTGTCTCGTTCGATTAAGAATTAGGTTTAGTTTTGGTTTAGTGTTATAAGAACTCAGCCCGTTCCGAAACCATCAGGTACGCTTCTTCAGTTCATTATTTTGAGCCCATTCTTTTAATGCATATTAAAGGTGTTGGACCTTCAGTATCGAAAGTTTTGATAGTATTCATAGTTTTACAAAATCATAAAGACGCCGTTGTGGGAAAGAACTAAACGAACAGCAACTCGAATGGGCTCATTTAATTCATGGAATCAAACTAACATAACTCATGTGACCTGCCTCAAACCTGGTTTAAACCTTTGTGAAATAATGTGCAGCGTGTTTGCCGATGTCTTGAAACACAGGCTTGCGAACGGTAGTTTACCTACGGACTTACGGCAAAAGAAAAGATGAATATCCTCCTTTTAAGACCGGAAGGTGCCTAACGTTTTTTCGCCTTCAAACTGGAATTTCTCCATGAGATCGACGCAGAATCGCAAAGTTGACCATACCATTAGAAAACTGATTAAATTTGCAAGTTGGAGTGGAGAAACGGGAGTTTTTTTGTCAAACAACGTGGTTTTCTGAAGATAAACAAAAACTTTAAAAGATTATATATAGAGAACCGGTTTGAGATAGAAAAGTGCGGTTGGCGGGGTTTTACTACATTTTTGATGCAGATTAACAGAAAAAATTTTTCGTCGCTTCCACCCTGTACATGAGGCGTTTGCACGAACTAATTAAATTACATGAGGTTACATTGTTCATTATACGATTTTTTCACGTACGATCCCGGTCCAGGAACGGATTAAGATCGTATCGCGAGGTACCACTATTGGGAAATGGAGAGCTGAAACTCAACGAACGAAAATGGTTGGAACCGTACTTCACGTCGCTGGTCATCGTGTCCACGATGAGAACTCAAGTCTTGAGATGAACGCTCGACCAGGGCCCGAACCTCGGCCGCAAAAATAAAAGAATCTCGACTTATTGCCGATTCTGTACTCAATCTCTAAAATTTTCTGAGGGGTGGGCTAAGGGGGCCCAGGATAGATTTTGCAGGGGAGCCCACAATGTATAGATCCGGCCCTGCGCTCGACACACCCTTTTTAAAACCGTTAGGCATCTTGAATTGATCATTTTGCGCCCATTCTCCTAGGACATTTTAAATGTATTGGACCTTTGGTGTCGAAACTTTAGATAATATTCATGGTTTTACGAATCAAAAAGACCCCGATATGTGTCTTTAAACGGAGATAAACGTGCAACCACTCGAGTTGACTCATCCAATACATGGAACCGATTTAACGCATTTCTGAGATCTCGCTTTGATTTATTACTCGTATTTTCAATAGTGAGCCTTTGTAATTGCACAGCAAACATTTTGTTTAACCTGCCTCAATCTTGGTCACTTTACATTTCAAGCTGCGTACATTCTAAATCCTCACAGGCCAAAAAAGGCCGTACAATTTAAGTAAAAAACATATTCTTTCGCATGTGGACTCAATCTGGGGTTTAGTTGATCCTATCATTTAGCCAGACCGATCGCATACATCCATAAATACTGTCAGCAAAGTACGGGAAATCAACGTCGCCTTTCGATGTGTTTGCTGACACTGGAAAAGGGGTGTCATTTTCCACGTAATTTTGTACGCAGAATTGACTGTGGTTGATTATAATCAACAGCCCCACAAAAAAGTCAAGATTCGTGAAGTAGATTAGGGTATCCCTACGTATTTTTCGATGCTGAATCGAATCCAAGGTCCGAAAAATCGCCTGACCCCCAAAATTTTGAGCTATGGGCAAAAAACTACCCTTAAATTGATGTCAGATCTTTCTTTTTTAGTCATGAGATTGGGATAAACCACGACATCTTTTCAAATGAATTTCTACATTTTTTTCAACTTCAGACAAGGAGAGTACTTGGGAAAACTACCTCCTCCTCAATCACCCCCTGCCAACCCCTCCTAAGGGTTGAAATTTGATTTCTCGCGCCAAACCGAATAAGGTAAGGATTTCTGTGTTCCCAGGTTCGCTGAAATTGAATATGATTTTTGAAAATTCTCTCAAACTTTGTTGGGGTCTCCTCTAATGACTTTGAATTCTTTCGAATATCACAACAAAAGAGAATAAAATCCGAAAGAATAAAAAAAAAAAAAAAAAAACACCCAATAAGAAATCCTTATCTTGTTGGACTTGGCGCTGAAAATCAAATTTCAACCCCTAGGAGGGGGGAAGTTTTTCTTAATGTTTCAACTCTTAATTTTGATTGGTTTGATAATGAAATTAAGGGCACATCATAGCTCGATGGACGATTTTTGAGCCAGGAGCTTCGGACGGCGAACGATCTAGTTTATTATAAATACCCACGTTATTGATTGGTTAGAAATGGTAGATCAAAATATATGGTCGAAATATTTTTAAAATCCGAATATCGAAAACTTTCAAAATAATGCTAATGTTTTGATGTTCGTCCCTTCAATGTAACGAATGAGCCCAACCAGGGCTAGAACTTCGACAGCAAAAAGGAACGTAAACACGAATGTGAATGTCCTCGAATAGAATTTCAGTTCAGTTTGGAAACGAATTGAATTTACTCGGGCTTGCTAGAAGGCGTTGATTCACCTACCTTGATAGATTTGTCCATGGTAGAGCTCCTTTTCAGCAGCCACCGCTGCAGCCCAGGGAACCTCTGGCAATGACTGCAGACCCAACGGTGGAAATAGAACGCCTGGTTCTGTGAGTACATCTCCAGGAGTTTGGACTTGACATCGGGAATCTGCTCATTCGCGTTCACTTCAAATACCGGCAGAACGTAGACAATTCGGGAAGCGAAGCCTTCTAGCTCGTTTTTCCTTTTTCTCTTCAAGCCGTCGACCATGGTGAGGAAATTGGCAACGAGGTTTTTGCTCGGGAAGAGCTCGACGTCTGCAACGAGGGTGAAGGAGGTCTGTGATTGCATCCTGGCGACATTTCTGGCGACGTTGACGGGGTATGTCATCGCCTCGCTGTTCCTGAACGTCTGCAGACTCTTGTTGACCAGAGGTTTGGGCATGGCGCATCCGTCTTGGTCTCTGAGCGTGCTCGGACACGCTACGAGCCGCGGTGGATGGCTCAGAGGGAATATGAAGTGCAAGGAGAGCCTCGCCATGTCAGGCAAGCACGAGCAAAGCCGATCCGCTAAACACAAAATCAAAGATGCATCCGTGCTCGGCACGAAAGTGGCAATGCTCACCGGACCTTCCCACCTCTTCAACACCTCGACGACATAATAGAAAAATTCAGGAGTCGCATGAGTGCAAAACGTGACGTTGTTTTTATCACTCCTACTACTCATGTTATAACTAGACCCTAAAACGTTATAAATGACCCTAAAATCGCTATCTTCTCCCAGTTCAGGAGTGAATTCCACGTCACTTTCACTGATGTCCAACACATCCGGGAGACCAAACCTGAACTTGCAGTAACTTTCATTTCTCGGGTACACGTTCTTCAGAAACATCCCGGGAACGAAGCTTTTCGAGCTGGACAAATTCGGGTTCAGGGACTGCATGAGTTCGTAGTCGCTGGTTCGGAATATGGCGCTCATCAGTTGATACCTTCTGTACTGGTAGAGGCGACCTATGAGGAAGATGAAGCCGAAAATGAAGAAAATGATGCAGCACCTGGTACGAGCGCAGCGGATGAGCAGAACGTGGCACCGCATTTTGGATTTCATCTCTGGGGGAGCGGGTTGTGGGTCGACGAAGGCAGTCGCGTGTTACATTCGCCACCATGTTCTCGTAAATGGTTCGCGAGACGTCCAAATATCAAGTAGAACTCGGAGAGACGCGATCTTCATAGTTTTTTTCAGAACGGATGCAGGACGAACGTACAGTGGATTGACGAAATAAGGTTATTCGTGGAGGTTTCGTGAGGGTTCGCCGCCCCCGGCCAGGGGTTGGGACTCGAGTGCCGCCCCCCGACCAAGTTTCCCTCTAGAATATGAAATCGATTGGGTCCCTCGAGAGGAGCCCGAGGCCTCCTCTATTCAAATCCCCTGCGCCCCTCATTTACAAGGCTAAGGAAAATACACTGCCAAGGAGATGGAACAGTAGCTTCCTCGTTACAATCATAGTGGCACCATTATAAAATAGAAAATTAAGAAATCTTCAGATGAAACCCCTATTTTTTATAGCCATTTTAGTAGTATAATCACTACCATCCCGATCGATAACTGATCAATTATAGTGGTTTTAACTGTACTTCGATTAAAATTTCCCTTAGCTTGTGGCAAATTTAACATTTGAAAAAAAAAAGAAAATAAACATTTATTTTTATTAATAAAGTTTAATCCTGATATATGCTTAGTGTAACCAATCATAGATTCTTAAAATTTACAGCGCGTTTACTGGTGAGCGAAATGCCACACTGTACCGGTGACACTACATGTTTCCCAGCTCGAGCACAGATATTGTGGGATATTCACGAAGATTCAATGACTGATGATATGTTGCATCAACATCGTACACGGTGCAACGATCTAACGATAACATTCAGCGACTCTATATGCGAGTACAATGAAGCATTGATAGCTATGGAGAATCTTTGCATGGTCATTACCAACTTATCACTCTCTCATTTCGGTATGAATTCGCCATATAAACTAGAAATAATTTATAAGGTAAAACAACGTTTGCCGGGTCAGCTAGTTTCAATGTGAAATTTGATTTTGGTGCTGCTTCGGTATGCGTTCTACCGGCCTAGTCACGTCCTACCTTTCACCGGGCTCTCTAACTTGCTGTATTATTAGGATTTGTTATCGTGCACCGTTTCTGTAAGGTTTGTGCGTGACGATTTAACTCAAAACTACCTCTTCACCGAGTTACATGAGAGGTATTTTTTTTACTCCTCCGATTCTATTATTTAGCTATTTTTAAAAATTTCTACGGATCTGACTTACCCCAGTCAATTTCTCGTCCCAAATTACTTGAAAATTACACCCCACCTGCCTAAGTCAGTAAAAACCTTGGTAAACCACGTTTATGGGCAGTACCAGCAATGAGTGTATCTATGAGAGATGTGGATTCTTCACAGTTTTTGTTAAAGCAGCAGGTAAAGTTAGCTTGGTACAAAAAGCCAATCAGTAAAATGGTATTAACTATTACGCTGGTGTGATCTTTGAAAAAACGCTGCAAATTCTTTCACTCGGGTTTATTATTCAATTGGCTTGCGTTCATGATTTGAATTTCTACTAAGCTTTGGAGTGTGCGTGTTTCACAGGTGATAGAGCAGTTATTGAATGCTTTAACCCGCGTATCGGCTACAAAGCCTTTTAGGAGTTCACTCCAGTATCCATATTACTACATCACTAGGGTTACTGATATCAAAACAAAAACAATAATAAACCAAAATAACGCGAATGTTGGCACCATAAATCGGGAATGGTTTGACCTACGGAGGGGCTCATTCGATTCCTCGTGGAGTGTTCTTCAAAAAGAGTACAAATTTAAGCCGCCTTGACTTTTTTTGAGGTTTTTAGGGATTTTACAAAACTTTGACAACCCTTAAAGGGCACTTTAAATTAAGTGAGAGAGCTGGCTCAAGAATTGGGGCGTCGTCGGACCAACATGGATTTTTCCTGAAAATTTCTGCTTTTTTGTTTCACCTGTTTGGGAGAAATCGTGCGTACGGCCGGAAAAATTGTTATTGCAGATTCGGATTCTACTTCCTTTGAAACGTAAACCATGAAATTTTCAGGGGGGGTTAGAATTTTTTTTCAAGAGCGATTACAATGGTTTATTATTGAATAATAAACCAAAATTCGATAGATACGGACCTCAGATATGGTTGCAGGGACCCCAAAAACGTAAAAGTACACTGTTAGAACGTGGCTACCGTTATTTTTGTAGATTTGTCATTGGAATGGACTTGACGTGGCAGGGTCAAACCTATCCCAGCTTTGGGGACCCCAAATCCATTATGTACACATGGTCTGGTCGGTAGCTTTTAAACCTTTTTTTTGTGGGGTTGTGTAATTATTGACAAATCAATGGCATTCCTCCACCCTTTTTTACACGTGAAAAAGTACCTATACTTTTGAGCCAATATTTTTCTTCCGACGATATCTTGTATCACAGCTAGAAAGATATCGGATGGTACCGATACTCAAGTGGTATCCCAATCCGTCCCTATCTTGAGGTCGTTAGGACGTGCTCCCTCACTTTTACAGTGTAGCTGGGTTCCTCGGGACCCCTGCTGCAGATGAGTTCACTCATCTAATGTCTCAACTCAAGAACAAATTTTCATCCATCCAAACTTGATGTCCCTTTAATTCACTACATCGTCAATTAATCATCACGACACATGTGCGTGGGTAACATCAATCCTCATTCCATAGATAATCACGATTCTGAAAACCCTTGCAAATTGACTTTTTAAATAGTGAATCCCCCTGCTCGCAATCTCCTTTCACAAACACCGCGGTTTTTCCTTTCTCTGGACTTGGGCTAACCTCATCAGACCACCTAGAGCAGCCCCTGCATAACACTTAATTTATCCACTTTCTTTTTCGGTTTTTGATCACCTCAAAATGACCAGTTATACGGGAATCACCCAAATACATAAAGGAAGACAACCATCTTAACAGTTACAAAACTCACGAGTTTATTCTGATCAAAACGCAAGTTCAATTTCTATTAAATATTTTATATCGGAAACAACTAAATGTCGCTCTAGTTACCTACAACAATAATTACAAAAAAAGTTACAATCGTCACGACATCAGATTCTCCGATGGGCCTCGGATCTTCACTATAAAATCTGTTTGATCTTCCAATACAAAAAAAGGAAACATTTAAAACGGTTTTCTTCGATTTAATGTACAAAATTAATTGTAAAATTTTCAACGCCCCCTAAAGGGCCGTTTGTGAATAACTTAATGTGACAATCGAACAAATATTTATTTATTTTTGGCGAAAAAAGCGCCAATGTATCACAAAAACAACTAGCCGCAAGCTGGAGTGGATTCGTACTACGTCGCATCACCTTTTAGGGTTTCGGTCAGCGTCACCCTTTGTTCTGTTTATGTACAACTGAAACAATAAAAAAAAACCGATTTGAATTAGCGACTTTGTGTAGAAAATAAAACGAATATAATCGTTGTACAATACGAATACATTGTACGAATACAATCCATTGTATTACAACGGATAACTCTAAAACACAGCTAAGTATATAGGTGAAAGTGGATCAATGTTCACGCAGGCAGTGATAATGCAGGGAGGGTATGTGGCAAAGGTATTGAATTACCTCCAGTGTAGATAACCAAGAATTGTACCCGATCAGGTTATCCAAGAAAATGTAACATGTAATAGACAATAGGCAAAAGTAATAGACTTTCAAATAAGTTAGGAAGCATACTGCGAACAGAAGATTGGATGCAGGGAATGAGAATTGTAATTTGAAAGTGGGGGCAGAATTGGTCAAATGACGTTTATAGATCTTCAGTGGTGGAGAGATGGACGGGCAAATAGGTGCAGCATGTGTAACAGTCAGGAAGAAGAAACACCACTGCATTTCATATTGATATGCCCAGCACTGGTGGATTCGTTTAGCTGTTTTTAGGGTAGTTTTGATAAATGATGACTTGGAGACTGGATGAGGACGCCTTTGGACGAATTAGCTTCTTCAGCCGGCGAGCAAACTTTTTTGAAATGAATTTGAACATATTTCAGCAAATTCAATTTTCCCACTAAACACAACATAACAAGCACCAGGGCAGGTTCTAAAATTGTCAACGACATATCTCTGGTTTAGCTACCTTATTGCACAGTTTCGTAGAAATGTCAACTTCTGAAGAAGAATTAGAGCGATCTCGAATGGCGTATTATAAGCAGGGGAAGTTTACAGGTGCTGTAAGTGCTATTGATTGCACCCACATTAGACATAATAGCTCAGAAATCTATCTTCCTGAAATCTCATTCTTTATTCATTTGTTCAGAAATTTTATTCCAGTCAAAAGTTAGGTTGCCTCTGTTATTGTACCTTCCAGCCCCTGCACTCCTGGACTACAAAGAAATTTCAAGAAAAAGGATACAACTACCACAAAAAAATAAGCAGTACAACTTGATGTGTTTCAAATCAGTGAGTCTTTCAATGAAAATAGTTTTGATGATGGAATTAAATCTCAAGAAAATAGATTTTGCCAAGAACACCATACGTATAAATCACACTATATAAAGACGAGCTTATCAGAGTATATCCACTTTTCAGGGGGTGGTAACGCTGGGCGGGTGGAATTCTCCCCCCCCCCCCTCTCCCAGGGCAACCGACCTGCTCCCCCCTCCCCCCAACCCCGCCAGTGAAGGAAGGACCCAGGGCAAACGACGTGCTCCTCTCCTCGGGGATTTGGGATATACAATTTTTTGACTTTGCATATTGTTATTATACTCCCTCATTGTGTTATTCACCTATTTCTTTTTAACCTGCGTAGCAGGGCTATTAAACTAGTAGTATAATAAATACTATAATATAAATAGTATAATAATAATAAATACTATTTGACAACAGTTACCTAAGGGTTGAATAAAATAATGAAGATAGTAGAAAAAAAAAATTACCAATCAACGGAGAAGTGAATGGTCAACCAAATATCGCCTCCTTTATTTTGGTTAAAAGCCCGGGTTTGGATTTCTCTTCTGACCCCGCCATTGTTTCTATATTTTCTAGAAAAAGGAAATAATTCACAATGAGTGAATATGGTATACGAGAGAGGGAAAAAATCGTGATTTATAATAAACGAAAAAAAATATGTCATCAAGGTTTGTAAGCGATAACAATGGCGGGGAGAAAGAGTGAACCATACCTGAAGGACGAAGAATACTGGAAAGCTTACATTTATTGAAACGAGTAAAAATTGTAGATACCTCTGGCAAGTTTGAACTTGGACTTTCAAGACTGGAGTACAAGTAGTGTTAGGAAAATTTTAAGGCGTCGAGACAGGACTGAAAACATGGCTGACTAATCCATTGAATTATGATATCATCCAAGTCTCTACACCAGTGATTTCAAATCTCTACCATGTATATTATATCAGGAGTTGGGAGGCAAAAGTGATTAAGTGACAAAACAATAAATGTTTCACAAGAGTGTGTCAAAGACTTTGTACTTCTCTTTTTCAAGTTCTTGAATGAAAATTAGGTGTTGGTTCGCGTTGGGATTGCTTTTGATTTCACGTTGAAAATGGACGAAATAGTAATAGAAAAGATGACTGGGGACAAGTTCGTTGGACTTGATTCACCAGGTGCTGTCACATGAAAACAATCTTCGCATGAAGCTGGTCTCATTAATATCTTGTGTTTACTGAGAGATAAACTTTAAGACTTGATATCTTATGATGTAATTTTAATTGGAGGATGTAATTTTAATTGGAGCTTGTACAGGTGTTTTTCTTGAAATCAAGAACACATTTTTTTCAAAAATCCGATTGGAGAAAAATCATTTATAAGTTTTTAAACACAACGTACAACGGTACAACGTTCTCAAAAATGGTTCATTTTTATTTGTTTAACTTAGTTTAGTATGATGAGTTAATTTAAGACCAATGGGAGGAATTAGATATAGTATGCGGTTGAAAACACAAACAAATTAGAAGATATGTTTAAAGTCTATACTCGAAAATGTTGAAATTGACAATGACAGGTCTGGTGAAGCTTAAATCCCTCAATATATTGCATATGCACAAATGGATCTGTCGAAGGTGAACTTTGTGGTGACATCTTTCTTTTATGGGGCTCAAAATATAAATGGGATCTTGGGATCCTGAATTCCAGCCCACTGACACAAGAGGAATTTCGTTTCGAGGTTACCTTGGTAATATATTTCCCCATCGACATCCAGTTGTTCAGCATGTTAATGACCAATAACCAGGTCTCCATCCATGCCAAAGATCAAGACGCAAGCTCTGTGAGTTGATCATTTAGGGCTCGAATTTCACCTCTCCTGACATCACCCATTCATGCAAGTACCAAGGATGAGCAGAGTGCCAGTTACAGGTTAGTGGGCACCAGCTGATTAGCAAGAAGTGCGAAGCAGATCATAGAAGGAGCTTCTACATGGGGAAGGCATCCCAACTGAACCTATAGGATGATAATTATAGAGCTTCCTTGAGTCAGTCCCAGCAATGACCAATAAAGCATCACGCAAGAACACATGGTCATGCAGTCACCTTCAATGCATGCTTCGGAGTCAAGATGTTGAAGAAGATGCATGGAAAAACCAACGACCGGCGACATCAACATCCGCACATACCCACAGGTCGGTACTGTGATCGAATCCGCCTTGTGGAATCAATTTCAATGATTGATTGAATCCAACGTAGCTACCAAGAAACCTTGGATACAAGTTTGGTTTCACGCAATATGCAAAACACCCTTTCTTCTTCTATTTTTGAGCAAGACCAACTCGAAATATCAAAAAATCGATTCCTCTTTACTTCTGTCACGATTCTTCAACCTAATTTAACTTATAGTGCAGTGGCACAGTGCTTGTAATCAAGGGAATATATAGCAAGTACAAGTTCAAACTATACCTTGGTATCGAATTTTTTTAAACATTTAAGAAAAAATCAGTGATGTCAGGTATTGTATCGGTGATATGAAACATTACCCAACATCATAAATGTAGGTAACAATGTAAAACTACGTAAATATTGATGTAGCAGCTTACTACCTCGCAAATATACAAATCTTGGAAGCTTTTTCAAATAAAAATGGCTATAGCTCCAGGACGGTTAAATAAGTTTCGCTCTTCCCAAAGGTCATCTTCATGATATTTTTTCACCTTCGAAAAAACGAATTAAACAATGACACCGCAATATAGTCAAAAATTCACTTTCAATCTACTTTCAGTTACAGCTACTCGACAACAGACCTAATCGTATAGTAAGGAATTCAATTATTCTAGGACTGATAGTGATGATTCCAGCGGATGGAAACTCTTTCTCCCTTAATTGTTAAGCGTCCGGATTCAGTAGTACATTTCTCTTTGCTTAAGAGTTACGAATTAGTCACAATCAGACTAACAAATTGTCCAAAAATATCTGCGGGAATAGAGATGAGTTAACGTGAACTTATTGCTCCAGTCAACTCCCAAAAAAAAAAAGGAGGAAGTTGTGATCAGGCGTGTTCATAAATAATAATCTTCACGTCTTTCACATATTAAAAGAATAAAAAATAAATAAATAAATAAAAAGAAAAATAAATAAATTGAATGGTGGTATATATGGTAGTGATGATAGAATAAAGAATGGTGAAGGTTGATTGTCCGATCTAGTGAATGTTGATCTGAGTGATTGACAACGTTGGTATTTGGAAAAGTTATGAAAGAATTGAATTAATAAGTACACAATACAATTCAGCATTTGCAGCTACAACACAGGATTTTTCTAAATTAAATCAAGAAAGTTGAAAGGATTTGAAAGAAAAAATACACTGCCAAGGAGATGTCACAGCAGCTTCCTCGTTACATCCTTTATCACATGGGATAAATTAAATCAAAATTGTGAAAGTTATACCTGTTTCGAGAATTTCACGTTAGCGCATGCGCAGAACTGCTTATATTGAAATGAAATTCCTATGGGACCTCGAGAGACCTTGTCCTCATAGTCCCTCAAAATATGAGTTAAATTCATTCAAAATTGTGGAAGTTATGGCCGTAACAAGGAAATGAAGACAGACAGACAGACCGACAGACACGAAACCAAATTTGTTTAGTAGGCTATGAACATCAAAATGCGAGTGGAAATTTTGAATTCGGACAACAACAATTTTTTGGGTTAATTAATTACAAAAATACTTACGTATAGCTAACAAAATTATCGCTTTTGAAAGAAGATAGAATTGCAATTTGGAATATAATCTTATTAAAAAAAAGAGAAATACGTTTTCACAAAGGATTTTGATATAAAAGAAGACTAGAGTTGAATATATAGAATTCTAACTAAAATCACATACAATTAGATTTATAATCAGATAAGTAATTATTGACGTACTATCCAGACCTTCCCCTAATGTCATACTTGCTTCCTTTCTTCATATTGACATAAGCAGGGCCCTGATCAAGAGCCGAAACGAGAAAAAAAAAAAAAAAAAAAAAAGCAAGACTAGATTGGTCAATTAAGCTTCACCATTCTGTAAAGATTCACTAGTCAAGAAGATTCTCCAGAGTTATATATATGTGTGTGTGTGTCCCACACACAACGCCCATTAGGTAAGAAAACACTAACAAAACGTAAAACTAGCGAAAAACGATAACACAAAGTAGCAGAAATGGCACACTGAACAGTATCACAGCAAAAGGGAATTTCATAACGGAAACAAAGATGGCGAAAAGTAATTAATTATTGTTTACTGTTATTAATTTGTTAATTGGATGCTAAGCACGCAAATTCGGTAGGTTGGTTTTGATCGTTGATTGTCTGATTTGTTTGATTGACTGCTAACTTGTTGTCGGTTGTCTGAACTGGAATTGGTGAAACCGCTGTTCACCAGCTGAGATCTCGGGTTTATTAAGTAAACGTTGATTAAATACTTTGGTGAAACCAAGTTCCAAATCCCATTAAAGAGCCAGTAAACTTAAATACTGAAGACCAGTAAATTAAATAAGTTTAAAATTTGGGACTAGGGGAAGAGTTAATTTCAAGGTAGGTTTTTAAATGAAAACCATAAGGGATTGTACATTGAAATTCACCTGTTGATTTGGTGGCACCTGTGTGGATGCCGTGGATCGTGCCTGGCGTGTCTTCTTCGAGCTCGGCGAAGGATACGATGGCTTCCTTCTGTTTGGCCGACAGGCGCTTGGGGACGCCGATCTTGATGTGGACGTAGTGGTCACCGGTGCCGTGGGAGGTTGGTCGTTTGATGCCTTTGCCCGCCAAACGTATCCGCGTGTGAGACGACGTGCCGGGGGCGATCTGCAATAAATTTCCATCCAAAAGTTCCAATTTCAACATAGTTTAATAATAATAATATGGACAACAATAAATTTTTGCATACCCTCCATGATATGAACTGTATCATGTTTCGTGGGAGCCGTTTAGGTTCGGCGTTGCAAAGAATTGTGTCTTGTATTTCATGCACTTTTCTGACAGGAGGGGAAATATAGAAAGTAACAGCCAATGTTTTCAACCTATGCTTATGAAGGATTATCGACCGATTCATGTCTTTTTTTTGGTCAATTAATATTTTGGTTGAGTGTGGAATGTGTTTATCCAGCTCATTCAATTTGCATTAAGAAAGGAGGTGAATGGAGGAGGTAACACTGATAAATCGTTATTCCTTCACTATTTGCGTCTGATTTTATCGATCTAAAAACATTTTGTTTTGTTCATCCCTAAAGGTGCGATCACAAGAGGCCAGTGGGCAATCCAGTTGACTGGCCCCAGTACCCATTCAAGACGTAGCCAATTCAACTGGCTCCAAACACTCTTTTTCTTTGTAGGCTTCAATAAACTTCACATTTAAAGCATCAATCCACTTTTTCGGTGGCATATCGAACTTTTGAATGTTGAAACACGAAACTTGAAACAAAAGGCATATGCAACGGGAGGGCCAACTGAACTGGAACGCCTCCTGCGATTCACGCGATTGCTAATTATCGGTGGTTAACAGTTTATCTGCTGGCATCGTGTAAATGCGGCTCAATTCTAGACTAGCAGTGCAACGAATTTCGGAAACTTCCTGTATTTAAGGGGGATCGAGGGGTTATTAGTGAATCCACCCAAGCGCTGTTCACACAGCTTAAACTGCCATTCATTCAATTTAGAACTTTGGTATTGTTTTGAAACATATTTCAGATCTTTCAAATTTAATTATGGAAGGGGGTGAATAGGGGTGGAGGGTATAGTGATAAACCGTTGTTTTCACTATTATGGTTTTTTTTGTGTGAAACAAATCTCTCTTATGCATTAAAAAATCAGAAATTGTAGATTTGATTTCGTGATTATTCAAGCGCTGCTCATACCTGCTAGAATTCACTGTTTGTGCTTTTTTGTCAAGTTTATAAAAATATTTTTATGCGTTCATAATTACGTTTATAACCGCGATGGTATAATAACCGGATATCGGGGCGTTCCTGTAGTGCATGCACTACTTACCAATATGTTAATACATAGAGATAACTTTACCTGAATGAAATGGTCTTCGTACACCCCTTGAATTTTGATGGAGCCTCCTAGAACGGCTTGTGACAGGGATATCTGAGCGTCGGTGTGCACGTCGGCCTCGTCCCTCCTGAAGTAGTCGGACTTCTCCACCTGGAACGTGATGAACAGCTCTTTGCCGTTCACCGCCATTCGCACAGTCTGACCATCTTCAACCCCTGCGAAACGCACCAATATCCATCATCCACGCGATAATTCAACAAATCAAACTGAAGACAAGGTGAAATAAATTCTGGGATACTTATTTGCAATCAAAACTGGCATTTCCATCTGTTCTCCACAAACGAATTTGTCCCATGTTTTATAAGTAGGGTTTGGATTTTGCAAGACCCCTCAATACTGACAGGAGCACGAATTGAGTGTTTTTATACCGTTTCCAACCCGGAAAGCCGAAATTTATTCGACATACTATGCTTGTATTGGAGCATTTTCAAATGTTTTGGTGGGTTTGGTGATTTTTCTGCATGTTTTGAGAATTTACTAACTTTTGATACAAAAAAAAAACTTTTTCTTTTAAAATTAACACGACTACTTATATCTAGTGGGTGTTTGGATGGAAGTTTTCGTAGGCAAACGGGGTGAGCAACCTCAGTGGAAGAGGAAATGCATACAACTGCATGTAGTTTGGAAATCGCAAGGTCCAACTGTTTGCGAGGATTATAGCGGTTTACCTTCTAAGCTGTGGCCTCGTTTGACCTTCCCACTATGATGTCGGTCAGCTCAAAATAGAGTGCTAGCAGGAATATTCATTCTTCTGACTCTGACTTTTGTCAGAGTTCACATCGTCCATTCAACTGCTGACATTGAATGGAGAGATCGTCAAAGACTGCGAATTTATGGAGATAGTTTCGGCTGAAGACATTGCTAATAACCAATTTTTTTTTTTATCATTATGCCACGTGGTTTGAAGAGGTCATTTTCTAGTATGAAGACATTTCTAAGCGCGAACTGTCACGTACCTCATACTAGAGTACTAGTATATTCATTCGTGGGAAACGCTCTTTCCAATAGTGTCCCCAATATTGATTTTAGAGAGTAGTTTAAGGGGGTTTTGGCCATTTTAATGACTTCAGTAAATGGCCGCTAGAATCCAACCCTGCACTTTTGACCATTACGTATTAAAATAGCAACACATAGCAGCTATATAACGTAGATCTAACCTGCTGGAATGGGAACAGTGACTTTCTTCCTTTGAACTACGCTTCCTTTGGCTTCACACTCGATGCACGGGTATTTGATGAGCATCGCAGTTCCTTGACAATACCGACAAGACGAGCGCATCAGGAAGGGGCCTGAAACAAACATTTCATTACGACTTCTCGAGAAAAATTTCAAATTTATCATTCAATAGGTATACGATGTAAAAACTGTCGAAATGTAGCAGTTACTGGAACTGCTACGCAAATGCAGATCCACGGCAGTTCATCGCTCCGCCTCCGCGTTCTCTCCCTCAAGAGGCAAGTTGATAGACCAGCCTATCAACTGGTAAGTGACACTCCATTTCTGTGGTTTCCTATATAACCGAAATTCCCTCTTGATTTCATCTCAGACTTATATAAAATTGAAGAAATGTATTTAAACTCCAACACGATTTGTTATTCACAAAATAAAAAATAACCAATTCACCATCAATTTCTATTTTCAAAACAGTATTCTTGAAAAGCAAATTGGGTTTTCGGGGTAATCAAACACATGTATTGATTAGCAAGGGTAATTCAGACACTAATACGAAACGTAGACTAGTTCAACACAGCAAATATTCGTTTTTAGTCAATTGTTTTCAAAAGTAACTCTTTGTAATCAACCTAGCAAAAAAATTTTTATCTCACCTCAGACTTTGTTGTTCTCTTTTTGAAAGAGTAGAGTCTACAAAATCGAATAATAGAAACGCTGTCTGGAACTTTTTTCCAAAACTACCGAACCAAAAATACTGAAACTCGAGTCAACCATAGAGGCTGTAGAACCATAGAGGTCTACTGTCCCGCTTTTTAAATATTATATCCTCCAGTAATCTAGTTTATTGATTGATCAAATGTATCTTGGGAATAATTAGCTATTTCAACACTTTTAACGCGGATGATGTCATACGACATAATGACGATTTTCCTCACTGACGGATGATGTCATGTGATATCATTGGCTCTTCTAGCTGTTCCAAACTTTGAAAATCCGGACTGAGTACCCGGCTCCATCTAGAAATCTCGTGAGGTGGTATTTCTCTTCATTAGTTCCCCACTCACAGTACACAATTTTATTTTATAAAAAACTTGTCAATAACAGGTTTTGTTTCGTACAATTTACCTATTTCTGCGCCCTCATTCCGGGTAATAACTCTTCACAACCGAACAACTTGATTTTGGAAGAGTTTCAGAGCGTTTACTGCAAGCAAATATAGTCAGGAAGAACGAAATCGTTTAGTCATTACGGGTTTGCATAACTCGAACTTTCGAGGCTGACAGGTGATGTCATATGACATCATGCCTTGAAAATTGGTATTATCTCATTATCTCACCTGCAACACATAATATGTACCCTAAAGACCCAAAAATAAAGAGCCAACATCAAATTTCCGAAGTTGAGCACTCCCGTCAGGGGCGTTGGGTTGGGTTTCTGGTCCTGCGTTGAAAGTATTAAATAGATAATTCTAGGTCAATCTCACACTGAAAAGGTCAAATAAGGGTTACAAGTGAGGAGCCAACAAGAAAAGCTTTCAGGTAAGTCACGTAGTTCTCACCTGTGGATACTGTTTCAAAGCCGGTGCCGTTGCAGTAGGTACATTTAATGGGTTTGGTCCCCGGCTCGCATCTCCTTCCCTGGCATTTAGGACAAGTTTCGACTACATTTATGTAAATTTCTTTGCTCACCCCGCGCACGGCTTGAGAAAACGTGAGTTTCATCAGAATCTGAAAAGTGCAATGTCATCAGATGATTAAAACAGAT
Organism: Creontiades dilutus; assembly: GCA_031894815.1. Lineage (NCBI taxonomy): Eukaryota > Metazoa > Arthropoda > Insecta > Hemiptera > Miridae > Creontiades > Creontiades dilutus. The sequence continues at coordinate 1,923,157 of JAVIWC010001773.1, read as the reverse complement.
AAATGAACTTTTTCGCTTTAGTGAAGTTTCACAGAAAATCTTTGAAAATCTAATACGAATATGTAAAATTTACATGTCACAATGTCACTCCTACGAAACGAATTTACCAATTTTTACCAAATTTTATATGTAGGACTAAGATCGGCTGCTATCAATTTTTCATACCCCTAAGAGAAAAGGGTTGTTCACCCTTGACATTTTTTTTTGGACGAAATTAATTTTTTTTTAAATGTGGGATTAAAAAATACATCCAATCCTAAGTTTTATCACCCCCTATTTTTTATAGCCACTTTAGTAATTCAATCCTTATCATACCGCTCGATAACTGACTAACCATCATGCTGCATGACTAGAATTTTTTTGAAGTTATTACCTGACGCAATTCTAATAATACAGTATTCCGTTCTTTATGATCAAAATACGAGTTTCATTCCATTTACAACTATTAAATCCACGTTGAATAAATTAGGAAGTAGAAGATTTACTTTGGGGAAAGCTGCTTAAGATGACTTCGAGCTGAAATGCTCTATCACCATCGCAGAAGGAGTAGTTTTGTCTTGATATGGTCGATGGGGTTGGATCACAAGGGATCAAGTATTAGTCAGGGGCTACAGGTCAGAACAAATCCTCATGGACCCCCCCCCCCCCCCCCAACTACCCCCTTAGTCCAATAGATCCAATCTAACAATCTACCAAGGTAGTGCTAACACCAACACCACAACCAAACAAGCTCGACGCAGGAGGTAGAGCAGACAGTTTCACCAGCATCTCCTACCCCCGCATTTGCCCACGTCAGGTGATAAAGAAGTCAAGACGCTTTCTGCTCTGGAGGTGAAGAGAGCAATGATGTCAGAAGGAGGCATAAAACTGGTAGTGAGACTGGGCACGATTGGAATAATGAAGTTTTCTGTTTCCTATCATCAAATTACGAGCCTAATTTAACTGATAACTCCTTAAATCCAGGTTGAATGAATAAGGAAGTAGAAGGTGCTTGCCAGGTATTACTTACTTCTTCAGATGCTCCATGGCCGAATCTGGACTCTGCAAAATCGTCAAACCCAGTGGAAAACCCTCCTGCCGCATCTCCAAAGATTTTTCGGAACAGCTCTTGAGGGTCCACAGAGGCTCGATATTGCCAGTTGAAACCTCCCATGTTGCCTGGGCCAGCTCCAGCACCTATGGATTAACGAACATTCTCGAGTTAAAGTTTCCAGTTTTAATTTCAACAACCATTCACGTGCCAACTCATTTGTGCCCACAACCTGTAGTTTTTAATTCCTGACCATATCAAAATCCTTCCCATTAACCAATTCAAGAAAAGCATCAAACATAGCAATAATCGATATAGATGAAGAAACAAAATAGATATTGAATACTTTGACTCGAAGAGTTCTGCTACATATAGCTACAGCGTAATTTTGAAATGATCACTTATTGCTTAACTAGTGGCGACTTATTTAAGTTTGCTATCTTGAATTTGTAATTATTTATTGTTTCAACTTTTTTACTCGTACTAACATTTGTCTCCCGTTAGGAATTATAAACTCTGTATGCAGGGCTTCCAAGGAAACAGAGGTATAGATTCTATACACCTGTTAGCGGTGTGTTATCGATGCCACCCGGCTTTTTAAATCTCATCTCAGGGGCAGGAAGAGACCTCGAGCTGTTGTTAAACCGCCACTTTCCCGTCTCCCCATCACTCACTCGCTCTCTTTCCATCCACAGGATCTGTCGAAGCCTTCACAAAATAATCGACGTACTTTTCATCAATTCGTTCACCTTGGAAACGACCGTAGATGCCGAACAAAACTACAAATATTCTTACACCAGGCTACTTGTCTTCAGAGATTTGAGAACATCCGTTCAGGACTTGTCACCGATTGATTGATAGGTTCTGTTAGAATCGAAACCTATCTGAACTCCGTTCATGGTAAACTCACTCCAATACAACAGCCCTAAGCACATTTTTACTGACATATAACCAAAAAGAACCTCAGGCCTCAATGTCCTAATCACTAAAACACTTTTCTTAGTGTGTACCTTTCCATGTCATTTAATCCGTCCTTGGTTAACAAGGTTTCTTTTGTGAAAGGTGATGTCTACCACCTCCTCAAAGAAAAGCTCCAACATGCAGCCGAATCCGTGGCCTTTACGATGAAAAACGAGTCGAGAGATTAAGAGCTTTTGTAAGAGGATTTGGCGAAAGTCCTTGCTGAACGCATTTAGTTCGTTGTAGGTAGTTAGTTGTAAAATGTAGTTGTTCAAGTCAACAACTTTAAGTTACTATGTTTTTAATTTTGCCTAAAATAGCCATTTTGCCTTTTTTTTATTGCCCGACTACAATAGTAGAAATATTACAAACTGGATGAATATCAATTATCCGGGTAGATGGATTGGGTCGTGTGGACATGTTAGGCGGCCCCTGAGGAGTCCAGACCTAACACCTATGGTCTATTTTGTGTGGAGGCATCTGAAGTTCATTCCGTCCCACTAGAAAACGAAGGAAAGCTGATAAGCAGTCTGTGCAAACTCCTCAGGGCTGTGTAAAGCTGACAAATAACAATACATTTCCCAGCAGCTAGGAAAGAAAGAGTTACGTTATCAGTTATGGACCATAATGGATGTCAGAATCTCTTGTTGGAAGACATCTTATTAGTGCCACATCTTCGCACCAATCTTTCATCCGTAAGCAATACAACTGATTATATGGTTTGTTTACCTTCTCGGCCCATCTGCTCTGACGTAGTTCCCCATTGGTCGTATTGTTTTCTTTTGGTATCGTCACTCAGAACCTAAAAACAAGTTATAATAAATTCAGGATTCAGGGAAAGGTTTGAAAAAGGCAAGAACACAGTTTTAAAGATTAACAGCATTACAATGAATCCGAACAATGCAAAATCTATTTTCCTATCCAGATATGGAATGCGGAGTTCATGCAACACCAGAAAGGAAAAAAAAACTGTAAGCTTGATGTTGACATAAGATAAAAAATCAATAAATGACAGAAAGGTTCATTAGCACACAGAGTGGATCATTAGATGGTGCCCTTTAGCATTCCATTGTTCTTCATAGAGTTTGTTTCACACCAAACAAGTGCTTACCTCATATGCTTCAGAGACTTCTTGAAATTTCTTAGGTGCGTTAGGATCATTTTTGTTCGTGTCAGGATGGTATTTCTTGGCCAGCTGGTAATAGGCTTTCTTTACTTCTTTCGTCGACGCGTTTCTCGACAGGCCGAGAATTTCATAGTAGTCTTTCTTGGCTAGCGATGGAACTCCCAAGTGGAAATTTCTCGAGCTGACGCCGTTGAATTTGAATAAACTATCGCTATTTTGAGATTTTAAATGACCTGTAACAAAATTCACCTTAGTATGAGCTTATTTTAGCTTATAATTTCTCTTATAAGACTGGTTTAATATTAGCAGTGACCGAGTATTAATATTCCATCTTCCAAGATCGCATGGCTAATTTTTGTAAGCTTTAAAGTAGAGACAAAAAACTGATTTATCATAATGCGATCCAGTTTCACAAATATTTACGATGATTGGGAAACAATTTTCGGAAGCTAAGTCGTTCCTAAAGGTTTGTAGGGGTGCGGATAGCATTCTGAAGGGCCAAAATTAAGCTTTAGATTTGGAATCAGTTGGTTGTTCAATTTTTTTATTTGTGTCTCTGATTGTGCTGATCTGTAGGGGATTTCTTAGTGATTCAGTATGGGAGGGGGGATCTGCAACGAACGGAGCCTTACGACAAACTGGACAGAAATGCAACCTTCGAGGAATTTTGAAATGTTCTCCGAGAGATGATTGAAGCGAATGATAAAGAACGATTGCCCTAATGCTTCAAAATCTTGAAAAATACCCACATTTACAATGGTTACGATCTCATAAATAACATTGCGTCAAGTGCAATCGATCTGAGTCTCATCTAAGTTGATTTTGCGTTCAAAATCACACGGAAAATTATACTTTACACTCCACAGTTATCGCAAATTTCCCAGTCTTAGCACATTATTATGAATGTGGTTCAGTCGTTTTAGCATGGAACATGCTAACTAGCCAAAAAATGTCACGCGGGATGGGTGACATGGGAGGGTAACGCGGAAGTGGCACACGCACCAGGATGCCACGATAGATCGGGAGTTAAGATCGCGTTTTTCGGTTTTCGAGGTCTTAGCTCCTGGCTCTCTGGTACTGGAACCCGCACTAGCTAAGTCTGGAGTCTTGAAAACGCTCCTTCCCCTCTCCCCAGACGCACTGGTATATAAAGAGGGAAGTATAAAGTAAAGTATAAAGAGGGTAGTGTGGGGGGGGGGGGGGTCAACATATTCCATTATTTTCTTTCTAATGCTATTGCGTCATATCATCATAAAGTGGAAAGTTCTAGGCAAGCAGCACGGGTACGTGTGCGAATATTTGAGAGTATTCACTGAGTTTAAACGTTATTTTATCAACTTGATACCCGATCAAAATTCGAACATTCCGAATTACCTAATGTGGAAAACCGGTAAGCTTAAGATAGCGGGCCAAATAAGAGCAAGCTGAAAGCAGCAAACAGAAAAAAGTGCGCCTAAAGTATGTACAATGTTTTTTGAATTTCACCTGCAGGCTAGGCTCTAAGCCGAGTTTTTATTCAGATCTTCGATACAAACCTCCCCGAACGAAAATACTAAAACTCCAATTCTTGCAAAACAATCCTTCAACCTCAACTTTCATCGTCTCGCCAGGCTTTCACTCACCTGTAAACGTTTAAATCAATTCTACTGCCGGCCAACGACTGGGGGAAGTTTTAAAACTTCGAATTTGAGCCACGTTTTGAGGTACTTGGTCCTACTGTAATGTTTAAGGAGTATAACCCACACTCGAAGAGGTCTGATTACATCGGCCTATTAGCTCAACCGGTTAGAGTGTTGCGGCTAAAGGGAAGTTTGGCCTCTGTAGTAAGGTCACGAGTTCGAATTCAGTATCAATATTTAAGGGCGTAATAGTTGTTGCAGTCAGTAGGACCCGATATAATACGAAACAATAATTGAATCCCTATCGTTTCGAAAGACTGTAACCATCATATTCCTTGACGTAGGATCTTTCAATTTCTCACTCACTTGGGTCAAAACACAACGTGACAATGACCCAGCTCGACTGCTGACAATCCACTCTAGCATCTGCTGAGCCAGAGGCCTGCAGTTTAACTTCTTCATTTTATCCGACCCCGACCCAATAAAAAAAGCTGATATTTGACTGTGGGCAAACGTTATGTTCAAGGAGAATGTCCTACAGTCCAAGAAATTTGAATAAATCGGCTTTGAATTATAAAGTCTAGCCACCTTGAAGTACCGAGCCAACTACGTAAATTCAATATACAGATCCCAGGAAAGAAATAAGTAGAAGTAAGGGACCTACTTGGCTCTCCATCATTAATTTGGCCCTTAAAATGTAAACTTTTAACCGACAGCAACGAAACAGGGGGTGCCATTTCAAGTGTATACAGACTTCAATTTCCTCTGTTAATGGTTTGAGATGGAAGCACCATGTATACAACTAGTGCTGTGTTAGTTCAACTGTTCACCTTTCAGTTTATTAGGAAATGACGAGATAAAAAGAATCATTACATCACACCCAAGTGGATTGTGTTTTGGAGGTAATAGATGAAATGGGGCGAGAACGTTCTAGACGGCGAAGCGGTAGGTACCTACCAATGCCACATTTACGCGGTTATATGCTCAGTTCACCAATCCTACTCCGTGTAATTTAGTTTTCTAAACACAATTCGACCGACTAGACGCCGGTAGTACGAAAAATCGAATCAAACCTTGGAAAAAAGCTTCAACTTTTTGGCCAAAGTCGTAGATATCTAATCAAGAAATAGATAACCTTGTCACAAGCCACATACCTACGCTGCTAAGTTTCGGCCCTCCGCACTGACCCACGACTAGGAAACCACTTATTCTAAATCCACTGAATTGTCTAATGAATCTCACTCCGGGGGACATATTAATTTGATCGAAACAATTTAAGTTGACATTCCGAAACCGCAAAAACTTCGAGACAGGCCTCGTGGTGGCCATGTTTGAGAAAGGCAGAATTGCCAACTAAATACGTTGATATCTTGAATGATATGTGTTATCAGATGGGCTTCCAAGCTTTAGCTCTAGATTTTTGAAGGAATACCACACTGGAATACACGCACGATTTCAACTAAGGATATGCTGCGTAGCGGCAAAAAACGAAACTCTTACGCACTGATGCGAATGGCTTTTGATATGGAAAACGTTCTAGTAATGTTGGAAGACTGCGTTCTAGATCTAAAGCTTAAAATGTAGGTCCTTGAACGATGTTTTAGACCCACCCCACACTGAACGCGTTTTAGTAGTATAAATCTGTTGAAGCCTATGCACTTGTAATTTTAATATAAAAAATTTGCTTCTTTATTTCTCAAGCTGAAATTTCTTTTGTAAAGCCCATGTAAGAACAGCTTGTAACATAGAAGAAGCTTGAGGTTCGCTTCAAGCGAGAAATGGCCACTGTTAGCAGCACAAGTTGATTCTGTACTGCTGCAATGATCCATGAAGTACGTATGGATATCAACTCACCGCTTATCAAGAACATTCTGCTATCAATGATGAGATAGTTGGGGGGGACGTATTTTATAGGTGGGGGCTACTCGGCCACTTTTGATTGAATGCTCCGAAAAGTTGTCAGACTCGTTTCTAATGGATTATTTCCTTCGATGCTATTTTCGAGGCGTTAACGAGGTGACTTTCTGCCTTTAAATATTTAGAAGAAATGCCAAGTAAGGAAGTTTCATTATGGAAGAGGTCGACAGAATCATAATACACTCACTGCGTGACATCGGGTGGTAAGTCGCCAAACTTTAACTCGTTATGTAATTGATTAATTAAAATCTAGACAATTTATGTGAAAATATTTTGGAAAGTCATACAATATCCAATGCATTCCATCGATTCGATAGTTAAGTTCTCATCTTCGAAGTTTTTCTGGGTGAAGCGTTCGGCTGTCTTATGCTCAGCGCGATGACGTTGATTAATGACGGCTTGATCGCCAAAATCCACTCAATTTTGTTGAATCAGACCCCTAACATAATTTTTCTATTCAATCTGCCTTGTTGTATTTAATCTGATTTGTTGTACACAGCTTTGTGAATACCTCTGCATTCCTTTAAAATTTTGTTTCTATTTACTTACCAACAGATTCGTAGGTTGTGAACCTTTGACTAACTAAGCAAACGAGATTTCCAAATTTGGCTATTCGTTCGGAAAGTTTACGAATTCCTTGGGACGGATTGCCAACAGTATATGAACAGTATGATACTGATGTGGTGTTTTTACTACGATCCTTTCAAATACTGTTTACGATGATACAGAAACGAAATTATGCAGGGCCGCACCTGCCAAAGGCCTAGGATCGGTTGTACAACATATTTGCAAAACAAGTTGCTCTATTACATGTGTACTTGGGAGAGCGAGAATCGTGTATTTATTGAATAGGGGTTGGTGGGTGCAAAAACTCGCATTTTCGGGGCTTAGCTTCAAGTATATTTGGCTTCAGTGAAGAGATATCGGCGCTGCAAATGTTGCAAAATGTAGATTGGGAATCAGATGTGGTTGCCTGAAGATGGAGCGTTGTTGGATGACCAGCCATTTTCATCCCTTCTTTTAACTTGCCGTTTTCCCATTATCGGAAGTCATTTTTAGAAAGGGCGAGTACCGAATATCCTGTGAGGACTCCTACCTACATACTGAATTCCTAAACTATTAAATGGCACTGATCATCACAGATCCACTCACGGCTACAATCTAAGTCACGTTGACACATTAAATACAACCACAACCTGTTATAGCACGAACTATCATACTAGCCAGAAGAGCTGGGTTGAGTGAATTTCACCGTTACTCTTGTCTTGTCATCATGTTCATCATTATCACTCCTTCATCACCAACCTGTTCAGGTATGGGCTTACGATCCCTTGCAAACATCCTGCCCCTATTGATCTTTCTTTTCCCTTGAAGAAGGGACTCGTAGATTAACCTTTTTCTTTGGTCCAGCTACATTCCCTTTTCTTTTAAAAAATGCACCCATGTTTCATCATCATACATTATAAAATTACACAGGCTAAGCAAAGAATAGCGCAGATAGTGAGGAACGTCTGAAACCAATCACTAGCCACCTTGTGCTGACTTGATAAGGTGGTGTCTACATGTGTGTGACAAGTAGGATTGAGGGTTAACTTTATTTTATTTGAAGTATTCACGTTCTAAGTATTGAAGCACTCACGTTTGGTTATGTTATCAAACGTAGCTCGCTGCTCATGGCTGAGAAGGCGGACCTCAACAAGTTTGGTAGTTACCATGGTGGACATAGGAATTTGCCTGGTAGGTTGTGACCTGGCAGTAGGTAGCATGTTGGAAACATTTATTGGATGTGTTGATTTCACCTGCTCGTATTTTGTGTTTCTATGTTTTGAATATTTCTATTTCGTTCGATTGTAGTGAGATCAGCAATGACACCGACAGCTTGGATACGTTCACCACGGAGCTGGTCGTCGAAGCTGCAGTCAGATGTTTGGAAATCATCTCCCCAGGGTCGGAAATACCAAGGACATTACCCATCAATATGGCGGCCCGGTTTCAAGTTGGAGCTAGCATTGCAAACGCCTGCAAGGTAACCCCTCTTTCTTTCCACTCTTGATAGCATTTTATAGGTGGTTCCAGCCAAGCTAGCACTTGTGCCCAGTGTGGCATGATGATGATAGGTGGGTAGGGTGTGGTAGTTGAAATAGATAGTAAAGTTCATCCTGCAAAAATCAAATCGTCTGCTGGTGACTCGTGGGGCAGGTGACGGGTTCCAGAGATGTTTTTTGCATAGTCCAGGGTTCCTGTCAATTGAACAAGTACCAGCATAGCTGGGACCACCTGTACTTTGTATAACCTTGAGGCACATTATCCACTGCATCAACAGTAATGCTGATTCGAGCCATTGAAGTTGACAACTTTTTTCACAGGTCAGTTGATTAATAAAAGGAAAAACCACGTGGCTAATTATTGTTATTTACAATGGGTAATGACGGATTTGTGCTTCATATTTAGCCAGATATTCCTCAAACAATTCAGCTTGAGCGATGTTTTAACCATGAGCTTCCCTTTTATAGAATGGTGGAAGGCCTTCATGGTCGTCGGGAGCAAATTGAACAGGTTGGGAGGTTAGCTGTGGTAAATTGGTGCAGAATTTGAAAAAGTTGGTCCAAACCAAAATTCGTAGTGCAGTTAGGTGGATAACGAAATATTTGGGCTGAAGAAGCTTATGGTACTACCTCACTAAGTTACATGAATGTTAAGTGCTAATGTTTTCTGTTAAAAGCCATTTCACACTTTACAAACAATTTCCCGAAACCAATCATTTTCCTAATTTATGCCGTCCGAACTGCTACTTTTATTCTTTGGATGCCTCCTTTGCTGTCTTGGGTGTTCAACATTTGGCTCCTTCGAACAGGGATTGCTCCTTGGAATTGAAAATTAGATGTTTTGTACTGTCTATAAATAATTGAAAACTTTCGGAAAAATGTGTCGGATTTTAAAATTTTCCTAGTTTTCACCGTTTGAAATTTTGCTGCTCCTTTATCCCCAGGGTTCCTTGTTGGCTGTTTAGCTCAACGTTTTTTCACCTTTAAACTGGTATTTCTCCACAATATAGATTTTGACCATACCATTCGAAAGCTGATTAAATGTGCAAGTTTCCCCGAAGTTTTACAGCTTGCTGCTAATTTTTGTAAATGGATAAAATGCATGTATCTTCAGAAAATGATTTCTTTATGGTGAACGTTCAAACCGCAATTAGAATCCTTAGAAATTAGTTTTGGATTGCGAAACTGTACTATGCGTGTAGCAATTTTTAACGCTGAATTTAAAAATATGGTCAAAAGTTGAGAGAAATTCGTTTTTAAGTTGGTAAATGTTTGTTTCTAGGGCGCAACAGTTTTGCTCCATCTTCGGTCCAGTTTTTTTTTAAAGTAACAAATAAATTGAGTTTTTGAGAATTGATTCATGATTCTTCGCCTTATTTTCAGGACTTGGGCTACAGCGGTGAAGTTGGTTACCAGACGTTTCTGTACTCCAACGTGACGGACGTGCGGAAAGTTTTCATCTTCCTCATCGAAAAATTGCCCCGAGAATCCGAGAGAGCCGCAGAACCTGAACTTGACGGTTGGCACCTATTCAACTTGATACTCTTCATGTTCAAATTCTCATTTCTCATTTGAAAATTATTGCCAAGTCCCTTAGGATCGGTTTATCAAAAATATCATTCCAGACCAGAGTTAGGCGTATTTTTATTCGCAAATTTAAGTACGAATGTTCGTATATTCGAAAGTATAAATACGAATATTCGTTTATTCGCAGGGAAAATGTACGAATATTCGCATATTTCGATGGAAATTTGGCGAATAATTGTATATTTTGCATCAGAAACATAAATACTTCATATTACCTCCAAAAAAATTCGAATTCACTCATATTCGCAGACAGAATTTAAATATAATCTTCAATTCGCAGACCAAATTTACGAATAATCTCGTATTTACTAAGAGAAAATACAATTTTAATTACATTCTTGAAAATTTATGCGATCCAAGACTTTATTTCTATGTATTTTTTTCCTGCTTGTGAGGTGATGGAATGGTATAGTCACTCCTTCCATTGCGCTGAATGAGGATATAATGTTCCACCACGCTCAGAGGGTGACCAAGGCGCTTGAAAACGTCTGATTCATTTCCCAAGGGGACGGATTCTAAAATCGGGAAGGGGCCAACTAATCATATCCATCACATCACACTCCCTGGGCTCTGAGAAAAGCCGAGGGGGGCTGAATGGAGGAATAATTCTCATTCATGGGGGAGCTTCGCAATTATTAGGGCAGGGGAACGATAAATATCAAAGGGGTCAAAAACTCTGTTCCAGACCAGTCCGAGCTCACCCAACTCAGAAAATATCATTTTTAATTGTTAAAATGTAGAAAACGGATGTACATTTCTCTTTTCAAATCTCAAGTTCTGTATTTTCTCGTTTTGAGGATCTGTCAGTCATCATTTGTGTTCTTTTTCTGTTTCAGATCCGTTGTTCCGATTGAAAGCGGACATCGGTCGGGCTGTGCGTTCAAGTTTGAATATGCGTTTGACTCAAGATGATATCAAGTCGTCACCTTTCATATCGTTACCCTTAGAAAGCGGAATCGTAGTTCCTAGAGACAAAGTGCACCTATCCCGTCAAGGTATTATTCCATTATCATGTCAGGGTTTATTAATTAGTTTTTGACAGCTCCCCTACTTGGATCACTGGTCTAGGTTTATTATATGTATTCTGCCGTAAGTACATCATCAATATAATTTATACATTGTAATTGTATTATATCATAGATACCTTGGAAAGAGCTTCATTTAAAATTTATTCACAGTACCTATGTAAATTGGCTATGAAATTAGCCTAAAAGATATTTTAGCTGATCAGTGTGCCTCCATATACTTCCGAATGTCTCAAAAGAGCTTCTTTCAAATGTCTGCCCAGTAGACTCGATTAGGGAAGCCTCCATACAGTTCTAGAGGTCCCAGAAGACCTTCATTTCAAATTTCAGCGCAGTAGTTCGAATTGGAAAGAAGTTATCCTCGGGGGTTCCTCAGTTGATCAGCGTGCCTCCATATCTTGCCCCCTTACACTTCTAGAAGACTGGAAGTGCTCAATTTCTGCACATTACCTATAGATTGATCAGGAACGAAATTAGCTAGTAGGCGTTTCAGCTGATCGGTGGGCTTCCATACCTTGCCCCTTTACACTTCTGAATGCCTCAAAAGAGCTTCATTTCAAATGTCTGCATAGTAGATGAATTAAAAATAAAACTAGCTACAAGGGATCTTCAGCTGATCAGTGTGCCTCCATACACTTAGAAATGTGCCAAAATGTGTGAAAAGAGCTTAATTCCTGATTTCTGCACTGTAGATCGATTCGAAAAGAAATAATAGAGCCTCTCAGCTGATCAGTGTGCCTCCATTCTTAGTAATAGCATTCTAGATGTCTCAAATGTGCTCTATTTTCAAATATAAGCACCATATTAATCCTCAATTAGGAAGATTTCAGGTAAATGAAACGAATATTTGTCAAGCACCAACTGGAAATCAATTATATAAAATGAAACTCTCGCATATGCTGCATGTGACTGTTGATACTCTTGTATGGCAAATGTGATGATGAATAGTGTAACCTAATGTAACTCTGTCTGCCATTGGTAAGTGGTGTTAAAGAGGGTTTGCAAGACAAGTTTCCTCCAACTATTGAATTAATGTATAATTGTTTTATTATCTTTCATTATTATTATTAAACGAGGTTGTTGTTCATCCTGGAAGTTGGCTCTTACCTTTGTGAGTTGTACAATTACATTTTTAGCTGGATTGATTTTAAAACCTCCATTTTACGCACAATTGTTCGTTTCATCCAGTGCCGATTGACCTCTGATTGTTGCTGTGCTTAGTTAACTTTCAGTTTTGGGGGTTAGCCTCGTCATCGACAAACTTCGACAATGCCGCATCTTCTGGTTGAGGGACATCATGTGAAAATATTGGATAAATGAACGGTCCAATCACGCTACCCTGGGGATCACCAGAGTAGATTGGTTTGCACGTTGACAACGCTGACTTCTATCTTACCGAATAAGTGGGCCCCTGAGGGGCTCAACTGTACACTGTTTGGGTCACCATTACCGTTCAGGATCGGTTCATCCAGTCTGAGGATTTGTTCAACAGCCCCTGTTGAGGATTACCTTGTCTTCCTCCGTCGTCTCATCGATTTACTTTTCAAGCCATTTTCCTTCTCATTTAGCTTATTTTATACCATTATTCCTGCAGCAATCACAAACTTCATTAGAATGATGAAAACACGAAAGTTATTCATGTAGGAAGATTTCATTGAAGGTTGCCAATTCTAAACAATCCCAAGAACTGTTTAGATGGACTGTTAAGGGATACTTAGCTGAACGAGCCTCAGTTGATTAGAATTATCTATTATTTGTACTCCGTCAATCCATAGCGAATCATCAAAATTATGATGATAGATTGTTGTGGATGTGTGAATTATCCATATCATTTGCGATGAAGGCGAGAGAATGAGTAGCTTTAAGTGATATCATCAGACCGATTCTAATCCTTCTCCAGGAGGGCAGCTGATGACGTCTGTGACGCCAATGGCTGTTGGACGAAAAGCCCCAACCTGAAAAAGCTGTCTGCTTTAGCTTTTTTCTTTTCCAAATAATTTTTATAGATTTGAGTTCTTATGGAATTGTAAGTTGAGTACTTTTTTGTTGTCAGATTGGACGGACTACTGCACAACTAGCCTCAAGTTCCTTCCGGACCAAGTCCCACCCGAGTACCTCCTGCCCTCTGTGATAGCTCTGAACGCTCGAGGTTGCGTCGCCAGAGTCGTCGGGAAGTCTGGGAGCAAGGCTTCCACCCCTGAGGACCACCCTCTCCCAGCAACGCCTCCCGCGCCAGTGCTGCCACAACCTGCCAAAAGGCAAACGACTTGGTTGGGTCAACAGGTAAGTCATCCAAAGATCCACTATGAGCGGATTTCATCATTTTTATGAAATTAAATTATTGTTGTGTTTTGCCATGGATATCCTGTATCTATATCAACCTTCATCTAGAGACATTGAGTCCCATGTCTTGAAACTCCTGCATCTGTGGTAGTAGCTGGAGCCATTAACCTTCCAGATATCCTCTGGGTGTTGCATGATAATCGCCTCCACCCTTGATGGGGCTATTACATCATTATATGAGGGGCAACAATAAACATTATTATTCCATCTCCTTCTTTGTTGTATGATAGTATTGCCTGGTTACAAACCTCCCATCATCCTATTCTCCTTTACAACCTCTTTCTCTTGGGCTGCTTCTAAAGACAAAATAGACACTACATTAAAAATATTAGCAGTTAAAAATAGCTGGCAAACGGATTGTGATACCTCAATCCTAAGGAGAGTTGTCTCCTGAAATTATCAGATCTATTTAATGAAAAGTTCTCAAAATACCGGAATCATTTCGGAATGCCTCAAAGCGGATTTCCATGATGAAAATGATTTTTAAAATATTTTTGGAGTTCTTGCAAAACCTTTATTTTTACGAAAATCCGATAAAAGATTTGAACAATCTTGCGTCTCCTTCAACATCTCAAAATTATTTAATAAATCACTGTAATATGTATCAATAAATGTCACCATTCTCATGTTTGTTTGTTTAACTTTCACCAATGTTTCAAAATTTTGCACAGTTATAATAAATGTGGGTTAGCTGTGGTTAGTAATTTCTCTTCCTCTTCGTTCGATTTTCAGGAAAAGATCTTGTTTGAACGAGATATCTCAGTGCCACCAAGTTCAAGCAAAGAAAAGCTCGTTACCTCTGACAATAATGCGACTGAAGGGGAAATCGATAATGAAGAAAAGCACAGATTGGAACTGGAGACTTTGAGGAATCACATAGAAGAGCTTCAGATAGCGATCAGGAATGATATAACAGAATTAGCACAAGTAAGCCCGCATTATAGTTTGTTGTCTCCGTTAAGTTAGAAAACAATTAGCTGAGTTGGGTGTACTCCACCGAATGTGTATTTGTTACGTTCAAGGAGAGTATTGATATGTGAATATGATTGATGCTTCTACAATTTGAGAAGAAAATGGCAAGTTGAATTCGTGACAAGTTTTGAGTACTTGTAGAATGAGCAGGTGCCTCAAATATCATGATACGTCAGCAGTGAGGTGACGTGGCCATGGTGGTTGATTGTAGCTTTGTTCTAAACAAGATGAACTCGCACTCCATTTTGGCGCAGTCGCTATGCGCAGAGACGGTGGCATGTGGAACGTGTTCCAAGCTCGATGGGGTCATGAAGGATCTTGAAGGATTCCTCACCTGCCTACCCGGGGAAAAATGGCATTATTCAGTAAAATGCAGCATCAATCAATGTATTATGTATCATAAGGAGCTCCTTATGATACATAATAATATTAATACACTATGCTTAGAAAATGAATGTGTTCATTCATTTGTTGTATAGGTGAAGAAAGAATACGAAACGGTTGAAGAAGAGTTGAAAGGTCGTGTGAAAGAATACGAAGCTCTTTGCAAAGCTTTAGAGCTCCTTCCGAACTACGAGGACAACCTGAAGAAAGTCGAAGGGCTCATCACCTTGTCAGACAAGAGGTAAGTCATTTTCACACTTAGCAAGGTGAAATGGATTCCCGAATTTCTCAAATCCCATCATATACTTTACAAATCTGTCTTAACAACTGGATATGCATATATTTTAAAATTAGAGTAGATCAGATTAAAATGCCTCAAAACGGGTTTCCATGGAAAATGTTTCAAAAATGTTCGTTAAAACTCAAATTCTTTACGTTATGTTTCGGTTTCGAATGATTTAAGGTTTGAATCTCTCAACGCGCAGTGGGACAGCTACAAGAAACCGCTCACTGCGAAGTACGAGGAAATCAAGAAAAAAACGGACAATCGAATGGTACAGTTAGCGTTCAGCAATGTTTGTAAAGGTGCAATGGTTCCTAACCCTTGATATACCATAATAACAGAGGTGTTTGTTCGCAGAATGAAAACGATGAAAATGTGGAAAGAGTGTCAGTATTGCGGTCCAAACTTGACACTGCGTCGAAGCAAATCCTAGCCAAGCAGCAAGTGATGCAGCAACTTCAGAAGGAATACGACCAACTCCCCAAAAATATTATCAGGTCAGCTGCCAAAGGGGTTATTTTGCTATTATTTCGGTATTAGAAGCTCATTTGACAATCTTAACTTTATGCTATCTCGTGAAGAAATTATCAAGGGAGAGTTCTACCAAGCTAATGTCTTTGATAAATTTGATTACATCATAATTTCATGCATCTTGAATACCAAACACTCTCTGAAAAATACGAATAACTAATATATTTACGAACTTACACGAATCTAGACCTTCCTCTACACCAGCTTGCTATTTCTTGTAGGTAAACAGCGTACTATTATTGAAAATTCATACATTTGATTGGATTTTCTATGCATAAATTGACATCTTTTATATTGTTTGGATTCCCGCTAATTCCTTTTTCACTCCTAGAGGTTTAAAAGTGAATTGAACATTTGTTTTGCAGGTCGTCCTATACTAGAAGAATCATGGAAATCATTGGGAACATCAAGAAACAGAAAGACGAGATCGACAAGATACTGAAGGACACCAAAGATCTGCAACGAAACACTAATGGTCTATTTGGAACTCTTGATCGATTGTTCACAGTTGTGGATGAAACCATATTTAGGGTAAGAATATATCTAGCCTCGGGCTCTAGATGTATTTTATTTGACTTCTTTTCGGTCACATTTCCAATATGTATGGGTCGGAGGACAATAGAAGATTATGCAGTCGACATAATTTAGTATGAAATGTATTTCTCTACTTTTTCTTGAATTTGGAGAATGTGAAAGTTGGTGATTCGAGCCAAACACTTCTTAGTTTTATAAGGTCGCTACTGGTCATGTAAGTCAACCAAAAGGGGCTACACCTTTAAAAAATGGGACATACTGTCAAAATTTGTATTACTCTTCGTTTTTACCTGGGAAGAAGTTCAAAAATATCCTTTTTGACCAAGTTTTCCCAGGTTTTATCCCACTGTCCCGTGCCAACTCATTCTGGTAGCCAGTGTTGGAACCAAACAGGAGGAGTATGTTCAGTGTTTGGGACGGGTAGTCCTGGCCTGAGGAATGATCCTCCCTCCACCAACACGGGACCAGACCAACCCAGTCCTATCCCCACCCAAGATGCCCATGGTCAGATCCTGAACCTGTGTTCAGATGCTCCTGGACTCAGCAGCATAGTCCTCAAACTTACTGGACGATTATTACAATGGTGCTATTAGCTATATTTCTTTGTAACATTTGCATTATTATCCGAATAAAAATGTTATTTTTCAGGGAAAATTTAAAAAATAACCTTTTAGACCAAATTTTCCGTTTTTTTTCCATTGTGCGATGCCAACACACTCAAGTAGCAAATGTAGGAACCATGCAGCGTAATTACTGTAGCAGCAGAAATTGGAACCAAGCAGTTTATTTCACTGATTAGATCACATCACTCTCCAATTTGACACATTTTGTCTTGATGAGACTGTTTGTTGTATTGACGTTAGTTCAACGTTTGGATTGTTTTCAGAACGCAAAGAAAGACGAGCATTCTAAGAAGGCTTACAAGCACCTGGCAACGCTCCACACGGACTGTTCAGACATCGTGAGGATGGTCATGGAGACGGGCTCCATCGAGAGGGAAATCCGTGACCTCCAAGAACAGGTGATTAATTTGAGCTTGTGGTCGGCTGGGTGGTGAAGGGGCAAATTGTGTTGATTTTGGGAGATCACGATTTTCTCTAGATCATTGAAAAATGGCCATTTCCAACTCCAAATTTGTATTTTTAAAACTTGAGTATATTTTTGGATTTTTGCTGTCCACAAAAACTAATAATGTTCTGAGAGGAAACCCATTTTTTCTGCTCACATTTGCTCTTATGCTGTTGCAACCCTATGAACTGGAGTAAATATTCCCCTATACACCAGTTATTTTCTCATTCCCGAATATTATTAAATTGACTTGACTATCTCTAAACATAGTGGTGGTGACTTGGAATTCCAAGAAAAACGTTCGTTTGATTTTGCGTTATAGGTGAAATTAGCAGTCTTTTATTGTAAAATCAATGATCGTGGTTATTCATCGTCTCATTCTTGTCTGGGTTTCAGTTTTACGAGCAGATTGAGTAAGAGAGAGGTACTCATCTTGTAATTTTTGCGGTATCCCAAAGTCATTGTACAGTTCTCCAACTATTTAAATTTAGCTTCATCTAGATATAATTTAGCTGGATATAGTTGTCTGGGCTCGCGGTGATAGGCTCGTAGGTGTTTGTGGCAGTGGAGGTAATGTTTCCACCTTCCATGATTATCTCCCAAATCCTTGATCTGTTCATAACATAATAATATTCTATAGAAGCAGCAAGGAACAAGTAGGTTCACTACATTTCAATTGTTACTCTGTTAAAATTTCATGAGAGTCTGCGTATCCAAGTCAAAGGAGCTACCAATTGTAACTTTTTGGAACGGATATTGGTCCAAAAGATTCTCCAATCACGTAGCTAAATCATTCACTTCAGTCAGTGTATAAGAGTGTGGAATAATTGATTCCTCTCATAATAAGTTATTGGGTTTAAGTTGTTTACTTTAACTTCAGATTCACTAAGTTGCTGTTCATTCGCTAAAGAGTCCTGACTCCTCCTTATTTATTTTAGGAAATACTACAGGGCTACGTTAATTTTTCTTTAAATTAATTTAATTGATTACGAATTTCTGCAATTATAAATTGAATTTCAAATATCTACCTGTTGCAACAAATTGTAAGGTAACCGTTACATATTCAAGAACAGAAATCGCTTCTTTCATTACTGTGTCTTTTTTGAAAACCACTGTTCCACTAACTCAACAAGAAACGCTAGTTCAACATTACCTGTGAAAGTTTCTAAACAGCTGGGCGTCTTCGAATTCACGTGTTAAAGTATGATATGCGCCTACATTGTTCTTCCTTTGAATCCATGACTTCTTGTTTTTGTATACATTTTCCCCCGATAAACACTAAACTAATATTATTGCACCAATATTAGTCTTCTTGCCATTTCGCTGCTCTCAAAGCTGAATAGTGCCCGTGTGTAACCGGTTATATAGGGGAATCTCGAGAGTTACCAGTGGGAGTTGCTTTCCCAGAGTGGAGTTGTGCAAATTTCGCTCTCCCGTGCAAAGTGGTCTGAAGTAACTCTCGAAAGCTCCTGCTGCGAGTTACTCTCACGTGTAAAGGATCCACACCGAACTCCTCTTAGAAACTACCTGTAAAACGTTACAATTTGATTGTTTCACTGTTCACAGGTGGAAAATGAATCTGCCAAAAAAGTCGGCGACAACTTGGAGCGGATATCCGCCGACATGCGCCTACTGAAAGAAGAAAACGTCACGCTGACCAGACAACTCAAATTGTGATGGGTCCACATTCTTTTGCTACGAAACACCATACTCGCCACGTGTTCTACACCCTCCCGTTGCTCACGCAAGATGTTCATATTATTATTCCTGTATATTTATAAATATTGTATAAACCGCAACAAAATTGTATCTTTATAAATGAACCATTTTAATATTCAAAAGGCATTTTTATTTGACATTATTCTTTGATCCTAAACCAGTTTTTGGAAGTTTTTTGAAGCAACGTTTCATGAGTAGAGTGACGCCTATTGAAACCTGATTTGCCCTTAGGAGGGGCCCTACGGGACGTGAAGAAATTAAATGATACTGTAGCCCGAATCGAACAGAGTTGGGCCACAAAGGGGATAGTCAGGTAGTCCACATTCACTGTGTTTTGCTGTATTTTGGAAGGAAGGGGGTGAAGTGTGAAGAAGAGACCATCGAGTCAAAATGTCAACTGGGACAGTGCCTACTGATGATTAGGGACGTTCCAATATGATCGACATTTAGAAATATTGATGTTTTCTTTCGATTATCGATGAAGAAGATCATGGCAATATATCCAAATATGTACAAATTAGTCCGGATGAACTTTGAACATACATATTGTAAACCGCAGGAGGCGGAGGCCAAGAGGATTTGCGAGGGGAGGGGTTCTTCCCTCTCTCCCGGCCCTTTTAAAGTTCCCTCAGCAATGGTGGACATAGCTCGTTTTGTTCCTAGATCTCCTCTAGTCAACAGATTCACCAGTCGTAAGACCCAGTTGTGGTCAGGCGATTTCAAACCCTTAAGCCATCCCATAAACGTCTGTGTATCCCCCCAATAACTTTCACAGTTCAGGCCTGGTGTCATACGTGTGCCAGATCCAGCTGTCTCATCCCCTAAGACAGAGAGTCATTATATTCCCCCATCCTTCGAGTGTGTGTAGAACTTCCCCCCTAAACTCCGCACCGAACTTCAGCTCCAAGTAAACGAAGATGGTAAAACGACCAGTAGTTGTATTGTTATTGTTCGTTGTATTGAAACAAGTTTCCAACGCTCCTTTTAAACCCGTTCAGCAATACGCTTTATCAACACGCTTCACGTATCAGTATTCATAATACTGCACCGCGGTACTAAACGTTCAGCATATGGGCACTGTACTCAAATACGTTTTATTGTAACTTTTAATGTCTTCTTAGTCATTGATACCGCACTAAGAGCGGGTGAAGTTCTGCCAGCTGGCAGTGTATTTACTACAGCAAACCCCCTTGAGAATTAAGGTTTAGAGTTTCGTCCACTAAACTATCAGTACGATCTGGAGGGTTGGACTGCCCCCAAACCTCGCCTACAACCCCAAGAACGAACGGGACCTTCAGTCAGTATAGCAACATCTGTGCAATGAGAGCGCCTATTTTCGAAAGCGGAAGCTACGGTGATAGCTCTCGAGAATCGGTTGTCTCCAAAATATTTGGACAAAGTGCTGTTCATACAGAGTAATCCCGAAAATCTTTTTCTCTCTTTTTTTAAAGAACTTTTAATTGCTTTTTGGCTCTTTAATATATATTCTGGTTGAAATATAACTATTACCTACCAACTTGATTCATCCAAAATTTCAACGGTGTTTATTTCTGTATCCTTCCCTTTACAGTCACTGTGTCTATATTCAATTTCGATATTTCTTTTCGATAGTGTCGACATTTAGTAATGTCGCAACGTCCTGCAAATCCCGTTGTCTTGATAGCACACTAGTTGTGTGTATTTATATCTCTGTTTAATTGTGTGTTTTGAATGAGAATAAATCGTTCTTCACTGCATCTCATCTTTTCCGTGTAACAATAAAATATTACTATCAGCTTTAGGAGTCTGGTAGTGTTCACAGTTTTCACCCAAATTTTATAACTTTATGATGCTTTTACGACTGGTTTTCCTCATCTTTTTCTCATTGGATGCCACATTTCCATGGCTTCGGACCTACTCATGAATCATTGGTAGTAACATCCGATTTCATTATAGGTAATTTTGAGAATAAATTTTTAAATGCCTATCTTTGGAGCAATTCTAGCTTCACTAGCTAAATTTCGGAGGGGCTTTATCCGTAAATATACTGCGAAAAATTACTGAACTTCCCTCACTCATGTTGCGTTTGTGACTTTCTTGAATAATGTAAAGGCAACCTTTATGAATGAATAAAAAATCGAATGAAGAAGTTAGCAGTCAATGCGGAATGAGAATTGGTAACTACGGTTGATAAACGATTCTTCCTAACTTTCTGGCATTCTTGGATTCGGCACATGCGAATACAACCAATTTAACCTTTCGGAACTCACAACTTATCGAAGGTAAGTAAAGGGATATAATGCACCAGACAGAAACTAAATGGTTTCGCTTCACTTCGTTAAGTAAATTATTTATCCATGGTCTGTACAAAGACACCAGTCTTGTATTTGGCCGATCCAGTCACGAAGAATGGGAGAACAAGCAGTAATGTCTGTATTTGTTTCAATATGAGATTACGGGAACCAATATCAAGAATATAGTTTTGACAGATTGTTCAGTTGTGATGACTTCACTTCACCCACACATCGTGACTTACATCAAGCTGATGGAATCCACTAAGTACTGGTACCCTGAAGACGAGCCTGCGTCGGTGTGGAGCAGATGCAAGAGGTTCTACCAGTATTCCAGGATCGTGCTATTTGTAGTGCTCCTTGTCGTCAACACGTTAGGCCTTTATTTTTTGGAGGGATTCGGTATTTTTGATGGATCCTTCATTTATTTTCCGATAGCTGTACTCCTGGTTGTGGTGAACAGCATGGCGTTCTATTCGAGAAAAGACCTGCTCAAATTGACGGCCACTTTGAACAAACACTTCATCGAAAGCAACGAGCCTTGGATGTTAACGGTATCAGAAAGGTACACCATACGATTGTGGAAATTCGTCAATTTCTTGATAATGTACAACAAGTTCATCAAAATTGTGTACTTCGTCAGTCCGTTTGTGGCGGACACTATCCTCCATTACGTTTTTGACGCTCTGCAGAAGCCGTTCTATTTGCCCACCTTCTTGACGCCTTGGATGGCTGTCGATGTCCACTGGGACCTCCGCTACTACACCGTCATCGTCTGCGGCTGGTGGAGCTTGTTGGAAGCGATGAACGTGATTATGGGCTTCACTTACAATTACACCATTTTGGTTACCTACGTCCTCATCCAAGTCGTTATCTTCAAAGAAAAAGTCAAAGCCTTGAGGCTCGACGGTTCGAAAACTGAACTCGACGCAGATTTTAAAATATTATTAGCTTTGCATATTGATAATTTGCAGTAAGTTTATTAGCTTCACCACAAACCATATCCTATTATCCATATCTTTTCAAAGATACCAATTGTTGCTTAAATGTATCCGTTGGTTTCAGAGGTACCTATCCCACTAATTTCATTTTCATATGTTGGAAATAAATAAACAGTTTAGCTCGTTGAAAGCAAACAAATATTTGTACCTCCGATATAGACCTTAGACAGTAGGTAGGTTGCGAAATATTTCTATCTTTTTATTTATCATATACAGGGTGTGTCAGATAAGGTGCGCAGTACAAACAATTTCCAACAAAAAGTGCCTCTTAGCAATTTTTTTTATCTCTCTTAGGCTATTGAGTTATTTCATTTATAAGATTTTTTTTCGTGTTTTCGACCTTGTCTCAGCAAAACGGCTATAATTAACTTACAGTATTATGTAAAGTAAAAGTTGAGGACACCGTTAGAAAGTGCGTTACATTTTCTATCTTTCAAGCGGCAAACCGATTTTTTTTTTTTGCTTGCATCGAGTTGGAGAAAAATCACTCTACAAAGCAAACTTCAAGAAAATTCAGAAAAAAGGTTTTTCAAACGTTCAGTAGTCCTCTCCAATCTGCATTCGATCAGATGCCTGTAGCTTGAAAAATGCGCCAAAAGGTCAGCTTTCAAATGGTGTATCAAAAACAATTTTTACTATTTTATTTGGTTGAGAAACCCTCGTTTGAATGCAAAAAAACAGCGAATCGAGCTTTTTGACGCTTTGTAATGAGTTCTAAATGAGTAGGCATTCTTACGAACAAAATTAAACTATTTTATCTTCTAAGGTGCAGTTTTAATTTGTTGAACGGGATATTTCCAATCTGTAACCGAGTTCAGGCTGAGACAGGTCGAAAAACTTCGCTGGTCCGTAATCCACCTATAAAGACCCGTATGGACCCGTCCGGTGGTGCTCGCGCAATCCTGACCTTACTCCGATGAACATCTTCGGGAATCTGAAAGCGTAAGTGTACGACGTCAGGATTCAATGGAGAGATCATCTCATTCAAAGAATAATGGACTGCGGAGATCAAATGAAACAAAACCGACGAGAGCTTCGAAAAAGTTTTGATGCAACGCACAAAAGGACACATTCGCTCAACAAGGATATCATATTAAGTTTGTCGCTGGAAACATTTGGGCCACCTGCCCGAGTCGGCTATCACAAGTTCGACTTCAGAACGATATCTATACTTCTTTCCCTGTATTTCTACGACGTAACTATTTACAGGGTACTACATCATTGTAGGTGTTTCGATATCAGTTTTTGTTACAAAAAAACTAGTAAAGTTCGGTGTTCACGGTGTTATACTAAGAGGAAGTCATTCTAGAAGTCAATTACAGGGTGGTACACATTAATCGTCTTAAGACCCTTAAGGCTAATCTCTTTCCTAATCGATCTTCCGGGCTGCATTACAAAAGGGGTCTCTTTTATGCCATCTCGGTTACAATGCATGGTAGTGCCGAGTTTAAACAATGTACCACAGGCTACGTTTATTAAATAAGATTAAGTTTCAACCTTGTTGAATTTCAGTTCGATTTCTTGTTTCGAGTGTACCTATCTAGCAAGTACTACCTCTAGATGTACAACCCATTTCTGGTAGCCCGGTGATCCGCATAGGAGGATTATCCAATGCAACGTTTTTCGTATTTCTGTTCCAGGTTGAACAGAGACCTGAAAGCCTTCCTCGGACTTCCGTGTGCCTTTCAAACGCTATTTGTTTCGCTCACGCTCACTGTCTGCGTTTTCACAGCAGTAATAGTAAGTATCTACTCATAATCATCACTCTCAAAGAAAGGGCTCCCTAGCAAATGCTAAGGATAACCAATTGTAATAATCGGCCAGTCCATTGCGACAAACAATCGAGATGCAATCGATTTGCATACTAATGTACCGGAACTGATACAAGAACCTCCGCTCGACATGGTGGCCAATATCATGCCCAAAACTCTCACCCAGCTCCAACTTTGTACTTCAATTGTTACAAAAGAGGGGATATGGGATAACAAATCTTATTCCAAAGACATCATCTGGTCCACAGATGGATGAAAATTTAAGTAGGAACTGGTGTAGGAATACGAGGAGCCAAACTCAGGTGGAATGTCTCCATTCCATTAGAGGAACCCCTCTGCATTTCAAGCAGAAACTATGCAATCGAGGCTGCATTTGGAGGGAGCCTTAGGAGGAGGCAAACGAACCCACATCCACTCTGACAGTAAAGCATTGATAAAAGCACTAACAGCTCCAACCGTCCATCACTAGTGGCACGGAATTGCATTCAAACCCTCAGCAATCTAATTTAGCCAAATTCAACCAGGTCCGCCTGGAGTAGGTGCAAGGACATAAAGGTAGAACTGGTAACGAAAATGCTGATGAGCTTAAGGGAATGGGCTCTCGAATCCCATTCACAGGTCCTGAGCCAGCCTTCTGTCAACCAAAAACTACATTCAGAAGGATCATCAACACGTGGGTCAACCAAAAAACCACTAAAAGAGTCCCCAATATCGAAGGGCATGTCCACCGTAAACTCAAAATTACTGGAGGGATACTTAGAAAAATTATAGGAAATTAAAATTAATATTCGACCTAATGACTGCCTTCTTACACCTACAATTTCATCTAAACCGTATAGGGGTCACACAAACTTCAACCCCATGTAGACTTCGTGAGCGGACCGTTGAGACGGCATTCCACATAATCCTTGAGTGACCTGCACTCGCCCAAAGCAGATTTGAACTCTTTGGGGCCCAAACCTCAATGAGTTCTATTCAAAGTGAACAATTAATCAAGGGCCTAACACCCCGCACTGTTTTGATTAAATGAAAAACTCTAAGGAAAGTACAGTGAGAAAACAGTCTTCCGTGCTCTGGGCTCGAAACCATCGCCCTGAGGGGTTTCCCCTACATCTACTCCTACAGAAAAAACCGTTTTTTTTTATTCTAGACAGTTTTGATGATTCTAAATATCGACAGATCCGAAAGGAAACATAACTTCGCTAGATGAACCACCTTTCCGATCAAGCACAAAAAACTCCACATTTCAAACTGGTGTGGTTGTAGCTAAAACGGTATAAACTCGGTTGTAAATGTCTACTACGAATCTTAATTTAGAACATTAAACAGATTGTGCAAAAAAACACACAGAATCATAACGATAGAACTGCGTATATGATGATAATTCTTGTTGCAGAGCACCGATATCGTTGTAGTCCTTGCGTATGGGCTTGGCTGTGGTTTTTACTTCTTCTCTGGCCTCCTGTACTGTTCCCTTGGTCAACTATTAGAGAACGAAGTGAGTAAGGGATTTTTTTCTTCTAATTATGTAAAATAAAATAACTGATAGTACCTATAAATAATATTTATATCTGCTTATTTTTAAGTATTTATTTATACTTTAAAATGTATTCTTGACCTAGGTTGTTCGATTTTACTTATATCTATTTTGTAGGCTTGCAATTTTCCTCTTGATTCCCCCTCATGTTAATGTTAGTATTAATATTCTTATCAAGTTGCAACTAAATTAATAATTGTGTTTCTCTTCAATTTATAATTACATATATACACTCAACATATTTAATTATATTACTTGTGCTCTATTGTAATAATGGAATTGTTTCGCATGGTCGAATAATCCAAAAGTTAACAGAATTCACGCTGATGGTCTTGTTACATTTACAAGTGTCGTAGTTCATACCTTATCTGCCAATTACCATGTTCTTCATTCATTCATTCGCCCTCCCATTGTTTCCAACTTTTACCATTCAGGTTTTCAATTCGACGTAACAACTAACATTTATTTTACAAAACAATAAACCAAAACGATCAATAATTCATTACCATCAGCATTTTAACATTAACATACACGTCTAATTCACCATCAACACGAATGATAGCTAACGAATTTCTTTTCTCCCCTCAGAGTACAGAGGTTTTCAACGCGCTGTACAATTTACCTTGGTATCGAAGCAGCCCGAACACGCGGAAAAATTTAAACATGGTCATGAGACAGTCCCACAAATCCCTGATATTGGACTACCACGGCAGGTTCAAGATGAACTTCGCAAATTTCATGCAGGTAACCATATAACTTAAAATAAATTCGCGGGTTTAAAGACGAGCATACACTGATCGATTTCAGCGATAAAATACATAGGGGACTATTTACAATCCAACCTTATCCCATGAAAATATCATGAAAAAGACCCGGTCATGCAGCATGATCTTGTGTACAAATTTACCAAAATTGTCGTACTACGTTGACCAATGTTACATCGAGTTGACATTTGAGCACTTAGTGTTTACGGAGATGTCTAAATGGCAATAGTTTCATCGCACAATTTTCTTATTTTTGAAGTTTACGTTGAAAATTATGAAAAATGGCGTTTGTCAGGAATTTCTAGACGGGGAATTAAAGACAGTGACGGGGGTCTCGATTGTTGTATTGTGATTGTTAGTGGGTTGTACCTACGTCAGTGCAACTGCTACAATATTCTTGATTTCAGGATAAAATAATACCCTTCAAGGTATCGTATATATATAAAGATGAAAATATCAGAGTAGGTAGGTAAATCCGTTCTTCAGGGGGTGGTGAATTCAATTCCACTTCTAAGTCTTGTTGGAGTATGTGATTAACTCAGTAACACATGTTTACATCTTTTGATTTCAGATCCTGAAGCAATCGTATTCGTATTTTACCCTTCTCCAATCTATGACGTCATCAGATTGATGCTTACACCCACAGCGACTGTTTTATAAGCAAAACATTGAAATTCATGAGTTTTATGGAACAACCAATTTTAAATAATGATATCTAATAGTTATAATAATAAATTACTATTAATTGATGGATTTACCTGATTTGAAAATATATAATATCACATTATGTGATTTCTACCATTTGAATAGTTTCTTACTCAGTTGTGTTCCGTTGTCCTGGGAAAATTGCATTCGAATGAGAATTCGAAAACTTGATTCATGTTGAGTTGACAAATATTATGAATTTTATGAAGGAACATTATTTCCTCAATTTGTTCACAATTCCCCTCTAAATACACCTGTAGTTTCGCCTAATAAAAACGGATCCTATGATTGAGTCTCGTGTTTTTCTCGAGTTCAGCACCCTAAAAAGACAGGTTTCTCTTATCCTTCACGTGTGAGCTAGATCGGACAACTTGGGTGTTGGAGAATTCGGTGATGAGTAGCGAAGAGTGAAATATTCACATGTGATCAACGAAAATGATTGAGGACCTTCCAGGTAAAAGCTCTAAAAAACTCGGACATTCCCTGAAACTTCAAGCAAAATGTAATAGAAACGGTAAAAAATCAGCTTAGTTCAAGGATTGCAGATAAATCAGACACTCGGACACAAAAACAGCGTTAAGAAAGAACCCAGTATCTGCATTTTTGGGGTTAGTCAGGTTTAAAGATGTACATAGTCCCCTATGAGTTTCATCTCTCTAAAATCATCATCGGTCTGCGAATGCACAAACGTAAAATCAACTAACCACCATTTTCACAGGTTCTAGTGGTCCGACTGCACTCAAATTTTGAGAGTAGAATGGGAAGGACAATTTAACTACATATCAATTTAGTGCAAATGTGAATCCCTTGTGACAAGGCTAATTTTTACAGCTTTCATTCGATTTGGACAAAATCTTAAGGGATTGTGTGGGTTAGTCAAAAGTTACTAAATTAATCAAAGTTTTTGTGTAGTCAGGAAGGAACAACCTAAAAACTTCACATCGTTTCAACGCGTTAGTTTCATTTGCGACGTGAAATTGCAGGATAGATTTATCCTTTACGTCTAGTTTTTCAGCAAAACAGTGATTTAAAATTACTTTGAATATACAAAATATTACAATCGACCAGGTACGGCTACTGATATGAGCATAGTCGCATCTGCACCCCCTGTTCAAAATGGAAAAGATAGAAACCTGAAAATAATAATATTAAAAGTGTAGTATTGTCATACTGTTTTCCAATTTTTCCCAATAAATCCTATTTGAAGAGTTCCAAACTAGAGCCTCAGGATGGCTGAGAAGATGGTGGAGTTGTGAGTTTGGAGAGGGGGGTTAGGGGCTCGCTGTTGGTGCACGAGTCACCTGTGCTCCAAATGGGCAGAGCTTGGACGTAGAACATTGATTCCGGGTCCTAAGAGTGAACCAATGATAGCACCCGGAACCCAGCACCCATAGTTTCAGGGAGCACACCTACTCGTTCGCTAACCCACTAGAATGCCTGCATGTAATAACCAAAACACACTCTTATCCCATTACGTAGCCCCACAAAAAAAGTCAAGATCCGTAAAGTAGACGTAGAATCCATAGTATTTTTCGATGCTGAATTCGAATCCAAGGTCCAAAAATCCCCTGACCCCCAAAATTTTGAGCTATGGCCAAAAAACTACCCTTAAATTGATGTCAGAACATTCTTTCTGAGTCATGAGATGGGATAAACTACGACATCTTTTTAAGTGAATTTCTACATTTTTTTAAACATCAGACAAGGAGAGTACTTGGGGAAACTACCTCCCCCTCAATCACCACCGCCACCCCCTTCTAGGGGTTGAAATTTGAGTTCTCACTCCAAGTCGAATAAGGTAAGGATTTCTGTGTTCCCAGGTTCGCTGAAATTGAATATGATTTTTGAAAATGCTTTCAAACTTTGTTGGGATCTCCTCCAATGACTTTTAATTCTTTCGAGTTACCCTTTTTTAGATTATCTGTATCATACCAAAATATCTGTACGTTCATGTTATCTATGCGAGGAGGCTATGTGCCACCCCCAACTTGGCAGACGTTTTGCATTTTTTACATCTCCCAAAAACAACGATTCCGCTACTATCAAATCAAATAAATAAACCAGTAGGGCTTATAAGGGAGAGTTAATATGTGAAGACAGTGTGCATACAGTTATCACAAAGTTCAACATACTTAGTGGGACTTTGGATTCTCACAGGAACCTTACTACTTCGGCGAAGTTGGTAACTGGTCGCCTGTTGTACAAAGAAAAAATCGAAGGGTTTTTGTCCTTTTTGCCTGATGAACAACTTGGTAAGCTTGTCGCGGGAGTGTTCTAGAATTATTTATTCTTTCCCGAATTGATTCTCGGCCAAAACTCTTCAGGAATAGGTGACTATTTACTAACTTTATGAGGCGGAATACGTGTATGTGCTGGCGATCGATGGTTTAGATTTGGTTGTAGAAAAGTCTTGAGAAAGTTGGGTCGTTAGTGTTTTTTGCGGCCGAATGCGAAGCAGACGGTGAATATGAAAGAGCATTTGCATCGAATAATTGAAATATGCGTATAGACGTATGTAGCCACCACCTCACATCGGTATACGGGACATAATTCGACAAGAACGGCGCCTAAAAAAACTGGTGCGAGGCTTCATTCCACATCTCCAACAGGAATTGTTAATTTCTCAAGACCGTATTAATGTTTATCTAATTGATATTGTTTATCTAAATTAGTTTTAAAAGTAACAATGTGACACACATTGGATGGAAAAGCAATTTTCTGTAAAATTCCTCACCCACTGAGTGGTGCCTAACTTTGAGTTGCTCTTTTTGAAGCACTGAATCCGTAAAGGCTGCATTTCAGCTACATTAAAATTGAACTTTCTTTTGAATATAAGCGAGACCGTTAAAGAGAAACTTGTATAAAAGAAATTCAAAGAAAGCAACAAGAAGTAAAAATTACAATTCTTGGTTGAATAAAAATACGGATTGGTAAAAGCTGCATACATTGTAGTAATGTCCATGTATTCGGTTTTTATATGATTTTTTTTAATGACTGAACTGAGATCACGGTCAGATTATGATTTTAGCGATGATGATTTTGATAGATGCACCACTTTATAATAGGCTTCAAATGAAATCTCCTTTACGAACATGAAATATGAACTGCTTCTACTGAAAATTGCCGGAATCGCCGCTATTATTCATTCCCTTTCATAAGAAAATTCGATGCTAAAATGTGTTCCAAAACTGGAAGGAGTTTCCTTATAAACAGTAAAACATATAACGGCCCTCATTCATTTCTCAGTAATTTATTTTGTGCAATAAAGTGGAATTTTCCATCCAAAGTTCCCCACCTTTCCTTAGCGTTTTCTACTTGGGTTTATTGTTTTCAAGAATACTTGGGCTGCCGCCAACCACTATCTCTTAGCCGCCCGGCTATTATTTATTAGATAGTGACAGGTGAAAAGGAGCACTAATCCTAACTTTCAATAGGTCTGGGGGAACTTTCAAAACTGTGGTTTCTGTGTGAGAGGAGATACAATTTTATTGGTCGTGAACAATATTGGGGAAGCACAAAGAAATTTTAATGTATTTCATCAGAATCATCAAGGGTGATTTTAATGAAAGGGTCCAATTTATTGATTTTCTTATTGGCCACTCTCTAGTTACTTTTTGATGTTTTGATCTGTGAGCATTGTTGCTCATACGTGACGTTCTTTTCGACATACTTAGGATTTTCAAGTTCGAACATTTCGAAAACTGTACAAGTTATCGAAAAACTCCACTGGATAACTTTGGTAGCGAATGAATTCAGCTTCTATTTTTTCTATTTTGTTTAGAGTGGTCATGCTTATACGACGCAAATTTTTCGAGATATTAGTGAAAAACTAAAAAATGGCAACTTCAAACCCCTCCCTTCCTCCCGATTCTGGGGCTAGGGTGGGAAATTTTAACAAGTGCACCTCCTGATAGTCCAAACGAATTTACCAAGTCGAAAATTGTGTTCTAAACATTTTTCTCTTTACCATTTTTAGTGTGTTCGTTGCCTGGAATATATATTCCTATTTGCAGGTTCTTCTCTCCTCATTCTCCAGGTCTACCAGCTATGACGACCGTCCTATTGCACAACGACATCGTCAAGTACGTCAATATAATGAAGGCCTTCACCGTCTGGCATGGATCCTCCGTCACCTATGGCAACTCTCCGTACGACCGCTACAAGAAATTTTATTCCCGCATCAAGTGGGTTCTCTTCCTCGTACTTTTCTTTGTCAACAGCTTCTGCCTCTACCTTCTCGACGACTTCGGCCTTTTCGACGGAAACTTCATCTACTTTCCAATATGCTTGATGCTCCTCGTTCTAACGTCTATCGCCACTTTCAGCGGGCGACAACAAGATGTCATCACGATGTCGCTTAACGAACATTTCCTGAAGAACACCGATCCCTGGATGCGGGCCATCAAAGACAAATACATCAACTCGCTGTGGAAATTAATCAACTTCAGCAACCTGTACAACAGTACTTTGTTAACTTTATATTTGTTTGGGCCTTTACTGGCTGACACGATCCTTCATTACGGTTTCGATTGCTTGCAAAGACCCTTCGCCCTGCCGATGCCTCTATCGGCAATTTTCAAACACGAAGATTCTTGGAACACTCTGCACTATGTCGTCACAGCCATCAATTTTTGGGGGACGGCTGAAATCGTTTTCGTGTTCCAGTGGTTTGTTGCGGATTTTTCGCTTCTAACGACCTTCTTCTTAACGGAGCTCATAATTTTCAAGAATCAAGTCAAGTCTTTGAATTTCGAGAGAGACGACAGCCTGGAGCAACAAGTTGAAAATATCGTTAATAGACACAACCAAATCATCCAGTAAGTACGCTTTATAAACGGATTTTCAAATTCAATTCCTGATAAATTCATTATGGGTGTAACAAGGAGGTGACGAAAGGATCTAGTTGCCCCTTTCCCACTGCTAAAGCGATCTACTTGCAACACCCAGAGCACGAACAGGAATCGATTATGGCTATTTCGGAAATAAGGTAAAGTGGGTAAGTGCACGTTATAGTTTGGAAAGTTCAACTTTAAGAAGCCTTCAAAAGATTGAAGCTAGATTAATGTTGATTTCTGCACCAGTCACCCATGTAGTAAACCCTACTAGTTTGATAAAGGGGGCCATAGAACTGAAGGTTCCTTGGTGTGTTTTTTACAGTGCACGTAATGCCTGAGGGTCCTCTAAATTCACCTATAGGCTTACCAAAGAACCTGTTTCAAATACTAGGTACAAGGAGCCTGGGTACAGTTCATGACAACTCATCTCATCGGATGAGTTCAAAACAAGTGAATCCAACGTATACTCATTTTCCAGAAAAAATAGAGTTGCCTAGTTTTCCCCTGTAGTCTTAATTTGCATATTTTTTCTTAATATGCCTAGGTTTCTAGAAGCAATTTGTGACCCATTTGACAGCCGTAAGTGTCTCTAATGTTAAATGTATACGCCACATTTTGGCGTATTTCGTTTTTTGTTGAAATCACATCTAATTTAGATGATTAAGTCATGTTTGGCATCACATTTCAAGTTATAGTTCAGTGAAATTTATCCACATTTTCCAACACAACTTACTGCACAGAAACGTTTCAATGTCACTAGGTAGAAAACAGACAATTTGAATGTGAAGTTATTCAAATCAAAACTTTGAAAGAGAGAGAAAAAACGTTTATTGATCATTATATGGGGTGGAATGTTGGGTTCGTTGGGATTTGTGAAAAGTATAAATTGATATGCCAAAAGCTCGAAGTGGTATGCCAGAAGTTGAAATTGAGTCGCCGAAAGTTCAAATTGAGATGCCAAAAATATTAAAATTGATTTGTGCCAACGGTTCAAATTATCATCAAACTTTGAAAGATGAAAATCTTCTAGTAGTGAAGCGTTTTGGTGGGCGTTATTTTAAGACTCGATATTACTTGAAATTTGTCGAGACTTAAATCATTAAAGTTGAATGTTTGAAATATAAACAACAGGTGATCTCGGCAAAAGAGCTGCTCCTGCTGAAGTAATGTACGCTTGCATTTGTATTGGTATTCAATTCATTTTCTAACGATTTATTGTTAGATATAACAGTTGATCCGACAAATTATTTATTAATTGTTCTGTCGATAGGTTGAGTAAGGATCTGAAAGGTTATCTTGGGTTGAGCGCTGCTTACGTGAGTTTTACCACATCGCTGGCTCTAACGTTCACCGCCTACACGATTTACTCAGTGAGTAGAAGTCGTATAAATGACATGATCCTGTCCAAGCCTGTATCCTCTATTCATCTCTCCACCCAATTTTCAAGGATATTTTCTGTATGGCCTAAACTATTCCTTTTGTATTCCTTATCAACGTTCTCCTAAGCCTTAGTAATAAAAAAAAAAAAACCCTTGGCGTTTCAAGATAAGCAGATTTAAAAAATCCTTTTAGAAAAATCTGACTCCTTTTCTTCGTAAGAACGAATGAAACGATGAAATTTATAATTACTGATTGTGGTGACATTGTTCGTAGAAGGCAAGTTCAGCTTGTTTAATGAGAAGTTCATTCCGTTCCTCATCGATTGCTTCTAATTTCCGCGTCATCTCTTGGATATCTTGTTAATTTGTCTAATTATTCTCAAGCCAAAATCGATCAAACTATTCGCGCGTGAATAAACCTTATTCAATGTTGCGTATACTCACAAATTTACAGCAATCCCCGAGCTTCGAAGTCGCCCACGTGGTGGCCACTGTAACCACCGTTCTAGCCTTTGGTGAGCTAACGGATGAACGTAAAGCGGTCAGAGTTAGGTCATTCGATTCATCGAAGGGACGTCCATCAATAGCGAATATGAAAACATGAAGGTTATTTCGAAAGTTTTCGATGTTATAATATCTGAATATTTCAGCCCTTTAGGATTGACAGAGATTGATCACTAGAACTCAATAAGACTTTTGTGATTTTGCACCCAGGTTTCATTTACTCCAGTAGTTTCTCAAAAAAGCTGCAAACCGCCCGCGGTTTTTTTATAGCGATTTTCGGAATGTACACCTCTTGAAACAAAAAAACAAAAAAGTTTGAGAGGTTTGAGAAGTTAATTTTCCTGGTCGATTTCAAAGGTTCATTATTGAAATTAATAACCCAAAAAGATGAACAAGAAGTGAAGAAAACATCCGAGGCGCATTTGATACCACACCAATTTCGTTACACAAGTATCCACACAGCATGTGGGTACATAAAGGAAATATTTAATTATATTACTATTCAAATCATCAAATTAACTTGAATAATCAATTGTGATGCATTTTCAGAGCTCAAATATTCCTCTGTGTTTGACGTACGGCTCAGGGTTCTGTCTGTATTTTTCCGCCGCATTGCTGTTTTCAACGCTAGGACAGAATCTAGAAAATGAGGTAAGTTTTAAGTAGGTACAATTAAAAAGAATGATATTTATTATAACGCATTTAGTTGAGCAACACGACTTTTAGTTTATGTTTTAGATTCTGTTAAGAAAAATATTGAGACACAAAGTTTTATGAAAACAATCAAAAATCTGTTTCTTTTAGTAATATGCTTTCTTTCGTCTGTGTTAGGTGAAGTGTATCCATTAATTGCTTTTATGATACTAATCCTTGTTACAACTCTCATGTAATATGATTTGCGCCAAATAAAAAGGAGTTGAGGAACAACATTGAAAGCCCTAGAGCCAGGATGGCGACGCCTACCTACCCCTTCAAATTTATGCTGATATCGTACTAAAATTTCATTAAAATGTGTACAAAAAAAATTTGCAGTCATCCAGCATGATTGTATGAGCAAATGTAAGAAAATTATGATAAATTGAGTTAGAATTTGAGCATTTTATGTACAAACAATTTTTAATAAAAATCTTCTATTAAAAAAAAGAGAACGATTTTGGATTTTTTGAATTAGAGGCATTTCTATCCTTTATTTGCACATTTCAAGAAAAAATATAATAATTATATTAATATAAAAATATATTAATTATTAATATTATTTCCGACATAAATTTGAGCTTAGCTTAAATGACGTCTTTCATTGACAATAAAATTTGTGTGATTAATATTCTGCAAAAAAATTTAAACGTAACCATTTTTAGCCTTTTTTGGTAATTTTTTGTGAATTTTTAGTACGACTTTAGAAGTTTGACCAATTTACCATTCTCGTCGTAGTTCATCCCAATCTCATGACTCAAAAATAAGGTTCTAACATCAATTTAAGGGAAGTTTCTTGGCCATGCCTCAAAGTTTTGGGGGTCAGGGGATTTTTTGGACCTTGGATTCGAATTCAGCACCGAAAAATACATAAGGATACTCTAGTCTACTTTACGGATCTTGATTTTTTTTGTGGGGCTGTGTTATAGGACTGCAGTTATTGCTTTTCTGAGCGCTTCGTTGTTTGTAATTTCAGAGTTTTCTTTTGAAATTCATCTTAATTACAATCAAGTCAGTTTTAACAACTTATTAGTAACTTATGTCTAGTATCATAATTTAATATGCAGTTCTCTTGTGCATAACAGGAGTTTCTTTTGTTTCAATAATTGTTTGTTCGCACTTCACTTGCGATAAGTTACTTTATACGTCAAGTGTCAGTTCGAGCGGCTTTTTTCTCTATAGACTTCGAAAAACGGTGTCAATGTCAAGGAGATGGACGGCCTCTGCGTTGACGTGGGCCCTTCAAAGTGTTGAACGGTGAATTTTCTTATTGTGGCCTAAGCTTATTTGACGTTTGCAGCTGAGAGTGTCTGCCCATAAGGCATACATTTTCGATACCTGATATCAAGCTCCTTTCGCTTTTTCTTGACATGCTCTTTTCATTTCAATTTGGCATCAAGCATCATCCCAAGATACTTTACTTGGTTAGAGTAACGGATGGTTTTTCCTTCCAATTTGACAGGTATGTATTCAATCTTTTTATAAGTGAAGTCTACATGGATTGACTTTGCCTCGTTCATTTCAATTTTTCATTTCCTTTCTAAAGATTTGTTGAGCTTAGAAAATGATTCAACAGTATCTTCTGCAACTGCCAACACTGCAGTGTCGTCGGCAAATGTAGCTGTTGTATTTTGTTCTATTTATGGAAAGTCACTGGTATTTAGAAGGTATAATACTGGCCTTCAGCACTTCCTTAAGGAACTCCAGCTTTAATCTCTTGCAAATCAGACTGGGCATCCACTTGTCTAATACGGAAGTATCGATCAGTTATTTAAGAAGCTAAAACCCGTGAATAACATGGTGGCAACCATTTTCCTAATTTGAATTTAAGTCCTTCGTACCATGCTTTATCGAATGTTTTTTTCAGAGTGACGAAGTATTCAAAGCTTTGTACGGCCTGAGGTGGTACCGGTTCTCTCCGAAGGCTCGGAAAAGCCTCAACATGATGATGAGGCAGGCGCGCTACCCCATCACCATCGACTACCACAGTCGCTATAAGATGAATTTGTCCAACTTTATGCAGGTAGCGTGATCCTAATATGGGAAACATACGTTTCTATAAGATATAAATGTATAATCGGCCTCAAATGGGGTAAAACACTCATTTCCTATTTACCGGAATTTCAAATTACCTGACTTCGAGGAGTTATTGGTGAGATCCCAACGGACGACTCTAATTTGGAAGTGAGGTGAACTGCAGTCCTTTTCCGCTTAAGAACAAAACAACAAAAACAAAAACTGATAATATTTATCATTATTAACTCAACTGAAATTCACTAATGGGCTTCAGACCTGCAACTAAAATATAATTTTAAACTCGTACCCTTGAAATCATCTATCCGAATTGAAATATTATAAAGCAAAAACTAGAAAATTGAGAATCCCTTTGTTGATTTTCTGGTAGGCAGTCATGTGTCAGTGCTAGCCTACTGTTTATGGCATTTTGACTTGAATTTTTACATGAAATCAATAACCGCAAAGTTTACCATACCATTACAAAGCTGATTAAATTTGCGAGTTTTCCTGAAACGTGGCAACTTGAAGCACGTATTTTGGATATCTAATTAACGTAATAACATTTCCAAAAACATTTTTTTCCTTCAACTATCAATGTTTGAACTGCAATTGCGGTCCTTAGGAGTTCGCGTTTTATCATAAATGGCGCTTTTCTTACAGGGAATTGAACGATGTTCGAAAAATATAGTAAACAGTTTATGAAAGATGGAGAAAAAATGTGCGGTGGTGGAATTCCGATCTACTTTACGTGCGCTTTCACCCAAAATTTTTTTTATCACAAAAAGTGCAGACCTGCCAAGTTGTTCCTGATTTTCTTTTGAGATGCCATAGCCACTACGACAGATAATCACGTGCATACCATTTTCTTGTTTTCGTTTCAGATATTGAAGTCGGCTTATTCCTACTTCACGCTACTCCAATCAGTGGCTTCTAAGGCGAATATGTAGAATGATGAAACAGGATTGTGACAAATTACGGTTGGCATTCAAATAGTTTTGACTTATTAAAAGTTTGTTATTTCGTTTATTGTTTTCTCCTCCCATTCACATGATCATCAATAACAAAGGTATTGCGATTATGTAGGATTAGCTTTTGAGCCTCCTTCAAGCTTGGAATATGAAGAATTTGAAGAAGAAGATGGAAGAATGATGAAAGACCAGATGTCAGTGGTAACCAAGGGAAAAAAATAAGACAGGAAATGGTAAGATACAAGAATAAATAATTTCGTACAAGTTTTCAAAAAATAGTAACTTGCATTTGAATTTTGTGCCAGCTGCGTTCGCAATCAGCAGGTTAGTATGGTGACATAATTTATTCCGCAGAAGTAAGATGGCTTAGTTGAGGCCAAACGTTGAAAAGATTTTATGATGTGATTAATGAAATTGAATTATTCATGGTGTCTAATGTGATGGATATGGTTAGTTGGCCCTTCCCGATTTTAGAATCCGTCGCCTTGGGAGATGAATCAGACGTTTTCAAGCGTCTTTGACATTCTCTGAGCGTGGTGGGCATTAACTATTACCGCAT
Organism: Creontiades dilutus; assembly: GCA_031894815.1. NCBI lineage: Eukaryota > Metazoa > Arthropoda > Insecta > Hemiptera > Miridae > Creontiades > Creontiades dilutus. The sequence continues at coordinate 1,885,011 of JAVIWC010001773.1, read as the reverse complement.
CCACCTCAATGGAAGGGGCAATTATACCATTTCATCACCTCACACTAACGAAAAAGTTATTCCGGAATTTGACGATGAGATTAGCGAATTCTGGATTTGGTGTTTTTAGTGGATTTGGCCGGTCATTGCGGATTAAGCGGATTAAATATGCGTCTTCAAGGTCAAAACCAATTCATTAGTAATATGTACCGAAATACAACTGAGTTCCAAATGGAACTGGAGTTATAGCAAAATCAAATTAAGGAGAATAATTTTACACACTTCCAAATGTTGGCTAAACATAACGTGATGAACAGTGAAAAACATGTAGTCTTGCTTTCTGATTTGATAGAGGAATTGAAAACAGGTTTAAGATCTTCGAAAAAATGATCAACTTTTTTGTTTATTTGCGACTCCTTTCTCAGTTGACTGACATTTGTAACCTGGAAAGTTTCAAATGGAATGCATAGGGCTGCAATGTGAAATCCAACTCAAAGACAAATTGATTGTCTCTCTTCACTAGATTTTTATAAGGTCTATCAGCCTAGAGACAAATATCCGACACTTCACACTCATGCATTATTCACGGCATCGCTTTTCGGCAGCACATATATTTGTGAACAATCATTTTCATGAATGAAGCATACGAAATCAAAAATCGAAGTAAAATAGTGATGCACATTTTGAGAATTCTTAAGGAATCGCAACTACTTCCATTGAACTCAATATTGCACGCAAGTGACACTAATAAACTGATTCCTCAGTCTAAAATTGTGATGATAGGTTAATTCTAAATCTTTGGTTTTTTGCTGAAGAAAATTCTTCAAATGTAACTTTTTAAAAAAACCTAAATTGACTAACTTCTTAGTTGACCGTTTTGATGGATATTCATCCGTATCGAATTCTAATCGCCCAATCTTCCGTTTACTCCAAAATTGCCATACCTTCTCGAACTTTAACTCATATCTCACAAAAATTCGCTGATTCGTTCTATTAAACTGTTGCGAAAGATTAAACAAGAATTACGCAGCGATTATTGCCGTGACCTGATCTCATCCGAGGTTAATCGCCGTGGAAGATGACCCACCTGAAAGTTGAAACATCCATCAAAGAACAGAAACGCTTATATCACGGTTAATGTTGAATAAAGTCATCTTACGAATTAGTTGGCCGATCATTTTCGGACCAGGGGTGGTGGGGTTTTGATTTTGAAAACAATGGCCACCCACTCCAAAATCCGCGAGGTCCGAGTGCAGAGTCGACACGGATCGCCACTCTCGCATTATGCGATCCGACGTCGTATCGTCCGCACAAGTTCATTGGCTGATCGCTCTCTCGGCCGATCAGTTGTGTCGTTGACAGAAATCGGTTACTTTGAAAGGACGAACCGCTCGGGAACCGATTTGAATTCGAAGCCGATTTTCGAACGTGGATAATGCGGGAGGTCGGAACGAGGTTCGGTGACGTAGCGATGGTCGTCTGTTTTTCCTTCGTGTGGAACGTGAAACCCTCCGCCGGATTGAGGGGTTGGGTGTATTTTCCGGATTGTAAGTAAATGTTTTCAATTCGTCAGTCAACTAGTATATAACTAACTGGAAAAGGTCATTTATCTCCTAACTACGGTACTACCGATACGAGCCCTTGGCTGGCGTAATGGGTTCGGAAAACTTGAAGAATTTTCATTAGATTTTCCTTGCTGCGAAATGAACTTTTGAGATAAAAATCATGAAAGTTGAAATTGGGAGGAATGGACTACGAATGCAAGAATATTTTCGTTCCCGTTTTTATGGTGTCGTTTTTATGAAGCAAGGCTTCAACAATAGAGAGACGCCTATTATAATTGATCTAGGGGGTGTGAGACGACTCAAATATGAGAAAAACTTTGCAAAATAGTATACGGATAGCAATACTACGAGGACCGGTGGACAGCTTTCTGCTTGCACTCGGAAAATAAGAGCTCGAATAGGACGACAGAAATTTAACGAGGTAAAATAAAAATACAGGCAAAAAGAATTCTTCCACTTGCTCTGACCTGCTACAAAATCGAATTGAAGCTTGGGATACAGCGTTACGGTCTACTTTATTCTTATAGTACCCAACATTCTCGGAGGGCTGCCGCCATCCACACTCAGTCCCCCTGTTGAACACAACCCTCCCGATTTTTGCTTCCGAGTCTGCGAAGCAGAGGAAGCCTTGTGTTCACTTTCCGGGGGGCAAAAAATGTTTGTTGTCCGTATTCGAAATTTCCACTCGCATTTTGAGGTTCATAGCCTATTGAACAAATTTGGATCCGTGTCTGTCGGTCTGTCTGTCCGCATTTCCTTGTTACAGCCATAAGATCCACAGTTTTGAATGAATTTAGCTCATCTTTTGAGGGACTATGCGGATAAGGCCTCTTGAGGTCCATCATCTGATTACAATCAGCGGTACGCTTTGCGCATGCGCTAACATGAAATTCTTGAAACAGGTATAACATTCAATTTAGCTCATATGATAAAGGATGTAACGAGGAAGCTGCTGCGCTATCTCCTTGGCAGTGTATTTCAGAAGGTGATCGAACGGATGACCTTACAAGAACCCTAGTAGTCTCATTTGATTCATGGACCTTATTTCTACCGGACTCAAACAATAAGTCACTCTCTATTACTTCAAAAGTTGTTGAGATTTCAATTTTTCAATGTTTCAACACTTAAATACCAAGTTTTTAATGAATCATGATGCCGATACAGGAGGATCATGTCGCCTTACATGTGGTTTTTGACCAAAATTTCGTTACGTTTGGTCCAGCAGTTTTGAAGTCTGATCGAAGTGCAGGGGACGGAGGATTTTTTAAAATTTGAATTTGGTTTATTACTTTTGATAGTGAATCTTCGTAATCGAGCAAGAAAAAAAAGTTAACCCCCCTCTCCCCCTCCTCTCAAAGTTCGGCTTACATACGTCGATTTCAATAACACAGCCCCACAAAAGAAAGTCAAGATCCATAAAGTGGACTAGGGTATCCCTATGTCTTTTTCGATGCCGAATTCGAATCCAAGGTCCAAAAAATCCCCTGACCCCCAAAAATTTTGAGCTATGCCCAAAAAACTACCCTTAAATTGGGGTCAGAACCTCCTTTTTGCGTTATGAGATCGGGACGAACTACGACATCTTTTTAAGTGAATTTCTACATTTTTTTAAACTTCAGACAAGGAGAGTACTTGGGGAAACTAGCTCCCCCTCAATCACCCCCCGCCACCCCCTTCTAGGGGTTGAAATTTGAGTTCTCACGCCAAGTCGAGTGGGGTATGGATTTCTGTGTTTTTGGGGTTCCTGAGATCGAATTTGAACTTCCAAGAGTCCGTAGACACCTCTTCTTCCCTTAATCACCCCCTCCGAGGGGTTGAAATTTGATTTTTCGCGCCAAGTCGAATAACTTTGTTGGAGTCTCCTCCAATGACTTTTAATTATTCTTGATCTCTTTTAATTATTCTCTTTTCTTGTGATTTCGAAAGAATTTCATTGGGGTATCAATAACGAACATTAAACAATGTTATTTGGCAACTTTTCGATATTTTGACTTTCGAATATTGCAGAGCCTTGATTTGTGCCTTTCGGGTTTACAGACAGATGCATCAGTCCCAACGAAACCCCATTTGTGATTTCGTTGCACAAGTTGCGTTAACCTTGGTCAAGTAGTTTCAGGGTCGGCGAAAGGAAGGATTTTTTAAATTCGATTTTCGGATTCTAGTCATCTTATGTAATTAAAACAATTAATTTGATGACGATTCTCTCTGACGATTACATAAATTCAATATTGAAAATGATAAACCAAAATCAACTCCGCTAAATTTATTATGCTCCTCACCGCGAATGTTTTTTACAGTTTATTCAAGTCAGGGGTATATCTCGGTTTCTTCCATGTTTACAGTGGTTTCGGCAGTATATAATTTATGGGCTATTCCACGAAATGTTACCCTTTTTCCGGAGCGAAAAAAAGATAGAGGAAATGTCTCCTATTTCAATTTTTGTTGTGATTTTCTCTTGAGGGTAAGGTGCCTAGCAAAGCCTTAAAAGGGGCACACAGGACATCCACTGGTTGTAGGGCAATGGCCAATCAAAGTTTTACAGCACCCAGATGAATGACCATCCAGCCAGATGAATGACTTAGAATATGGATTTTACTGTTGGAAGTAAGAAAAGCAACTTGAACGTTTTCGAAATATTTTATAACACAAATAACAACAAATCTTAGTAAAATTCTCAAATAAAAACATAAATAAATTCAAATTTGACGCCTAATTTTATTTCACTAAGTAAAGGAAGAAATAACTCCAGCTAAGCGTACAACGGGAAGATCGCGCTAGAAACACCTGGCTGGCGACAGTTCAAGTAGCACGGTCCATTTAAATATCCCAAGCTTCAACTCAGTTCACAACAGTCGGAAGCATTCTTGTTGCCTGTATTTTTATTTTATTTTGTTAGATTTCAGATGGATCCCAAGGTATCCCGAATGTACCTGAGAAGCATTAGCCCTCGATGTACAATATAATTTTCGCATTCCGGTGACCCGTCTAAGAGGGCTGTCTAATACCGAAATTATAGACATTTGTAAGAAGTTGACAATTTTCCTTGAATGACGTGATAATTTCATGAATGACGTATCTTGAATGTCATCTTGACATCAAAATTACATTATCACCTGTTGTCGACAGGTTCTTCATTTCAACAAGGACGTGAAAAAGTTGATTGACGGAAAAAAGAACGGGGTTCCTTAAAAAATTTAAATGTACTTTAGTTCATTATTACCCAATTTCTTTTGTGAAAATCAGTTTCTACATTTTTAATAGTGAACTCGTTTCTTGAAAAAAAAAAATGAAATTAGTAGCTTAATTCCTTTTTCTACCAGCATCTGGTGACGGTCATTTTATTCATCTAATTTGAACCTTAACTTCTCTGTCGCCTAAAAACTTGCTACTGCAGTGGCATTAATAATTTCCGAGTCGATAATTCAAACCATTACTTCATGGCCGTTTCACAGTTGACCAATGTTTTTCTAAGAAGTAAACATTTTAAAAACGTTAAATGGTCAAACGGTTAAAGAATGTTGAACAAAATATAAGCGCTTTATAAAGATTTAGGGACATGTTTCGAGATACACCAACGCCTTCAAAAAGTTAGTCGACACGTGTAGCGCTAATTTCACAGCGGATTGAACGATGGTACGATCGAGTAGAAATTGATATGGGATTGATTATAATCAATAATTATTGGACCGTTCTTTACCTACTACTTTGAAATTTTTAGTGCGATAGAACTTAAAGAACGTGACGAAATGATGTTTGGTGCATTTTAAGTCTGCGCGTGTGTATAATCTGGGTTGATTAGTGAGATAGGGAATACGTAGAAGACCATCTAAAGCCTAACCCACACAACCCCTGAGAATCGGGCGATTGTAGGCTGAGCCCAAGCCCTCCTCCTTCTCCCTAACCCGACCTTCATATCGAAATGTGTACTGAGCCTTTACCGTGTTCGGGTAATCACAAATACTCAAGACGTTGCGGTAAAGAAAGAGATTCTTAATAAAACAAACCAAAAGAAATACAAGGAGGTGAAAAATATTTTCCAAGAACGGTAAATGAAAAACGAGGTTTGATCCTACCTACTATGAATATCACGTTACTAGGTATCTCTTCTTAAACATCGATTAATGCAGGTACTATCGATTTCCAATAGTGGAAAGAGTGATTCAAAATTAGCATATGTCAATATTCAAAGTTAAAATGCTCATGCTACATCACTCCCCTCCCAATGACGACGTCCAGAAAGCGCACAAGTCTACCAGATCTTGTGTGATGAGGTGTAGTTGGCGTTGGAGTAGCTGGTGGCTGAGATCGTCTTGTCTGAGAGTAGTCATTCACAATCTCAGGTTGCGGTGAAGGCGGAGTTGTATGGTTTGGATGACGAAGTAGGAACGCTGGCTCAAGTCTGTCAGCAAACACAACGATATGGCGTCTAGCAATTGGATTTTGAAAGTTTTGTCCGATCGTTCAATGACTTTGTAGGGTCCTGTATAAGGTGGTGTGAATGGAGGTGCGAAAAAATGAGTTGATGTTTTAAGGTCCTTATGTCGGAAACATGTCTTAGCAGTGACACGGAATGCGGCAGGTCGGAACTGAGCCATAGCTTCAGTAAAACGACGAATGGCGTCCTCTGTGATAGGTGGATGATTGGAGCGAGAAAGGAAGTCACCTGGCAAGTCTTCTACTCTAATGCTTCTTCGATGGTGTAAACTATTCTATGAACCTGATCAGTGGTTGAATGTTGCTGGCGAAAACCCAAATGGGTGTTGTGGCAGCTTGCGTATGTGATTATCTGTAGCAATCGTTTATTGATAAGCTTTCCAAACAGCTAGGATATTACTGGCAGCAATGAAATGGGCTTGTAGGACGTTAGCTAGTCTGTTGGTTTCCCCGGTTTTGGGATCATAATTACATCGGCAATCTTCCACAACTGAGGGACGTAACGATGAAAGATGGCTGTGTCAATAATCTGAGTAATTTTTACAATCGCTCTTCTTGGGAGGTGTTTCAATACCTGACCAGTTATGAGGTCATATCCAGGAGCCATTTTAGGATTTATTTCCTGCTTAATTGTTATGACTACCTCCCGTACTTTGACAGGAGGTATACCCTTTAGGGGTTGTTCTGGAATATCGTCCAGTGATTCTTCATCTGGTGATGCGGGATTAGGTGTGAGATGTTTTCAACATGTTCAGCAAATGCATCAGCTCCAGACTGGTTGTCACGAGCCCATTCCCCAACAGGTTTTCTCACTGTAGGAGCATGAATGCGAGGCCTTTAGAGATACTTAGTTGTTATTGTAATGGGATGGTATTTCTACAATCAATTGTTGTCACGTAAATTCAGTTAAATGTCATTTGTTAATGGTTTGGTAAATTTTCATTTTGCTAGTTTCCCCACTTTTCGGCATAAGTCGTTTCTTTCTTCAGTTCTTAGATGATAACATTGTTTTATAATATCCAGAGAGACCAAAACCTCATTTTCTCAAAACAATGCACTTGATCACTTGTACCACCAACTTTTATACGCATTCATATACTAAGTATTTTAATTTATATTTTTTCCATCGCAGGTTTGGAAAGATAATAATTATGTTTATTGATTTCGACACCTATTTATACAGTGCCAACTTCCTTCTTCCGATTCGATAGTTATTTACGGAACTTACCTCTGATGAGACGAACCTATCATCGGTCATTATTCTTTCAATTCAGTTCTTGCAGAAACGACCATTCATTAAATTCGTTGTTATTCCAACGTTCAAAATTAGACTTTCCAGTCTTGTAGATTATGGTCGCGGTACTAGTGACAGCCATAAATCGATGATGTCATCATAGTTTCTCTCGTACGAATCATCTACATTCCCCACCGTCACGTTTGACGAAACAAAAGCTATAACAAGAAACGAAATCACATAAAAACGAAAATGTTTACACAACACGGAATATTACTGAAGACAGACTTGAAGCGGGAAGGGGAACCAACTATTCGGGGCCGTATTGTTCAAGTTCGCGCTTCCCTCCTAAACCATTGGGAAATGAGGTGATGCCTCAGAGTTGTCAACCTTCTCACAAATGTCTCGTATCTCTCTAGAAATTCTACTAATATCGAAAAAACGCTGCAAATTCTTTCACTGGGGTTTATTATTCAATGATTCATGATTTGAATTTCTACTAAGCTATGGAGTGTACGTGTTTCACAGGTGATGGAGCGATTATTGAATTTCAGGAGGCACACAAATATGATCAACTGATCAATCCAAATAGGTATTTTGGTTGAGAACTGATTTAAATGCTCTATGCATGTCTCCTGAAATTCAATAATCGTTCTATTACCTGTGCAACACGCACACTCCAAAGCTTAGTAGAAATTCAAATCATGAATACAAGCCAAATGAATGAAGTTGAATAATAAACCCCAGTGAGAAAATTTGAACCGTTTTTTTGAAGAGCGATTACAATTGACGTAGGGATGAGGCTGAGACACAGAAACAGCTATTTTAGAAGCAAAAAATGCAAGCGTTGATAATTAAAAATTTGAAGATACAACAGTTGTTGCCAGGGAACTTGGTATCAACAAATCTATTGATAAAGTTTATTGACAGCAAGCGAAACTGTCAATTTTCCCACAGAATTTTTGAACTCACTGGATTTGCCAGGCATGCCACAGTATTATTTACGATTGAAGGGTGCATCTCCAATTATCTTGCTTCGTAGTTTAAACCCGCAACGGCTGTGCAATGGTACGCGATTAGTCATTCTAAAATTGATAAAAAACGTAATGAAAAACGTTATTTTTAATGGCAAGTTCAAAAGTGACAATATATTCATACCACGATTCCTATCATACCTACAGATGTGCTAATTCAATTAAAACCAATTCAGTTTCCGATTAAATTGGCATTTGCAATGACAATGAACAAATCCTAAGGCCAAACGATGACATTTGTGGCTTAGATTAGAGTACACAATGTTTTTCACAAGGGCAATTGTACGTAGTGGGTAAACCAAGATTTTAAGAAACTAACTATAGTAACTGAAAATAATATTGTTTGCCGTTAGTCATTTTTATATTCCCTTATCTTTCGTAGCGCTCCATGCTCATTTCACGCATATACCACTCTAGAATTTATCTACAAATTTAAAATAATTTATAAAGCAAAACTAACGTTTGCCGGGTCAGCTACTTCTTACATATAGTCTCTTAGGGTTGATTGATCAAGACGTTGCCACATCCCGGATCGATGTTGGATTTTTGAGCCGAATTTCGTAAACTTTTTCTATTACTTTTGGAGAAGCTACGAACGGTTTACAGCGGACGGAAGGATTTTTTTTTTCAACTCGATTTTTGAAATCTACGTCTCTTGAAAGGCAAACAACAAATTGGGTAAAAATTGATTTTTTCTCAACTATTCCAAAGGTTCATTATTTAAAATAATAAACCGAAAATCAGCCCACCAACTTTCGAGTCCCACGTCACAGAATCTATTCATAGAACAAAGCTCCGTAATTTAGCTTTTTATTTGACAATAACTGCAACTATTTATTCAAAATTAGCCAATTAGACAAGGCGTCATACTGTTGTTATTGTTCTAGGATCGTTACCTTACGAATTAGCGCTTTCGTTCATTAAGGTGAGGGAAATCAACCGAATTTTCGCTCTGAACGATTTCCAGTCCTATCTTTCTTGACACGCTCGAGTTGTTTTATACTGCTCCGTAAGATTCTAAAAGGCTGCAGAAGTTGAAGGTGTCCACCAATCGGAGAATAACGAGAATCAGATTAATCTGCTCTGCGATATGGAATAACAGTGATATCATTTATGTGTTTCTCGACGATAATTTTGTTTCTTGAATTATCGTCTGAGTTTTAATGGTTCTCAATAAAGAGGAGGAAAGTAAATTAAATGTTTTCTTGTGCTAATAACAAACGTTACCCAGAAGTGTACCATTTCTGTACTAATTATTCTTTGTATTTTCTTGACTTTTGTTTTTTTATTATTATTTTCAACTATGAAACTTTGTAAATTTGAAGATACATTTCAACTACCACAAATTTGTGTCTTATGTTTTAAAAGGTGCACAATCTAGAACTCAAATTAAAATACCCTGTAAATTATTACACACAAATTTTTATTTATGCAATCCCTGCTACGTAAATCACTCATCCGTTTATTAGATAGCCTGTGATACATTATCTAAACTTGGGGCTTCCATATCTTGTCTTGTCCCTTCTAGATTACTTAAAAATAGCTCCTTTTGTACTTGAATTCCAAATATATCGATTAGGTGTGTGCTGGATATGGTTAGTTGGTCCTTCCCTATTTTAGAGTCCGTCGCCTTGGGAGATAAATCAGACGTTTTCAAGCATCCTCTGAGCGTGGCGGGCATTACCGCATCCAGCTCAATGGAAGGGGCAACTATGCCATTCCGTCACCTCACAGGTGACTAATTAGCCATAAGGGCTCTTCAGCTGATCAGTGATCAGTGTCTACCCGAACCTAGTTGACTTCAAGAAATACCAAAGATGAAAGGCTGACTTCTTCATCAGCCTTCATATCCACTTACACCATGAAAGAATAGAATATAGAAATGGAATGGAAATAGATATCCGCCTCAGAAAAAAATTGGATCAAAGCAAGTCGCCTTACCAACCCATTATTTCAGTGTCTTAGGGTTTTTCTTCACTCCCTACAATGTTTTGAAAAGTTGCCCCCAACTGGCGGGAAAGGGTATTCGTGAAGTTGCTTCTGTTCTGTTGACATCCCTTATTCAAGATGGTCCGAACGCCGGTGGTAGGATTTCGCCTAGACGTTCCTAGTCAGTTCTACCGGGAAAACCACCCCTGGAGGCAGCTGTGTAGGTTTTTTTAACTCTCACTCCCTACTCCAGTAACATTCTGACTGTAGCAAGTGAAACTTGATCGCACTAGTTGACAATTAGTGTTCTTGTTGGAAGTTCGTTGACAACATTTTGAACAACCAGTTTCAATTGATCTGTGGCCTGTAAAGGCAGTGAAAGGCTTTAACCTCACTCCCTACTATTTCACTCTCTTCAATATTCATAGCCACATAAATTGTAGGGAGTGAGATCTGCTGGTAGTAAGTTGGCACAATTTGGCATGGAAGCCTTAGTATTTACTGTGAGTAGCTAAAATTAAGCTAATTTGTGCTGTTCCATTCACCTAAATTGAAAGACTTGAGCGACGATTACCAGCGAGGTTGGAGGCTCAAGAGGGGAAAAAATAGTAGTCCAGTAGTAGTCTAGTAGTTGTGCACTTGTGTGGTCCCTACACAAGTTAATTTTTTCAAAATGGCGTATCTGCAGTACTGTTCAAGATTATGAGTGCTCACTTGGGTAGCATACCGAGAGAACCACGGTGATTGATTAGGAACAAGAAAATTGATCACGTTTCAATTTTTTTTTTTTAGAAAAGTCAATAAGTACTCAAATGTGACCGAAATTTTGAAATGACCCATGCTAGACATAGTCAGTGGCACATTATTTAACTTGGCGCCGATTGTCTTCTCCAATCTAGGTGCCGTAAAAAGGGCCCAATTTATAATTATGCACATTGAATAGATCAGAGCAGAAAAAGCCCTCGGGCTCACTTACTCCATGTTATCAATAAGATTCATTAGATTCATTAGATAAAGTCAAATTTACTCTAATGGCTCCTGACCAAGAACTAATTGGCGGATGTGTTGCTTGGAATGATAATTGAACAATTTTCTTGAATATTTATTCATCACCCTAATTAGGTACGAATTGAAAAGTGCTTTATACTTTGCTAATATTGTTTTACTGTGCTCCATTACTTTGTTTTATTGAACCAATGATTTCAACAGTTAATAACACTAGAAAATTTCTTTCATAGCTTGTTTTTCATTGTCCATCGGTAAGAAACAAATTATCTGGCAGGAGTAAAAAAATACTCCTCGTTGGCATATCCCGTTTAGTTCAGAGTGCTATCATGTTAGCATTCTAGGGTTAATTTGTACGAGAACATTCACATTCGTGTTGACATTCTTTTTCTGAACTCATTTGATTCTTTGAAAGCACGCCAACAAGTAAGGAAAATTAAGACAACAATTTTCCTGCCCTAGCGACCCAAAATATAATTTTTTACTCAAGTGTCAATAACTTCCGTTAAATAGTTAAAGAAGGCTGACGGACGGATATTATTTTATTCGACATTCAGATGCAACATAACGTCAAACGTTAAAGAACACGTTTGAGGGAGGTTAGAATTGTTTTTTCTTGATAGATTACAAAAATCATTATTGCTAATAATAAACCAAAATTTGGTTAGGTACAACGTTTGGAGAGCGAGGTTGAAGTTTATGAAAAAAGTTTTATTACTGCTTTCTAGAAGTCATAAAAACTAAAGGTGTTAATATTGTTCGTAAGTAAGCTGGTCTCCTCTACCATTATTAAAGTAATTAAAGTTGATTATTTATTGAATGACACAGATTGTCGCATAAAATGTTATGGTCCTCATTGTTAATGTCCATTACGAATTTCAGAGCCACCTCCGAATTCCTAAGGTAACATCTTATGCAAAATGAGTAGCTGACTTCACTGATCGGCTTTGCTTGGCTATAGACAGAATCCCAAAATTGTTCAGAATGTCGTAGAACGCTAAAAGCAAATGGAAAGCTATGTATTTGTACTACTTCCCATTTTCTTTTATAAAACCACTACCTTCAGCTGGATAAAGATTACATAAAATGTCAGTAATGTCATAGATACAGTACAGGATGTATTACGATTTTTTTTTAATTAATCGTTTTGTACAGTACAAACCCACATTTATCCGCTTGAAAACGACCAATTTTTCATTTTCTGAACGCGTTTTCGGATTCATTGCTAAATTGGCCACGGGTCTAACGTATTTTCATAATCGAAAACAAATTTTTAAGGACCTTAATTGCAGTCAAACGTTCAACATTAAAACAAAATTTAAAAAAGAAGCTTTTGAGAATACTCGAACATGCATTCCTTGCTTGGTGTGTGGTGGTAGTTACTAATGTATTATTCTCGATTTACTAGCTCCAACTCAAGCAGAGTGGATAATTAGTTGATCTGACTAATCTATTGATGAACAGAGCATCAGCTCATGAGGGTATAGGCTTTTACCTTCCGTCTCGACCGCAAATTCAAAATTTCCTATGTTTGTTGGATAACAAGACTTTCGCGAACAAAAACATAAATTAAAATCAGATGGTAATAATGAACGTACCACGTTTTATTACTATTACCCCTTCCATTGACTCCTTCCATAATTAAATATGAATGTTCTGAAATTTTTGAGGTGATGGAATGGTATAGTTTCCACTTCCATTGAGCTCGTTGCGATAATAATGCTCCGCCACGCTCGGCGGATGACCCCGACGCTTGAAAACGTCTTATTCAACTCTCAAGGTCTATCTGACAGCCAAGCAGCACTAAAGGCTATTTCTGCCTTCTCAGTAACTTCCATGCTGACTTGGAGTAGCCTCAACCCCCTCAAGGCTGCGGCCCAGGGCTACATACCGATGTTGCTATGAGTACCGGGTCATGAGTAGGGAAGGTCAATCGATTTTCCATTTTTCTAAAAATCGATGTTTTCTTGTAGAAACATCAATGTTTAGAATCGATGTTTGTGCATACAATAAAATCGAGAATCGATACTTTTTTTTCTGCAATCGGGGTTTTTCATAAAAGCGATTTTATGCTAATTTCGTTAATTATTGTTCTTGTACCTTGTTGAAACATTTTCTCCCTCCTAAGAGACAGGCAATCAGTAAAAAAAAGTATGAATTTTTGAATGGATTCTGAATTGGCTATGAAGAATCGATTCTAAAGAATCGTTCTGAGAAGATTCGGGTTTGCGTTTTACGAGTGATAATTTCATCAACACAATAAAACACATTCAAATTACCAAGAGTCATATAATTCAACAGGCTCAGAAATGGGCGGACAAAACGTGTAGAGAATACTGGAACAACACTCCTAAGCAGTGGCAAGCCAAGCGGTTTCTTTCTATTTCAAGGAAATGCGCAAAAGCCCTCCTATCATTGAGGAGCGAAGACTTTCGCAAACTTGTGGGTCTTATTACTGTCCACTGCCCCCTAAGGTACCACCTAAACAAAATGGGTAAAGTAAAGTAAGTAAACAAGGAATTTCACCTTGGATTTTCGTCCGACTACCCGGAGGTGTGTCTAGAGAGGATCGGAACTAGGTCTGACGATTTCGCTGGTGGCTTTCCATTGCCTCACGCCCCTGGGTTGGGAGCGATTCAGATTCACGTGATAAGGAGATCAGAGGTGAACTGTCTAACGACAGGACAGGTATACAACGCTTGATAGGATTTTGGCCCTAATCATTAGTGCCTGCCGGATTCGAACTGGGCTAATCAGTAGGTACTCCCACTGAAAGCAAGACGTCAGTAATGACATGAGACAAAATGAATTCAGTAAATGATACAAGCAACCCCCACCTAAACGGAATGGGTAAGGCCAGGACAGTAGAAAACGGCTCTGCTTCAAAGAGGCGGAAACAGCAGAACACATCCTTTGTAACTGTCCATCTGTTGCATAAACTAGATTCCGGCATTTCGGGAAGAGTGCCCTAACACCCACTGATATTGCCTTGGAAACGCATGAAAACCTCCTACACTTTGTCAATGAAGAGGTTATTAAAAAGGTTTTGAATTAAAATGGAGACAGCGTCACAATAGATCCTTGTGGTTTCAGTGACTAGGGGCTCCTTCCATCCCTTATAGGAAAAAAACTCCCAAGGTGACGGATTCAAGAATCAGGAAGGGCCAACTAACCATATCCATTATACTCCCAGGGCTCTGAGAGAAGCCGGGAGGGATAATGGGGCTTGAATGGAAAATTGACAATTTACAAACTGACCATAATTGAGGGCATACAGCCAAAGGGGAAATGCGAGTGAATGGGCGTGACAGGATTATAGATAATAGAAAATTAAAAGATAGGGCCAGTGATTGTAACCACGCTCTGTGACCATGTGAGGTGATGGAATGGAATAGTTGCCCCTTCTATTGAGATGAATGCGGTAATGCCCGCCAAGCGTAGTTCATCTCCAAAGGCGACGGATTCTAAAATCGGGAAGGGCCAACTAACCATATCCATCACAGCTTTGTTTCAAAACTGGACCAATGTTCCTAAACGAACAAAAAAAGAAGGAAGAAAATGGGCTGCATAAGCCGTGAGACAGTGCTTAAACGGATTGCCTATTACCACAGAAAATAGAGTGAACCAGAAGCGGTAAGAGTCAGGAGGTGGGTGGCACCGACCTGAAGTGTTGTTCTTGCTGAAGTGTTCGCAATAGCGAAAAATCGCTGATTCTGAATGGGCAGGTTTCGTTTCTTACTATTAGAAGTGATTATAGTTTCGTTCCTTTCTATAATATTATCGAGTGTATAATTGAAACATGCCTTGCTGCGCCACATTTGGATGTAGCACGAAGGAATGTGACAAAACAGCTGTTCCTCCCATAACTCTCCACGGGGAAATGTCTATCTAGTAATTATAATAATGAGAAATTAATTACCTACATACAGTTATAATTTGATGTGATTAATTACTATTCATCCTTCCACGGTTACTATCGACGTGCCTCGTGTTGCCCGAAATTTATAGTTAGACCCAACACCCGTGAACTTCTGATAACGTCCTCACTTAAATTCTCATTGTTGACAGATTTCCTTCAGGAGAAAATTGAAACAAACACGTAAATGTCGAAGTATTGAGCGTCAGTGACAGCGGTGATATACGTAGACTGAAAAGGACCAAACCCATGGATCTAGTTACAGCTCAGTGAAGTGATGTGATGAGTGGTTGTAGGTAGTGATATATTTGCCACAAAACGCTAATATAATTGATCAAATGAAGTTACTAGATGTGTATACAGTTGTAACAATAAAAATTATTTGTTTTTTTAAACTTTTTATTTCGGATTCGATCTTGACCTTGAATGGTCTGAAATGGGTTAGCATTCAGTAATTCGTTTTACCGTGTTTGGGCTTTTCCATACCCCCGCTGGATCAATTCTTACAGGCGTCCCTCTACTGAAAAACTCTTGCTTCAGAAGGACATCCTGAAAAGTATAGTCACCTTGAGAACTATGCTGAAATCAATCCAGAACTATTTCAATACAGATCAAATCAATTCAATCAAACCAATCAAAGTTGTCCAGAAAGTAGTAAAATACTAACAGATTTCTAGGAATTTTGGTTTTTTAG
The DNA here is from genome assembly GCA_031894815.1 of Creontiades dilutus. Lineage (NCBI taxonomy): Eukaryota > Metazoa > Arthropoda > Insecta > Hemiptera > Miridae > Creontiades > Creontiades dilutus. Next base: position 1,869,221 of record JAVIWC010001773.1, on the reverse strand, counting down.
GTACGAAACACCAAATGTTTCACTTCGTGTAAAAATACAAAGCTTCCTTAATTTCGATTGTTGGAATGTGAAAGAGATTAAATAACTGCCTTTTTTTAATTAACATCTTAGAAGAATTTTGATCATTATCATATAAGAGTCCATTTAAGAAATAACGGGTTTTGTATTTATCGAAATTTTCTATTTTTTGCAGGTCCGAATAATGATGATAATCTACAAATATGCACCAGCTACGGATGTAGTGGATCATCTACGGCGCTCGGAACTGGGCAAGCAGGGCTTAATCAGTTATCTCAAGTTACTGATGGCAGGGAGCAACTACTGTTACAGCCAGTGTTGGGGTACAATCAGCTTCAACAGCAGTTTCCGGAAGTGCAGAAAAATGACAATGCCGTCCGACAACCTCAAATAGTTGACGGTAGTGAGCAATTTCAACAAATAGGAAACAATGCCAATATTCAAATTCCTCTGGCATATCAGGGGTTTGACGGAGGGGATAGTCCGCGGGTCATGAATGATCTCCTAGGTGGTATGTACTCACAGGGAACATGGAACCAGCCTTTCAGTATTCAGCAGTCACAAATCAATCAGTATATTCAACCTGATAATCAGTTTGCTGAATCTTTTTACCCATATGGTACATTAGGGGAGAGAAATGCAAGGCAACCATTAGCTGGTATTTACTCTCAGGGATTAGGTGGTCACTCTTTCGCTTTCCCGATTCCTCAAAAGAATCAGAACAGAGAGGACAGGAGGAGGATGAAGAGGCAGGTCTCTGATGCTCCACAAGTTAACTTATTTAACATGGTTTCCCAGGGACTGGGAGCCCAACCTTACAGTACTCAGCAGCCCGAAATGAATCAATATACTCAACCTGTGAATGGTTTTCAAGAATCACTCTATCCATACAGGACTGGCATGTATTCCCAGGGATTAGGTGGTCAGTATAATGCTCAATTGGCTCAAACGAATGATTTGCACCAAGACCAACATCAAGTAACTGATAGCAGAGGGCAATTTCAACAAGTAGAAAACGAGGATGCTTTCCCAATTCCTCAAGAGTATAAGAACAAAGAGGACAGGATTAGGATGAAGAGACAGGTCTCTGATGCCTCACAAGTTAACTTATATAACATGGTTTCCCAGGGACTGGTAGCCCAACCTTACAGTACTCAGCAGGCTCAAATAAATCAATTTACTCAATCTCCGAATGGTTTTCAAGAATCACCTTATCCATACAGGGCTGGCATATATTCCCAGGGGTTAGGTGGCCAGTCATACGATTCTCAACAAGAGGGAATGAGCGGCTTACTTCAACGCCAACTTAAAGCAGGTGAGAGCAGAAGCCAATTCCAGCAAATAGGAAACGAGGATGCTTTCCCGATTCCTCAAGAGTATAATAACAAAGAGGACACGATTAGGATGAAGAGACAGGTCTCTGATGCCTCACAAGTTAACTTATATAACATGGTTTCCCAGGGACTGGGAGCCCAACCTTACAATACTCAGCAGCCCCAAATGAGTCAATATACTCAACCTGTGAATGGTTTTCAAGAATCCCTCTATCCATACAGGACTGGCATGTATTCCCAGGAATTAGGTGGTCAGTATAATGCTCAATTGGCTCAAACGAATGGTTTGCACCAAGACCAACATCAAGTAACTGATAGTAGAGGGCAATTTCAACAAGTAGGAAACGAGGATGCTTTTCCATTTCCTCAAGAGTATAAGAACAAAGAGGACAGGATTAGGATGAAGAGACAGGTCTCTGATGCCTCACAAGTTAACTTATATAACATGGTTTCCCAGGGACTGGGAGCCCAACCTTACAGTACTCAGCAGCCCGAAATGAATCAATATACTCAACCTGTGAATGATTTTCAAGAATCACTTTATCCGTACAGGACTGGCATGTATTCCCAGGGATTAGGTGGTCAGTCATACGATGTTCAACAGGAACTATTGAATGGTTTGTATTACGGCCAACATCCAGCATCTGAGAGCATAAATCAATTTCAGAAAACAGGGAACAATGCTGGTATTCCGATTCCTCGCAAGGATCAGAGCACAGAGAACAGGAGGAGGATGAAGAGACAGGTTTCTGATTCCTCACAATTTAACCCATACATCACGTTTTCCCAGGGATTAGGACCTCAGCCTTACAGTTTTCAACAGCCCCAAATGAGCCAATTTACTCAACCTATGAATAACTTCCAGGATTGTCTTTATCCATACAGGGGATTCCAAGAAAATAATGCAATGCAGTCACTAACTGGCATGTATTCTCAGCTGATAGATGCTCAGTCTCATAATGCTCAAATGGCACAACCAAACCCTTTTTTTGAACTTGCCAATATATTCCAGGAATGCTGTTCTTCATATAGTCCATATGCTGATATAAGTCAGATGCAGGTCCTTAATGCTCAGATGATGTCAAATCAGCAGTATGGTGTTCAGCAGTCTCAAACAAATCCATTTATCGAACCTGTGGTTTCATTACCAGAATCGCTGTACACATACCCGTCATTTCCTGAGAGAAACGTTTTGCACCAGGTTCAATCCAATCAATATGCAACGTCGCGAAGTCAGTTGTCTGACCTTTTGAGTTACGCATCACCCTATTCGTCTTTTGGGTTCCCAAATATGTGTAGTTATGGAAACCCTTGCTTTACAAATCAATACGATCAGATGAATAGGTTTTCAGGAGGCTTAGATTTACAACAGAGTACATGCTGCTTCCCTTATCCATACACTGAAGACTCCTGCCGTTGTTTTCCATCGTGTACCATCGATTGTCTACAGGGAGAACCCATGACGTCGATGATAGCACCTCTGCCAGCGTTTCAGCCAGGTCTCCAGTGGATGAGTTACGACCAATTAAAAGGTCGCCTTGCTGAATATATTGGAAAAGATCTGTCAACGTCGCATCGAAGTTTAAATAAGCCTCAAATCCCACAAAATCCACCTTCAACCTCGACTGAGACTTTAGTTAGACCAAGCACCGCCAGAACAGTGGCTCGAGGATTGGACATTGAACCAATTGTGAATACTTCTGTTCCACCTCGTTTCTCTGGACCTACTGGACTATCTACAGCAGCTACTGAGCGGTCTCCAACAGCAGAAGTGTCTGCTGTTCAGGCGCCAGAACCACCGGCACCATCGTCAATTCAACCATCAGAACCTGCAACTACTTCTACACCTCCTGCTATTTCCGTACCAGCACCACCCACCGAGTCTCCATTATCACCAGAGCTTACGGTAACACCAGAAACCATCCCAGCCAGCATAATTGAGCCAGCAATGACACCAGCAACAGTGATTGCAAAACCCATCAAAGCTTCGAGAAGTTTATTGGACGATCACTGAGCCTCGTTAGCACTTGAACTGGTGTTTGGGTGTGGTCGAATTTACCAAAACTGGCAACCCCCACCAGACGGGGGTATATACTCGATCGAAATTGAGAACTCTACCAGGAGAATTAGGCTTCACGTCCCACCTGTTGGATGCAATGTGATGTAAATGAACAGTCAACAGTTACGTTGGAATGCACAAGATCCTAATACATTTAGCAGTTGTTTAAGTGACGCAAAAACATAAAATATAATTAAGGACAGCTCTAAGGAAATGTATTGCGTAAATACGCTTTATGCTCAGCAGTTTAGGTGATATCTAGCCGACATCAATCACCCACCGTCAAATTGGTACAGCGTGTCTGTATGAGAACAGGAAGGTTTCAGGTAGCTGTACATTATTTAATATTGCCCTTACAGTATTACAGTTGGTCTCATTTTGAATTTTTCAAAGTTTTTTTTTTTTTACATTTGCCTTGCGTAATTATTATTGATTTGGTTCTTTCGAAACTCAACTGTCAACAAGAAGGAGTGTGTATCGATCATCTAATTAATCGGAACAATGGTTGTTTTATTTCTGAAACCTATTATTTTCTAATCGATTTTATTATCACTAGATTAATTGGTAATCGATGAAGGGCCGGTTTCACCAGTAATCGCCGTGTATTCAATGAACCGAAGATCTCAGGTGTTTAACAACGATGTTCGGTTCCACCAACTCTGGTTCAGGCAAATCAACGATCAAACGCGGTTCATCAACGATCAACCGAACTAGCGTGTTTAGCGTCTCAGCTATTTTACTGTGTTACTTTTCTTTGTGTTTTCACATTATTATTATTTTTTTTATTTATTTGGCAAATCAACGATCAAATACGCGGTTCATCAACGATCAACCGAACTAGCGTGTTTAGCGTCTCAATTATTTTACTGTGTTACTTTTCTTTGTGCTATGTCTCATTTTTTGTTGTTATTTGTTTTTTTGTTAATTTTAAGTTTTGTTAGTGTTTTCCTGCCTAATGGGGCATTAGTGTTATTGGTAATTTTGTTTAATTTGTGATGGAAAATTATCCACGGAGGCTGGGTTAGAGATTTGAGAGGTACTTGACGACTAGTTCGACGCAGATTTTACTGTTGGTTCACGATGGATTAGAGGGAGAATGGAGGATTTTTACCTTGGCGATATTAATTCGTGACGAGGCGCTACTCTAAATTTTTGCATACGCAACCCCCCCCCCCCCCCTTCCCCATGCAATATACACAGAACAACAACAATACCACAGAAGCAACAATATATACAGAAAACAAGGATTAAAGCAAGTGAAGTATGTTGTAGAATGAACCAAGCAGTAATCGAACAAAAACGGGAATAGAGAGAAAATTGAGCTTTTGTTGGGTACATTATCACTGTCATCTCATTCTCACCCTCATTTTGCGGTTGAGTGCCTCCTTTATATCGAATAAATCAACGTTTAAACTTTAAATTGACGTTTCAGGGGTAACAGTACAACCTCACTGCAATGCTGACTCTCGTTTGTCCTGCAATCATCATGCAAATCTCTGATTCAGTAACACAATCTGCTTTAACCAAGGGTGGGGATTTCTGGTGAAACCGTCCCTAAATATATTTGATTATTTCAGTATCTGGTTTTTTCTTACAAGTTACTAAAAAAAAGTCTTTTGAGTAACATTAAGATGTCCCTTACCGATTAGGTTTTTGTGGCTCATTAAAGGGAGCGTTCAGATCATGAGTAACACTATTATTGTTTTTATTTGTCATTTTGTTAGCCTTAATCTAAACTTTATAGGTTATCCACCAGGAAGCGGGGTGTTGTTTCACGAAGGCTGGAATTTTTGTATATTCATTTATTCATTCTTTTTCCTGAAGTTTCGGAGTGGTAAAACACTCCATCATCAGGGGATCCAGGGGACAACATTTAATTCAATATTATTTATAATAACCACAGGGTTTTACATTATAATATTAATACTCCTAAGAATAAGTTACCTTTCTTAAATACTTACAGTTTCTTTTGGACATACATACACGTCATAATAATAATAATAATAACAATAATGACGTGGACTAGGCTGAAAAAAAGCGAAAATGAATGTTGGGAGTGCCTAGGTAACATAGCGTCTTATGAAATCGATATTATTCGATAGTAAAAATTGACAAAAGCGAAAAGTTGGGTGAACGTTAGGAAAGAGACAAAAATCATTCATGTTCGGACACACTTGATCAAATGTATCTTCACCCCCTTTTTTCGAATTGTAGTTTGGAACAATATCAGGTTCGCCTGAAATGGGAACGACAGAATCGTGAGCTGCTCGTGTGAAACCAAGGTGACCATTTTTTTTCGGGCTTGTTCGAAACTGCAGTAATATTTTTATTGAATAAAAGCAAACTTGTTGTTTCGCCCCTTACATAGAATTTAGGGTTTGTGAAATCAGCTGGCAGCTCCCTTTTATTTTGCCGTATTGTGCCAATCATAGTCAAGCGATGTTCAGTGGAAAAAAATTGCTGAAAAAGAAAAGAAAAAACTGAGCGAAATAAACGTTATTTCGCGTGAAAATTGATCTGGATTTACGTAATGTAAATACATGAAATAGGAGCATGTTACCACCAACACAGGTCGGCTTCTCTTTTTTCTGGACGGATACTCATATCCGTGCTTAGGAGAACCAAATCAGGAATACTTTTTGAGAATCTAAACCATCCAGCTTTTCGAAATGGCAAGGGCGGTTTATTGTTTCCTACTGACGAAAATGTAAATGGCGCAGCATTCCATCAAATTATGGATTGGTTCGAAGTAAATGTGATCAATTTGATAGACGTTAGGGTCTTATAACTAATGGAGTTTAGGAACTAAACTGCATATTGCGAAATAGTTTGCTCTGGCAAAGTCACGAAGGTGGCAGATTAGTTGTTTGTTAGAGAAAACAATGACGAAGTCAGAGCTAACTATGGAAAGAATCGCAGATTCGTGAGTTTTACGTTGTGAAATTCATCCGACGCACAGATACGTAAACTTGAGTAAAGTTAATGGTGACGTAAACGTAGATTCGTTATGCAGAGTGAAAAAGAGTGAGTTAGTCATAGTGGGGACGATATTGCTCCTTCTGCAATCGAACACGTAATGAGGCGAAAAATAACAAGAGGTGTAGCTGAGGCGTGTCTCATTTTGCTTCTCAGACAAAATGCTTCCTCTTCCAGGTTCAAGTCCGACAACGCCTCTTTGAACCCCATGTACTCGTATCAAATCTTCAGACCAACGACTTTCAAACTTGGACTTTTTTGGAGCTAGACACCCATTCCAGCTCCCCGAAGGTGGCTCGAAATATTCCTTCGTCCCCGAAATTTAACTGTACGGTCGATTTTCCATCTGACGGGAAAAGCCTTCGCTATAGACGAGCCCTCCTCCATCTCCTGCCTCCATCCCCTTTTTAAGATCTTTATATCGACAGTAGACGCATATTAGATCTAGTGGTTTGATGCAAATCAGCACAAATCTAAAAAACGGTGCCAATTTCAACTGACTTCTCACTTGCAAATGTCAATGAAAACGTCGAAAAACCAGGTTTTGACGCATATTTAGTCGTGGCAATCGGGCTGGCTAGAAGTTAGGACCAACTAGACCCTTGACAACGAAGCATTTAAAAGAAAGAGCTCAAATTTAATCTGAAAATTGGTTTCAAATTTCATTGTAATGGGGTAAACAAATCGATAAGAATACAAACAATTTTATAAACCCAATATTTTTGTTTAGATATAAGAAAACTATTTAAAACAAGTGAATTTGCTCTTATTCTAACTCAATTCAAATAAAAATAATACGATAATTTTTGGAAAACGCTTATAAGATAGTAGATACATATGGATCGTATACCGACTTTCGTCGAATCTGCGAAATAATAGCTTAACATTTTGTATGAAAGACGAGCCTTTTACATTCATAACGTGTTTACCATATGGAAAAAATCGTTCATGATCTTTCCAGGGATAATAATTTAATTCCCAATCATGGATTCCTCCTCCACAGGCTAACACTTCACTTTATACCAATGTTGCCAAAGAAAAACCCTGCGCTGCCTGCAAAGTTCATCTACCTACTAGGTGTTTTAAAATTGTTGGCCACCTTTTTGAAAGTCTTCACTCGTCCATCTAACGTAGTAACATTTGCGCTTGTTGTTTCTGAGTGAGTACATTTTTCACACATAGAAGAGGCAGTGGGATGATGTTTTGCAGACATGCTGACAGCTTGAGCGTTAGTAGATGGCTGTTGTACCTGAGAAGCTGTCTCGTACATTTTATAAAACCCTCTTCGGTCTGCAATCAATTCTACTCAACCCCCACAGTTTGTAATAATTGGGTACATTGTTCCGTTACATCTGTCGGCGAAAAATTGCCCTACACTAGCAAGAAGTATGACTTTCGCTTTTGAAAAACGCAAAAAATAACATCTTCAGGATCTCTTGGGATACAGTACTACCAAGACGACGCAACATGGAACAGTCATGCAGCATGATCGGGCAGGATGACCGAAATAATGGTTTAAAAACTATTACATCATAATTTGGTCGGAGGTAGAAAATAACTTCTCCGGTATTATCTAGAGGTGAGGAAGGGTCATGCTTATCTGTTCCACATCCCGATAGCCTGGTATCTTTCAATCTACCAATGACTCAACGCTATCCACTCATCAGCGTGTAAATATGATTACGAGTGACATCTAATGATGAAAAAAAGCGCAATGGCAGCGCATTTATGCAGCGCATGAATCCCTCTTGAAAGTCCAAAATTCGCGTCCATGACAATGTGAATTAGGGCACACGACAATGTTAATGTGCATTACTAGGTCGATAAATTTCATTTCGTTGCAGTAATGTTTTTTTCTTCGGTTGGTAGGTAAAAGGAAGAATGGCATTTTATTAGGAAAAATCGTTTTTATCATTTATTTAATGTGAAAAAGTTTCTTAACAAGAATGAAAATATGAAAACTTGCGTTATATTTAGCAGTTATTATACTAAGTACTTGTAGGCAGTCCCTCTTCTATCAGCCTTCAAAGTTTCCCAAATCACATAACTCCTACTTGAAGTAAAAATAAAATCACTCAATTTGTGTTGAATCAAACAGGAGAGATGTAATTGTCTCTTTCTGACCATATGGAGGTTCTAAAGACCCATGTAACCAATTACATTCACCAAAATATGAAACTATAAAGAAAAATAAATCTAGAAAACACGTTTTGTTCTTAATTTCTCCTCTTCTGAAATTCTTGATCTACCCATTCCGCTGACCCTACAAAACCATAAGTTGCGCCAGTCACTGAACAAGTAGGTGGATTCCCAAAAAGTGGTACGCTATAATGATAAGCTCGGTAAAAAAGAAAGTAATTACTTAATTTCAAGATTGTTGTGAATCTCTAACATTGTCGTACTCTTTTGGTAATTTTGAATGGTCACGATCTTATTTTCAACTTCAAGATTTCATTGTAACAGAAGTACTCATGTCTCAGGGTTCCTCCAATGCTCATTAATTACAGCCTTTAACGAAATTGTGAAAACATGCATCGAATGGAATTTTGGCTATGAAAAATTATAGAACTAGATACAACCACGACAATGTCAACAATAAACCTACGAACCTGAAATATCATCCCCGAGAGTTAGTCTCAGAGTGGCACGATTGGTGAAGAAAAAGTAAACATTTAGGGTTGTATGTATTTTTTAATGCCACACCATAAGAAAATTAAGAAAATAAATAAATAAACAAAATATTTCGTCCAAAATTAAAAACAAATGTTACGGGTGAACAACCCCTATCACTTAGGGGTATGACAAATAGATAGTGGACGATTATCAGACTTACTGAATACGCATATAAAATTTGGTGAAAATCGGTAAAGCTGACGCGTATATGTTACCAGAGTCGTAGACATTACAATTAGTCAAGATGTCGTTGCAGGAGGTAAAACATGTTACATCTCGTCTTGTGAAAGCGCGAGAGGCAATTAGGAAAACTAACTACTTGCCTTCTAAATTAATTACGACAGTAACACTAACAATCAACATCAATCTTCTAATGCTATAGCGTGAACAATATTTTCTGTTAGCCCATATTTAGCACAAATAAACTCGATGGTTTACCCACTCGAGAGCATGCTACGTACAATTGCCCGACTGAAAAACGTGATGTACTCAAATGTAAGCCACAAATAGACATCGTTTGGCCTTGGGGTTTGTTGATTGCCATTCAAATGCCAATCTAATCGGAAAGTGAATTTATTTGAATTTAATTGGCCCATCTGTCGGTATGATAGGAATCCGTGGTATTAATATATTGTCACCTTTGAATTTGCCATTAGAAATGCTTGCTTCAATAACATTTTTCATCAATTTTCGAATGGCTAATCGCGTACCATTGCACAGCCGTGGCGGGTTTAAATTACGAAGCAAGATAATTGGAGATCCAACCTTCAATGGAAGAAGAACAAGAACAAGAAGAAGAAAAAATGTTTATTATTACAAAAATGCAAATGTATACGTGTGTTACTCAACATTATAGGACTGGGCTTTATCTGCCAACTGTCCGGGTAGCGCTCGGATTTTCAGTTTTATAATAATAATAATAAAAATAAGGAGTTAGGTACCTACCCATCAGTGAGTAACTGTATTCAATCTACACTAGTAGTCGATGATGCTTAGGTCTAATCAATGCAGACTAACACAAAAAATTCAAATCAACACAAGAATTTCAATTTAATTTAATTTAATTTTTTTTAATATGAAAACTGTACACATTTATTATTAGTAATAAAATTATCATTATTTAATATGGTTATTTATATGCCCGTTTCATCTTCATACATTTTCACATAAATATTTTCCCATGTTACACACATTACCATTCTTATAATTATTTATTTATTATTAGTAGTATTATTTTAATAACTTTCATTTAAATATACCGATGAACAAATAGAAAATAAAAATGTATTTCAGTTTATTAGTAATATTACTATCATTGCTATTCAATTTGCCTAGTTATTTTTATACCTGCATTTTTATACATTTAATAACTCGACAATTTCAATAATGTAAACCACAATACTAGTTAATAAATAACAAATCCTTGAGTGCCGCATTTAAACATAATATAATTATATAGAAGGAACTTCCTATAGTTGAATGCTTCCCTTGCAAAGTTGTATAACCGTATCCAATTAAGCCCATTAAGAATGTTCAGCATCTCTTTAGGCTCCAAAATACCCTTGCTAAAATGTTGTACCCTAAATTACCTTCAATGGTAAATTATGCGGTGGCATGCCTGGCAAATCCTGAGAGTTCAAAAAGTCTGTGGGAAAATTGAGAGTTTCGTTGGATCGCAAACTGCATCAATAGATTTGAATGATACCAAGTTCCCTGGCAACATTTGTAGTATCTTCAAATTTAAATGATCAACGTCTGCATTTTTTGCTGCTAAAATAGCTGTACAGTGTGGCATTTCACTCACCCCTTGAGAATCTAAGATTGGTAACACTAAGCATATATCAGGATTAAACTTTAATAATAAAACTAAATTTTTATTTTCATAAAAATAAATTTATATTTGGCATAAGCTAAGGGAAATTTTAATCGAAGTACAGTTAAAACACTATGATTGATCAGTTATCGATCGGGATGATAATGATTAAATTACTAAAATGTCTTTAAAAAATAGGGGTTGGTGATATAAAAAGTTCATGTAACGGAACAATGTATTGGGACGGAACAAACTGTGGGGGTTGAATAGGATTGATTCCAGACCGAAGAGGGTTTTATAAAATGTACGAGACAGCTTCTCAGGTACAACAGCCATCTACTAACGCTCAAGCTGTCAGCATGTCTGCAAAACATCATCCCACTGCCTCTTCTATGTGTGAAAAATATACACACAGAAACAACAAGCGAAAATGTTACTACGTTAGATGGACGATTGAAGACTTTCAAAAAGGTGGCCAACAATTTTAAAACACCTAGTAGGTAGATGAACTTTGCAGGCAGCGCAGGGTTTTTCTTTGGCAACATTGGTATAAAGTGGTGTTACCCCTGTGGAGGAGGAATCCGGGACTGGGAATCTAATAATAATTATTATCCCTGGCAAGATCATGCCCGATTTTGCTTTATTATACAATAATAAACCATTGTAACCGCTCTTGAAAAAAAAAAAAAAATGTTAACCCCCCTGAAAATTTTATGGTTTACGTTTAAAAGGGTGTAGTATCCAAATCTGCAATAAAAATTGTTCGTGCCGTGTGCCGTACGAACGATTTTCCCAAACGGCTTGAGCAAAAAAAATTTTCTGAAATTTTCAGGAAAAATCAATATCGGTCCGAGATCGCCCCAATTCCTTAGCCAGCACTCTCACTTAATTTAAAGTGCCCTTTAAGGGTTGTCAAAGTTTTGTAAAATCCCTAAAAACCTCAAAAAACGACAAGGCGGCCTAAATTTGGACTTTTTTTGAAGAACCTTCCATGTGGAATCGAATGAGTCCTTCCCCAGGTCCGTAGCTCAAACCATTCTCGATGTATGGCCCGATTTATGGTGCCAACATTTGCGTTATTTTGGTTTATTATTGTTTTTGTTTTGATAGCAGTAACCTAGTGATGTAGTGATGCAGTAATGTGGATACTGGAGTGAACTCCTAAGAGGCTTTGTAGCCGATACACGGGTTGAAGCATTCTGATATGCATGAAAAGCTGCAAATTCTTTCACTGGGGTTTATTATTCAATTGGCTTGCGTTCATGATTTGAATTTCTACTAATCTTTGGAGTGTGCGTGTTTCACAAGTGGTAGAGTGATTATTGAATTTCAGGAGGGACACAAATATGATCAACTGATCAATCCATATAGGTATTTTGGTTGAGAACCGATTTACGTGCTCTATGCATATCGCCTCATATCTCCTGAAATTCAATCGCTCTATCACCTGTGAAACACGCACACTCCCAAGCTTAGTAGAAATTCAAATCATGAATGCAAGCCAAATGAATGAAATTGAATAATAAACCCTAGTGAAAGAATTCGCAGCGTTTTGTGGGACCGAAGCAAAGAAAAGTAAGAGTAGTAATCAGTTGAGCCAGTTAACTTCCAGCGTGAGCGAATCTTTTTTGACGGGCAAGATTGATCATATTTGGGTCAAACCATTTGGGATAAAGTGTGCTGAAAGCTCTAGTTTTTGGCACAAAGCGATTTATGGCCTCACCGATGATCCCGTAAAGTTTGTCAACCGCCTCCTCAATCGAATCGACGTTGAGAACATCCCAGTTGACAGATCCGAAGAATTGGTTCATAGCAATATAATCACCCTTCGAAAAGTTGAAGTCGAACCTCGAGTTGGGGAAGAAGGAGTCACCTGAGTATAAGGAAGGGAGGAGGAGGTCAAAAGGAGGATGAGCCACGTCAGCCGGGAAAATAGGATCGGCGAGCCTGATGTCTACACCTTCAATATCTGAGAGACACAAATCCAGTATATTCCCCGAGGGGTTGCGTAAGGTGTTCGTATCATGCCATACATCGGGAATGGTTTGAGCTACAGACCTAGGGAGGGGCTCATTCGATTCCTCATGGAAAGTTCTTCAAAAAAAGTCTTAGGCCCCCTTGGTTTTTTTGAGGTTTTTAGGGATTTTACAAAACTTTTGCAACCCTTAAGTGGCACTTTAAATTAAGTGAGAGAGCTAGCAAGAACGTGTTCGGTAAACACTCCAGAAGCTACTGAGCCCGACTCCTAACAGCCCCTTCGTTTAACCACGGCAGCGAGATGACTTGCACGATTCTTCGAGTCTTCGAAGCAGGTTGATAAACCTCTTCTATCTGAAGATATTTCAAGATTCATTCATCCGTTCATTTTGTCCGTATTACTCCCGTTCAACACACTCGAAACCCGATAGTTTTTATCTTAGACAGAACCTATATGTATAAACAACTGGATATTAATGGAGAATATATTGGCATCAGAAGTACACTCAATTTAAAGTGGGACTCGATAAACAAATTCTCGAAATAATTTTAGAATTTTGTATGTCCAAATCCTACTGATTTGACGAATATTCATTATTTTAGAATCTACGCACCTTGAAATGTGAAATGAACAAATTTGAGGGGGTTACAACAATTATTTGCTTTACGATTGCAAAAATTATTATTGGAAATCATAAACCAAAGTTGCAATTCATTTTACAATGACTTGTGCTTACATTCAATGGTTGCTAGGTGACTATCCTAATTTTACAAAAATCGTCAGTCACTAGTCCGAAAGCTCTGCTTTTACTAAATAAGACCATATTTCTCATCTGACTGTCGCTCTATTGAAAGCTAAGCTTTCCGCGTGACAGTATTATTATAATTCTTTACTTACATAATACTATTATGTAAACCATCAGGATTGGCAAATAACGCATCAACACGATCATGATTGGTGAGCTAATTTGAGTCATTTCGGATCAATCATTTGGGATATGATTGGGGAATCCAAGGGACATATTCAAGCCATGATTTTTGAGATGAATAGGACAACCCAAATATAAGAAAATACACAGCCAGGAGATGACACAGCAGCTTCCTCGTTACACCCTTTATCATATGAGCTAAATGAATCAAAATTGTGGAAGTTATACCCGTTTCCAGAATTTCACGTTAGCGCACGCGCAGAGCTACCGCTGATTATATTGAGATGAAATTCCTATGGGACCTCAAGAGATCTTATCCGGATAGTCCCTCAAAATATGAGCTGAATTCATTCAAAATTGTGGAAGTTATGGCTGTAACAAGGAGATACAGATAGACTGACAGACACGGAAGCAAAATCGGTCGAGAATTCTGGCTTGGGGAGCAATTGAAAGGATTGTCTATTCCCCACACCATTCCCCTACTGTCAGAAAATGCTGAACTTCAAAGGTTTGTAGCAGAACTAGAATAATGTTGGGTTCGAACAAAGTGAGAACCGTGAAAACTGGTAGACAATTATAGTCTGAATATCGTTGACGTAAATTGTCACAAAAAACCCGGCAATTTCCCCACCAATGGACCTCTTCCTACGTGAAATTTCAGAGTTGTGGGATGAAAGCGTCGACCCTGGACCAATTGTACTAGGGTCCCTTTACTGACGACGCCTTGCTTCTGAGAGACGTCCTAAAAAAGAAATAGACCTTCTTTTTGAAGGATGGACCCTGCTTTTTCCACACGTGCCTAAACTCCCAGATATTGAGTTTCACTGACTTCCTGAATTTCGAACCCGTAGAATCGCGTTTTTGATGGCATGCCGCGCCCCGAGCTAACACCGTTGTGAGGTCTCGCGTTAATCGTTCGGTCTTCACGCTTTTACTGAAATATTCTTCGTAGTTTGCCACAATGAAATGCGAGGTGTGAAGATCGTAACGAACAAACAATCAAAAAATCAAATCTTTCCTCTTTATAATATTAGTTAAGATTAGGTACATGGCTGGAGGGGTCACGCCAAATTGAAATAAACGAAATAGAACAAAACACCAACCAACCGACGATCACACTTTTATAGGTAACTCTAGTTAGAGTGAACTCGATTTCATGGCAAAAAGAGATACATTGAAATTATCGATTGCCGTAATTTGTAAGGCGATTTAAAAGTGATCACCTTCATTCGAACCTCTTTCGATTTCGAATCGAAGATTAGAGTTCTTATTGGTTTTACAACTTTGGATTCACTTTTCGCGAACCTAATATGTATCATAAACTTTTTCAATCGATCAAGACAAGCGTTGAAAAGTTACTTCTCGATGATTTATTACTTTACCATTGTAGGCTCTTTAATTATATATTGTAACTAGAAAGTTTGATTAACAAAGGGGTATGAAAAGAGTAATTATTATAATGAGTATGGAGCTAGAGTATTGCAGTTTAAGTGATTCTGCGTCACAATGGAAAATACACTGCCAAGGAGACACACACAGCAGCTTCCTCGTCACATACTTCATCATATGAGCCAAATTGAATCAAAATTGTGAAAGTTATACCTGTTTCAAGAATTTCACGTTGGCGCATGAGCGTACCGCTAATTATACTGAGATGAAATTCGCATGGGACCACAAGACGCCTTATCCGTATGAGCTACATTCATTCAAATTTGTGGAAGTTATGGCTATAACAAGGAAATGCGGACAAACTGACCGACGGACAGACAGACAGACCACAGACACGGAACCAAATTTATTCAGTAGGCTAAGAAACACATAATGTGAGTGGAAATTTTGAATCCGGACAACAAATTTTTTTTGGTCCCGAAAGTAAACACTAGGCTTCCACTGCTTCGCAGACTCGGAAGCAAAGTTGAATGAGTCCAAAGTTGAAAACAACAGGTGATTTTTAACAGGTGCTATATGATAAACTTCAAACGGTTGTACAGGGGATGGCCATAGTGTGCGGTAGTGTCGAACTTGGGCATTTTCAGCTTCCAAGGTCGGTTAAGCTGAATTGGATTTCAGTTAGAATTGATCAATTTGTTTACTTTTCTCAGCAATTATCTTATGATAACGACAGTCTGTCCACGCTTTCTTGACAGTTCGACCCCCTGACGCCACCCTTGGGGTCTTCTCGACAGAATATGTTTTACGTGAATGTATAACCCAAAACTCGAAGCTTATATTCTGACGGCGCTACTCATCATTGTTCTGCTTGGACGTCTGCCAGTAAGTCAACAGATGGCTGCGTGTTTCTCTTATACCGGCCTTGGAGACGTTAGTTCGAAACGAATTAAAGCGGACGTTGCAAGGGGCCCCCTAACAAACCTTTTTTCTGCTTCTCGATTGAAAATCTCCGGAAAAAAATTGAATGTACGCCCAAGAAACTCCACTATGTTCCGGATCTCCACCTTAATATTCCAGATAGCGTTTATAATTTTCATTCAATCATGTGAATGGGGAGAGGGGAATTCAAAAGATAATGTGAAATCGTCATAAATTGACCCTATTTTTCGTCATTCGCAGTTTAACATTTTTAAGAACTTCAGAATCTTTCACTAACATCATTTAAGGTTTTAATACCATCATCAATAATTAGGGGAAGGGGGGATAGTTGAGAGCCTTTTTTTTTTTAATAGAATCACTTTATTATTTCATCGCCAGAATGATAATTATTTGTTAGCAGTAGTTTAGGCTGGTGTTGTACAATCAGGGTTGTTATAAAAAGAATTCCCATTCCCATTACAATGTCCCATTCATTTTGGAGATATGTAAAATGTTAAAAAAACCATTCCAATTACATGTAATTTATTTGACTCAATTTTTGCGGAATAATGACCAAAATTAGTTTATTTCGCATCCGTTTTTTTTTTTTTTTTTTATGCGCCTGTTTTCAGATTGTTTTGGAGATTCATTTTCAAGATCTGGCTGATAAATGTAAAAATAGGGGATTGAAACATTCTTCAGTGATCAAGTGAAAAATCATCTTTATCTGGGAGTTGAGAGTCGGCAAAAATGATGATTTTTCAACCGAAATAAACAAATTTCTGTCATAATCCCGTTAAAATTGAGTCGAATCAGAAAACTGACAGCGTAACACGAATTAGCATTAAAAAACAATGAAAATTCATGTGCCACACTTTGGAGTTCACCATTATCCACTATTTGACAATTTTGAGGTTGCGCAACTTAGCGTGCTCGCTGAACCGGTTGATACATCATACAATTTTGGGTAGAATCTGAATCTGCAATAAAAAATTGGGGTTCTCATTTAAAATAAGAACTTTAGTGACACTTGCACATGTTTGCGCAGTTGCACGGAGTGCGCAAATATATACTTGAAATCCTTGCAAAAAAAATACAATAATACAGGGGGGGGGGACAACTCGTGGGACACCCCGTATGGCTCAACCTACTTTCATACATTGCTCAGTGGGTTTGTATTTTTTAGGCGTACATGGCGTATTTCCATTTTCGTTACTATTCACAAACGGTTGTATGAAAAGTGAAACATACTTGACAGTAGGCGGTCTTGGTTTTCTCTCAATACCCAATCTCATCGGTTTTGCTATTACATTAGCACAGGTACTAGTAGGTACAGTTTCGCTATTACATTAGTAC
The DNA here is from genome assembly GCA_031894815.1 of Creontiades dilutus. NCBI lineage: Eukaryota > Metazoa > Arthropoda > Insecta > Hemiptera > Miridae > Creontiades > Creontiades dilutus. The sequence goes on along the minus strand of JAVIWC010001773.1, from coordinate 1,851,776 downwards.
AGGTACCTATTAGTAGGTCTACTCTTAACACTATTTTAGCACTTCAGATTTCCACTAGTTCTTGATTACACAATCTGAACCACCCACAGGTAAGTAGAAACAAACCGGTACTTCATGATGTAGAACTCAATACCTCAAAAGTACATAGTGGATGTTTGATGACACTTACCTATCAAAACTGTTGTGCAATAGAATCATCAAGTAAAGGTTATTTCCAATTTAAGTTCAAGTTGAATTTCAGGGAAGTTAGAAAACTGGTGCTTAAGAAAATAATCTATTTAAATATATTTTCCTGTTGATAGTTTTTTCAACCATCCAAAACCAACGCAGTTTCGAGTTACCAGCTATTAATTTTTTTTTATTTCATATTAGAACCAGTTTGCAATGTAGCTATAGATATCAGATGGGTTTCCCCTCTACCTTTTATATAACTTCGCTGGAGCAAATAGATATTTGATGAACAACAGCAAAACTTGAATTTTAAAACTTATTTATATGCCAGCACCAGAAAAAACAACCGAGAGTATGCTAACACAAACAGGCGCTGGTAGTCTTGGAGAAGGTTACTTGGTTGTTAATCTCTTCTTCCTTGTTGTCTACAACACGTGAGATGAATGCCGAATGTATGAGAAGAGGGAAGATGAAGAACGCTTATCGCGTTGTATAAATGCAACTGAACCAACAAGAAAAGGTGAATAGACCGCGATAATTTTATAAATCTTACTTAAACATAAGATACGAAAAACTCGATTCCAAAAGGAACTATAGTAACCAAATTCCGCAGCAATTTTATCTGCTGATACGATCCTCATATGATACTAGGGGATTTTTACTATGCACATGAACATTCACAAATACATTTGTGTTAACCTTATTTTTTCTGTCACGAAGGGAACGGAGATAAAAACGCTGCAAATTCTTTCACTGGAGGTTTATTATTCAATTTTATTAATTTGGCTTGCACTCATAATTTCAATTTCTACTAAGCTTTAGAGTGTGCGTGTTTGATAGGTGATAGAGCGATTATTGAATTTCAGGAGATATGAGTAGAGCACGTAAATCTGTTCCCAACCAAAATACCTATTTGGGTTGTTCAGTTGATCATATTTGTGTGCCTCTTCAGGAGGATAGAACAGATTTACGTGCTCTATGCATATCTCCTGAAATTCAATAATCGCTCTATCACCTGTGAAACACGCACACTCCAAAGCTTAGTAGAAATTCAAATCATGAACGCAAGCCAATTGAATAATAAACCCCAGTGAAAGAATTTGCAGCGTTTCATGCGTACCAGAATGCTTCAACACGTGTATCGGTTACAAAGCCTTTCAGGAGTTCACTCCAGTATCCACATTACTACATCATTACATCACTAGGTTACTGCGATGAAAACATGAACAATGACAAACCAAAAAAACGCAAATGTTGACACCATAAATCGGGCAGTATATCGGGAATGGTTTGAGCTACGAACCTGGGGAGGGGCTCATTCGATTCCTCATAGAAAGTTCTTCAAAAAGAGTACAAATTTAAGGCGCTTCGACTTTTTTTTATGTTTTTAGGGATTTTACAAAACTTTGACAGCCCTTAAAGGGCACTTTAAATTGAGTGAGAGAGCTGGCTAAAGAATTGGGGCGTTGTCGGAACCAAATATATATAATAATATAAGTAAACAAATATAAATATAAGATAATAAACCAAATTCGTCACGAAAATGTTTCTGATGGTTTTCGCTTACAACCAATTCGTTGCTATTATTCTTATTCTTTCATCGCATTATGCTAATACTTCAATTAAACAAATTACAATAATAACAAAGTAATACCATTATTTTAAACGAATAAAACTGAACATAATAGCTTCACACAATACCTTCAGTTTCGATCAAGTCATGCGAGAATGTTGTGTATTGATCGAAACTGAAGCTGGAACCTGGGTACGACGCCTGCAGCGCCAGGATTCTTGCGAGATAACTCTCCTGCAGCGGCCAGGCTCTTGCGAGATAACTCTCCTGCAGCGCCTGTGTCGGTAAATGAAGAAATCGCAAGGCGAAGACGCCGCTCGCAGACGCCGTGTCTTAAGTGAAAAACGAACGCTATCGAGCGAGCGGGCGCCCATTGCGATTTGTTGCTGCGATCTAACAATACGATTCTACAGATGTGTCGTACGTAACAACGCAGCATCGCGCTAGTCCCGTTTGTTGCGGCAAAACGATCGTGCCGCGTGGTACGATTTTTCTTCAGTCCAAGAATCACACTGGTATTTGCCAGTTAGTTGAGGCGGAAACGTGTAGCTGATGTTAAATACCTACGCTATGTGGATGTGTCTCACCAAACACTTTAAGAAACTAAATCATCAAGCGTTGCTGTAACAAATATCGGGCAATCGGTAAAAAAATATCGATTTTTAAAATCGTTTCTGAATTGGTTCTAAAGAATCAATACCCAAAAAACCGTTTCTATTGAGTATCGATTTTTGGAAAAATCGTTTTAAAAAAATAGGTTTTAACTATTAACTCAATAGCAAAAACGCTGTAAATTCTTTCACTGGGGTTTATTATTCAATTGGCTTGCGTTCATGATTTGAATTTCTACTAAGCTTTGGAGTGCGGGTGTTTCACAGGATAGAGCTATTATTGAATTTCAGGAGATATGCATGGAGCACGGAGGATAGAACAGATTTACGTGCTCCATGCATATCTCCTGAAATCCAATAATAGCTCTATCCTGTGAAACACCCGCACTCCAAAGCTTAGTAGAAATTCAAATCATGAACGCAAGCCAATTGAATAATAAACCCCAGTGAAAGAATTTGCAGCGTTTTTTATTGAACCTCAATACCCCCCACAATAAAAACATCTGTAATTTATCAAGTCCTTTAGCACTCGTATTGCGTTGAGACTTCCCCAAATCCAAATTTAAACGATGTAGCCAAAGGTAGACTGATGTAGAGGAGGCACACAAATATCATCAACTGATCAATCCAAATAGGTGTTTTGGTTGAGAACCGATTTACGTGGTCTATGCATATCTCCTGAAATTCAATAATCGCTCTATCACCTGTGAAACACGCACACTCCGAAGCTTAGTACAGATTAAAATCATGAACGCAAGCCAATTAAATAATAAACCCCAGTGAAAGAATACTTATTTACCCCAGTAATAATATAGTATAGGTATGTTTCATTTTGGGTGCAGATGCGCCTGTGCTCTCATCAGCAGCCGCCCCTGCTCAAGATTCACTGACTTTTGTTCACCAATTATGGAGAAAAACATTTTTTGTATAGCGATTTTTAGATTTGCACGCCCTGAAACACATTCATGTGAAGACAGGATACGAAAGTTCATGAATTAGATGAACAGGAAGAGCGAAGGAATCTGTGGTCGATTCAGAAAGATTTCTTTCTAAAAGATAACTCTGCCATTGATTAAGAAACGATCCACACGGAACAGGAAGTGTCATATTACGAGGATGAGGTCTATGAGCAGCATCCGGGCTCATCCCTCCAGTTGGGACTAACGTCAGCGCAGGCGGGAGATCAAATTATGGTAAGAGAAAAGTTTCATTCTGAAGGGTGTGTTTCATCGGCTATCAACGGAACAAATCGCGTGGGGAGCGAGGCGGGGTGTGAAGGAGACATAACGAAAAGCTCAAATGCTTACGACAAGTCCCTTTCCTCACCACTTTCTACCCAGCTCTTGTCCGACCAGGTAACTCGTTCTTCAATTACCATTGTATTTAAATCAAATTGATACCAATATCCATTATCCATCTTATTAACCGAACTCCTTACCTAATACCCCTGCGGTGCTATTTAATAAAAATAAACTGTAGTAAAGAAGTACTTAAATCGTTTCCACCTCGTGGTTAATAGGAGCTCCGTAGTTTTTCTTGGAGCAATAAATACAATTATTGAATAAATAAGTCAATTTGTTACCAAAACCTTGAGTACAATAATTTCTTGAACCTTATATATCTGTATATACAATACCCCTAGTAATTAATAAGGCCAAAAAAGGGAATAATATAAAGAAATCGTAATCAAGAAAAGGTAGAATTGATAAACAATTCCTTTCAAGTATTACAAGGGAGACAATTACCGTCATAAGACGGGAAGGAAAAATCCACCAACTGGCTGTCTCATCCCTATGCTGGAAATAAGGAAATAAAAAATGGAAGAGATAATGTAATCAAAAGTCCTTGGTCTTGAAGATCAATCTAAATTAGCTAAACCAATTTTATCAAGCTTGGAGCAATCTTTAAACGTTGAACGTTTAAAATCACCTCGAACATCATGATCTGCACCAATCAACAGATTTCAGCTATATTCAAATAAGAAAACTCACGAGATATTTTTTGGTTACACACTGAAATCGATAATGTACATAATGGGATATTGTGTACTGTGTCTGTCTTTACTGCGTGTGTGTGTGTGTTGAATCTCTAATAAAAAATTGGAGTTCTCGTTCAAAATAAGAACGTTAGTGTCACTTGCGAACTGTCGCGCAGTTGCGCGGAATGCGGAAATAAATTATTTGAGATCCTTGGAAAAAAATATGAAGATTAGCAAAAAATTGCTTTTTATTTACTCCCATTTGGACGGTTTCAGGAGGAGGGGGGGTTTGTGGGGCAACCAGTATTTCACAATTTAGAAGAACCAAATACTCCAACCTATTTCCATGTCTTCGAAATCAACAGAAACAACTAATACCTTAGAATACGCAGAATTAAAATTAAGAATTAGAATTAGAATTAAATTAATTAATTACGTAGAATAAAACTAATACGTGGAATTAAAATAAAATCATCTAAGTTGAAATTATGAGCATAAAGTCTGCTTCGCGTTTTGGTTCGAATAGTTAAGGCCTATTTAGCCTTCAGTAGCTTCAATCTAGGGATTTTTTGTTTAATTGGTTGGGTGCACATAAACTGAACAATAGGGTGCCGGATTTGTTATTCCCCTACCTGCTTTACAATGCTTCCGTCTTCAATAATATCAGGTTTATATAAACATTAGGGTTTGTATGTTGTTCAGTTTCTTGTTATTGCTTTTGTTATGGTATTAAAAACCGTGATGATGGAGAATCTAGATAATGATGATGACTTCGTCGATTTACAGCTGTCACTTTTTGTCTCGACCACAGTCCGTTATGATTAGGAAACCATAATCATGATCGTGGAGTAGAAACAATTTTTCAAACGGCTTCGTTTCTCAAATGATGGAGCCGGCAAGATACTTGCAAGAATAATGCCCAATGATAGTTGCAGAGGGAAGCTTTGTAAATCACTACCAAAACCAAACTGATAACTGACATTATCGAATCCAACGAAGGTCACATTTGTTCATTGGCACTTCGTAAGTAGGCCAATATCTTATTGAAATCAATAAAGTTAATTAATATTTAAAAAAAAAGGTTTTACTTATAAAATATGTTAAACTCTAGTATTTCAATAACTTTCATAAGAGTAATACAAATATTAATCTCAGCTTCTTTTTGCTCAGCTTTGCTTTTTGGAAAACATCCATTCTTTTGCTTTTCACGTGGAGTTGGTCTTAACTTCTAGCCAGCCCTATTTCAACAAAATTTGGCAGTAGTCCTTAGAACCCAGCAAAATGTTAAAGAGTAGCAAAAACTTCAACATTTCAAAAGATCGTGAAGAATTTCGTTGTGTATTTCTATAAATTTAATTTCCTAATACATACCTAACTAAACTCTTTTTAGGGATAGGGCAAACGGACTTGGTTCTTTCCAAGTCACACAAGCATTTTAACTGTAAAAACCATGTTTTTCTATGTATAAGTTCATGTATAGAATTAGCAAGCTGAATTAAACTTTTTGCGAATTGAATTAAACTTTTTGCAATTAAAATTAAACCTTTCGCGATTAGAATCAAACCTTTTGCAAAATAAATTAAACTTTTCGCAATTAGAATTAAATATTTCGCAAACTGAATTAAATCTTTCGCAATTAGAATTAAACCTTTCACAATTTGAGTTGTGTTCATAATAACAGGAGGTGAGTCACTATCACTACTAATCCGACCATCCCTCCTTCGTGACTTTCACCAAGAAAAAGGGAGATATCACAGAGGAAACCCGAAAAAAACTGTTTAAAAGGCTGGTTTTGTGTCCCATCAAATCGTTTTAAAGCTTCTCTGGCCACAATTCTCATCTAATTAGCATAATCCTCATCTCGTTCAATCCCATATGAAGTGTAGTACATTAACGAACCTTGAAAACGTTGACTTTCACGAAGAAAAAGGGAGATATTGCTGAGGAAACCCGAAAAAACTGTTTAAAAGGGTGGTTTAGTGTCCCATCAAATCGTTTTAGAGCTTCTCTGGCCACAATTCTCACCCAATTAGCATGATCCTCATCTCGCTCAATCCCATATGGAGTGTAGTACATTAACGAACCTTGAAAACATTGGCTTTCACGAAGAAAAAGGGAGATATTGCGGAAGAAACCCGAAAAAACTATTTAAAATTGTGGTTTAGTGTCCCATCAAATCGTTTTAAATCAGCTCTGACCGAACTATTTAAATCGCTGTAGCTCATCACCACAAAAATGTTCCTCACTAAACCAAAAAAATACCTACGAACACTGGTATGACTATAATTGACGGGTAGAGAAGGGTGACGCTACTCGGAGAAGGCCAAAGAAAGTTTGGCAGCCCACGGGGAGGTATCGTTTTGGGGACCCGACTCTATGTCCTCTGATCATGTTTGGTGCAGAGAATTAATTTGATGAAACGTTCACTTGTATTTGCGAAGAGTTTGATTCTAATTGCGAAAGGGTTAATTCCAATTGCAGAGAGGTTAATTCATTTTGCTAAAAGTCAAGACCCTTAAGGAAATTGTTGGAGCTTTCGTCGAGCCATAAATTTAAACAGGGCCTCCCAACTTTATTTCCTCTACGGTTTCACTCTTTAGGGTACTTGTATACGTTATCATTAAGCCATTTCCATATAATTAACTTAATAAGTTTTTTTGGGGGGGGGGGGGGGGGAGACAACTCGTGATACACCCTGTATTGGAAAGAGCACTGGCATCATGCGTTCTGTGTCTCACCAACCTTCGAAAATTATTAAGTGTACTGTTATCGGCCGGAATTCAGGATGGTCGTAAATTTCAGGGAGACTAGATTCATTGTTGATTCCGCGAGCCATGAATCACCAATCAATCGAGCATTTGTCAATTAGATCTCAATGTCAATTAATACGATCACACAGAGTCAGGAATCGGTCAAACCGTATTTGCTGGTTTTCAAGGAGACGTTGCTTTCATTATTAAAAAATGAACAAGCTTATTTTCTAGCTTATTTACTGATTCCCTCGTAGTAAATGAAATACACTTTAAAGTAAATGATTCAGCACCTTACGGGTCACATCCTTTATCATATGAGCTAAAGTGAATCAAAATCGTAAAAGTTATACCTATTTCAAGAATGTCACGTTAGAGCATGCTCAAAGCGATCTGTGTTGGCTAATTCGATTCGTTGAAGAGACTTTTACCAATTAAGGGCATAAAAAATAATACTGCAGATTTTTGGAAATTTCAGCCCTTTGATTTCACCCTATAGGACTGAGTTTCCGTTTCATTAACTATGGATCAGTGGTACTGAAGATTTTTGGTTGATCGTTTTCTATAATGCACTTTTGTAATCGACCAAGAAAAATGAAATTTAACCCCCCTCCCCAACTGATAATCAAATATTTAAAAAAATCCGTCCAGGGCTTTTCACCAACACTACTGGATCAAAGTTGATTAAATTTGGGTCAAAAATTACATTTGGGGTCTAGTTTGGACTGCGTTCTCCGCATGATTGTCAGTGAATCCTTAAGGGTGAAATCAAATGACTGGAATATTCGCCAGCTTCCAAGTCAAGACAAGGTATGGAGGCTCGAAGCGACGTGTTTAGATAATGTACCACTGACTTCTTTAATTCCTATAGTGTTTCACGCAGAAGGGCTCTGTAATGCATAAAAGTTATAGAAGCATTCTATTTATGTTTAATACAAAGCTCTGTGTAATAATTCGCAGCCTTTTTTTTAATTCGATTCTTGAAATGTACGGATTTTGGAAACGTAGAAAAACAAATTTTGAAGAGAAGTTGAAATTGTTTTTCTTGGTCAGTTAAAAAGAACCAATGTAGACATTGAACGTGATTGGATTCGGAGATACTATATACTACATTGCAAATATGCTATGCTCGACAATCACCAAATTTAGAGTATGGGGTTGGGATGGTATTACACATTATGTAGACGTATTTATGGTTTACAGAATGGGAGAAAATTTAAAGTTTGAATGTGGTTTTGGTACTAACAACAACTCCCCTTGCCATTAATAGTAACTTGAAGATAGGTGAACGATTATGAAAAATGAGTCCATGTTCAAAGGTTTTTACTGCCAACATATCGCATGGGTATACAATTTCAAAAGGAAGACATGTATAAAATCAAATAAAGCGCTCTGTACACTCGTATACATATATACGTAATAAAAATAATAATGATCATAAAATAACAAAATAACAGTGAATAAATCATTTGCAACAAAATTATAGAAACCCATGTTAAGAAAAAAAAAACACTTATTGATTGAATGAAGATTATCAAAACTGAATAAAAGTCAATAGTGGAACTTTTTTTGCGAACGAAGTAATGACGTCCATTTACAAAATTATTTTTCTAAAATGTAGAAAGAGAAAAGTTTCAGAAACTTTAAAAACCTAAATTACTTATCTAATTCACAAAATTCAATATGGCATTTACTGATCTCAAAACCTTGAAGAATTTGTCTGGAAATCATAAGTTAATTTAAACACTACAGTAATCATTGAGGGATTATAATTACATTACAATGACCAAGAGATTTAATTGTATAACAAAGAATGTATACGTTCGGAACAAAACGTTTCAAGTAATAATTGCAATAAAAAATAAAAGTTAAGACCGGAACAAATATCCATGGTTTACTGGAATAATTTTTAAAAAATTATAACTTTTAACTAAGGGGTATGAAAAATAGATAGTAGCCGATACTCAAACCTACTGAATACGCATTTAAAATTCGGTAAAAGTGGGTAAAGGCGTTTCGGAGGAGTAAGGTGACTAATATTAAGACATGGCAATTTTATATATTAGATAAAGTTGCTATAAATCAGAGGTAGTTCTTGGAAGGACGAAAGTTGTTTTCGATGTAAAAATGCTTAATTCATCGAAAAAATGGGTTTGAATTAAATGGGACGGTAGTGCAGATAATAAAAAAGTATATACATAATTGTGATTCATCAGCAAAAACACTAATGTTACCTGTTCCTTCTCTGATAAATTTGGAAGTACAGGTTTCGAAGTATCTTCTAATATTTTCATTTGTATATGCGAACAATTTTTAGTGAATTTAAGCTTGAATCTTTTTGAGGTTGAAGTATAATTTCTCTCTGGGATACGTGAAGAATGAGAAGGGTTCGATTTGAGGGGGTAATTTGGTTGAGGGGTGAAGACTAACCTCGAACTTCGCTAGGAGCTTAGATATGGCGCACATCATCTCCATGTTGGCGAATCTCATGGCGATGCACATGCGGGGTCCGGTGCCGAACGGGAGATACGTGCAGTTGGGCCGCTCGTTTTCCGGGCCCCATCGCTCCGGAAGGAATTTCTCCGGTTCGGGATAAAATTGGGGGTTCATGTGGATCCCCAGTACGGGGACGTAAACGAAAGAGCCTCGTTCTAAGACGACAGACGTATCGGGGATTGTATACGGCTTGGTGACCATGCGGAAATTGGAGTCCAGTGCCGAATGAAGGCGTCCGGTCTCTTTCAAGCAGTGGCTGAGAAACTTCATCTCTCGAACCGAATCGTAGTCCAAACGGTTTCCATGTTTCTGTAAGACTTCCAACACCTCTTGACGGGCTTTCGACTGAGCCTCTGGGTGTCTAGCTAGATCGTAGCAAGCCCAGCCCATGGTCAGCGCTGTAGCATCGAAACCCGCGATCATGAACCCCATAGACTGCCCGACCATCAACTCATCCGACATCTCAACTTTCATCTCTGGAACGTGATCCATCATCAATATTTCATCCGATGCATCATCTTTCTCCACTTCAATACTGCCTTTTTCCTGCAAAGTGACCATATGCTGTATAAAATCGTGCCTTACTGCACCAGTCTCTCTTCGGTATTTCAACGAGTTCTTCACGGCAGGCCCGAAATAATCCAACATCTCCTTGGGCGTGGGTGACACCCCCAAGTACTTCAACAATTTTGGCGCTAAAACGAATCTCGTAAAATTCGACAGAGACGGCTCAAATATAATTTTACCTTTCTCCCTGAACTCGCTGTTTTCTTCCATCGCTCTGCCTTCCAGTCCGAAAGCTGTAGCTCCGATGATTTCCATCGCGAATTTACCGAAATTGTCCACCATGTCGACTTTCTCGTGGTTCTTATCTAGGAGGTCCATGAAACTATTTCCGATCCCTGAGATTTGCGGGAACATGTAGCGGAGCTTTCCCGTGGTGAACATGGGTGAAAATCGACTCCGCACGGCCCGCCATAGATTTCCTCCGGTGTTGAACAAGTTCAATTCTATGGCTTCAGTCTTCACGTCAGGTTGAGGACCGCGGTCGACGAAATGCCCGAAATCTTTTATGAACACTTTCTCGACCAATTCGATGTCATTGACAAGAAGGGAAGGCTTCATGAAGAAGTAAAATCCGATTACCTTTTCATTCGGCATCGCTCGACACATTTCCATCAACAATTGGCCGATGGTTTGGCGGCGTAGGATGACCGGCAGCAAGTCTCCGATGAAGGGAAGGGGTTTGTACTGTCGGATCCCGCGTTCCGTCCAATATTTGTTCCTTTTGAAGGCGTTGACGACGACCAAGACGATGAGGGTCACAAGACCGGCTATCAACAACGTGGAAATCTCCATATCGGCGGCTTGAATTCCACTAACAACTTTTCCAATACCGGAATAGTCGAACCAACACCACTGAACCACCGTGAAGGTCGCGGTATTCGATGAGATAACAAGAACGTGTTCGGTTAACACTCCAGAAGCTACTGAGCCGGACTCCTAACAGCCCCTTCATTTAACCACGGCAACGAGATGACTTGCACGATTCTTCGAGTCCTCGAAACTGGTTGATAAACCTCTTCTATCTGAAGATATTTCAAGATTACGCTTCATTTTGTCCGTATTACTCCCGTTCAACACACTCGAAACCCGATAGTTTTTATCTTAGACAGAACCTATATATAGGTTATACATATATGTATAAACAACTCGATATTAATGGAAAATAGATTTACATCAAAAGTACACTCAATTTGAAGTGGGACTCGAATAAGCCAATTCTCGAAATAATTCAAGAATTTTGTGTGTCCAAATTGTATTAATTTGACGAAAAATCATAAGTTTAGAATCTACGCACCTTGAAAAATGAAATGAACAAATTTGAGGGGCTTACAACAATTATTTGCTTTACGATTGCAAAAATTATTATTGGAAATCATAAACCAAAATTGCAATTCATTTTACAATGACTTGTACTTACAGTCAATGCGTTGGTTGCTAGGTGACTATCCTAATTTTACAAAAATCGTCAGCCAGACGTTCGAAAGCTCTGCTTTTACTAAATAAGACCATATTTCACATCTGACTGTTGCTCTACTGAAAGCTGGGCTTTGCAGAATTATTATAATTCTTTACTTACATAAGACTATCATGTAAGCCATCAGGATTGGCAAATGAAACATCAACACGATCATGATTGATGAGGAACATAATCATTTGAGATATGAATGGGGGATTCAAAAAGGTTTAACTGAAAGTGAAAAAGGTTCATTTCAAAGTAAAAAAGGTTTAAATCAATGTGGAAAAGATTTAACTAAAAGGTAAAATACTGCATTGAGATGAAATTCCTGTGGGACCTCGAAAGACCTCATCTCGCTTTCTAACAAAGTGAGAATTATGAAAACTGGTAGAAAATTATAGTCTGAATTTCGTTGACGTAATTTGTCATAAGAAAAAACCGGCAATTTCCCCACCAGCCTACGTGAAAATTTCAAAATGAAAAATTAATTGTTATAGGGTCACATACTAACTGACAACGCCTTGCTTCTGAGAGACGTCCTAAAAAAGAAATAGACCTTCTTTTTGAAGGATAGACCCTGCTTTTTCCACGTGCCTAAACTCCTAGATATTGAGTTTCACTGACTTCCTGAATTTCGAACCCGTAGAATCGCGTTTTTGATGGCATGCCGCGCCCCGAGCTAACACCGTTGTAAGGTCTCGCGTTAATCGTTCGGTCTTCACGCTTTTACTGAAATATTCTTCGTAGTTTGCCACAATGAAATGCGAGGTGTGAAGATCGTAACAAAAAAACAATAAAAAAATCAAATCTTTCCTTTTTATAATATTAGTTAAGATTAGCTACATGGCTGGAGGGGTCAAGCCAAATTGAAATAAACGAAATAGAACAAAACACCAACCAACCGACGATCACACTTTTATAGGTAACTCTAGTTAGAGTGAACTCGATTTCATGGCAAAAAGAGATACATGGAAATTATCGATTGCCGTAATTTGTAAGGCGATTTAAAAGTGATCACCTTCATTCGAATCTCTTTCGATTTCGAATCGAAGATTAGAGTTCTTATTGGTTTTACAACTTTGGATTCACTTTTCGCGAACCTAACATGTATCATAAACTTTTTCAATCGATCAAGGCAAGCGTTGAAAAGTTACTTCTCGATGATTTATTACTTCAGCATTGTAGGCTCTTTAATTATATATTGTAACTAGAAAGTTTGATTAACAAAGGGGTATGAAAAGAGTAATTATTTTAATGAGTATGGAGCTAGAGTATTGCAGTTTAAGTGATTCTGCGTCACAATGGAAAATACACTGCCAAGGAGATGACACAGTAGCTTCCTCGTTACACACTTCGTCATATGAGCCAAATTGAATCAAAATTGTAAAAGTTATACCTGTTTCAAGAATTTCACGTTGGCGCATGAGCAGTACCGCTAATTATATTAAGATGAAATTCATATGGGACCTCAAGAGGCCTCATCCGTATAGTCCCTTCAAATATGAGCTAAATTCATTGAAAAATGTGGAAGTTACGGCTATAATAAGGAAATGCGGACAGACAGACCGACCGACAGACACGGAACCAAATTTGTTCAGTAGGCTATGAAACGCAAAATGAAAGTGGACATTTTGAATTCGTATAACAAAAATTTTTTAGGTCCCAAAAGTGAACACAATCACCGTTCGCTTTAAATCAGGACCTATCGATTTACTTCTTGGATGCGAACCGTTTGCCGAAATATGAAAATGTCACCTATTGAAGTTCGTCCCGATCTTTTAAATGATTAATTTTACACATTTAAGCTAAGCACTGAAGATGAAAGATTGCCTATGCAACCTGCAAATATGGGATTCTGGCGCAGAGGAAGGGAGCTAGTTAACAGAGATGAAAACTACGGCTGGGGTGTGTGGGGGGGGGGGGGGTCACAGGTACACGAATTACCTCCTCGGGCGGACGGAAAAGTGGTGATGCCGGGATAATAAAGGGCGGAAGGAGCCCACTTGAAGGTTAGTTGAAGGAGCGTTAAGCATGGGGGGGGGGGGGGGGGGGACTGAACTGGATTGTACTCCTGGTAACCATTTAAATGATAAAAATTATTCCCAACCATTTTTGGATATGTTGTTATTTCATTGTTATCGTACATAATTTCTCCAAATAAATCATTTTAAATTTTCTTTTCTATTTGAATGAACCGCCCAGGGTTAATTGGTTGTTCTAAGTATATGTCTTTGTTAAAGAACGAAAAAGGAACTAAGGGCCAGAAAAAATGGGTAGAAGAACACCCAAACAGATCGAAAATTATCGAAATGGTTTCCATGCGACCATGATCAGTCATTAAGGAGATTATATAGCCTCTTCTGTTAATGAATCCGCAACGGAGATGTCCGCTTATGCTTCTCGCTCTAGTTTTTTTCAGCGAAAATTGAAGCCTTTCCAGCTTTTTTTGCGAATAGTAATTAAGTAGGTCGATTACACTTCTCTCAACGGGAAAACTGATAGTAACCGATATCTCATTTCGAAAACAAAAGAGATTGCCGGTTTTATTGCGAGACGCTTCACTGTTGAAGTACATTTACAAGCGATAGTAGGAAGGAAGAGGGGGGGGGGGGGTTTGCCACCAAAAAGCTGGTTGTCTTTTAAGGGGTCTTAACTAACATGAACTATTTTCCAGCTGATTTTACTATGGTTCTAATATTAAGGATAGAGCTCTTTTTATAAATGCACAAAATACCATTTTGGAATGCTTGCGATTGGGTTGGCAAACTTGATAATACGTATTTTAGTCTGGCTCGAGGCCTGAGTTGAGTAACCTTGTTAAGGGCTCTTAGGTACTTTGATAGCTTCGAAACTACGGTTAAGGTTCAGAGTTCTCTCGAAAAAAAATGTGAGATGGAAAACGAAAGTTAAAAAAAATATAAACCACTTCTGACACCATGTCGTAAGATGGCATGAAGGTGCAAATTACGAAAATTTTACTTCAAGATAAATATGGCTTATTCATTTAGACTAATTCAAGTCGTAAGTCAAACCAATTTTGACTTACCTTAAAGATTGATTTAGTGTGAAGCCAACCAACCCAACTGTTACTCAGACTTACATTGTGGAAAGTTTAGTTCCTCTATGAATAGTAGTTACTCACCAGGTGATGTCTTGAGGGTATTGCTCCCTCATTAGGAGGTACCATATCAGGGTAGTTATTCACTGATACGCTGGGGAAATGATTCCCCTGTTCTATGGAGAAATGATTCTTCTGTCCCGTGGAGAAATTATTCTCCTGTTCCATGGGGAGAGCTTCCCCTACCAGCCCCCATCCTCCTGTTAAGGTGGCTCCACACATGCGAGATTTGCCGAGCACCGAGCAACTCGGCGACTAGCCCAGGTACGCCTAGGTGCTCGGCGAGTGACGTGCTCATTGCTCCACACTTTCCCGGATCGTCCCACACGGTGCTCGAGTGCTCTTCGAGAGACAGACGAGCTGCTCGCAGTTGCTCACGATGGACGACCAAGTGTTAACTGCTGCTGCTGCTTTTGTTGTGATAAGTGCTTCCAGGCATCGTGGATGTCATTGCCTTTCTTATGATTTGGATGAGACACACCAATTCTTCCGACTCGTATTGGTCCAAAAACTTCGTAAAACAACTTCGTTTGGCCAATCCTTTTCACTATCAAGTTGTAAAAAAAAAACAAAGTGCAGCGAAAAAACTGAGGGGGAAAGTGGCCGGAGAGCTCACAAAACAAACAAAATAATGATGTGAATCAGACTAAACAGTGGAGGAAGAACGCCGGGATCTACAGAAAAGTTCCCCGACGATCAGCCCCGTGCAACCCGCATGTGTGGAGTAGGGCAGATGCTCGCTACTCGGCAAATATTCGTCTCCTTTGAAGTGGGAAAAAAACCGACACTGAGCACGAATATTCGGCATTTGGCGAACACCGAGCGACCCTCCACACCACTAGGAAATAGGCGAGCATCGGCTAGATGCTCGCCGAATACCGCATGTGTGGAGCCGCCTTTATATTTGGCCCGATCTTCGTTAGTTTAGATAATGGATAAATGTGGCTAAACCAGATGACTAAATGCCATGCTTCACTCTCCTCAAGTGCAGGTTTGCACACCAACGGTAACCATGCCGGGTCATGGCTGGCACCGGATAATTGACCATTTACTCACCAACCAAAGGATAAAAAAGCCAGTGCATATATTTACCGATTAATATTCATATTGTTAGATAGTACCAATAATGAACCAATCCAGTAGATTGATAATGCGTCACAAACCAGATCGATCAAGAAGGTAAGGAATTCGAACTAATAGGTTCCCGTGAAAGTAGTTTCTACTTACGACCACAGGGTAAGCGGTTCTACGTTCAATCAACCGAAGCTTGTTGTCTTCTCGACCATTCTGAGCTATGTTACCCCCCCCCCCCCCCACTCAGCCGTCCCTTCTTCCATTATGAAGGGACAAGGATCATATTGGGATGTATCTGCTCGCTTTTCGCGACAGCTCACCACTGACAGCAACCAAGTTTCCCAAGAGCTGTATGTACCCCAGGGAAGGTAACGTAATGCCCTTTTGACTGTTAACACTCTGCTGCATAATTTGTAATAACCATCGTTCCTTTTGAACAGCCTTTTTAAACCCCTTCAGGGTGGCGAACGCTAGTTCTCTAATTCCTAGTACTAGACATTGACATTTTTTGTACTTTGTTCGTGATACCAGGTTCTACAATACGGGTTCATAGTAAGCGTTACTTTGTGTTCTCACTCAAAAGACCTGAATTCCCCTGCGGCGTAACATGGATCTTGTAGGCCCTTCAGCGATCTTTCGGACCATTTGGGTGCACGCTACCATATGAGATCATCTATCTCAAAAACACCTCAGTGAATTTTGGGTTCACAGATTCTCGAAGGCAGCAAAGGCTTACAAAGTTATTTCGAAGGTTTTTGATATTCAGATCTTTGAGATACTTGCCTTTCCATTTTACCCTTTAGGATTGACTAAGATTGATGCCGGAAATTCAGTTACAGACCCCACATGTGATTTTTGACTCAAGTTTCATAATCTTTCATTCAGTGGTTTCAGTGAAAGCTCCTGAAGGCAGACGGACTT
Organism: Creontiades dilutus; assembly: GCA_031894815.1. NCBI lineage: Eukaryota > Metazoa > Arthropoda > Insecta > Hemiptera > Miridae > Creontiades > Creontiades dilutus. The sequence continues at coordinate 1,835,061 of JAVIWC010001773.1, read as the reverse complement.
TTTAAAATTCCATTCTTGGATTCTGCTCAATGTAAAACAACTAATTTTAAAGGGGTGGGAGGGGGATAAACTTTTTGTTTCTCTGGTCGATTACAAAGGTTCATTATTGAAAATAATAAAACCAAAAGGTGACAATGTTCTGAGCCGGTTTATCTTGAAGAAGCCTCAGGCGTTAATCATAGCCACCATAAAATATGATTTACTCCGGTGAAATGTAATACACTAATAAAGGAGAGTGATCAAAGTACGACCATAAAAAACTTCTAACTACCCAATTAAAGGTGTAGATTTAGTTACGAAACGCAAATTCAAATTGATCGTTAAATTAATCGCTGATAACTGCACGAATATGTCTTCCATGACTCATTCCTAGGGAATCTCTCGTGAATTTTTAATTGAGGGGAATGTGAAAGCTTACCGATTTCAATCATTAAGACGTGAAAATGTCCTGCGCGATTTGGTGGTAGCCAGAACGAAATTTAGACAGGATGTCATGGATGACGTAGCAAATTATGTCAAGTTGATTATTTTTGAACGCCCTAATACAACTCCCCCCCCCCCCCTCCAAGCACACACTCAACTCTCCTTGACTGCTAAGCCGACAATACCAGGAAATGAGGAAAATGGAATTTAAACATGTTGGTAATTAACCTTGAGAGGTGATGGAAGGTATAGTTGTCCCATCCATTGAGCTGAATGCAGTAATGCCATTTTGAACACTGTTTTCAATTGTATAATTTTCAAAATTTTCGCGTTTACTTCGTTGTCAATCATTTTAGTGTGGTTCACATTAATTCCCCTCCCTTTCCCCTTACCACAACACACTCTTAGGACTACCTTTCAGTGGGATTTTGACACTCGAAAAATGCACCTACTCCGAGTTATCGCTAATCTTTCCCGAGCTCAGTTATGACGTAAGCTTTTTTGGAGACTTCTGACCCGACCTCAGTGTTCTCAGTTCTAGCGATATTTGCCGGACCAAGGCCTACAGTTTTTCGATGTTCAACGTTGTTTTCTTGAGTGAATACATCATTCTTGTGAGTACTAAATACCCTTATACCTACCTTACACCAATGGATCGCAAGGAATTTTCTACTGACGGAAACTGACACCAATGATCAGCTGTGTTCAAACTACAATGTGGGTACAGGCACACAGCGGTGGCCTCTTGCTTTATTTCGTCATTATTTGAACATTACTGGGATAAATTCATTTTTGATATTTAAACAGAATAACTGCTCATCAATCTTACGTTCAACTTATCTAAAAAAAAAAAAAAAAAAAAAAGCCCACGAACTCGTTCAAATTTACGTGGCATTCGTTCAAACATTCGCAAAATCCCAGACTGCTCAAACCACTGAAGCAGAAAATTAGATCCTACTAGAGCGATAGAAAAGTTGTGGCTATTCCACAAGCTGAGGAAGAAAAGCAACCCAGAAAAAGAAAAATAAGCCATCTCTGTACGAGCACCAACGATACCAAATAGATGTCCTACTCGCAATTCAGCAGTCTATGCCATCTGCAAAACGCATTCTCAAATTTGATGCACTGAATGTTCCCACTAAAATGCGTTTCTGAACGTGATAGTAAATCAGTTTGAAGTATTTAACTATTATTTGTAACCTTTCACTTGACAAGTAGGTAGATTACAATCGTTGTAAATGACTAGTTACATCAAAACTGCTGTGAGTTTGCCCTGGATTTTCCCTACTCTGTCGTCGATGATTTTACTTTTATGATTTGAATTCTATATTTTGGATTAACCAAATGTTCTGATGTCCATTCGAAACCAATAGTGTTGAATTATGTGACTGAACTTGTAGCTCAAATGTTACGTTGTGCGTGAATTTCCAAAAATTGACGCTTTTCATCTTACCAGGAAAAACATATTTTTAAATTTATATTTTTTGTATAATTTGAGTTAATACTGAAGAGATTAATAAATATTGTTCATGATAGCCGAACCATCCGTGAGCCACGAAGGTCCGAGTCATGCTAACCCGCAATGACTCAACGGTTTTGTCCTCCGTGACTGTATTCGGTGGCGTTGAACGCCCTGAAACTCCTACAAAATCATGTTGTTCGGTCGTGAAGAGTCATTAACCACAATGAGGGCGCAGAAATTGGTAAATAGTACGAAATAAAGCCTGTTATTGACGAGTCATTCATATAATACAATTAACACATCGAGGTGAAAACAGCCCATTCTATATTGTACATGGGGCGCTAATGAAGAGAAATACCACCTCACCCAAAAAAAAAGTTTACAGAATAATAAAATCAGATAAAATAACTGAGAAAATTGAAAAAATTGAATGTGCTCAATTGTTCCTGAATACTAACCCAAAAGGTAAATTTAAATTTTTGAAATTCCGTCGTTTTCATTTCCTTGAATTGATGAGTTGGCAGACAAGAAAAGTCATGGTGGAAGGGGATGAGATTTGCTGATAATTTTTGTTTAATTAAACGGAGAATAAACCATTAAATGGATTGTTTATGGGTGATTCTCACAAAAAAAGCAAATTCAATGTCCCACGACCACAATTCGGCGAGAAGTTGAGTTTTTGACTCCTGGCTTGCAGAATATCTCCTTTACCAGAACATGATTCAAAAGGAGGCCTACTTATTTGTCCCTATTTTTTACTGGACCTTGAAGCACAGTTTTTCTGATTACCGTGGGTGTCCCAATATAATATTCACAGATGCTTTGCCCTGAAAACGACATCCTCATCACTCGTGAGGTATCTCCATGATTTTTCCTTGAGGCCAATCGATTTCTGCAGCGATTGGAAGCAGTTTGCGGCTTGCAAGGTATGGTTGATTGGACGGAAGTGAGTTTATACTCTGTCCCAGGAAATTTTTTGATTCCCGTGGGCAATGAATAAAAATCCCCCACCAGCCCTGGTGCTGATGTGGCAACGCTGCTGTTGAATCATAACCAAAAACCGGCATGTTAGCTTTTGTCAGTTGGCCGTTAGAGCTCGACGTGAGTTGTGGAACGGGTGAGTATTTTCATTCATCTGATCACCATGGTATCATGTTTTTCATCTAAGGCACAGTCCAATAATTTCCCAAACCCTTACAATTTGAACTCCATAAACTGTAGTTAGTATCCATGTTTTAGTTTTTGAAAGCAAGTATTTCGTTTGGCGGTCCAGGAGTCCGTGAAGTAATTTTTGACCACCATGTAACGATCCGTATGATTACCATGGGGAAACCCAAAATCTGATACCCCCATGGTAATCGAACTTGGTGTTAGTTACATAGATAGTTTATTTCAAATCTTTTTCTTTACATATTACATTCTTCAATAGATAATAACGATGACTGAACTGGATAGAGTTAACACTGCAGCCCAGCCCAGAGTTGGTTTTTACATCTAATTTTTACGAAGTACCTATTTCGCTATAGTCATACCGCATTAATTAATACAATTTAAATTTCAATTCCATGGAATGATGTACTTAGTTAATACACAATTTACAATGTTATTAATATTATAAAACTATTAATTTTCTTTTACAAAGTACTCATACAGATTATCTCTTATTACTTTACAAGTTTATCTACGATTTCGGTCGCCGCTGTCTCTTATGAGCAAAAGATATACTTTTGTGTTTACGAATTAGTTCAAGCATATTCAATGAGCACAATAGATGGACAGTTAACAAATTCAAATCATGAAATAATGTATCCGTGGGATAACGCATGGGCTTCTTGAACAAAATCGGTAATTTCATTTTTTGAATAATTGACTGTAATATTGTCTGTAATCATCAAATAACTAGCTTTCCATTGTTTCCTTGTCCTTCTGAAGGTTTTTAAAGTGTCATGAATATACTTAGTCAACAGGAAGCCACAGGAATATACGGGTTGTTCACAGCCTATTTGTTACTGGGAGCCTAATTTTAGGAGGGGGGGGGGGGACAACTCGTGGGACACCCTGTATGTGAGATCATATAAAAATCGGACTCAGCTCCCCATAACGCATGCATCTCTAACCGATAAGTTTTAATTTCCACCACCTTTCAATCGATTTCCCCCTACGGCGAACTGAAGGATTTAAAAAAAATATCGATCATTGTCATCTTGAAACCGTAATAACAAATGTTTGAGAGGGAATTGGGAGAGGAGGGGGGGATAATTAAACTTACAGTTATTTGTGAAATTAATAAAGCAAAACTTGAACCTGACACAGGTCCCTTTGGCGCGTTGAACGTGTCAAGATCCTGACCTCATAGTTCGCTAAGAAACTGGAACGAACCAATAGCAAGGTCAGCACTAAAACCCCGTCTTTTGTGATGCTATTCCGCGTCTCTTCAACACAATGTTGGAAGCTGGGATTGACGGGTTCGTCTACAAACGCTAAACGACCTTTCAACTTGGAATTGGATTATTTTTATTGGCAGTTAACTTGAAAAGTAGATAATAAAGCATTTGTTTGCTTCCAAGCTTCAAGGAGCCACGTGTCATTCGTGGGATTTCAAAATGAGAGGGGTGACTGATGGTTTATCGGGTGTATAAATGGTGTGGTCGGTGCGGTGGGAGAGAGACGTTTGACTGAGACTGGGGAAACTACACGTGTTCGCCTGATGAAAGAAAATGATGGTAGACGCCAAACTTATTGTACTCCTGTCAGTTGCTGTTGTCAGCAACGCTTTGATCGTCTGTCCTGAAAGTAAGTTAGTTTAACCGAATTGATTCTGGAACATTGGTTTTGACAGAACAGTAAGTAATCGTAGTTCAACAGTTTTGAGCAGAGATCGTTCCCCAAATGGGTGGTTAAAGGGGGGATGAACTCAGATCAATCGTTGTTGTTTTTCACGTTTTAGATCACTGCGCTTAACATATTTAGACATGGATATGTCTTTTGGCTGGGGGTTTGATGGATATGGTTGGTTGGCCCATCCCGATTTTAGAATCCGTCGCCTTGGGAGATGAATCAGGCTTTTCAAGCGTCTGGGTCATCCTTTGAGCGTGGCAGAGCGCTATTACTGCATCCACAGCAATAGAAGGGGCAACTATACCATCCACCACCTCACAGGGGTCAAGGAATTTTTCGCGACACTTTTTATCCCCCACAGAAAATGCAACCCTCCGGCACTTAAGATTAAAATTAACTCGAAAATTGATGGCTAGGTAGAAATCAATGACGTTCACTTTTCAATGAGATAAACCGTTGTTTCGCTTCCGAGTCTACGATGCCTTGTGTTCACATTCGGGAGCCAAACAATTTCTGTTGTCCGAATCCGAAATTTCCACTCGCGTTTCATAGCTTACTGAACAAATTTGGTTCCGTGTCGGTCAGTCTGTCTGTCCTTATTTCCTTATCCGATGGTATATTCAGGGGTACAAACAGAAGGGGGGGGGGGCTATGACGCAGACTTCGTCATTGAAATTCTTGGGGGGGGGGGGGGGGGTTCCCAAAAAAATTTTTGAGGGGGTAAAGTTGATTAAGTTGATCGAAACAGTGTCTAACGTGACGACATTCAAAAATACATTACATCACTAAAACGTAAATAATAATGAACCTAGTAATTAATTTAAATATGGTTTGTTTTTCTCTTTGAAAATGGATAAGTGACAATGATGGTGCACGGCACCCGTTTTTTTTTAGTTTTAGATGAAATCAGGGGTACTTACGAGTATTTTTTACATTTTTGTTTTGGAAAGGGGGTACCAACTTAATTAACTTGACTTAACCTAATTAAACTTAATTAAATTTAACTTAGGGGGGGGGGGGCACCCCTGTATAAGGAATCGTAAAACACACATTGAGGGGAAGTTAAAATTATTGTACTCCTGGTCGATTACAATTAGTGGAACATAAAATTATTGAAAATGATGAACCAAAATACTTTGCATGTATCTAATGCTGACTATTCTCACTAATAATTGTTTTTTTTTTTCTTTCGTTCAGTATTCAAGATTTGCGCTGTGAAGCAGGCGTTCGTGCAAAGTTTCATCTCTGCATTAAAGGGTAACGGAACAATTACAAACCGTTCGCACAAAAGATGAGAAAATTTCTAGACACAGGAGATTTCTAAATCTAACTAATTAGAAATCGTCCAAAGTCTTGATGCATGAACCTAATGTTTAAAACGCTTACAATTCTAACATGGGGATTTATTTTCATTTTTAAAGTAATTTCCGATTCCTCAAACTGATAGTATCATATTGAAATTTATAAGAGATCATTAGACTGTTCTTCACCTGAATATTTGAGCTCGATCAGAGAACTAAAACCTGAGAAAATGATGGTTTGAAGATGTTATATTAAACTAGCTGACCCGGCAAACGTTGTTTTGCCTCACAAATTATTTCTAGTTCCTAGATAAATTCTTGTGTTGACAAAAAGTAACTCACTTATTATAAGTGTGTAAGTACATGCGTGAAAAAGGCATGGAGCGCTATGAACGATAAGGGTATATACAAATAACAAACGACAAACAATATTATTTTCAAGTTAGGTATTATAGTTTATTTCTTAAAATTACACATCACATATTAGTGACTAACAAACAACATAAATTTTTTAATGCTATAGCGTGAACAATATGTTTTGTTAGCCCATCTTTAGCAGAAACAAACTGGACGGTTTACCCACTCGAGAGCATGCTAAGTACGTACAATTGCACGTGTGAAAAACATGGTGTACTCAAATCTAAAACCACAATAGACTTTGTTTGGCCTTGGGATTTGTTGATTGTCATTGCAAATGCCAATCTAATCGGAAGCTGAATTCGTTTGAATTGAATTGGCACATCTGTAGGTATGATACGAATCCGCGGTATTAATATATTGCCATCTTTTTTACTTGTCTTTTAAAATGCTGGCTTCGATAATGTTTTTCATCAATTTTCGAATGACTAATCGCGTACTATTGCACAGCCGTGGCGGGTTTAAATTACGAAGCAAGATGATTGGAGCTCCAACTTTCAATTGTAATTTATGCTGTGACATGCCTGGCAAATCCAGTGAGTTCACAATATACCGGTGTCAGTTCTAAGTAAACAGCATGTCACTAGAGATGAGACTGAGACACAGAAACAGCTATTAGCAGCAAAAAATGCAGAAGTTGATAATTTAAATTTGAAGATGTTGGCAGGGGTTGACAACAAATGTTGCCAGGGAACTTGGTATCATATAAACCTATTGCTACAGTATGCGATGCCAGCGAATCTGTCAATTTTCCCCACTGTAAAATTTGGTAAAAATCGGTAAAGCCGTTTCGAATGAGTATGGTGACTAACATTCTGACACGGAAATTTTATGTATTAGATTTTATATATTTATATTTTGTAACTAACTGATGTATTGAGTTTTGCGCAATGAAACTTATAATGGGCCATCTAATGCGTAGGTATTCATCACAATAGCTGACAATTTTATCAAAATCGGATGAAAATCGGGATAGTTACGAGGATCGATGGACAAGGGCAGACAGACAGATAAGTACACAGACAGACACGAAACTTTGGTCAGAATTTATTTTATTTATTTATTTATTTAATAACATGGGCAAGGCCCAATTGAACAAAAAAAATCGCACTTATAAAAAATAACAGTAGATGCACAATATGGATGAAACAATCATAGGTATGGATATAATAAGTAGAAATTGACGACCAATAATTTAAATAACTGTATCAGGAAAGCATGAAACAAAAAATAGGCTCAAAGAATGTTAGAATAAAGAAAAATTTAAATTTCGCCCAATTGAAATGAAAAATGTCCAAAAGCCCGCTGCTGGCAACACGATTGTACTCAGTCTGCATCCGGGTGATCGGGTTGTTTTGCAGGTGATTTGTAGGAGAAATCCTTGAGTAGAATGTCTGCTGGTGTCTGGTCTGGTAAGGAGGGGCGTACAAACTTAGTTGCGCTAGTAGGAAGGGGCAGTCAACATCGCCAGAAATGAGTCCGTGGAGAAACATCAAATCAGAAATCAAACGCCGGTCCTCAAAGGCGCATAGCCCATTTTCTCTCAAGCCATCGCCGTTGCTATGTTCCCTCCAACTGCATCCTCTCTTATAGTTCATATATAGGAGAAAACGTCTCTGAATTCTCTCGAAATGGTCTAAAATGCAATACGCGAGTGGTAGTATCAATTTAGAGAATAAAATTGAGGGGTTTCTTCCAAGAACAAAATAAGTCCAAAAATCCCCAACTGGGTAAATTGAATATTTCTAAATGCCTAATCCGGAAAAAAACAACCTTTCTGCTAAAATGTGAATTTGTTGGGTTTTTCGCAGAATTTCAGATGTTTAGTTAAGGTTTGTTCAACAAATTAATTTTGTATTTATGTGTGTTGTATTGATTGCTGGTCACAATAATAGTTTTGAAGGGAGAACCTAATCTATTATTTGGATATATTTTATAAATCAACATAATGCACAGCAAAGCAACGTGACAATAAAACGGACTTGTTTGGTTACTGTCTGAAACGCCAAACACTTATTTTCTTCTTGTCAACAGCCTCCCAATCCCCAACATTTCTTGTATGTTGAGGAATAAAATGGCACCTCCATCTTGTTTTTTTCAATTTTTGGACATTTGGTTATTGAAAGAAATCCCTCAATTAAAAGCATTTGTAATTAAATCACTTTTTAATTACGATTACTTTCCTGAACTATGTAATTAGTAGTAGTATAGAATAGCCTTACAGGGGAGAGAACATAGGGAGTAGTAGTTTATATAATTCAATATAATCAGCGGTACGCCCTGCGCATGTGCTAACGTGAAATTCTTTACGCAGGAACAACCAACTCCTCAGTGATGACGGCCACTTCCCCCATGATGGAGGCGAGTACCACAACTGTGCCTGCCGCGGCAGCCGCCAATGCCACAGGCGACGCCTCCTCAACCACAGCAGCAGCAGCAGCCTGATACCCACTCCACACTTCTCTACTGCATTTAATCATAATCTCCTGAATTAATCATAATAATCCCTAACTTATCTTTTTAAATTTTTGGACGAAATTTATTGTTTTTATTTTTTTTTATAATGTGGCATTAAAAAATACATACAACCATAAATTTTTACTTTTTCATCATCAACCCCTATTTTTTTTATAGCAATTTTAGTAATATCTTAATTAATTAATATTATTATAATTATAATTATTATATAATATTAATATATTATATAATATTAATATTCATTATCATCCGGCTCGATAACTGATAGTGTTTTTAACTGTATTTCAATTAAAAATTCCCATAGCTTATGCCAAATATAAATTTATTTTTATGAAAATAAAATATTTTTTATTATTTAAGGTTTAATCCTGATATATGCTTAGTGTTACCAATCTTAGACTCGCCGAAGAAGTTTGCCGGGCCTTTACTGGTGAGTGAAATACCACACTACCGGTTTCACTTCTATGTAAACACCATCTCAGTAGGGATGAGACTGAGACACAGGAACAGCTATTTTTGCAGCAAAAAAACGCAGACGCTAATCATTTAAATTTGAAGGTTCATCCAAAGGATGTTTTCGCTTTATGGATACTGAACTTTTTTCTCCATCAAATCAAAATGCCCATCTGGATTTCACGATTAAGTAAAACATCTCCATTCTGAACATCTTGAATGTTATTTATTTCTTTCAGTCCTGTTGTGTGTCAGAAGAATGAAAGGAGCTGACACAGACACATCTTCGTATTTTTACTCTCTCGTCTTTTGTGATCATTGTTCTGTGCAATCCCAATTTTAGCCCAGTTGTGCTACTAACAAAAAATTTTGGTTTTTCTGACAGGAGTAATGGATGTAGATAGTAACAGCCAATCCATTCAACTGCAGCTCAAGCTCAAACCCTATGCCCATTATCATAATGTGTTTGTTCAGTTAATTTCATAACGAAAGTCAGTGAATGGGAGGGGAAATTGTCAGCCTCGCCCACTTGGAAATCAAGCATCGCACTCAAGTGCGTTGAACAGTTATTTTCGGTCTTCAAAAATACACACTATAAAACTGGAAGTGTACAATTTAAAGCTGGTGCTTAGAAATGTTTGCCGCTACTGCAATCGATTAGGAAGAAAGAAATTTAATAAATGCATCGGAAAAATTAGTATCAGAATCTTTGCTAGTTTTAGAAAAATTTAGAAGCAAAACATAGAAATAATATTTGATATCTAAAATCGAATAGCTATTATTGTACTTACGAAGGTATCAATGCCGGGGAGAAGGAAACATAAGTTGTTTTTAAAAGATTACAGCGTTTATTTTTCTTTTCAGGTTTTGAATTTCTTGTGTAAGACGTACTTTTTGGCTTCGCAGTTGGCTAGGTTTATTGCTTCCTAAATTTTCATTGCCGTGAACTGGAGTCAATTAAGACGGACTTAGCAGTTTTTGGTTTAATACATACAATAAGCCTTTGAAATCGTATATCGATTTTTTTTGGTTTACTTTGTAACTTTCAACGTGTCTAGATCCAAGAAATGCAATGTCCGTCCGTCGCGTGACGCGTAACTGCCTCAAAAATGACGATAATTGTCGCCTGCGCCTGCGCAAATGTGATATATTAACAACTAAAACTTCTTTAAAACCCGTCCGAACGATTCGAAATTTAGCGAAATGCTCCTCTGGAGGAAAAACGCGCTATTTTCATAAATGTCTATAATAGAGACACACACATGTTATGTCCAAATAGATCCATGAGGCTAGGACTTTACTTGAAAAGACGTACAGTTGAGAACTTGAAAATCAAAAAGGAGGTAGCGCTTAAAAATAAAAAACGACGTTTTTTACTTGATAAGGTGTATCTACCTACATATTGAGAACCTAACAATCGTGCTATAAGTGCTTAAAAATAAAAAAGGACGTAGTTGAGAGTTAAAAAAAAAACTGTTTTTCTGAAATGACATACAATTGAGTATCGATTAAGCTTGAGAAAAAATCGATAGTAAATTAAAATCGTCAAACTGAAAATCGACTGTAAATAATCAAAAATCTGTGGTAAAACATGGATCTTTAGTGAAAATTGGAAATTGATTGCCAAACCCTCCGACGGTGCGTAGATTTAAAACCTGCGCTGTCCGTATAGGTACAATTCGAAAAAGTCAATTTTTATTAATTAAATTCACGCAGAGGACGGCTGGATTACAATTGTAATCGATTACTTTTGGCGATTAAAAAAGTATTCGAAAAAGTAATCGTATCGCGCGAATACAAAAGTACTTATTGATTACTCTCGTTATTCGATTACTTTTGTAATCGCAAATGTAATCGTAAAAGTATTTGTTAATCAGGGATGCCCATCCCTCATCTCCGGGTTCTCGTGCTGGTGGAGGCGTATTTTGTGCTTCTGAGCGTATTTTGTGATGATTTCGTTGATTGTTTCCATCGTTTTATATATTATTATTTAAAATCCCCATTCAAATCCTTTCACGAATCGTAGTTGCGGGTGTTTCTTCATCAACACGCGGAATTTAAAAACAACCCGATAGCGCTTTTCATAACAGATGGACAGTTTGCCTCATAAACGGTAAAAAATGGACAAAATGTTCACTATAACGGAATTTCTCTTTTTACTCAGCCCGTTTATAAAATTTTGATTGCAATGGAAGAAAGGAACATTTAACGATTCTTTTTACAGTTTCCTCAAATTTGAATTTATGTATCAAATTAAGGGATTCGTAGCCACTCTATTGAGGACTATCAAACAATCTAAATGTGGATTTCACCATAAAAAAAGCATTCCGTATTCAAATTATAACCCAGCTTAAAAATAACAGATTACTTATTTAAAATATAAAAAATTTGTCAATTCCTCTAGCTCCAAGCAAACATTGTATGAATAAACCAATGAAATATTAATATTTCGCCAATATTCTCCTCTAGTAAATTTTGCTGAACATCGTTCTAGTGCTAAAACTGCTGTCTCATGAGAAGGTTTGCTGAGCAAACGGAATTCAGATCGAGTGAAGTGTTCATCTCATTTATGAGTGGGGTATTGAATGTACCTGCAATTGAAGTGTTACCGCCCAAAAATATCGATGCTTCTGACAAAGTGCGAAGTCATGTCGTCACTGCTAGTGGGAAATTTCTCCTAAGTTGCAACACTCTAGTGGTTTGAGCTAAGAGTTCAATTTGATAAAACCTCTTCAACTGTGGATTGTTCTCTTTGAAAATAACATTTCAAAGGAGTCAAATACCAGCAGTCTTAGGACGAAACGATGAAGTAAAATACAGGCTGCTGATTCAGCAGATGCTCACAGGAAGAGCATGTGTGTTTTGACACAAGTGAGTGAGAAAGTCAGGGAAAGTGATACTCACAATAATTTAAATCGAGAGAAATTTAGTTAATTACTAGAAGACCCGGCAAACGTTGTTTGCCTAAAAAATTATTTTTAGTTTCTAGATAAATTGCAATGTAGACAAAAGGTAACTTACTTATGATAAGTGTGTAAGTATGTGGTATATGCGTGGAATAGGCATGGAACGGTAAGGGAATATAAGAATAACAAACGCCAAACAATATTATTTCTAAGTTATTATAGTTTATTTCTTAAAATTACATAACAACTAGCAACTAGCAACTTTTCCATCACCAATATCCAATAGCTGTTGTTGAGAAAGCATTTTATAAGCAATTAACTACGAAACTATGTAAAATTGTGAAGATATTTTTGTCTTTTCCCCTCAATTTTCAGCGGGGAGCAACATTGAAGAGGACATTTTTTTGCACTGAGAAACCTTTTCTTGCTGATCGATGAGAAACCGACAGGATATTTATTTTCTGATGTCCGATATTTTTTTTAAATTTTTTTCGTGGGAAAGGGAAAATACGAACCTAGCAAAAGTAAAAAATACGACCGATAAAATGGAACGAAATTGGCTGGACCAATTCATGAAGTCATCAACCTCTCGAGCCTTGTGGATTATGCCACTGTCCATAGCAACACTGTTTTTTTGGCTGAAGTACCAAATCCCTGTTGCACCTATTGGAGACAGTTTCCAAAGAGAGTTGCGGTTGTACTACACGATGATATAATTTTACTGTGTACATTTTGAAAATGGTAGATTTTCCATAAGCTAAGGGAAATTTTAATCGCAGTACAGTTAGAAACACAATGATTGATTAGTTATCGAGCGGGATGATAATGTTTAAATTACTAAAATGGCTTTAAAAAATAGGGGTTGTGATAAAAAAGTGAAAATTTAGGGTTGTATGTGTTTTTTAATGCCACATTACAAAAAATAAAAAAATAAATTTCGTCCAAAAATTAAGAAATATTAAGGGTGAACAACCACTTAGGGGTATGAAAAGTAGATCGTAGCCGATTCTCAGACTTACTGAATACGCATATAAAATTTGGTAAACATCGGTAGAGCCGTTTCGGAGGAGTAGGGTAACTAACATTGTCACATGGAAATTTTACGATGAAGTATTTTCTTCAAGTACTTGAAAAAATCAACTAGTATTTTGATGAGGATGTGTCGTTGAACAAGACGCAAGTACATGCCACGTACAAGCACAATTACATTTACCTGCGATTCCACTTTTTAGTTAGTGCAGGTACGAGTACACAATCAATTGTGTTCTGGAACCCAAAACCCCACACTCTCAACAAGATGCTCGAAAGAGTCATGAAATGCTAGGGAGGGAGACGCCACCCCGCTGACAAGGTATGAAAGGTTTGGGTAGTCGCATTTGAGTTTATACCGACTTCGATCACAATCGTACGATATATCAAATCAATACATCCCTTTGAGTTATATTTTGAATGTAATATATACTTGAACTTATATGTTGAGTTATATGTTGAATATACTTGAACATCCCAACTCTGGTCGCGAGATTTCCCTTAATAATTTCAAGGAAAGAAGGAAATTTAAAAAAAAAAGGCGAGCTTGCACACTTACACCCAGTCCAAAAATGTATTTTCTATGTAAATTATGCGGTCAATCGTAATTACATTTCATTTCTAAAAGGAACGAACTCTACTTACAAAATATATACACCAATTAACTAAAGTACTAGAATATCCACAACAGACCTAAGCGGGTAAAAACACTCCCAACGAAACGAAAATGAATTCATGATAATTACGAACTAGAATTAAAGTCTTATCTAAATTAATTCACAACTGGTTCGATAATTCAACTTACGATTTAGTAACTAGGTAATAAATATAAGGTGATAAAGTACATGGATTGTTGCGTTAACACTGCAAATCGTGTAAAGTTTATTATTGAAACATTGCACCTGAATAAAACGACTTTAAACAAAAAGCAATATTTTGTAATAGTAGCAGGAAAAGTTCCGTTGCAATTCGCTCTTTGAGCGCTCAAAAGGGGTTGAAAAAATATACCATCGCGTAGAGGATGAGGTGGTTTGGGGTTGAAGTAAAGTCAAAATTAGGGTGAGTGGTGAGAAAATTGCGAAAGTTGGGGGTAAATTTGAAAGAGGGTATCAAAGCTTAAGTGGTCGGAATGATGAAGGGAGTCGGGGTAAGAAACAGGCGAAAAATTAGCGTTCAACGTTTGGCCGTGGGGTGTTATAGTCAGCGAAAGTTGCTGTTCAAGTTCGGAGATTAATTAAAGAACATTTTTCTTCTATCTTGTGTACGACTTCTGTAATGAGAAAGTCACCCGGATCTATGTCATTGCCGTATGTCTTTCACTAAGCAAGAAGCCAATTCCGTCTAATCAGCAATGGACCCTATTTGATGGTTCCAACAGCTTAAACCCCCTTTCGAGAGCTTCACGCCTTTAAAATAAGGGAAATAGCGGATATCAGGATTACTTAAGGGAAGAAGGGCGAATGACTTCTTTGCTTTCAACGTCCAATGTATTGAGTCATCCACTTCGAAATCTTCAAAAATCAACAGTTAAGTATAAAAAAAATTCTGTCGAAGCAATTTGAATTTACCCTCACCTTGAGCCAGTTCATTCTTTACAAAATCGTATTTTCAAACCCTTTTAAGCCCTTAAAGAGGATTTATAGCGGCCATATTCCTAATGCACATAATTCACATTTTTATTGTAAAACCTTGAACGTTTCAAGAATAATAGGCACTACGACCATTTATTATTACAGTAACCACCATACTGGTAATACAATTAAACCAACAAGTTACAAATCTAAGTACAAAATTGATTTTTGAGCAATTTTCATCGAGCTATTTGGCAAACGAGTGTGATACAAAACAAAATTATCATAACATGAAATGGAATTTAACATTTTATTTCGACATTGAATAAATAAAAAAATAAAAAATCGCGCAACATTTGACGATCACGTTGAATGAAATTCGTCGTTCAATATGTTGGAAGATTACGTAGGTTGGTTGGAAAATATACAGAATAAATACAATTACATCTTATAAATATATAAACGAAAAACAAACGAACAAAAAAATAAGGATTTTCGAGGCAACTAGATAGTTTGTTGAAAATTTCAACGATTGCCATAGTTTGGACGGGGAAAAAATGGTTCAAGGGTGATTAGTTTCTCAAATCCTGATTTAGGAGTACTGGGAAACAAGTGATTTGGGGAGATGTCACTGCAACATCTGGGATGTGTAACATCAGATTCGAAGGAAAACAGTTTATTAAAAATTAGCGCATATTTGCTTGGTACTTGAATTCTAAGAATCATCACCTACTTTTACATATTAGAGAATTTTATGAAATTAGAACAGTTTTTAAGCTTTTTTTGCAGAGCCTTTTATTTATTTTCACAATTTTATGATGCATCGGAAGTTTAAAACTTCGCGGAAATTCATGATCTTTTCGAAGTTTCGGGTTCGGCCAATTAAGTCACGAAATTTAACATTCAAGTTCATAAAAATTGAGCAACCCTCAATACAAACCCACGATGCTAAACTATTGTTGACATTTTTTGTTGTAGAAAATAATGGCAATCATAATTAAGTACATATGGCATGTATCGACGTGAGTTTGAGTATAAAAAAAAGGTGTAATGGTAACGAATCATTATAATTAATAAAGAACTACGTTGAATTTGATATAAAATGTGAATGATACAATGGAGAAGTGATTGACTAAGCAACAGAACAACATAGGTAACGGTAAATGGTGAAGTGGCCCAAAAGTCCTAAATCAGTTGATGGACGAATCGCTTCAGCGGAAATGACGATAACTTTTATTCATTAACAATTAATAAATGATACAAAAAAGCGAGTAATTTGACCGGTAATTAATTACTTACAGGAATGTTACATGGTAGCAGACTGTGCTTTACACTGATTTATCTTTGCACTGAAGTACGAGGCGGGCATGTGTGGCTTCGGTTTCCAGCCGCACTCTATTGAAAATGTAACTGATCAACCGACCAAGAAATTCGAAGGTCCTGAGGCGTCAGAATTAACTTAGATCCGTTTGTTAGCATTGTTTAAGCATTAGAATATGCCACAATGTGTTTTATAAAATGCGAGAACTATATTTTGTACAAGTGACTAATAGCTGTTATTTACATCATTTGTTGCTTAGGATATCGTTTCGGTATCAACTTCAGTTTGCCGTTCCAAGAGTTTTAATGATTCACTAACAATAGTTGTTTCCAGTCATTAAAAAGTTAATTTTGACCGCTTTCAACTGCAACTTTTGGTACTTGAAACACTCGACTAAAACAACCCGTGCGAAGTCAAGCCCAACCGGTGTGAAATTGTTTGAAACTTGAATGAACCTACGATCCCTGTGAATATTTAAAAGTTGAACGAGTAAAGATAATGACGATGAAAATGAATGAAATTGATAAGGAAAGATAATTGAGTTTTAGATGGTTTTTGTTAGCCACTTGGCCACCGTATGTTTTTTTAAACTTACGGTCGCATTAATAATTGTTTTGCATTTATCAGTGAACATCTTCAGATTCTGTCATGCTCCTGTTAATTTTTTAACTGTTATTTCATTCCATTCGGTGAATCCTTAACAAGTTGTCACGGCTGGAGATTATGAAGTTCATTCGCTCCATTCTCATCTGACGATTTTCAAGTCATTTAACGAGTCGTTTGGAATAGATTGCAAAGGGGTATTACTATTGCTCAAGTGCATAGTAGTGCTAACTGAAAGCACCAGTCGGCAATTCATTTGGTGGTTTTATTGGTGACCAGCAAGTGGCTGGAAATTCCATACCACAGTAACGGATGGACTCAAAATGAACTCGGTTCATTGGAAGCCAGCTGTTGGTCCTAGTGATCTCTGTGAACCCCCAAGTGACTTTATGTGACTTGCAAATGAGCTTTTGAGGTAACAGAACATTGGGTTAGTTTGAACAGTCTTCTCCTGGAGAGTCGCAAGTGACTTTAAAGTTGCTAGAATAGATCTTTAGGATATTTCTTCCGACTTGCATCTTATTTGAACTTTTAGACCGTATTAAACTGACACTACAGATTCTCGACAACCACAGATGAACCAAATTGGCCACTTCAAACGCCCAAGCCTTTTTGCAATTAGTATTGTTTATACAACGGGAAAACATCCAATCTCAAGCTAAATGGATTTCAAATGAGTTTTTGTTAGATGGTTGTGTTCCGATCATCGAGCTGGCAAAAGAGTGTGTTTTGATTTCGATGAAAAGTCATTTCCGCTGAGGGATTGAAAAACGCGCGATGATGATCCAATTTAGATGATGAGCGAATCCGATCCAGTTTAGATGATGGAGGTGATCAGTCGGGCCTTGAAGTTGACTATCCTTTCGCTAGTTTGTGCCAGGCGCTGGAAAACAATTTTTTTTTGGAATTTAGAAGAGGTTGCTGCAAATATTGACTAAAATCCAATAAGTAACTAATACTATACTGCTTAAGTATTTAGAGGTTTGCTTGATTTTTTTTAAAGGTGAAATTCTGTATTAGGTTCAGCATTTTCAATAATGAACCTTCGTAATCCAAAAAAAAAAAAAAAAAAAAAAAAAAAAAAAAAAACCTGATCCTTCACTATAATTTTTGGAAACATTGAGAATAATTTTGCGTTTTTCATTATAATTAATCAGATTTAAAATGCAGCATGCATGCATTGAGCTAGAAACGTCGTTCTAAAAAAAATCAAGCAATTCAAAAGAACAAATTACATTGGAAAACACTATTGAGCACAGTAAATTGGTTAAACGTAAAAAAAAACATTATTAAAGAATTTGATACCTTCATCACTCATTTTGAATGGTCGAATTCCCAAATTGTTCATCTCTTCCGATTTCTCAACTTCAAAAAATTTGATTTAGTCTTCTTCATTTACTCCGTTTGAAAATGCTGTCACAACAGCTGTTAGAACAAGTATTATATTTTCTCCTCCCAGGAATTGTTTAAATTCTCTTGAGTTTATTCCTGGATATTAGTATTATATCAATCCAATAAAGAAATGTCACGCAGGATGGGTGACACGGGAGGGCAACGTGGAAATGTCACACGTAAAGGGCGCCAATAGTGACCAGGAGCTGAAACCACGAAAAGAGCGGGGGCCCTGTCACCAGAAGTGACGAAAACTGTTTTCGCGGTCTTAGCTCCTGGTCGCACCGGCGACCTGGTACTGGAACCCGTCTAAGTTATCACACGGGTATCGGCAAGGTTCGGTTATATTCGTGACCAGCCAAAGTCAAGAACCATCTCTTCCCGTGAAGTCTAGTGGCCCCAAGTCCTCGCTGACGTAATTATTAGTCCACCTCCTGCCGACAATTAACGTTTATCGATCGATAGAAGAACGACAATATTGTTTATGAAGTGATCCCTGAACGAGAATTAACGTTTGTCGATCGATCCATGAACCATTCAAAATTCGGTCTACCAAAATTCGAACATTCCGAATTACTGATTGCGAAAAATCGAAAAGCTTAAGATAGCGGGCCAAATTAGAGCAAACTGAAAGCAGCAAATAGGAAAAAAGAAAGGCTAAACCATTTTCCAGGTTTTTTGAATTTCAGCCGCAGGCTATTCAGTTTTTTTTCTTTACACTTCAACGACTTTCGCGCATTGCTCAAAGAGGTTTATTCTGATTTGTAAAAGAGTTATTATGGATTTTTGGAAGGTTATTTTGGCTTCTAAAATGGTTAATTTCACATGTAAATGCTATATGAATTAAACTATATGATTACCAAAATCAGGTCCTGGATGAGAGAAGCGACTCCTCTGTTGGCGACGACGAACAGCCGTGTCAGGGGGCCGGGGACGCCGACGCCATAGGCAGCTTCGTCGTTGTTTTTGCCTTCTTCAGGGGCAGCACCTCCAGCTGAGTCACCAGATCCTGAAGATCCGCTTCCGCTACCGGCCACCAACTAACCACACAAGCCAGCATTTAGAAGGGATCAAAGTCCACGGTCGTACAACAGAAGTAAAATCTAAGATCATAGAGTTACACCACTTAAAATAGCACTGTTCACCTATTGAAAGAATGAACGCCGGGCCTGGCGAGGTCTCTGGCCTTATAATTTATACTACTACCTTTCACACCCAGGACCAATGTTTTCCGGTGTGACCATTTTACTTGGAGAGGAAGATAGAGCAAATGTTTTTAATACAGGAGAATGAAGCGGCAGGTACGTTCATTCTTTCAATCAGTGAACAGTAAGTGGTTTATTGTAGTATTTCAACTGTAATTTACTAATATTCGAATGCTCAGCAATCTGCTGAAGTCAATCGTGGTTGGGTGGAAAGTAATATAATCCAAGGGGGAAACTCCAATAATGTTCCCCAAACTAGGAACACTATTGGATAATTTCGAGCGAGTCACCTATTTTTGATTGGTTACTGTACCTATGTGCAGCAATAGAACCTCTTGAAACCTTTGGACTACCGCCAGTTGTAGCAATGAAGGGTGGAAAATTATTCCTAATTTGAGAACAGCAGAACGGAAACGCCTATTCCACGCGATGAAAATGAACGCTTGGGATACTAACGAACAGCAGAATTTGCGGAAAAAACAATTTTTCTGAAAGGGTTTGGACGATGAGTTATTTGATCATTTGATGAGTATCCAAAGGAGAAATAGTTAAAGTTTAGACTTCACATAGTTAGCCCGTAATTTGAGTAGTCGCCAGACTACTGCAGTCAAACATGAGCTTGATAGAAGATGAAATAAAAATCCATTTAATGCGGTATTTTATTTATTTGAAAAACTAAATTTGACTCCTTTGTGGGGTAGATCACCCTCAGTATTCTTAATCAGGGATTGAATCGGAGAGAGTTGTAATCCTGAGTTGTATTTTTTCCCTCACCAGGTTGAGTTTTATGTTTGACTTAGGATGTAAAGCGCTACAAATTATTACGTAGAGATCAGTGCCCTTCTAAGTAAATAATTTATCTATGCACGTTAGACGAAGTCCGTGGTCCATTACCTTAACTCGACACCTTGTGATTGCATTCAAGATTGGAATACTTGAGCGGCCGCCAGCTCTGCAGTCTAGCTCAGACGGGCTCTGCAGTGGGGCTCTACTAGTCGCCTGCCTACCTGACAGTAGACAACTGAGTCCAAACGTGGATGGACAGATCTTTAGCATGGAATATGCTTTAGCCTTGGACTATCTAGCCAAAAAATGTCACATGTACCCGGGTGGCAGGAGCGACCAGGAGCTAAGACCACGAAAACTGTTTTTGTGGTCTTAGCTCCTAGCAGCCTGGCACTGGAGCTTTTACAACGCTCCTTCCCCACCCCCAACTTGCACTGGTATGTAAAGAGGGAAGGTAACGGATGGTGGGGCGGCAATGTACATGGGATCGATATTCAACTGTTTTTCTTTCTAATGCTATTGCGTCATCTCATCATGAAGTGGAGAGTTCTAGGCAAGCAGCATTGTTATGTGAATATTTGAGAGTATTTACTGTGTTTAAACGTTATTTTATCAACTTGATACCCAATTTTACGGGAAAAGGATTTTGCTGGCGAAGCGGGCAGTGCCGAGTTTTTTTTTCTTATTCGATTTTAAAAATCTACGTATCTTGAAACGTAAACCAACAATTTTTGAGGGGAGGATTAACTTTTGTTGTTTTCGTGGTCGATTTCAAAGGTAAGATTGAAATCATTAACCAAAACTGAAGTACATACGATTAGGTTTTTTGTAATTTTGAAAAATTGATGTTGGAAACGATACTCGATATTTATAAATATCGATACTTTCCTCGACCGATATTTAGAGTATCGATACCAACCGTTCGGTACAGTATCGGTACAAAATATCGATACTTGTTCAACGATACCCATTACTAATTACTTATAAGTTTGACGGCTAAATAACCGATTTTGAAGTTGGGAGTCCAAAGGCGCGTTTACACCAACCGAGAATTGTTCACGAACACTGTTAGCAAACAATCCCGAGCAATGAGCTCCGGCGGTGTAAACAGTAGCCCGAGCCGAGCTGAGTTCGTGAACATTCTCGAGTTTGTTCCGCAACTTATCGGTAAACCCGAGAATCATCAAAGGGATTCGGTGTTCGTGGAGCGTCCGGTGTGAACGGCATTCCTGCAAGAGCACGGGCGGCCGGTGGTATAGTATCTTCCTAACTGTTTCGCAGTGTTTGTGCAGTGTTTATCGTTTTCCTTTCCGCGTTATTATTAACGGGTTATTCTGGATTGGGACAATGAAAAATGCCTTGAACTAATTGGAATGTACGAAGAGAAGGCAGATCTTTGGCAACCCGACCATAAATACCACCAAAATTAATTTAAGAAACATGAATGGGAAGACATCGCCTCCAAACTGGGAGTACCTACTGAATTGGAGAAGGGAAAAAGCAGCACATATTCGCATGGCTGCCATGTTCGTACACTTTTGTGGGAGCTTGGTGGAATGTTCGAGAACTAGTGCTCGTTCGGGCGTGCTCCACCAGTGTAAACGGCAGCCCCTCGTGCTTGTTCGCAAATGTTTGTGAACGTTTGAAAACGTTCTCGAACAATGCTCGGTTGGTGTAAACGCGCCTTTATATTGAGCGAAAAACTTTTGCTCAGGAGTTAAAGCTCAGCCGATTACTAATAATAAGCTCACTCCACTTCAATCCCAGTTCTCTGTATTTGGGAATACCTGAGGGCGAGTCATCCCGGGGGAGCCACATTATCGTACATGTAGTAATAGTCATAATAAAATATGATTACTTTTGGTGTTGATGATGACTCAGAGTGCTGAAAGAAAGGGCTATGTAATCGATTATTTCATACCTTTTTCTAATTGCTAACTAGAGACGAATCAAGACTATTGAGTCACCATTTCGCAGAAAACGTCCCTTTTTATTTATCCGTAGGATCCTTTGAACGATAGTCGGAGATTTGAATTGGCGTCTGCAACATATGTTCTACTGGTTCCTAAAATCCCTTTCAAACGTTGATTATAACGAAAAAATTACTGTTATTTGTCAGCGCTGTTGAAATGGCAGTCAACAGTCAAGACAAACAAGCGGGCCCTAAAAGGATACTAGTTATCAGAACATGGTTTACGATAAGCGAACAAATGTGATTTGGTCGGCAAAAATCTAGTATTTTACATTTATGTTCTAGCTATTCAAACGTTGATTATAAACCTCCTCCTGTTTTAGGGGATTAAAACTCGTTTAAACTGGATGAAATCTAGTATTTCACGCTTCTAAACGAGATTTCACTGAAAAATGTTGAATTTTTTACCACACTTATATATTTCATTGTGATGATGTTTCGGCTGAAATTCAAATTGTTAGACATTGCAATATCACCAAACAACGTTCGTGTACGAAGAAAGAATCCATTTATTAGTGTTTATAGGTAAAACTGGGTTTGGAAGGATGTGGGTACGGGGATCTGTATCGAGGTTGAACCTGTGACTCCACAAAGCCGAAAAGAAACTTCATTTCTACAAACCTTCGTAACAACAATTGACCAGCTCAGAACATTTACAAAAACGACGTTGAGCAATTGTACGGATTTCAAATAAATTTTGTTTTCATGTGCTATGTTCTAGAAATGGTTGGTTTCAAATCTACTTCTATTTATCCAATATGAATCCAAAACAATAGGAAAATTAAAAAGTCAGTTGGGAAGTGGGACTAGTCGTTGAAATGTTTACCCTCCCGCAGCGATACTAATTATAAGGGATATATTAAAACGAGACCACCCCTTTCAGTACTAAGAGAATTACCGAATTTTCAAATAATTCCGCGATCAATCAAACAAAATCACTTCACCAATCAAAAACCATATTCTTTAAATTCCGGAATGACTTGAAACATACTAAAATAAAAAACGCTGCAAATTCTTTCACTGGGGTTTATTATTCAATTGGCTTGTGTTCATGATTTGAATTTCTACTAGGCTTTGGAGTGTGCATGTTTCACAGGATAGAGCGATTATTGAATTTCAGGAGATATGAATGGAGCATGTAAATCTGTTCTCGACCAAAATACCTATTTGGATTGATCAGTTGATCATATTTGGCGCTCGGCTTTTGTTTAGAACACACTAATGATGTTCTGCTTTAGAATCCAATTTTACGAATTTTAGTATTTTATATCAGTACATTGTTGGGAAGAGGGTTTGTTTGGAGTAGATCTGAAAATTGAACATTTTTGACAGTAATGGGCTCAAACATTAGTACAGTGGCCTTAAAATTGCTTTAAACATTTACTAAATTGTTGAAATGTTCCGTATAGTAGTATCGAACTTGATGCAATCAAATTCGTAACTGAATTTAATTTGAGAATCCCGAGTAAGGAAAAAGGAGATTTTGAATTTAAATATGAGGAGCAAGGTGTAGATTGGATTGAAACACATAAATTTATTACGGGAAGGGACATTCAAGAATGTCAGTATTCGTTCCAGAGCCTACAAAAAAAGCTGAAACTAAACCGCACTACAGTCTTGATGTATCAGCCGTGGAGTTCAGAGGTACATATAATGAGAAAAACATGAGGAGTTGCCATAACAGCTTCCCATGAAATCAGAATCTTGGTAAACTCACAGCTGATTTTCTTTAATCAATTTATTGACTTTTTAGTGTACAAATTAAACTGAGTGGAAGAGGAGAGGGAGGGGTGGGGTTAAATTAATCGTGCAAAACATTCCGGTTACATGATTAAAGAAGCGTTGCAGAAAGTAGATCATGCTGTTTTACAGATAATATAGTGTTACTGCCATTGATCACCAATCATGTTGTCTACCTATGTTGTCACCATAATTGGTAACAATGCCAATTATTTAGTATTAATTACATTGCTCTATAATGAAATTTATTCAAAGGTTCATTATAGAAAATCTTGAACCAAAAAACACCCACGAGTTACGAACTTCGTTCAGCCAATTGTAAGTACTGTTAAAGGTGACCCAGAGAGTTAACTATATGTTTTGAATTTATTCGGACATGACTTTACGATAGATCTTCTTATATATATATAGGTACTTATATATATTTTTTCTAGTCATTCATGTCATCACCTACACGAATAACTACATAACTCTAAATGATCCGCACTAAGCATTTGTGATGAATTTGAGGAAACAGATTTTAATGAAGACGTAAAACTTCAAGGAATACAGAGTTATTCGTCCTAAACAATGAGTGAATGTACGAGTGATGGAGACTGAAGCTGGAAACTGCTGTTTGAAGGAATGCACAGACTGAGAACTGCTAAGAATGACCGATCGTTCAGGAGCGATGATAAATGGGGGGGGGGAACTAGGGGATGATATGAATTGGGAGTGAGGTTGTGAGGATCACGTACCGAACAATCGACTATTTTCGTCATAATTTGTAGTCGAGGAGAGCTGTTTCTCCTGTACAATTCAGGAGCAGCCATTGAGACCTGCGAAGTGACCTGAATATTTATTGAGAATTCAGTTCTTTGCCACGCCTTATACGTAGAAGAAGAATTAGTTGCAAAGTTGCCTCAGAGCTAACGAAATTTGAAATCGGAGCTCCTAGTTCGGTGTAAACGAGCATTTGTTCAGAGCGGTGACAACGCCGCTCGATCATCTTGGTTGTTATTTGCAACAGTGTTGTAGAATAATGCTCGTTTGGTGTAAACTGCCATCAAGGCTATCACAGGTCTAGATGGGTTGATTGGAAACCACTTCTCACAAGAGACCTACAACACACCTTCTTGGACCAAACTGGATTCACTATCACGGATTGCTGGGGACGATTGTCGTATTACTAGTTGGAAGCAGACAATTGTTGAAGAACAAAAGCAAACTGCGATTCAAGAGCAGTTCCTAAATGAGAGTCGTTTCCATTTTTTAAGTGAATTGAACTCGCTACTTCTCTGTATCAATGGGGTTCAAGCCCCATCTCATCATAGACCGTATATGCAAAAGCTGTGTCCCTGAAGATGTATGGTCAGGTATTGTACGAAACTGTTGAAGACCTAACCAGACTACAAGTCCAGCAGCATATGTTAAAAGAAAACGGAAATCAATGACAACTTTGTCCACTTCCATAAAAAAAGAGCTACGATGTATAGTTTTTTTTCGATCGGGACACCATCAAAACATGTGATAACCCGTTCGATAGTGGTGGCACACCTTCGTCATATTAAACCTAATTAAACCTTTCATATCATTTCCTCCTAACTTTGCAGGAATCCCTCCTTGATTTTATTTACACGATATCGGTTGATTTTCCCAGTCTCTTAATTTCTTTCGGCCCAATTGAATTGCGTCAAGTTAGATACATGTACGTTCAGCTGGTTTTTAAACTGACTGTCAAAATCGATCGGATTTCCATTTTCTCCAACCAACTATCAACTGTATGGCGAATCTCTTTGCTCTGAACATCTTGAAGTCTCACTCATATCTGTAAGGGAAGTCAGGAACTAAGAGCAAAATCTTTTTTTTTAAATTTATATTGTTATTTAATTGTTTTAGTTCTCGGATTGGAGAAGACCCTTAAAACAAGCTTGAAACTCGTGGGAATTAATTATTTTTTGGTTTATTCTACAAGACAACTGCTTACCGACTAGCCACTACAGAAGATGTGAATGTGAAGGTGTGAATATTTCGTGCATAGCGCCCAATTATTTAATTATTCACCTTAGCGTTCTACATGTGCATCGTGTAACTAACATGATTAAGCACCTAAAAGAATTTTTAAACAAACTTCAAACCTTCTCTCCGATTATATTTCAAACTCCATTCTACTACAATGATAACAATTGAGTTTTTTATGAGTTTAGGTAGAAAAAAATGTACTGGTTGATTTTAACCGATTTCAAATACATGGAACATGAAACCATCTAACTGCTAAAAAAAAAAAAAAAAGTTTAGAAATGTATCAAATTAACGCGATCCAAAAGCAGAAGATGACGTAATTTTAATAAAATAATTTCGACTTGTCATTTTAACAGATTTTTCTTTTCCAACAGAGTCAACAGTTTTTTTAATAAAGTAGATCAATTTGTTAATAGAAACATTTTGACTGTAAAATTCGTGGTACATGAACTTTCTACAAATAATACTGGGGTGTATGATAAATTATATTATTTTTGTTCTTGTTTCGTTCTCATAGCGACTTCATTTCTACAGAATCTGTGCCGAAATTGGAAAATATTTAGGTATCAAAACCATAAATATTATTTTTCAAAATCATTTTCAATGTCCAACTGACCACGTCTAGTTGATTAACTTTGTAATACATTTCAATAAAAAACAAATTTTGCCTTTAATTTGTTGCATAAAATTCAAATATTACAGTATTGGAAACGCGCATACAAAGAAAGTTTCAATTACAAATATGAAATTCTATGTACACGAATTTTTAATGGTGTAATGTTTGGATTCCATGTCAAAAACTACGGCTACTGTTTGAATTTTTTCTAAAACCGCACTCATACGTAGTTTTGTACTGCATTGCATCCGTGCGATTTTTTCTATTTTTTTTTTTTTTTTTTTAGCTTCATCTTTTTTTGTAAAATCATAACACACAATATAAAAAGTTGAAAAGCAGTGCAATATCAGAATATAAATAAACCAAAACCGCCCACTAAATTACCCACAACCACAAAATAACAAACAATCCTGCATTCTTCATTAAGTAACAAAGTTATTCACATTTCAGAGACACACCTACCTGATGCTATTAGTTGACAAAACATTTGATTATATACATAAAATATTTACATGTTAAATAGTGTGTTTTGTAGGTGCCTCAAGAGAGGTGTCCGAGTTCCTAAGTTTGGTTGTTGACCAAGGTCAAGTTTTATAGCGTTGTAGTAAGTGTGGTATATATTTGTCAGTGTTTCGCTTGGTTGCTGTTGTTGTTTCGGTTTTAGAACGTTGTGTGAGGCTTGATTAAAAGAAATTGACACTACCTAGAATATTGGATAAATAAAAAATGTTAAAAATCTATTGTAAATATGTCCGTTAATCTTACAATTTATTTAGTTATAAGTATATAACGAATTAATTGGGGTTTTGGTACTTATCTTATTAATTTCTCTTATGCCTCCATATTTTAGTTATATTTAATTACACAATTTATCAGAAAATAATTGTTTTCACCATCTCCCAGCCTTCATGGAAATCGCACCTTTTAATATTGTTGCCCAATATCTAGTTAAAACTTATATCCAAAAGTTCTTTGTTAAGTTTCAATATTCTCTACATTATCTTTACAATAATTATTATGGAATACTGTTTAATCACCATTTTCTTTTGTGGCCATTAATAACACAGCCCCACAGAAAAAAAGGTCTGAACTTTGGTGTGGTAAAAACGAATTTAAAGTCAGAATTGCGGCGAAAAAACCCTTAAAAAACCTCGATTTTTCAACAAAAACTTGAACAAGCTGATACGAAAATAAAAAAGTTAAATAGATGGTTATATTCCGCTCACAGCATTGGTGATTAAGCAATAAAAATCAAATCTAACAAAAAAAGGAATTGAATGGTCCTGCTTAGACCATAAACCTCCATAAGCCCCCCAAGGGGAAAAATATTCTCCTTCAATAAAAATTAAAATTTGACGTATATTTTTAGGTTCTTTGGGTCACTGAAACTGAAAATGCTTCAAAAAAAGCTTACTCCTACTTTCCCCAAAAACCCCACATTCGAGCAAATATACTCCTTCATAAAAATTTGAATTTTATGTATATTTTTAGGTTCTGAAATTCGAAATCATTATTCGGAATAAAATGTAGATGATTAAATGCTACTCCTACTACGAATAATTAGTTTTTAAAAAAATTCTGAACATACAATTTTAATTTATTCATAATTATCTAATTAACTACCTAAACATTTTGAATCAATGCGAATGGAATTTTTTGTTCCTCACCGAAATGAACAAGCGTATCAAATGAAACAGATACAAGCGATACTTTTTGGAGATTTGACAAATGAGCAGTGAGTTTCAAACGCTGACAAGCCCACTTTTCATGTTAATCGAGATAGCGGTGGACTCTGAAGGTTTTGATAACGATGAACTCGTTAGTGCAAAAAAATTTCTTTGAAAAAGGAACAGATAGTACTGCTGAAACCGAGGGCATGAAGTAGGGGTTAGTTTCAAAGCCTGAGATTCAGGGTGTGTTTCTTTTCAAAACCGAATACTTGCGCTCTCATTACCAAAAGAAGACACATCCTCACGTTTCCCATACTACCTCGTCTACCACTATCATAAAAACACTGATCTCTTAGCATAAAAACGCATCGAAATGTTCGCAGATGGTTGTTGAGGTCAAAATAAAAACATAATCGTGTTGTGTATGCTGAAAAAGTGGTTGGCAAAAGAAGCTCCCAGCTCCATAGAATCGATCACGGTTCATTACCCTATGGTGGGGCATTCCTTCCTTCCATCAGACCTCATATTCCGGCGTATGGAGAAGGAAACCAGATATTTCCCACACCAGCTGAATATAAGGAGATTTTTGCAGCTCTTGGAACTGTTCGAAGTTTGGGGTTCGACGTGACGGTGTTTGACTGGAGAAGCGTTGCCTATCAAAATCTCAAAGCTACACTATCTCTTCATTTCAAGTTTTCGCAGTGCAAGCGCTTCATTCTTGCAGTGTCTTAATCGAGAAAAGTATTGCTCAGAGGGAAACCTTATTACAGAAGCAATGTTGGGCCTTTCAAACGGTGTAGTGTTATTGTCTGACACCAGAAGAATTACCCATGCTTTCAGTAAAGGTGAAGAAAGCGAAACTTGACGACTTGGGGAATCTTCTGAGACTTCACTTCGGAGATGAATGGATGCAGTTGAAATCTCTACAATACTTCGGGAATGTACTGGCTGAACCAGCAGAAGGTCCTCAACCCCGTGAACATGTCTATCCTGATGATCAGCAAGATTTTGAGGAGGATGTTGATAATGCGTGTCTAGACTTTTCGGTGTAATTCTCTTGAAAATTTGTAAATAAGCTTTAAAATGGTTCAATAAAACTGTTACAACTTTCATTATGTCGTTTTTTACAATTTTTTTAAACCGTAGTTTTATTTCTTATAGACAACTGTTTTCCGGCAATTTTATTTCAGGTTTTGTTGAAAAAGCTGTTAGACGCGTGGCTTAGAATCAAAACCTGGCGCGTCCATTCTTACATTTTCGGATTCTCTCTAATAATGAAGGTTTCAAGCTTAAACCTGTTATAGTTTGAATCAAGAAGGCATAAGCTGAGGACAAGATTAGTTGAATGTATTCCATTGGACCAAATTATAATG
Source organism: Creontiades dilutus (assembly GCA_031894815.1). NCBI lineage: Eukaryota > Metazoa > Arthropoda > Insecta > Hemiptera > Miridae > Creontiades > Creontiades dilutus. Next base: position 1,805,504 of record JAVIWC010001773.1, on the reverse strand, counting down.
GAAATCAGTTTTGGTAATTTTCTCAGAAACAGGAAAAGTGGACTTGTCAGCGTTTGAAACTCAACGCCTCAAATGAAAGAGCAATTCTTACAGAATTTTTCACGCTGAACCCGATTTTAGAATACGATTTTTCCTATCTGCCGTTGTTTTTTTGTTTCAAAACCGCAATTACAAATGTATAAAACAATTTTTTCGTCAATTTTACCTCCGTATCCATTGGAATGGAAGAATATAGCTCGGGTTTCAAATTCGGATTCTGCCCCTTACAAAACAAAGAAACAGTACCTGGTTGAAACTGAAAAGCTCATTGGGATTTTCGGAGTGCTATTTTCAAAACTCAAAATGGCATACAAAATTAATTTTCCAGATATATCTCAAAAAACTAGACCTGAAAGCGAACTAAAGGATAGCGGGTGTCACATTTGGATTCGGCACACTGAAAACCCAGAACAAGAATCCGTATCTCTTCGGCACCAAACGACACCTTTTTTTGCTGGGCTGTGCCATTTCACCACAAGTAAAAATGTTGACGGCCCAAGAAGTGGGCATGAGACACCTATTCAATACTAATTTCTTTGGGACCAAGAGAAATATCCTGGTTTGACGGGATTAGTCAGCGCCTTGTGCTCGTTAGGATGACATTGATGCCAACCGAATTTCAGGACATCGCGGTAGCTACATTAATATTCGAACAGCTCGTGAAGTCAGGCGTCGTCACATTTTGAAAGACTCGTTTTTTTAAACGTTGCAACAGGGAAACGAGACGAAATGCCAGAGCAACCGGTTCGCGGAAGGTTGAAAGGAAAAAATCTAAACTCCAAAGGTGTGTATATGTCATTTCAAAGCGAGAGACGAATGTGATGGAAATCCCTTAAACCGTTTATCAACCATTTAATCCCTTCATTATCAATTTTCATAGAAATAACCAAGGAAATATGGAAATTTGGATGGATGTATATGTATCCATATGATTTCAAGCTTTATAAGTTCGTAATATAAAATGAGATGAGAGACAATTTATCGGGTTGACATGGTCATGGCTACTCCGTTTCCTCTTTTCCTCGATAATAAATACGTGGATTATCTTATCTTAGTAAAGAGATGTAGATGATATCATAATTCACTGGAGGGAAAAATAATAATAATAATTAAAGTAACCTCACTTTCTCAAATTTACCCACGAACTCTGTTTGGACACAAATTGGGTTTTCTTGATCCGCCCATTCCTTCAGAACAAGATTTTGATTTTGGTGAAAACGGAATATTTCAAAACGCTATCCGAAGGCTATCTTCAAAATTATTGGAAAATGCAATGGTTTATTATTGAATAATAAACCAAAATTAATCAGGTTGATAATAAATTACCTTCACTTCAATAAAACTAAAAATAACAAACTGATATGTACGATTCTAACAATTCTCATTCTGTATTCTATCTCAATAAATTATTTACTCTATAGTTGCACAGAATATATAAATAATTAAATTATATTATCCTTAGTTAGTTTAAGTAAGTAGGATCTATAATTATAATTACACTAATTCCTTTCTCAGTCTTTTGTGTCGTAGTGTTCATTGAATCAACAGTTCAACAAAAATTGGGAGCAGATGATTTTATGAATTGATAGTCGCTCCACGAAAGATTGACGGGATACTCTTCCATTGTATTGTCTCATCGACCTGACGTTTTTATCGGTAGTCACTTCTAGTATGAAATGGACGCCAAAATACACTGAGTAGTCCAGTCCCCAGGGGTTTTGAGGTGGTAAGTTTTATAAACGTTTTTTCTTACTTGATTCTTATGTTTTGGAAGGAGCTGAACACGAATCTGACGTTTGCAACCAAAATTTTTGAGAAAATTGCAGAAACCTCGAAATTTACGCAAGTTTTTCAGTTGTTTGCTTATATAACTTGGAAAGTACGCGTCACATAGAAAAGATTAACCTATTTATTCTGGAAGAGACTTTAATTCTGCGTTGAATGGGTTCCTCAAACTTAAAGTTTGGTCTAGTAGTATAGGCACAACTGCGAGCCGAAATTCGACCATTTTTCCCATGTTGGCGAAAAATTAAAGTACATCACTTTCCTTGCACTCATATCTTTAATAACACTATTCTGATCGAAGATAGTTGGGAATGAAAGTTGTGAGACTTGAATTCTAAATTCATAAAGCACCGTAAATTTCAAATTGAGACGATTTTCAAAGGTCATAGGTATGCATTATATCAATCAACGAATCAAATTTCACAATTTGAAATTTATGGTGCTTTCTGAATTTAAAATTCAATTCTCTACAACTTTCATTCCCGACTATTTTCGATTAGAATAGTTTTTCCAAGTTTTGAGGGCTAGGAAAGTAGTGTACTTTAATTTTGCGCCAACATGGGAATAATAGTCGAATTTCGGCTCGGGGTTGAGCTCATACTACTGGACCAAACTTTAAGTTTGAGGAACCCAATCAACGCAGAATTGAAGTCTCTTCCAGAATGAATAGGTTAATCTTTTCTATATGACGCGTACTTTCCAAGTAGTAAGCAAATAACTGAAAAACTTGCGGAAATTTCGTGGTTTTCGCATTTTCTCATATATTTGGCGAGACATTTTTTTGCAAACGTCACGTACGTGTTTAGCACCTTCGAAATCATAAGAATCAAATGAGAAAAAACTTCTATAAAATTTCCTGAAGACAGTAGCCATATAAGTAAATAGCATACACGAGTAAGTTCTATTATCGTTATTTAGTTTTTATTTATATCGAAGATGTGTCACTTTTATGGTAAGTAATGCGTAACTATGTAACGCGTTGGAGCAGGTAGATTAAACAAAATTTGCTTGTTAAATCTTTTGTATTCCGAATTTAGACCAAAAGTTTCGACATTTAATGCTTCGGAAAGCAATTTCTAGGTATGGGGTAACTGTAGCGCGTCAGTGAAAGGTTTGAAAGATTGAGGTGTTGACGAAAGACTAGATAATATTGAGCTAATTCGTTGAAATAAATTATAGAATTTGAAAATATGGAGAATGTAAAGAAACGAATGGTACAGGAAAATATATGGAGAATCTATTTAAATTGATTTTCTCATTTACAACTCTGTCGGGTATTTCGGCTAATTGCCCCATTAAATCCCACACCATAACAATTCTTTAATACTTCTACATTTTCCATTTTAGTAGCATCTTGTTTCACCGACAAAACGTTCTTTCTTGTCTCTTATCAAAATATGTGCTTTAGATGTCAGTGAGATATCTTCTCTTCTTGATAGTCATTTATGTCGTACATGGATACTACTGAGCAGTTCTATCCCGAGACTTGAATTTACCTAATAATCAAGCTTCAGGTGGGGGCTATTAGGTAACTGTGAGATGAAGTCATGTATGTATCGTCCCTACAGTTCAGCAGGGTGATATCTCAGTAGATTCTTGTCTTTCCACCACCCACTCAACAATGTGTTTTCTTTTTCTTCAGTACAACTCTGGTTTTGTGGAGGTATACATCGATCTATCAGATGTTTTCCACCTAATTATGTAGGTAAGCATTTTGGTTTTTTATTCTCGACTAGAATGAACTTTTGAGATTGGACAAGAAAAAATTATAATCCCCCCTCTAAATGTGTTGTTTTACGTTTCAAGATATGTCGAATCCGAAAATGGAATTTTAAAAATACCGTCTGTCGGCCTTCCACCGTTCGGAACTTTTCTCTCAGACTACGTGATCCAACTTAAGAAATATTGGTCAAAAATCAATTTGGAGTGTAGCAGGTATGGAATTATCGGCATCTCTAAAAATAAAGCCTACTTGAAGGGTGAAATGGAAGAGCTAAAATATCAAAAAAAACTTTCGAAATAACACAATTTTTTGTGTTCGTTATTGACAGACTTGTCTTTAACGAATCGAATAGCCCTCCCGGACTTTAATTCCATCTGTTTAATCTTCCTAAGAGCTAGAACTTTGAGAGCTTTAAGAGCCATGTCTACGTGTTTGGACACAGTAAAAACCGCCCGGCATCATGTCGACGGAGCATAGCGATGAAATTTTGTTTCCTAGATAAAAGGGAGGAGGTAAAGGAACATTCCATTAAAAATGAGCTTCATTCAATATATAATCTGTGAGATGTATTGGGCCTGATTAAATTCTAGAGGGACAAATCTGTTTGTTGAACAATGAATTTGGATATTTTTCGTTCATATATACTATTGACAATTGGTATATGAAGATTGTTGTATGTATCCGATGAAATTCCGATTCAATACGTTTTCCCATAAAATCTCACGGCAATTGCATTTTTAATCGGTCACATGTATTTCGCACAATCGTGGATTCAGCATTGTGCCCACTAAAGGGTTAACTGATTAATTGTTACATTTTATTTATTTGTAGTTATATTTCTACGCATCATTGTTTGTTGTTCTTGCACCGTGATCTTCAGTAAGTAACTCCTGTTCAAATACGCTGAGCAGCTCGATCCTCTACCTAACCAATTTTGCTTCCAAGTCTGCGAAGCAGCGGAAGCCTCACTTTCGGGAGCCAAAAAATTTTGTTGCCCGTATTCAAAATTTCCACTCGCATTTTGAGTTTCATAGCCTACTGAACAAATTTGGTTCCGTGTCCGTCGGTCTGTCAGTCCGCATTTCCTTATTACAGCCATAACTCCAACAATTTTGAATGAATTTAGCTCATATTTTGACGAACTATGCGGATAAGGCCTCTTGGGGTCCCTTACTAATTTCATTTCAATATAATCAGCGGTACGTTCTGGGCATGCGCTAACGTGTAATTCTTGATACAGTTATAACTTTCACAATTTTGATCCAATTTAGCTCATATGATAAAGGATTATACGCACAATGCCACTCAAGGTCTCATATTAATTTCATCATGATCGAACTACCGGTATGCTGTGCGCATGCGCTTACCTGAAATTAATTAATTTTTGTTTATACTGCCCGCCTCTGACGATTAACCGCAAAAGCAACTTGTATTTGAAACGCAATGTACTGAAGATTTCTATATTTTCTATTTTATAATGTTGTCAATTTGATTGTAACGAGGTAGCTGGTGTGCCATCTCCTTGGCAGTGTATTTCAAATTAGCGAACGGGCTATTCTACGGCCACCCGAGTGGTCTCACGCGATTCTCTGAGCTATGTATCTGAATCAAAACAAAAGCAGCCTCTTGCATCGAAAGTTTTTGAGATATCGATTCTTTGATAGATTAATGCTCAAATATAATTTCTTATGGTTGATTGATAAAGATGCCGCGATCACTGGCATATCCCGGATAGACGTTGGACATTTCATAAACTTTGGTTGAGTATGAGAAAACCTTTGAACGATGTATGGCATCTGGAAGGATTTTGTTGGTCGATTTTTGAAATCTACTCATCTTGAATAGTGCATTAGTCAATTACGAAGGTTCATCATTGAAAATAATGAAGCAAAAATGTTTCGTCTATCGAAAGCCAAAAGAGAAAACAAAGACTCGAAATCAAAATTGGATAGTTTTGCTGCATACATTTTAAACGTATAGGTACGAAATTGAGTACTTATATAGTAAATAGGTGGATGACGGTCAATGGTTTATGATGTGCTAACAATATTGTGTAATCTTTCGGGCTTGATATGATTCAATACGGCGCCTTCAGATGTACGAGTCAGATGTGATACATGCAATTCACTTTCGAAGGTCTCAAGGGGGAAATGTCACAAGTTCACGTCCGTCATTGGGAGGATTACGAGCCTCATGATCAGCTGGAGGGTCGCCCCAGGGCGCTTTCACCGGCCACACCCCGTGAAACGATATTCAATCGATTACTGCCCCCGCTTGCACCGCTTTTAATAAATAACCTAATTGATATTAATTCAAAACTATACACTAGTTAGATAAGTCCCAATTCTAATTCTAATTAGTACGGTTGTTTTAATATGGACACTAGAACAAGCGATTATAGGGTGTCTACGAAAGAATACCGGAACTTTAAAATTATTTAATTCAAGAAAGTATTAAACTAGGAAAAATGAACAAAATTGGAAATGAAAAGTCAGGCTCTTTAGTTTTTTTGTTTTTGTTTTTTGTATTCATAGATGTTCGATATGTTCACCACCGGAAGCATTAATCACATCGACACGAAAACGCGGTTCATCCCACACTCTTGATAACATGTCGGGGGTTACACTCCCCACTGCGGCTACTATGCGGGCTTTGAGGTAAATCAAAGTCTTGGCTAGATGAGGTACAAAAACCGTGTCTTTTATGTGTTCCCTTAAGAAGAAATCGCAAGGTGTCACATCAGGGAAAAGAAGAGGCCGTGGGTGAAGAACCAAATCTTCCGCAGAACTTTGACCTGTCCATCGGTGCGGGAGAAAGTCATTTAATAACTCGAGTAGGTACCCGAAGAGACCAATGAGGTGGTGCCCCATCTTGTTGGAATATCAAGTTTTCAAAGTTGCCCTGTTCTTCAGATTGGGGGAATAGCCACGATTGCAGCATGTTGAGATAGCTGTCCCCATTGATTGGCAACCCATCAAAAAAGAATGGACCGTAAACTTTGTGTTGAGAAATGGAACAAAACACATTCACTTTTGGGGAAACCCGTTCATGTTCATGAACTTCACGAGGATTTTCGGCACCCCAGATCCGGTTATGACGGTTACCTTTGCTGAAATGTGAAACGTAGCTTCGTCACTGAAAATTAGGCGAGCTGAAAAGCTTTCATCGTTATCAATTGAGTCTTGGAAAAATTTACAGAAATTCATCCGCGCATTCTTATTATTTGGTTTAAGGGCCTGAAAAAAGTGAAGTCTGTAAGGTTTCATCATTAAACGACGCCTAAGAATTTTCCAAATTGTTTGGTCCGGCATCTGCAATTCTCGACCCGCACGACGTAGAGACTTGCGAGGGCTAAAGGCAACACTTTCTGGAATGCACTGTGTTTCCATCAGAAAGGCGGGGGCGGCCAGGGCTTTTTCCTTTACAAAAACAACCAGTATCACGAAACTGTCGGTACCACCTACGGATATTGTTATTAGACGGAGGATTTACACCGTAACGACTTCGAAACTCCAGTTGAACAAATATTATAGACTAGGAGAGTCTGGAGAGAACCCGGTGGAGCCGTACATTGCCGATCCGACTCCGAAGCATTCTGATATTCATGAAACTAACAAGAACTGCACATGTGCTTTATGTTTCACAAACCGAGACGTGAGGTGAATTGAGGTTTTAAAGGAATAAAACGCAAAATTTCGATTTTCCCAAAACTGGTTTTCCGGTGAAACTGCTTTTCTCCTTTGGACGGCAGAATTTATCAGGAGCATAAGCTAGTTGTGAAGGCATTATTTTGATTCCATACGTTTTCAGAGAAAATATCTATTCAACATCTATTCCTAGTCTGGTTTCTGGACTGAAGTAGAGAATATTTGACCCCTACCTCTTATCAGGCTCTTTTGAACATGTATTGATGCGTACTTGAATTGACACATAGTATAATATGTCGGTATCAGTTCCATGTATTTTGGAATGATTTTCACAACCGTTACATCGATAAAAGTATTTTTAATCCGCAAAGACACAAGTCTTAACACATTCTGGTCTATTTGTCCAACTGATCTATACATTACTTGAAGGATTGATGTAGGATATTTTTTTGATTTTGAGATGCGAGGGAAGCGAGCATCCAGACCAGCTAACTAGACGGAACACACATCGAAAGCGTGGACCTATATCGATAAGAGACATCGGGTTTTTCAATATGGGAACGGTCTTATCAGGAAGGGGTCACCCATTCTCGACTTCTACCAGGAGCCCTACTTTTGAGAATGAACCTGCTTTGTTTGCATGGAAAGCTGAAATCGAAAAACAGACCATGTCTCGGTTTTGAAACATGAAGCACCTGTGAAGTTCTTGTTAGTTTCATGAATATCAGAATGCTTCAACCCGTGTATCGGCTATAAACTCTTTTAAGAGTTCACTCCAATATCCACATTCACGGCATCACTAGGTTGCTGCAATCAAAACAAAAAATCTCCAGACTCTCCTTTATAGACTCACTATTCGAGAACTTTAAACCACAAAACGCCTTTTGTTGTCGGGATGCCATGATTACTGATAGACCCATAACTACCTAGAATTAGAGTTCCAGGCGAAACTGTGGATTTCCCGGTTTCATTCAAAATCAAGTTTAACTCGCTACCTTCAAAACTACTAGAGTGACGAATTCTCAAAACTCCGATATTCTTTTGTGAATAGGTGGATAGGAATTCTCTGGGAATAGGTTTTTTTGGGGCCAAAATTTCCCGGTACCCAAGTCGATGTTTTTACTGCTTGTCCTTTCTAAACCTCCATCATTTATGGAGAGTAAACAGAATCTGAAAAATCTCAACATAGAAATTCGTATCTCAGGGAATACGGCATTTTGGAATAGAGGATATGGGGAAGGGAGGTAAGCGGTGTGGGAGGGAGAAACTGAGCAAATGTTATATGTTTTAATGAATAGGAAAGATACAAAATTGGTAACTAACGGTATCCAAAGTAGGTTAAGACGAAACCTCGTAAACTCATGACGATTTAATGATCAAAGAATAAAAGGGATCAAAACTTTCTAAATGAAGGCGAAGGAACTATTTAGCTGCCAAACGAAAATAGTAGAACATTTTTCTAAGAAAACTCAATACACATTTCAGTCTTCAGTATGGTATCGCTGTAGTACTATAAAAATAGATTAATAAAAATGATATTTATTTTCCTCTATATTGACTTGCAGAGTAATGTTTAGTGAAGAAATTTACTTTCCTGATTGACGTGAGGAGGGAATATTTGCACTTTTGTTGACTGTACAGTAGGCATTTCATTCAACGAAATTCAACTTTTGCACGTTATTACTAACCATCAAACACTAGACAACCATTAACAAATCAATTTAGTTTCAACTTAACCTGTAGGGAGTATTCAGTGGTGATGGAGGGGCACTCATGTCAAACAAATCGCAGTTTTCTAGATGTTCATCAACCATATGTCTTACTAAAGTGAAGGTGTTCTCAGATAGGGCTGTGGCTGCTTAGAGTTACCCCTAATACCAACTTGAGGAAACAGAGCCTGGGGCCCCAACAAGCTTTTGGAGCCATGATTTGAATTCACATGAGGGAGGGAAAAAAAAATTCTTGTGACACACAAAAATAAGGAGAAAATCATCTATACAGGGTGATTATCTCGTAGTGCACGAAAATTGGGTAAAACTAGACCGAAAATGGAGCAAAACGCCGCCAACCGCACTGTTCTATCCCAACCTGTTCCGGAGATTTCAAAGATCTCTCTGTTTCAAAGATTTTTTCGAAGAAACCACGTTTTTTTCCATAAAAGCTGTGTTATGTGCACTTCGCTCCTATGTTATTCAATTTTTTAGTACATTTTCGGATTCAGCATTAAATGTCCAATAAGATAGTTGTACAGGTTACCATAAAAGTCACTAACTTAGCATCGAAAGAACAGCTCAAACTTTAACTTATGTAGGTAAGTTATATTTCCTTATTTTTCATTATCGCTCATCAATTCACTAAAACCCCTCCCACAAAACTGCAAATTCCATAAAAAGTAGCGCATTTAACCAGCTTTCGAATGGTATAGTCGAAGAACAGCGGAAGAGAAAAGAAAAGTGTTGTTGATAGAAAATAAAGAAAATCTGTCAATCAAGTGCTTAAGGAATCCGTTATTTTATTAGATTTTCAAAATGTCCTCCATTATTTCGAATGCAGCTTCTTGCTCTTTTTCTCACTGCTCCTACGGTCAGATGCTGCTGTAATTTGGCTCTGACCTCTACGATCTCTGCCCATAGTACTTCAACGCTGGTCACTTCTGTAGCGTACACTTCACTTTTCATGTAGCTAAAAAAGTGAATGTCAGCGTACTCACCGTTTGTAAATGTGGCCATATTCAAGAAGGCGTATCGACAAACTGAATATTAAACCCGCCCTGTTTTAAAAGGAAAAAGAACTGCTGATCTACAAGCGGCAATGTTCAAAGTACTCCGAAGGTCGAAGTCACTGTTACTATGATACCTGAACAGACCAAACGTTTATGTTCCATCAACAATACTTTCCTTTTCTCTTCCGCTGGAGAGTTTGTTTTGTATAAAATACAGATTTTAATAATGGGAATATCATAATGTACCTATAACGTATCTACTAAGTAGGTACCTGATTTTCATACCAAAATAATACACCATGTTTTCATGATTTAAAATGTGAATTTCTCTACGAAATTACCCCAAAATCATAAATGTTACTATATCATTCGAAAGCTGGTTAAATGGGCTACTTTTTATGGAATTTGCTGTTTTGTGGGAGGGGTTTTATTGAATTCATGAGCGATAATGAAAAATACGGAAATTAACTTACCTACATAAGTTAAAGTTTGAGCTGTTCATTCGATGCAAAGTTAGTGACTTTCATGGTAACCTGTACTACCATCTTATTGAAAATTTAATGCTGAATGCGAAAATGTACTAAAAAATTGAATAACATTGAAGCAAAGTGCACATAACACAGATTTTATGAAAAAAAAAAAAAAAAAAAAAAAAAGTGGTTTCCTCGAAAAAATCGTTGAAAAATCATATCTCCGGAACGGGTTGAAATAGAACAGTGCTGTTGGCGGCGTTTTGCTCCATTTTCGGTCTAGTTTTACCCAAAAAATTTCCGTACACTACGAGGGAATCACCCTGTATTTCTACGGGAATACGGGCGTCTAAGGGAATATTTTTTTTAATAGTAAATCGTTACTCCAAGCCTCTCAAGGAATCCCGAAACGCATGCTGTCATCTCCTGAATAACTGTTAAACTTTGAAAATGCCGTCTGTACTCATGCGACATGGTGAGGTAGGGAGAATTTCAACTTAATGTATTTATTCAACATAGTAGATAATTATTATGAAAATAACGTTCGAGCAGAAGTATGCTAGACAGTTCCTAGTATGATGGGAAAGTTATGCAAGTTCAACCAAAATACGAGAAATCTTATGAAGACCAGTTTACACCTATTCCTAGGGAATTACCCATCTATAACACCTCTTCTTGTGTGTAATAATTGACCTTATTTTGAACCACATAGTAGTGTATTTTGTGTCCAACTTGTGTGTTTTGTTGGAAAAAAGTGAATGTTGTTCAACATTCTTTCGTTTTAAATTTCTTTGATTTTGTTTCTTTTCATTATAACTGAAAAAACAAACATTCTCCTTGGTTTCCTCTTGATGAAAAGTTTTGTTTGGGAAAAGAAAGTTACGAGGCCTAATGTTAGTAACGAAGTGGGGAATATTTATAAGGGACGTGCGAGTGGTCAACTGGTCAGAAACAGCCCGGCACCACAACATGTACCTACCACGTATGTACAAAAAACAAAATAAACGAAAATAAATCAAATGAACAGTACAAAGATAAGCTGAAGTGATAGCTCATAATGTAATATATAAAACTAACATAAAGCTTCAAACAATATGTACATGGGTCAGCAGTGCGAGCGAAGCTTGGTTCGAATTAGTAATTTCATGCGGTTTATCAGTAAATTGGTTGTTTATTTTCTGCACATTTGAATTTCCATGTGGATTTTTTTTTAGGGCTGACTGCATGAAATGGCAACAAGGATGGGGAAAAGAGAGGTTCCAAGGAGAAAAATAGGAAATGGTGAATCGATATGTCATTTTAGGATAAACACTTTAATGATGAAAATGAAAGAATCGTCATATCTATGAACATCGAACCGAAATAGTTGCAACTTGAAGAAATGGGACTACGTGTGAATTCAACTCGAGATTAAATTTGACTTGAAGATGGAGTAATTAGGTGTACTATGTAGGGTAATGTTTCAAACAGTGACTGAATTAATTTTTGTCATGGCTTTGTTTAAGAAAAGTGAAAGAATATTAACAAAATTAACTTTTCGCGTGAGCAATAGTTCGAACATTAAATTTTAAATTCAATTTCAACATTCATTTAAAATGATACCTTGATAGCGTCGATCATTGTAAAGTAAGTGTTGGGATATTTATTAATATGTATTATTATATAGTGTGTCATATTGCCTAAGTATAAAATGTACGCGTACAGTCCATACGTAACATTTTTGGTACCTATTTAAGTAAAATGGTGTCTAATTTTATCGACACACTGTACCCACCGAATTAAAATAGATTGTGATGAACTAAAACGCCTACCTACGAACAAAACAAAAAACAAAAAAAAAAAAAAAATTCTTGGCACTGTTGTGAATTTTTGGCGAATTTTTATGTGACAATTCTTGATCTTTTGAGGTTTTCTAGGAGATGGTTCCATTTCTTTGGTTTTTGTCGGAACGATAATAAGCAATGATAATTTTAAGGATTATTTTAATGTCCAAATTTTGTAATGTTGAGATTAATTACGCGTTTCAATTTTACCGTTTTAGGGATGATGGGAACTCACGCATAGGAGTCACGAGCAACTACACCTGATGATGGTTTTCACCGAAATTTCGTCAATTTTTTCTCCATTTTGAAAGAGATCAGAAAGTGGAAAATGTATATAGGAAGAAGAAATTATTATTTCTCTGTCTCAAACTGACCAATTATTGAATTTTTCAGCCTGTAGGGAGTTTCTATTGGTGGTGGTAACAAAATTAACAAGATGACGTTGGGTTTTAGTTACACTGAGATTCCTGTATTCCCTATTGCCTCCTACTTTCAACACTTTCAACGCGGATGATGTCGTATGACATCGTTGGCCCTTCTAGCTGTTCCGAACTTTGACAATCCCGCCTGAGTACCTGGCTCCATATAGAAACCACGTGGGGTGTATTTATACGATATGTTAATTTTCTTTATAAAAGAATCGTCAATAACAGGCTTTATTTAGTACAATTTACCCATTTCTGCGCCGTAATTGTGTTTACCGCAAGCAAATATAGTCACGGAGAACAAAATCGTCGAGTTATTGCGGGTTTGCATAACTCGAACTTTTGTGGCTCACGGGTGATGTCATATGACATCATGCCTTGAAAATTGGTATTATCTCATTATGTCAAACTCGATACATAATATCTACTCTAAAGACCCAAAAGTAAGGAGCCAATGTCAAATTTCTGGAGTTGAGCACTCCCGTCAGGGGCATTGGGTCGGGTTCCTGGTGCCCCGTTGATAGTAAATCTGATACTCTGTGCCTCGAACCGACTGCTACCCCATACAGCGCTTCATATTTTGAAGTTTATGAAATGTACGAGTTTCCACCAAGTCATTTTTGTCCATCAGTGAGTAGCAGAACAATGTGCTTTCCGTTATCAATGTGAGAATCATCAAAGCAACGAAATTTTAAGTTAATATCATCTAATTAACGGTAAGTGAAGATAGATCACGAATCCCCTGGTTAATGAATCAGAACGTCAAATCCGGTTGAACCTCTTCAAATTATAAGTGTTGTGTATTATGGTCATTAAATACATGACCTTTCAAGCAAATATCATCAAATTGATGCCAGTTAAGAATAATGCCGAGTTCTGAAGAGTATTAGACTCAAACTAATTAACTAATCACAATGGATGATATTTTAGAGTTTCTGAAACATTAGAGGTCCGAGTAGTTTTTCTTCTTATTGTCTTATTGGCGATGGTGACAAAATTAATAAGATGATGGGTTGTTGTTACACTGCGATTTTTGTGTTCCTCGTTGTTGCCTCAAACATTAAACGGATTTGACACCTAGTCTGACCCCTATATTGTTTCTTTTCTGGAGTTTTTGAAACGAGTGAGTTTCATCAACTCCATTTTCTGTCTGTGGACAGCAGTAGTGTGCACCTTGCCGTTATCACTGCCAGGATCATCAAATCAATGACATTGCAAGAGAATATCATCAAATTAACAACAGGATTAAACGAGACTTCTCTTGGTAAATAAATCATAACGTCACTGTAAAATCGCCATTTAATTTTGTTAAACAGAGCTGGAATAGCCGGGATAACGAGTTCACCAGCGTATTAGACATGGTGGAACACATAACGACCGAAAAAGGTTATGGTCCCCCTGGAAGTAATGAACCTCTCACACGGTATCTTTCTTTCTAGTCCCATTCGATCCCGAATGCGACAATAGCGAAGTCGGTCTCGAAGCAAAGAAAGCTCTCTCAGACCGCCTTTGCGTAACGCTGTGCACCCAGTTTCGTTTTTCCCCCTTTTCTTCATTTACACCCCCTTTTGAGAGCGGCTTCCTGGGGACGTGATTCAGATCACGACATCTTCTTTACAGGTGCAGCGTTCTATTGGAACGACTGGGGCGTGATGAAGGCCGATATCTCCAGATGGGGCCAATCACTTCGAATAAAAAAAACGTAATTGTTTTCCTGGTGTCTTAATTTTGATCTATCTCTAACCCAGGTGTGTTTTAAAGGACGTTCTTCTCAATCAAGGCTTCTTCACGACGAAGGGACACTGGACACAAACCCTTTTCAGACCATGCTAAAACCGAATCCTTGGAAAAAACGGTCGGCGTCTGTGTGTAACAAATTTTGTCGACTTTGTTTGAACCGATTTCCGAAATTTTTTTGTCCGATCCTACTTTTATTCAATTAAAGGGGGAATTAAAGGGATTAATGCTGAACAAAGCTCATTTATTTTGTCGACGAATTTTGTCAAACCTATTCAATAATTCCCAACCGGTTCGTTGTTTTTATTTCGTTAAATTCCAATTTTAGTCTAATTTACAATTTTACGCGTTTACAATTTAATTTTAGCTGATAGGATAAGGAATGAAGGGAGTAATGGTCAAGCTTCAATTGCTGCTCAAGCTAGAATTCACCACCGATTACGATTTTATTATTTCTATGGAATGGGGTCAATGAAGGTGGTAGTACTGCTGAATCGTTTTAGTTTTGAATTTTGTTACAGCTGATCTGCTTGATTATTTTTTCTCCTAATTGATAACTTACTCAAAAATTAATGTTTTAGTTGTGAAACTCATTTCAGTTTCAAATTTCATTATAAAAGGAGGGAATGGAGGGCGTAATTTTTGATTTGTAAACGAGTGTTTAAAAGTGTGATCATTTGCCAACATGTTTTTTTTTTTGGATTTGGAAATTTGTCTAATTCCAGGCTTTGTACATTCAGTGCGATAGGATATAATTTTTCTAGTGAGTGTTCCAGAGGTAACATGTGTAAACACCGTTTATAGAGAACCGGTAGAGTAAACGTTTGCGGTGGAAATTGGGATTCGACCGGATATCCCGCGTAGGTGATTTAATATTTTGCTTCGGAAGCAGCGGAAGCCTTGTGTTCGCTTTCGGGAGCCAAAAAATATTTGTTGTCCGAATTCAAAATTTTGCATTCCATAGCTTACTGAACAAATTAGGTTCTATGTCTGTTTGTCTGTCCGCATTTCCTTGTTACAGCCATAACTTCTACGATATTGAATGAATTTAGCTCATATTTCGAGGGATTGTGCGGAATAGGTCTCTCGAGGTCCCATAGGAATTTCATCTCAACATAATCCGCGGTCCACTCTGCGCATGCGCTAACGCGCAATTCTTGAAACAGGTATAACTTTCATAATTTTGATTCAATTTAGCTCTTATGATAAAGGATGTGACGAAGAAGCTGCTGTTCAACCTCCTTGGCAGTGTGTTTTTCCTTACGAACGGAGACCGGAGAATGAAGTCCCACGTGTGTCATCACAACTCGACGCGCCTGGTCAACGGCCGTAACAAAAGATTTCCAAATCCCATTTGAAGTTCTAACCGAAGGGATCGCGAAAGGTTTGATTGATCGAGTGTGGAATTACCCGTTGATTAAATTTAGACGCCACCTTATAATTGTGGGATGGTACTACATCGCTAGTTTCGCTTCGGGTTAAGTGTCCTTCAACCTTTCAAAAACAAACCATTAACGACAACAAGCAGATGTTCCCCCGATTTCGCTCTCCTTCTCCACCTCCGTTGTGAAAGGTATTTGGGAACCGTCTTGTTTCTTTTGGGCAGTTTAACAACGCTTCCAGTACATCATTTTTCGTGAAGGCTTTTGCCCAATAATAAAACTTAGTCGTTTTATTCCGTGGCTATAAAAAAACGCTCCCCCAATATTGCGAAGAGGTATGCTATTAATGTTCATGAAAAAATACGGAGTTCAATCGGAGTAAAAAAAAAGTTATTGGTCAGCCCTGTCTCCCGAAAGGTGCCAGTGGTTGTTAGCGAATAGTATCTTATTAATCGAAACGTACAACTTTTGATTCTGCTCTTCCAACCAGGGAAAATCGCCTGATTTCTTCACCGAGACTGAGGGGGTCACCATCCGATTCAGCAAAATGAGATTCACCAACTTCGACGCTAATTTTCGAGTTGCAAGTCTGTTTTGGGTGACAAACGTGTATTTCTCCATAAATTCCAACTTTTTTCCCACAATCAAACGTTAATTTCTTCCGTAATTTTCGGCGTAAAATATTTTTGACTAGACCATTGGAAAGTAGAGAATCTGTCGCCTAATTTAGGATTGCAGGTTAAATTTGAGGCGTAGAATTTTATTTGACCTACTTAGTATACCTACCAAAGTCGTTCGGAAGATTAGACGATTTTCACCCTTCAGATTGATTCGTCATCAATTGAAGCATCTTAAAACGCTTTCGAGGTACATTTGGAAGATGGAAAATGCAGCGCTCTTGCCGAGGGAACAATCAAATTTAAATTTTCTCTGGTAATGAAGGAAGTGATGACCGTTTTAGTGAGTGAAGGAAGAAATCACGACAAAAAATCTTGAAATTGAAAAAACACGAATTTTGATGGAGGGGAAAAAAGTAAAGAGAATCTCGGCCCTGACTGACTCGCCTGGATAAAATTCAAAAAAATGAGGCATGCTTTAGCACCCCCTCATTTACACTATTAAACAATTGAAAAATTGAATAAAGTGAATGCTGAAAATAGTGATTTCATTTTGATGGAATCCGGAATTAATTTATTCAACTCGATCGTCAGGCGTAATAGCCAAAATTGGTTTACAGTAGCTGGAATAGCTTGTGCAATTTTTCAAATCGATTAACGTGACAATTGAAGATCATACAAATGCACGATCCCACGCAATATTAAAAATGCACATTACATTCCATTTCTTAAAACAGTTAAATAAGGAGAGGGACGCAAAAAAAAGGAGATTACTTTCCAAATGGGTCCAGAAATGGACTCTGTTGGGAAAGTAAAGATGAACATCACTTTCCACTTTAATGGACTCTGTTGGAAAAGTAAAACTGTCACTCTCGAGTTACCGTTTGGAGTAGTTACCCAACGGCTGAAGCATATTCCATGTTGAAATCGTTGCAAGGCAACTTTTGTTGCAAATCGTTTGTACAATCGATTCTTGGCCTACAGCTTTTTCCAAAGGTCAACACCCTGTACAGCAAACTTTGTTCAATAGACAGCAATTATTGTTCGACTACACAGTAAACTCTGTTCGATACCCAGTAATCTGCTACACAGTAATTTTTGTTTGTCGTATGGATTTTATGGAGTTTTTCCGTACCGATCTGGCGGCATTTTCCGTGGCGTCGTAGGTGGGAAGGCCGGCGTCATCCGTGCCAGCCAGCACCCTGTAGACGGTGCCCGCCATCCTCGCTGCCCTGTCTGCAGATCTCTACGAACACTGCAGATTATTTTCAAGAACCATCTTTTTATATCCAGACAAAATAAATCAATATCATTATTGTATTGATTTTTGTTGTTGGGGTTTATTCAAAAATTGTTCTGCAAGCTATGAAAAAAGAAGAGAAAACGTGAATCGTACTTACTATAATAACAACCGTGCTTACTAAGGTATAAAAAAAAAAAAAAAAAAAAAATCAATAAATAATAATGAAAAAATAGCGTAATTATAATAATAATAGCAGTAATAACACCGAAGATACTGTAGCTTATAATCGAAAATCGAAAGTTATGAAATAGTACGTAGACTAAGTAAGTACATTGAAAAGTTCAACATCCAAATGTTAACATGAAAGTAGGTAGAAATAGTACTCAACGTTTTTATAAGACATTCTGGGACTGCAAATTTGTTGACATTTGATTTTTCGCACCCATTTGAATAAGGTAAGGATTTCTGTGTTCCCAGGTTCGCTGAAATTGAATATAATTTTTTTTCAACCCCTAGGAGGGGGTGATTAAGGGAAGAAGAGGTGTCTACGTACTCTTGAAAGTTCAAATTCGATCGCAGGAACCCCAAAAACTTAGAAATCCATACCACACTCGACTTGGAGTGAGAACTCAAATTTTAACCCCTAGGAGGGGTGATTAAGGGGTTAAGTGGTGTCTTTTGGTTCTTGGAAGTTCAAATTCGATCTAAGGAACCCCAAAAACATAGAAGTCCATACCCCACTCGACTTGGCGTGAGAACTCAAATTCCAACCCCTATGGGGGGGGGGGGGGGGTGATTGAGGGGGATGTAGTTTCCCCAAGTACTCTTGCCCGAATTTAAAAAAAAAATTTAAAAATTCACTTAATAGGATGTCGTAGTTCATCCCAATCTCATGACTCAGAAAGAAGGTTCTGTCATCAATGTAAGGGTAGTTTTTTGGCCATAGCTCTGTAATTTGGAGGTCAGGGGATTTTTTGGACCTTGGATTCGAATTCAGCATAAAAAATACATGGGGATTCCCTAGTTTACTTTACCGATCTTGGCTTTTTTTTGTGGGGCAGTGTTATCAACTTAGGTGGTGATGTGACACGTGCTAGCATTGTCCGAGGGTAACCCTTTTTTTGGGTACTCTGGTGCCTAATGGAATGTTGGACTTCTAGTTTTTCTAGAAAAAAATTGTAGAGGCCATTTTAGGTACAACCTAACCAACACATTACCTACTTGTTCCTTTATACGTAAGATCTGAATATCTATAACTAAATATCTGTATCTAAATATCTACTCTAAAATATCTGCAATATACAGTATGTTGACATGGCGTTGAATCCTTTGAATGGAACAATGTCAATTTAACGAAATAAAATAAAACATCAACCCATGCTTCACTTGTCAACAAATATATCACAAAAGTGATGAAAAACTTGACTTCAAAGGGAACCTTGAAACCTAAGTTCCACTCCGCTTGATTCGTTGAATGAACGTCTATCAATAACTAACATGAAAAAAGTAGTGATATTTCGAAAATTTTCGATAATCTGCTTTTTGAATACTTTATCCTTTTCAACCAACAGGATTGATAAGGCGTGATGCAAGCTCCATCAAGTTTGATCCAGTAGTTTCGGAGAAAAGTTCCAAATCGCGGGAGGACGGTTTTTTTTTAAAATTCGATTTGAAGTTCTACTTATCTTGAAACGTAAAACTTAGACTTTTTCGGGTGGGGGGGTGGAACTATATTTAAAATTCAATTTATTTTTCCCTTTATTGCGATTCATCGAGAAATACAAATTGACCAGTCCACGACCGTCATACTATTTGGTGCCGCGCAGAACAACACATTCGCATACAAACAGTCAACTCTTCTGAACATTCAATCTTGCCAAATTTTTGAACTACCTGTTGGAACCCCCGATCTATCTCTGACACCTAAACTGCCAAAAACCCTCAATACCCACTATTTAACTAACGATGAGAAGGCATTGAACCATTTGAAATTCATAAACTCATAATTTTTGGTCCAATATTCAAAATTGCGTATCGTCTTTGTACCTAATTGATGAAATTTGAATCATGAAAAGTTGAAAATAATATCATTTATTAAAATTTCAATTCCTTTAAAAGAGTATCGAATTTTTGACCTGGTTTCATTAAAAAAATATCTTTTCTACCTTTCTGTACGCCTAGAATTTGAAACGCTTCCCTTCCATTAAAGATGAATTTCTTATAGGTACCCATTAGTTACAATGTCTAATCGTTAGTTAACTAATTTGTATCTAAGTATAGTGGTGGAATACATTGTATGGTACTAGAATTTTATTAATAAAAGCAGTGATTATTTAACTTATAGTTGTAAGTTAAAGTTAAATGACTATTTTTTTTTTCAAACGTAGGGTGAAATGTTATACGACTATAAACTTCGAAAAGTGACTTAGTAGTAACATTTGTGACGACTTTGCATGAAGTTATTGCTCTATAGAAATGTGTACGTGCGTATTATTTCGAAGCTTAGAAATCATTAGAAATGTTTAATTTCGGTCTAGCGTTTGGGTTTTTTGAAAGATGAAAATTAGAAACAGGGGGAAGGTACGAAGAAAATGTGTTAGTATGTGATATGGAAGGGACCAGTGCGTTTTTTTTTCTGGTAAAGTGGCAAGCGTTTAAGAAATATTGAAAAAATGAAACAAACAAAAATTAATAAGGAAAACTATATTTATAAATAATTACAGTTTCTCGTGAACAAAATAAAATAAAATAGTGAAGATGGTCATGCGAATGGATAAAGGAAGAAAAAATTGTGAGTTAGTCGAGACAAAAATCAAAGCCTACCTCACACATTTGACTCACCTGTCCGAGTTAGTTTTTTCATTGAACTAAAAAACTCAAGTCGTCATAGTGGTTAACTCATATCTGTATAGAGTCCGTCATTTTCTTTTTTTCGAAAAAAAATATATAAATTTTTGGGTCAAATGTGTCTTGGTCGTCGGGTGGTCGAGTTCTGAAAAATTAACTGTTTATGAAATAAATAATGATTAATAAAAAAATTTATTATATATATACCAGTTAGACGAGCAATTGAAACGTACAAGTGTAATTTTGGGAGAAAAACCACGGGACAAAATGGGGAGATATTCACCTTTACAAGTTTGGAAATCGATTTGAGATATTTGTGACAACTGACCAATTTTTTTCTGCATGCTGTTAAACTACCTGATGTCCTTGAAAAAACTTAATAGCAAAACTGTTATTAATGTTTTAGTTGAGGTTTTTGGAAAAAGCAAAACAGTTATCGGGTACTGCATGAAGATCAGTTTATCGAGTTTTATTGTAATTATTTACACATTTGGGATATTGGAATATGAATTTTCCTGTAGTAGAGAACAATCACATAATAATTTTGTTTGGAATATGAATGACTTTCAAATTATTTGAACTGCAGCGAGGAGAATTGAACAGAACATTGAAACTGAACTAAAATAAAATCAGTGTAAGATAGATTCGCCTATACAAATGGTGTTTTATTTCATTTTCGTAGCGTACTTAATGTCAATGAATTAACCTTCAGTCCAAATGAGCGCCATTTTGACCAATTTTGTAGATATTCATATCAAGGTCGGGGAAGCTAACTTCGGTGCCTTCAGCTACCGAATGCTTTTATTGAAATTACTTCCAAGTTCTCATCAAAATGATGGTCTCACATCAACCGAACAGTGCAATATTAACTAAGGTCTGTACATATCGGATCAACGGCAACTGTTCTACAGGGTGTGTGACCCAATACAACCCCCCTCCTGAGAAAAGTTATTTCGGGGCTAATTTAGTATATATATTTAATCTCCATGTTGTTTTGTCAAGAAACTAAAATATGTGCAGGTTGTGCATCGCACAACATATTCGATTGTTTTCTTTCTAATGCTATTGCGTCATCTCATCATAAAGTGGTAAGTTCTAGGCAAGCAGTATGTGCACGAATATTTGAGAGTATTTACTGTGTTTAAACATTATTTTATCAACTTGATACCCAATTTTACAGGATACGTTGATGATATAGGATTGATTCCGTCCCGTTTCATGGATAATCGTGTCATGCAATTTCGATTGAGCTGACCCTGGCAAGGCCCGCAGTGCCACTTTTTTTAAAATGTTGATTCTACTACCAATTTTTTTGAAAATTTGACACCTCTACCGATTTGTTCCATTACTCACAACGAGCTCAGCGAGAGCTCAAAAATGCGCAACTGCAAAGTATCCGTTTAAAATACCAGTCCCAATATATTTGTTTCAGCGACAAACAATTTCCTGTCAAATGGCCACTATACAAGAGGTACATACAGGTAACACAACAACATGCTTGTAGACTAAATACCATGAGGTTAGAGGCGTGATTTAGGCCCGCCGCAAATTGTACCCAGCACACGGATAGCCCACGTCCGACCCACGGGTGGGTAGGAATTTGAATCACAGTTTTGCATTAGGTACTTAACGCATATTGAACCCAGCCCACGGCTATCCCACTCAGTTGCTCTCCAAGCGTGGGTCCATTTGTATGTGCCGCACAGTTTTCGTAAGTTGTGGGTGCGTTATATCCTATCCAAAAATGGATGAGAAGTTAATTGAACTTGTCAGGGATCATCCTGTGGTGTACGACACAGCGCGAACTAAATGAAAACAAAACTAAAAGATGAGCTTTGGGAAAAACTTTTCGAAACTGCTGGACTTGAGTTAAAGAAATTTGGCTAAAAAAATCCCACATTGATTTGGGATGTGCCTGTAATCCTGGCATCTTGATAAATCAACAGTAAGGAATAATGTTTAAGGGTTACAATATGGGAAAATTGAAATCTCAAAAACTATTTATACAAGTGGGTCGTTTTTTGTTTGATTCACTTATTGAAAACATTGTCAGGAACTTCCGAAAACACTTTAAATTCACCACCAGTACTTCTCTCAGCTAAATAGGTATTTCTTTTACTTTTTTTTTCGTTTAATTGAAGAATACAAAGTAATGACTTTGTCAGTCTCAGAATCGAAATCCAGCAGGAGCTCAATCAGCGAGTTGGAGAACATCTCGAAACGTGGTTGTGGCACACGCTGGGTTCAATATGCGGTACCCGACCCATCCCATGGTCGTTAGTTGGGGATGGGGTGGGCGTGGGCTGGGTTCAATTTGCGGCAGGCCTTACAGTGGTCTTCCACCTTGCAGACCTGCCATTCCTTCAATATCCTCATTATTCCCCACTTACTGAACAACGTTCATTTGTTTGTTAAGACCCCAACTTATTCACACCTCATCCAAGCCTCAAACCCATGTTCTTACTAATAATGGTTAAATTTCGCTTTAGTTGCAGCACTGTAACGGAATCAGCTATGATGACGATTTTATGAAACCTATTCGACTGTGGGTTGTACTCCTCAACCCTAACATTTCTCTGTAGTCAAATACTGACTGTCTCAGCCGGTTTGGGGTTAAACGAAATGACGAAGTGAAACTGCTGGTTCAGCAGATGCTCACTAGAATAACTTCAGCAGTCACGTTGTTTTTTGACTTGAGTGATTGAGGAAAAGAAAGATGCCACGTCAAGGAATGTGATGTTTACAGTGTTTCAGATCAAGAGGGATTTAATTAATTATTGTTTCAAGTCCTAATGCCAGCGTCAACAGTCCGACCCAAAAATATTGATACCTCTGACCGAGTCCAAAGTTTAATCTTGCTAGTATGGGTTAATTTCCCCTGTGGTTGTAACTCTCCAACGGGTTGCCCTATGATGCTGATTTAACCAAACCTCTTCGACTGTGAGTTGTTCTTGAATATAAATAAAACACTTTCCCCCAATGTGTTACAATTTTCTCATTCAACCCCTGCAATTCCTTATCAGTTTCGCCGTTATGAATTGCATTCAGTCCGTTTTTTCTCTGTTTCACGGTATCTAACAGAAATTAGACCTCGTGTGAAAGTCGTTGCCATCCTAACTATAGTCAACGATACTGTGCTTTCCCCCATTTTCCCCTGAAGTCACTATACGAAAGAACATTAAATCTTGAGTTAACCGATCAAGATATCCAGAGAGAGGACTGATTGAAATAAATTGCTGGCAAAGATTTGAGAAACAAATACCTAGTAATGAAAGTGTAAAAACCTAAAATTGCAAAAAAAAAAAAAAAAAAAAATAATAATAATCATAAAAATGATCAGTGGCGAAGCCAGACCGGTCATCTCTGGATTCGGTAATGACCAGACGATTTAATAAATTAGTTAATACTAATGTTAAATATTTAATTTCCTCTTTATAAAAAAGAAATGTTCATGTTCGCAGTAGGCAAAATTACCGTCTCATCCGCGCCACATTAGCACTTTTGTGGAATCGCTGTCATTCTGCGTTTCTCATACACCCCCCTGCACCCACCGCAGACGGCCCCCTCCTCTTACTATCTCCAAAACCTAGTAAGAGCGGACCAATCAATTCGCTTTAAGGCTCGTGCTGAAACATTCAACTTCGAGTGACTCCGGCAACCTTCAGGAGCTACGGTGACCTCTCGTTGGTGTCTGTGGAATTTCAGTTAAAGTCACAACGACAGGGTTCCGTAGACGTCAAAGTGGTTTGTGGTGCGTGGTTCAAAAGTGTCATTCAAAGCTGTATTTGCTCTGATTTCAACAATAAAAAACGAGAATTTCATACGTCAAAAACACCTTAGATTGGGGTTTTTGACATGTAATTTTTCAAAATTTCTAGGGGGCCACCCTTTTTTTGGTGGACGGAGTACTCCCCCCCCCCCCCCCACTTCTGGTAACTAATCGCCACCGCTGGCGAAGACCTAGCAAAAATGTCACGTCTCGCCACTGTAGTCTTGGCGACAAAAACGACCTCATAGACTGAAGGTTAAATTTGTACCAGCAATAATTTAACTTTGGGAAATAATTCTCACTCCGTGGTCACCAATTTAGAGTGAAGTAACATGTAAGTAAGTGCATTGTAAGGGCATTACATCCATATATGTAATGGATTAATGAGAAATTCCTACCTAGTAGGTATTTGTGGATTTCTAATACTCATATACTGATCTTCATGTTTTCCTTGTTCCATTCAGAAAAACCTTGCAGAGAGTTTTTTAGGAATTTCCATGGGGCATATGGCAGTGAATATTCTTGGGCGAGCAGGGAATATTGTGTTGGCTATGGAGAGAGGAATGGTGATGAAGAAAGCGAAAAGAGCCGAACTTACCCGAATGATGTCGAAAAGGAAATTGCCGGATCCGCCGGCAGAGCCGCCACCTCCGTTTTCACTCGCGGTCGCTCCCAAGTTGAAGTTGAGGAATCTCTTGTTTCGCGGATCTTCTGGGTTTTTCTCTTCTTCATCTTCCTCTTCGACTTCGGAGCTTTCACCGTCGCCGGCTTCAGCGACTTCGTTGTCTAAAAGTGGGTGGACACAAAAAGTAATAAATCATTCTTACGACTTCAAACTTCATTAGTGAGGACCTTCCTGTAGTTATACTATTTTTTAGGGAGACAAATTTTGGTCCATAGCTTAACGAATAAACAGTAAAAGCATTCTTACGACTGTAAATATTTTGAATAACTACACATGGTAGAAATAAAAGAGAGGCCTTCTGTCTCCCGATTGGCTTGTCACAGTGTTATTGCTGTGTAGTATCACGTTCCAAAGCTCCACAAATATATAGATCGAAAAATAATTTAAATATGATGACCTGGATGGTGTGGTTGGATCTACTTACATATGTATAACTGAATGACAGGACTGAGGAAGTCCCCATAGTGGGGCGAAACGTTTCCGATAAATAAAACTAATATACGCTCCACTCTGATATTCTAAATGAAATTAGTTGAGTAGTTAATTGTATCCAGTATATTCCTACATCGATGTTTTGATACCGGTGTTTTCCACACATCGATGTTTTGGTTCGATGTCAACATCGATGTTTTCTCATCGATGCTCGTCCCTAGCCCAGAGTAAACACAGAGGAGGTGCTCCCCGCTTCCCCCTCTCATTTCCAAAGGCCCGGGTGCCCATATAGGCTTTCCGAAATGGGTTTCCATAACTTAGTCGTGAGTGACATAGTCCGTGTCGTCGTTAACTGATCGTTGTTACGTAGGTGAGACGATTCCTATTTGTTTTAAATCAACGCACAAAACTCTGGCTCCGTAAAACAACGATCTACTCTTACTTTAAACATGGTGAGAGATTGTTCGTAAAACCGTCCCTAAGTAAGATACTTAAGTGACTAAGAACCACGAACCTCCGGTAGCCTCAGAGTCGAGATCTTCCTCTTCCACCGTCTCGCCTTCTTCGGATGCGTTGGCGCCGGCTGCGTCTTCTGCAGGTGCTACAGCAGGCGCTTCCCTTTTGATTCTGACTTCGTTCTTTTTTGATTCCGCTACGTCATTTTCGTCCTGAAAAAAATACGTCCAAACAAAAACAAATTAGTGGAAAACAAGAACTGGAGTATTTATTAACTGCTTTAAAGTGATGTCGCAAGTTGTCCCTGAAGAATCGATAATTAATATAAACTTGCATAATCGAAATAAAAATTGAAAATCTAAAAAACCATTACAGGGCGGTCTAGCACGACCTTATACAAAAACATTCCGTGTCTATACGGATTCCCTTAACGAGTTGACATCGAATTTTCGCTCGTTTCCAACAAAATGTTAACGAATTGTCAGGTATCGTGGTATCAAATATCACCTATACCAAATTTAAGGCTATTGAACATACTTTGTCAATGAAACACCCAGTTCACTTTATTGTTGGTAAATATCCCTCAGAATTGGGTTTTAATAGAACACGGGTACTACGATTTGTGTTAAAATCACACTATACCACCCTGCACTTCGAAAATCATCATAAATACACCAGTAAAGGTAAAATTTTGATGAGATTCTTCAAAATAACGTGAAAAGGATCAATCGTTGAAATGATAGGTTTAATTATTAATTTGAGGAGTAGAACCAAAAA
Source organism: Creontiades dilutus (assembly GCA_031894815.1). Taxonomy (NCBI): domain Eukaryota; kingdom Metazoa; phylum Arthropoda; class Insecta; order Hemiptera; family Miridae; genus Creontiades; species Creontiades dilutus. The sequence continues at coordinate 1,778,925 of JAVIWC010001773.1, read as the reverse complement.
GAATTATTAGGTATACATAAGACACAATAAATTTTACAATTTTGAAAATGTCGAAATATCAATTACAATATGAGAATCAAACGAACGTGAAATGATTAAGTGAGATGGTAAGTCCATAATTGGCTTTGTGAAAGCGCTCTGGTGATAGTATTGAACAAATCGAAATAGCTGAGCAAGATAACAATATATAACATCAAGGTCCACATCGGAAATTGAGTTGAACCGATGCAAAATTCCGCATGATTATTTTCTATTCTCGGTAAAACTAGGCATCGACTGTACAGGTTTCTCCAATTAAAAGCAGTCGTGCCATTTTCGTAACATCGGTGAATATTGTGGCTGTTATTTCAAAATTTGATCACATTGGTGTAATTGAGAGGGTGGAGACCTGTTCGTAGGGCCTTGATTACAATTATAATAAATCCAAAACAGCACGAATGGATTATCACTGATGGAAAGCCCATCAATGTTGGGGCTGACCAATCTGATGTCTCAAGAGTGCTCTAGAATTACCAGATCCCAGTCAGGTCAGTAAATACGACTAATATCTTGCTTATAAGCGTTCAAGGCTCTGTCTGTCAAGGTGTAGCTTAGCTAGGTGCCAGGCTAAAAGTGATATTTCTCCTGTGTTGAGCAACAGTTGCTACTTTCGTTCGTGCTGCAACATTTGCCTTTAGCTGCTTCGAACAAGCTCTAAACTTGACTCAAAAGAGATCATTAGACTTGCGCAGCAAAGAGACACGTATTTATCAAAAGCACTACAAAAAGGCCTGTTGAATCAATGTGGAGCAATAACACAGCCCCACAAAAAAGTCAAGATTCGTAAAGTAGACTAGGGTATCCCCATGTATTTTTCGATGCTGAATTCGAATCCAAGGTCCACAAAATCCCCTGATCCCCAAAATGTTGATCTATGGCCCAAAAACTACCCTTAAATTGATGTCAGAACCTTTTCTTTGAGTCATGAGATTCTGATGAACTGCGACATCTTTTTAAGTGAATTTCTACATTTTTTTTCCAACTTCCGACAAGAAGAGTACTTGGGGAAACTACTTCCCCCTCAATCACCACCGCCACCCCTCCTAGGGGTGGAAATTTGAGTTCTCAAATTCGAGTAGGGTATGGATTTTTATGTTTTTGGAGTTCCTGAGATCGAATTTAAACTTCCAAGAGCCTGTAGGCACCCCTTAACCCCCCCTCCTAGGGGTTGAACTTTGAGTTCTCACGCCAAGTCGAGTGGGGTATGGATTTCTATGTTTTTATAGTTCCTGAGATCGTATTTGAACTACCGATTGTATATCACGGAGGTATCACAAGAAAAAACAATAAAATCCGGAAGGAATACTAGTCATTACAGGGGACCCCGACAAATTTTGAAAGCCTTCTCAAAAAGCATATTCAATTTCAGCGAACCGGGGAACACAGAAATCCTTACCTTATTCGACTTGGCTCGAAAAATCAAATTTCAACCCCTATGATTGAGGTCTCTACGGACTTTCAAATTCGATCTCAGGAACCGCAAAAACATCCATTATTTGGCGTGAGACTTAAATTACCGATTGTATTAAGGGGGAAGTCCCCAAGTGCCCTCGTTTTCCGAAGTTGGAAAAAAAAAAAAAAACAGAAATTGACTTAAAAAGATGTTGTAGTTTATCCCAATCTCATGACTCAAAAAGAAGGTTCTGACACAATAGTTTTTTGGCCATAGCTCAAAATTTTGGGGGTCAGGGGATTTTTTGGACCTTGGATTCGAATTCAGCATCGAAAAATACATGGGGATACCCTAGTCAATTTTAAGGATCTTGATTTTTTTTTTGTGGGGCTGTGTAATCTATCTACTGATGCAGGGTCAAAGATCTCGAGGGTGCTCACTAGCATGGTATAGACTCAAAATGATCTACATCGTACTATTGACAAAGTCGGAAATTCTCTTAAAGACGTTCCGAAAGCATAATGCTGACTTCAATAGTAACAGATCATCTTCGGGGTCTGATGGCACGACTAACACCATCAGCAAACGCTGCAGGGTGGAGGCGCGAAAATCGCCAGGATGATGTAGGCCCGAAAATTATATATATAATTATCTGCATTAATCTACTAACGATTTCGGCGATTCAATATAGCATGTCTCAACAACATCATGAACGATTGAGTTAAATTTACCTGCGCTCCACAAAAACCATTTGGACGTTTAAAAAATAAATAAATAAAATAACGACAAATTATGATAAGATAAGTAAAATAGAAAGTGGGATGACAGAGGAGGAAGATACATACAAAGGAGAAGTTAAGTTCACTAATGCAAGCTCCCCCATGCCAGCCCCATGCCCCTGTTTAGCCACTACGAACAATAAAATCACAGCCAACATACAAGCAGCTTATAGGGCTAGCATTTTATGCGCTTACAACTTCATTATGTACACGAGAAATTAATGATATACTATAATCCCTATCCTTATCCCTTCGATCTCCATAACCTTACGAACCATTAGAGTCAACGATGATCTCAGGACCTATGCGATACGGTGTTATTGAATTCAATTGTTATTTATTTTACTGAATCCAATAGTTGATATAGGAAAGTTTAGCATATGAATTTTATTACCTAGAAGAATAAAAAGTGTTTTATAAAAAGTAATTTTTAGGAAGACAAAATGCTGAAGCTATTGCTAATCGAATTTTTTGTTTCAAAGTTTAAGGAGTTCTGCCGTTTGAAACAAAAACGCCTTATCACCAAGGTCGACAAAAATGAGTTTTTTACGTATTCCCCCCTATTTATGTTATGCTCTTTTCAATGGTGATGTCCAAATTTTGAAATGTTATTTAAAAGTGGGGGTAATTCCCACCCTCAAAATCGAAAGATCGTTGAATTTGAAGGTGGAATGCCTTACCTAAATGTTGTTTTAAGGTGAAACGCTTTAACTCTGTTCAAAAACGCCTCAAACTAATATTGATTCGTGGATATTTTTGATGGTGAAACACCTTAACTTAGCGAAAATCCGGATAGGGCGTTTTAAGTTCAGAAGCGTACCTATTTTAGGCTTCAGATTTGAAATAAGAGGAATCTTCGACAATTGCGAGGTGTTTCTCCTTCAAATGTTCACTCAGCTGGTTTAGCTTACTTCGTAGTGTTGAGGTGTTTAACCTTAAACAAGAGGTCGTTAGTCCTGTTGTTTTTTATGGTGAATCACATGCAAGTCAAGGCCGCACTTTCAATATGGCAAAACAAATCGATTGATTTGATTTCCCCGTTTTAAATAGAGTTTTTGGTTTGAAAATAGATTTTTTCCTCGATAATTTGGTCAATTTAAGCTCTATTGATGTATCTCTAAAAAATGGGCTTGAAAGTACAGATCTAAATGGGAACAATAGCCTGATTTATATAGAAAACGTAAAGCGATTTTTCTGAAATAGTTGGCTTTCGGAGATAAGGCGTTTCTGTTTCAAACGACAGCTATTTCATTACTGGCAATGACCAAAACTTCAAATTGAAAACTTGAGGCATCTTTTAAAGGACCAACATTTCGTAGTCCACTTGTTATGAGTTGCGGAGGATATCAATAAATTGTCCTAAATGGGTGCATGTCGGTTTTTCCAACAAAAGAATCGGCTGCTTTTCTGTTCACTTCGCCGGCTAAGTGATTGCTAGTGCTATTGAAGCCAAAAAACTTGGTATGCAGCTTGACGCTGCGCTCAGGTGGAAAGCTCATTATCGAGAAAAAGAAGGAAACACTCCTTTTTAAATTATGGAAATAGTATTGGATGATGGGGAGAAACTCTGTGCAACACGGTTCTTAAGCCAGTTTGGTCGAACTGAGACTTCATTCGAAAATTCCAACAGAATGTGCGGAAAAGTATCGTCAAGGCCCCTTAATACTTCCGGAATGAACTTCACTCGAGCTGAAGCTTCGATTTGAAGGTCAAAACCGTAAACGATGCTAAAAAGGGGCTTTCGGCGAAAATCTCACGTCAACTAGGGAGCTGTCGACTCCTTGTCTCAATCTTTGACTAGCCTTTCATCGTAAGAAGATTGTAACGAATGAAACCACACAACCTTGCTTATGAGAAGTTGTAAAGTGAAACGATTGTCATAGGTAACTAACGAAAATCAATGATGGAGTTTAGTTTTGAATATTCATCCATAGTTTTGACCTAATACTGTTGATAGACTTTTCGTGGTGGAACAAAGAATTAATAATTTATTCTTTCCCATAATAAGCCTTCGTAATTGTTCAGCAAACAGTTTTTATTATAGCCCCCCCCCCCCCTCAAACTTGATCATTTTACATTTCAAGGTGAGTGGATTAAAAATGTGCACTGTCCGTCCGCCGAACGGACAAAAACAAAAAATTGTTTTGGTTTCTTTAAGCATCTCATTCGCAAGCACGATGGAGTTCAAGACGACACCTCCTATATTTCTGTATGAGATCAAATACTTTTACTGCAAACGTAAATCACCCTCCATTTCATGAAACTTGAGGTTGGGAGATTCTTGACAAGATATTCAACTTTTGGAAAATTCAAATATATTTAGATTAAACCAAATCTGTACTTCAAGTCCACAAAACCTGGCCCTTTTCATTTTTTTATAATACAACCTTCAGACCTTGTGTTTCCGTTAGGCTTTTGGCTGTGCGACTCCCAATAGTTGAATAATTTCACCCCATGCCAAAATTATCCTTACCACCTACATGGGTTAAATTCGTGCGCATGCATACGAACCTTTCAATTTTTTGGAGATTGCCCTTTATACTCACAATCAATGTTGAAATTGTTCCAATTTTAATGAAAATGCTTTGTTTAATGGTATTTTCTGTGCTTGACCTGATGAGATGTGAGGTAATGTGGATGAAAGTTCATAATTTCATGTTCAGTAAATTTTTCAATGATGTTGAATTATGTCGTTGTTGCTCAATTTAAATGTAAATTTTAGACCATGGTTAACAAACATCTTTAAAATAAGCGGATTCCCTATTAGAAAAACTGAAATCACTAATTTCTTTGATAGAGACGGCTATGAATCAAAAACTTTTCATAGGTGCACATAATTGTTTTCTAATATTAAATAAGTGTAATGAATTTTTTTTAAATGCAGGTGTTGGCGGGTGTAATTATCTTGCTTTTATGATTACATATCATATCATGTTTGTTGATGCATGTTTGGTATGTAAATTTCTATTTGTTCAAAATCTCTAATGTGTTGATGTTCTAGGTTAGAGAAAATCAATAAGTGTAATATTCTAGTGTTAGATAGGCTTGTCGGCTGAAACCCAAGTTCGTTAGTGATATTTGTATTTAAATGAGACCAGGTAAGCAGGCAATAGGTACTCAGGTAGGTGATTCGATGGGATATCACTTCCACATCTTGTGATAGTTTGTTTATTGTTGTGTTCTACAGTTGTGTTGCCTTAAAACTCGATGTCAAATACCTTCAAATGGTCATTCGATTAACTTTTAAATTGATATTCAATGATGCAATAAGACTTGTATTATCACATTTCACAGGGTGTCTCACGAGTTATGCACAACCCGACTCCTACGTGTTCTACAACTCATTTCCAACCAAAACTGCCTCTTAGCCATTTTTTTTAAGAGGCCTCTTTTCCGAGTTATTCGCGATTCAAGATTTTTCTCGTGATTTCGATCTCATGTCATTAAAACTTTCGTAGCTCCTTCAAATTTGATGACACCGTTGGAAACAACGTTAAAATCTCCATCTATTTGATCTCAGAAAACATTTTTTATTGTATTAAAGACGTGCGATTGCCGCGCGAAATGACAGTTTTGTTAAAAACTTGAAATCCCCTGTTTTTCATCTCTACCATCAACCCCATTAACGCTTGACGCAGAACCGTGCAGGCCTGGTAAAACGTTTGCCGAAATGTCAGCTTTCCTACGGTCTAGTCGTTTTGGGTTTTAAAAATATTTTTAGTTAAGAAAATGGTGTTTAACTGCCGAAAAACGTTTATTTTCTATTTCAGTTAGGTTTGTCGGATGGATAACCGTTCGTTTGTGAACAGCTTCTACGACATTTCTAAGATGTCCGGCCAAAGTCAAGATTATTGAAGAGGTGAGAGACGGCTGTTATTTGTGTTCATTCACTATTGATTGCGGTAAGTTGCATTCATCTTTTTGGTGACACAATAGACCCTTATCAAACCAGGCTTCCGTATCTTACAATAACCGTACTGACAAAAAATATTTGTCACATTGTGGCGCACGTTTTACCAGTCTTGCACAGTTCTGCGTCAACCATTAATGGGGTTGCTGGGCGAGATGAAAAACAGGCGATTTCAAGATTTTGACAAAACTGCCATTTCGCGCGGCAATCGCGCATCATTAACGGAATTAAAAAATGTTTAGATGGGAAATTTAACGCCAACGGTGTCATCAAAGTTGAGCTATCTTCAAAATTGAAGGATCTATGACAGTTTTAATGACATAAGATTGAAAGCACGAAAAAATCTTAAATCACGAATAACTGGAAAACGAGGCCTCTTGAAAAATATTGCTAAGAGGCAGTTTTGGTCGGAAATGAGTTGTAGAACACGTAGGAGTCGGGTTGTGCATAACTCGTGGGACGCCCTGTATAGTGACGCTTTTGCTTCTTTCTCATACTTAATAAAGGATCTCTACTTTTTATTACTGATTTATACCTTTTTGCTCAATTAATTCAGACGGGGAATGTAAAGACCAAGCTTTTTGCTATGATTTACGGAAACAAGGGCGAGCAGTCACAACAAAAGTTGATGAGAATTGCCTAAAACGTACAATGCGAGTGGAAATTCTGATTTCGGCGTGAAGAGTATTTTTCATCTTTCGAAAGCGCTGATTATAGCTGTTAAAGGACTCGGAAGCAACAGATTTTACTGATTAGTCGGTTTACCAAGTTTCTATCCAGGTAGAAAGTAGTCAAGTTAGTAAAGTGAAGTTGGTGATATTTCGCTGTAACAAACGGTTGGTTGGTATGTATTTACAACTTATGTCAAACAATGGATATCGTTTGGTGGCTGATAGGTTAGTAAGTAAGGAGGTAGGTGATCGGTACATTCGTATATAGAGCCACGTGAGCTACCATAATTGGTCGTCACTTGTGCTACAATTGATTAGAAGTAGGCGATATAATTTATCAATACAGTAATTTCAAAGTATGTTACGATGTCGTTCGATATAAAATTGGGGAAACCATTTAGTACAAAGTAAACATACGTCACACATACAACTTAGTTAGAAGAAGTCATATTTGTTCTATTAAAAATTGTCATTTGTACAAAGAGAATACAGGATTGTTTGTCAATACAGTAGTTTCATCGTCGGCTACAATTGATCTAGGCAGTTGTAAACCATGTCTGGTGTACGGTGTACGGTGTAATGGGCATTGTTAATACTTTTCATAACTACATAATTATCAAGAGACCAAACAGAATTACTCATATAATATATATAAATACAGTCGCATTTGCAGTATTTGTATTTCAATACAAATTGTATTAATATGTACAAAGGGACAATACTTTCAGGTTGTAATCATGGGGGTTGTAAAATACGTCATTATTTAAAGTCAATGTAAGTGTCTTATGTGAGACCACAAAATTCGTTAAAATGTAGTATACAGTAAGATACTCAAATACAGTCAGTCTATTTCACTTTATCAATCTACTCAAAAAGTTTCTACTGAAGTGCGAGTCGGTAAACCAAGTTGGTAGGTAGGTTCAAATGTACTCTCATCTTTACAATATTTTTAATGGAGCAATAAACTGTAATGATTTGTATTAAGGGACATTCATTTCAGGTTACAATCATGAATGATAAAGATGTTATGATTTACAGTCAATGAAGGTGGCAGTATCTGAAATGTGATCCGCAAAATAGGTTACTAGGTAGTAGATAAAAATACAGGGTGAATCCAACCAATTTCCAATAAAAGAGCATCCTAGCAATTTTCTTTATCTCGCTTAGTTTTTGAGTTATTTCACTTCCAAGTTTTTCGTGTTTTAGACCTCGCCTCAGCAAAACGTCTATAACTCACATACAATATTATATAAAGTAAAAGATAAGGGTACCGCTGGAAAGTGCGTTAAATTCCCTATGCTGAGACATGTCGAAAAACTTCACTGGTTCATTTCACTTCACTCTCTTCGCTTTGTATTGTTCAATAATTTAATTTTCAATCATTTGATTCTAAATATTAAATGAAAAATATTTTTCAATAATTTATCATCTCTGTTCCAATAAGGCTCGGTACAGCACGGAGGAATACGTGATTATGATTTATGTCTCTGGATTCTGCAGATGACGGACCAGTGAAGTGTTCAGTGTAAAGTGATTTTTCGCCAACTTGATGTGAGCAAAAAAAAAAAAAAAAATCGGTTTGGCGTTTGAAAGATAGGAAATTTAACGCACTTTCCAACGGTACCCTTAACTTTTACTTTACATAATACTGAATGTGAGTTATAGCCGTTTGCTGAGACAAGGTCTAAAACACGAAAAAAATCTTGGAAGTAAAATAACTCAAAAACTTAGCGAGATAAAAAAACTACTAATAGGCACTTTTTGCTAGAAATTGGTTGTAGAGTACGTGGCTGATCGTACTGCGCACCTTACCTGATACACCCTGTATGTTCCAATGGGGTCAGTCAATTCCTTTTACTTGAGAAGTTCCTATTGAAATGCGGATGAGGAGTCGAAGTTTGTGGTAATTTCAAACGTATTGTCATCTTTATAATCTTCGTATCGTACGCCAAACCAACAAAAAGTCAATTGTACAAAAGGGCAGTGGTTTCGGGAACATCATCAGTGGTAAAATAAGTAATAATTGACAGTCAATGTAGTTGCCTTAAGTGGAATATGTGAAACCACAATGTAGGTTACTAGTAGTGAACAAAAATATATTCTTGTACAGTCAGTCAATTCCACTTTAATTATTACTTACACAGTTTTTATTATAATGCAAACGACTGCAAACTCATGTCAAAGCTCATTGTCAAGTTCAATGTAAAACATAGGAATAACTACAAGTGTTGTCACTTTTAAAATGATACAAAGTAAAATGTTTCTATCAGTAATGTAGTCTTACGGTAGCTGCAGTAAGTGAAAGCGGTACTAACCGCATGGCAGAGTTGTTATAAAAGGAATTCCCATTCCCATTACAAAGTCACATTTCTTTTATAGATATGGAATTAAAATTCCCATTCCAATTCCTGTAATCGTAATCGAAAATGCAATTACTTTTTCTGATTACATGTAATGGGAATTCAAAACACCCATCACAATTAAGTACATGTAATCGGAAAAAGTAATCGCGATTTTGATTACCTTTATTAGAATTGGAATGGAGTAATCCCATTAAACGGCCGTAATTGGATTACAAGTGAATGGGAGATTTTATGCAGTTTTGGGCAAAGTCAAAGTCTTCATTTTTATTGTACCGTACGACCGGACTGGTAACGAACTCACATTAATTACTTTCTCGGAGATGTAATTTTTCTACGCAAGAAAGCTATTTTCAAATTGAGATCGTGCTAGTAACTTCTATCATGTCATCTCAGGTGTGAACCAACTCGTAACCAGCCCAAAATCACTGTGAAATTGACAAAACTCTAGCCACCAGTCCGCGAGGTGTGTTCAGTTGTAAACCGACTCGGAACCATTCCTGAGATCACTGAGAAGCTTATAAAATTGTACCAACTACTCCGCGGACCCCCTTCTCCTAGGAAGAGCTCGATATCCTGCTGGTTAGCCTCTATCAAGTCATGTCATGTGTAAACCAGCCCAAAATCACTGAGAAACTAACAAAACTCTAGCCACAAGTCTGTAAACCGACTCGGAGCCAGCCCAAAATCACAGAGAAACTTATAAAACTTACCAACAACTCCGCGGACCCACACTCCTTAAGATAATGACATCGGCCAGTAAAAATGAAAGACTTTGATTTTGCGCAAAACTGCATAAAATCTCCCATTCACTTGTAATCCAATTACAGGCGTGTAATGCGATTACTCCACTCCAATTCTTGTAATGGTAATCGAAATTGCGATTAATTTGTCTGATTACATGTACTTGGAATGGGGTTCTATAATTCCCATTACCTGTAATCAGGAAAAGTAATTGCATTTTCAATTACCTTTACAGGAATTGGAATGGGTATTGGAATTACTCTCAATAAAATTTTCTCGTTCAAATGCCTGACTTCTGACTTTGGCTGATGCCAGCCAAGGTGAATCCATCAAAACAGCGAAGTAATTTAAAAAGTACTCATTACCTTCCAACTCTGCCACATGGTATGGTGTGGACATCATCCGTAGGTACTGGACTAATATATCAATACTTTAGATATACCAAATTTATAAACACAGTTAGTAAATTTTAGGCAGAGAAAAGTTGGTCTGGACATAACCAATTACAAAGTGCCTGGCAATTTTGGTAGGTAAGTTCAAATCTGTTGTCTCCTTTACAGTTTTTGTATTGTCGACAAATCGTATTCAGTTATACAAAGGGACGATAGTTCCCAGTCACAATCATGGGTGGTAAAATATGAAATGATTTAAGTCATTGTTGATGTCTTATGTAAAACCACATAATCGGTTAATCAGTAGCAAGTAGAAAGATATTCAAATACAGTCCGTCAATTTACTTTGTTGATATACTTGAAAAGTTTCTATTGCAGTGCGAATCGGTAGACAATGTTGGTTCAAAGAAAACTTTCACCTTTAAAATCTAAGTGTTGTACGAAAATTTCGACTTTTACTGAGGGAAAGTCATTTCAGGTAACCATTTGAATGGTAAAAGGTTTAATGGTTTACTGTTTATGAAGATGCCGGTATGTAACATATGATCTACGAAGTAGATTACTGATCAATGAATAGAAATGAATCCCAATAAAGTAAGTCAATTTTAAAGTACTTATAAAGTCTCCATTGAAATGCTAATATTTGGACAAAGATGGTGGATTATATAGTTTGCAAATACAATCAGTCAATTTCACGGTTCGACATGTTGGTAGGCACAAAACAGCACTTAGAAAGTACCTATTTAAATGTTAGTGGATACACAATGTACGAGTCCGATTGTAGTGTTATCTTCATTAAATTAAAAATCGTACTGACTAGTGAAAATATAGGAAAGTCATAATTGTCAGTCAATACAGTTGTTTAATAGTTGGTTACATCAGGAGTTAATATGTAAGTGAAATTCGTGATCTATGCAGCGATATGTACTTTGTAGTATGTAGGACGATTTTGATAACGGGAATTCCGTATCTAATACAGTCAGTCAATTCCACATTAACGATGGTGATCACAGGGTTACGATTGAGTCTTCTGGATCTTTGGAACACCTAAAAGCCAATTACACGGAGTAAGAGGACACGCTGATCAACTGAACAACCCTTGTAGCCAATTTCTTTCCAAATAAATCCACCCTGCTGAAATTTAGGGAAATGGAGCTGTATTTAATGCATCTGGAACGGATCTACATTGATTGATTGTACAGCAGAATTTAATAAACATGGATCGGTTATTTATCTAGAATGTATACCAAGTATGAAAATACCTTTGTGTAATAATTTTCAGTATTTAGTTTATAATCAACAGCCTAAGTCATTGTTAGTTTACGATAGTCACAAAACACTCAAATGGAGGCAAATCATTCTAAACCCACTTCTTAATGCGTTGTTCCGGGAATTAATTCAATTTTCCTTGAAAATTCGCTCAAACCTTCAATTCTAATTTGACGAACACAACGTTTTTTTTTTAATTTAAGGAGGTACCAAACAAACAAACAAAAAATCAGATTTTTTAAACTAAGTTTTTATTTAAAGTAGAATTGTCAACGAACATTTTGAAACCACCCCCATGTCTGTACGGCGATTACTCAGGACAAAATAAATTTATAAAATTTATTAAATAAATTTATGATGATGAAGCTGTATCAATCTAGCACCCGCCCGGATCGTAGGTTTTGTTGTTACGGTTTTGATAAGCTTCCTCCATTCTTCTATTCCTTCGAATTCCACAGAATCACAGACAATTATTCGGTAACTCCCAAGGAACCACATTTTCATTGTTTTTTAACGCTGATTCGCGTGATGCTATCCGTTTCTTGATTCGACTCAATTTTTGAGGAATAATGACCGAAATTTTGTTATTTCGCCTGAAAAATCATCATTTATGCCGATTTTCAACTCTCAGATTAAGGTGATTTTTTACTTGATCACTGAAGAAGTTTTCAATGTCTTATTTTTACATTTTTTAACCAGACCTAGAAAGTTAATCCCCGTTACAATCTGAAAACAGGCGCCTAAAATCAAAAAGCGGACGCAAAATAAACAAATTTTGGTCATTTTACAGCAAAAACTATGTGGAATCAAGAAACGGATAGCATCACGTGAATCAGCGTTACAAAACAATGAAAATTCATGTGCCACACTTTAGAGTTCACCATCATCCACTATTTGACAATTTTGGGGTTTCGCAACTTTGCGTTCTCGCTAAACCGTTTGCCCGCAATCAAGAAATCGGTCGAGTGGTCAAATTTTCATGAAATCCTGGGTAAAATCCGCAAGCAAAGTGTCCAAGAAATAATCGGATTCAAGAATAACCTTCCGACTCGGATGAAACTCTCCGTGATCGTTGATTTTACAAATCTTCACGGCGGTCCGGATCACCCACTCTTGACCTACTTCGTCCACACGCCTCAACTATTATTTCACGAATGTGATTCTACAATAAAAAACCAGTTCGTATGTGACATACTTCAAACCTAGTTGCCGATTGCTTCACATGTTAGTCAACGTTTGTCCTCATATTGACGGGCCTTCATGTCCTCGGTGATTATACACCAAATCACGATACATGAGAGCAGTTAAACGTTGACCCGAATGAGGACAGTTGCGCATGCATTACAGGCAAGGTTGAGGATTACTTGACTAATTTTCATAGCTTAATCTAATTTGGTTTTAAACACCATCGAAGAAGCTTTAGAGCAGAAGAAAGTATGTTGAGGCATTTTCCCACAATATAAACTGAAGAAGATATTACCGTATCAGTACGTCGAGCTGCTCGAATCGTATCTTTCAGAGAGGTACTTCCGTATCAAACAGGGTGATGCTTACTCTAAGCTTGAGACAATAAATGCCGGTGTACCACAAGGAAGTGTATTACCCATTCGATTTACCAGAGTTCACAGGAAACATCACGGCAACGTTTGCTGACGACACTGCAATCCTGGCAATTGGAGACAGCAATGACGAATCAATCAGCAAACTCAACAGATCTATCTCCACAATCAGTCATTGGACATCCAAATGAAGGATAAAGTTAAATGAGGCAAAGTCGGTGCTAGTTATTTCACCAACCAGAAAATCTACATCCCACTATACCTCAACAACGTGGCAATTCCCTACGCGAATGAAGCCAAATGCCTGGGCATGACGCTTGACACCAAGCTTAGGAGGAAAGAACATGTGAAAAAGAAGAAGGCCAAACTGGCGATAAAACTTAAAAAAAAAAAAAAAAAAAAATGTACTGGCTTATTGGCAGGCAATCCTCAATGACCATTAGTAACAAGCTGCTTCTGTATAATCAAGTACTTGAGCCAGTTTGGACGTATGAAGCACAGTGTTGTCCAACCAATAGGCTGATTATTTAGCGTTTCCAGAACACCGTACTGCGGTGCATCACTGACGCGCCTTGGTACTTTCGAAATGATGCTCTTCACCCCGAACAATCAGAGGGCTACCGCTCATCTAGCCAGACTACGAGGTCATGTCAATGAAGAAGCTGTGAAGCTACTTGATGTGCAAGACCTAACTAGGCGCCTTAAGCGCACTAAACCAGATGATCTTGTGTAGGAAGTGAATGTGCCAAACCTCAGAAGGACATGGACTGGAGTAACGGATCTTGAGCCCCAATAATTATGTAGAGAATTCAAGTCAAATTAATATTGTTAATGAATTATTACTTGGTGCAATAAAAGCTAATCTGTAGCTAATCTTTTAGTTAAGATAAATTATCTATTAGCTTTTGAGGGAATTGATTTTTAAGCCAAATTTTATGTTCGTTGAAATGTACAGCTGAAGTTGTTCGCTGCGGAAGGTTAGGTAAGATTTGATATTTGCTGTCAAAAGATAAAACTAATACCTTTAGCCAAATCTTTCATTCTAAGTTTTAGACCATTGTGGATAAAATTCGAGCAGGCAGTAGATGGTTCCCTATGAGTTTCATCACTTCTAAATCAGAAACGAGTAATGGTTGATTTTGACAGAGTTATATCTAAGGAGTCATCCAGTTGTCTCTGTGAAATCCTAAAGTCAGTTGCAAGATATGGAACTCACTAATCAGCTGAATGCCCTTGTGGCTGATTTCGTTTCTAATCGACCTACCGAGCTAAAATATATCTGCGGAAAAATAAAGGGTAGGTATTTTTTTGGTTTTATCTCGTTAAATTTGAGTTGGTCGCATTTTGTCGCCTAACATACATACCATATTTATGTATTTATGAAAAAGTAACCCAACTGTCATTGGGACATCGAGAAGTCGATTACAGAGTATGGAGATTCAGTGATCAGCTGAAGACCCCTTGTGGCTAATTTCGTTCATAATATTGATCCATAGGACTGACATTTAAATGGGACTCTTTTTAATACACATAGAACGAAATTGTGTGAAGTGTTAGGCGCCGGAGTTAAATAATGTACTACTGACTACGGCTAATATAAATAGATCCGTGATTTGCATAGAAGGATTATTCTAATACAGATTTAAGGTGTTATTTTTTCAGCAAAATTGTTTACATGTGAGCGAATGTTATACTCAATGATTGCTGTTTCCAGTCAAAACTAGTCTTCAGTTCGTTAAACTTCACCGTGTCGGTGTCGCGTTGTTTGAGATACATAAGTAAATAACTTGTTAAACCCATGGATGTTTAGCAAACCAGTCATGATAAAGTTTTAATTGTTTATGACTGTGACTTCTATTGTTTGTGTACATGTTTCGTGTAAGTTGTTTAATTTCCGCTACGAATTTCTTTAATTTTTAAAATGATATTAATTATAGGAATCTCCTATTTGACGATGAAAATTCTTTTTCGATACCTGTAAAATGGAATTACCTCCTTTAAAAGTCGAAGATGGTTCAGAACAAACGCAAAAGCGAAATTATAAATACTTCTAAAAGATTCACCGAAATTTTGGTGATTTGCCAGGAAGTTGTAAGCGCATAAAGGGAGCGAGAATACAAGCCTCAACCATTTCACATGGTTTTTTTGTCCAAAATTCAACTTACAAGCTACGTGCAATGATTACAATGACATAAATGAGTTAACAGTAGAATATTACGATGAATTCAAGAAGTGATGAATGAATGGTAAATCATTAAAAAGAAGTAATGAATACATGCTTTGGATCCCGTGAACAATATCGTAAAAAGGAATTTAAAAAAATCGATTCTATAAGAAGAGAAAAGATAATGGCGATCGTGTCTTCTCGTATACATGCAAGTATTATGTATAGATGTCAGAAAATACATACAAATCGGTGAAAAGTAATAAATTCCAAAGGTTAATGGATTCAATCACATGATTGATAAATTTATTGAAGTAGAAATGACGAACGCCACTTGGTAGAAAAGTTGAAAGTACAGTTAGGTGCATATTTTTGTTAATTGGATTAGAGTGAATACAGGGTGGTCCTTAATGAACGTAACACCCTTTCAATTTCGTTGGTTGTACAGAAATCAAAAAACTTGTCGAAGTAACCCCTTACTATTTTGCAAATAATTCAAAAATTGCAGTTTGAAGCGTCGCGCATTCACGCAAATGCCCGAAACGCGCACCAACTGTCTTATCTTAAATGGGAACCCGAATTTTTTATTTCAGATACGGATTCTACTCAAGCTTTCATGAAAATTTGACCCCTCAACCATTTTTTTTATTGCGCATAACCGGTTCAGCGAGCACGCAAATTTGCGCAACGCCAAAATTGTCAACAGTTTATGATGATGAAATCTAAAGTGTGGCACAGGAATTTTCACTGTTTTTTTACGCTGATTCACGAGATGCTATCTGTTTTTTGATTTAACTCAATTTTTGAGGACCAAAATTTGTTTATTTTGCGTCAGTTTTTTTATTTTAAGTGTCTGTTTTCAGATTGTTACGGCGATCAATTTTTGAGATCTGGTTGAAAAAAGGATATTCAAACCTTTTTCAGTGATCAAGCGAAAATCATCTTCATCTGCCATTCAAAAGTCGGTATAAATGATGATTCTTCACGCGAAATTAACAAATTTCGGTAATTATTTCTCAAAAATTGAGTCGAATCAAGAAACGGATCAATCGCGTGAATCAGTGTTAAAAAACAATGAAAATTCATGTGCCACGTTTTACAGTTTACTATCACCAACTATTTGACAATTTAGAAGTTGCGCAACGTTGCGTGCTCGCTGAACCGGTTACAAGCAATCGAAAAAATTGGTTGAGGGGTCAAATTTTCATGAAATCTTCGGCAGAATCCGAATCTGCAATAAAAAATTTGGGTTCTCATTCAAAATAAGGAATTTAGTGCGATTTTGGGCATTTCCGCGTGTGCACGACGCGCGAAAGTGTAATATTTAAATTCCTTGCCAAAAAATAAGGGAGGTTTACTTTGACAAGTTTTTTGATTTCTCCACAATCAACGAAATTGAAAGGGTGTTACGTTCATTAAGGACCACCCTGTATAAGAGAAAAATTGAGATTTGGCAAACAAATAAAATAAAATAATTCAACACCACTTCCTCTTTTGGTGGATTCGATGGTAAAACTCAATATAAATGCGCCGAATCTGTCGATATGTACATTCATTTAAATACATGTGTTACCTCTCAACAATTTTTAAAATCTCCCTTAGTTTTCAATTTAATACTTATGTCAATTATAATAGTTTTTTCTACCTTAGCTCAACAAAATTATCATTACTCCCTTAATAAAAAGGAGCTCTAATTAGATTATACTATTTGAATGAAACAGAAGGTCACAGTTTCAAACAGTTTTTCACTGTGACTTTAAATTCCGTTCTCAAAACAACCGGAATTATTAATCGCTCGTTTAAAAATGAACAATTTGACTAATTTTCGTTCAAAATGTGAATATTTTAAATTTTTGGCGAAGATTACTATAACTTTTGGTTAGGATTCGAATCAATTCCGAATTCTCAAAACAGTAAAATGATTTTTAGCAAAAGAAAAAAAATCTACTTCGATTTGATGCGAACTTTTAAATTCAGTTGATTCAATTAGTGTGGACAAAAAGTTGAGCCACACAGTATGGGATGTAATGTATATTTGTAAACGTGGATATTTGAGTTAATCTTGTATGACCTAAGTGGGCGTTGAATTATTTTCAGATTTTCGAATGTATATTTTTATTGATTAGAGAAGAATCCAAAGAGATTTATGACAGTGGATTTTCAGCGTAGCTGCTCAAAGATAGGTAGATAAGGTAGATATTTACACTGGTATGTTACACACTGGTACGTAGGTAGGTCATACCCACGTAAGGGTTAGCAAAGTCCTAATTGGATTAGGGTCTGTCATTTGAATTGAGGGTAGGATCAATGTCGAAATTATGAGTAGAGATTATATTTATAGTTGTTGATGTATAAGGGGTATTCATGGTTCCTTCATTCATGTTGATATCGATCAGAATAAATTAAAATCCATAAATTAAAATCTATATTATAGAGTTGTTTATGTGAGCGGATGACTTCAGAAAAGTGGTGGGTAGACTTATGGCTGAATCAAATTAAACTTGATGTTGTCTTGCATCTGAGCCGGCTGGAACTGTGTCACGATAGATAGGTAACGTTTATTTGTATTGATCAAATGATCGTTACAAGAGTTCAGTTAATTACACCTACAAAGCAAAATTAACGAAATTTTAAATTGATTGGTTTATAAAACACATTACGTCTTCTAATTAACTTAAATACTTCCTCCCCGACCAAAAGATTGCAGTGCTTACACATCTCTGTCAATTTCAGGGTAAATGCACTTGTTTTGTGGAAAATATTCAGTTTTTCATTCGAAGATAGCCTAATCTGAGCTAGCATCCTCTCAACGTAGATGTTTTTGAGGCAACTGAGGTATACTTGTCTCCATGAATAATCAATTGTTTGTCTGAAAAGTTGGCTGCATGAGAAATTGCAGGTTCGTTCTACATCCGCGATCCAACAGTGATTCTTAAATCCGTCAACCAGGCTGATGTAGTAGTTCGCCTTGAGAACCTCAAAATTTAAGGCGGGAGACAAGATGTCCACTGCTTCAACAGTTGCCAGATAGCACTTCAATTTGTTGACCCAGTTGTGAGCAGGGTCGCCATTAGAGCCATCAGCATCAGATTCCATCAGGTTTTCAACAACCAACCTTGGCCACCTGTCGCCATCCATCCTCAAAACCCTCAGCAGTAACCCAAGGCTACGGGAGAATAGCAGTAACTTTATGGGGACTCGTCCACACTCTGAAGTGCCCAGGAGCACCTCTGGTTAAGTTTAGTACACCTTTCAAAAACAAGGACTGAACTACCTCTATCTTCTCACTACACCACATTCCCTAAACTTCCGCAGCATACAAGAGGACAGACTGCACCATTGATTCAAACAGCCTTATCTTGGAGTACCATGTCGCAACCCCACTCCTCCACAACATATCCTTGGTGCTCGCTATTGCCATTTTACTTTTTGATACTGCTCTGTCAGCATTTTGTCGGAATTCGTAGGAGCTGACAAATGTGATCCCCCGGTATTGAAACCTACGAACATATTCTAAGTGAACCCCACCATAGAGTGTAGTTTTCACCCTTCTGATTTCCTTATTTTCCGAAAATTTTGTTACGAAAAAACGTAGTTAACATTGGTTGAAGTTTTTCTAGAAATCAAAATGAGCACGGTAGCCACAGTTTCGAAGATGATTGAGCGATTTGAACAGTCAGCGCAAGTAACACTGAATCAACTACCAAGTTAAATCGGTCTTTATCCTCCATACTGCAGTGAAGTGGATGATAAAAATATGCAAGCGATGCAGGACGGTTTCACCAACTCAAAGATCGGCTGCATTCCCATTTATTTCACTGTCAAAAAACAAAAACTCCCGGGACTAATGATGCCAAATACGTTGGCATGGCACTTGACGCCAGGCTCAGATGGGAAGCTCATGTCTGGGTAAAAACGGAAAAACTCTTTCTTAAACTCAGAACAATGTATTGTCAAACGGGGGGTCGTCGAAGCTGTCAATCCAGAACAACCTCATAATGTACAATACAAGTCCTTTATGACAGTTTTGGACTTACGGAGCTCAGGTGCGAGGACATGCAGATCAATCCAAGAAACGGAGAGCATTGTGCTGATAACTGTCGAAGCACGTTGGAACGTTTGAAACTGCTCTATCAAGCTTCAGATCAAAATAATACACGGTGTTACTCTTTCAAAGCAAAGCGATAGGCAATAAAACACCTCCATCGGCTAAGATCTCAAGCCCGAATGAATATGATGAGACTTTTCCCATTTGACGAAAATCAATTTATGACATGATTTTCGACACATCAGAGCCTCACTAAATTAATAAGCACAAGAAAGATAATTTAAAGCTTTTTCCTAAGATTTCATCAAATTTGGGTTCACTATGTGATTTACCCGGAGATGCTCTACGTTTTGAACAACGGAGGTGAAATCCGACGTCTCAAGCGAAACAAACCACTGGATTTAGTTGTGCTGTGTGAATAGAAGTGCAGTCGAACTCAGTGCTATATAATCGAGCTATATAATAAAGGGCTGGGTTTTGCTGTAAACCTACCTTCTTGGAGTGTACCATTCATTTTTCAGTTGCAATTAATAAATCACGAAAAAAAACTGTGATTTGAGCGACTTTTGATCGTTTTACTATGGTAATGTTGAAAACACAAAGAAAAAAACATTTATAATTGGAATAACTAAAAAACGGTGCCTTGAAAAATAATTTGTAAGAGGCACTTTTTTTTTGGAAATTAGTTGCTTCATTGGCCCCTGACATGGTCTGACATATGACCTGGACGTTGCAGCGATATAAATTATAATATGAACACGGGAAGAAAGAAAAAACCATCGTCCTGTCATCATGTCAGTACAGGCATCCTGTCGGTGCAGAGTGTAATCAACCCGCGGGTAATAGTCTAGCTCACGGGTTGTTGGGCACCATTGTCTAATGACCCTTCAAGTTTTTGTAGGCTCATATCATTAAATCCTGAGAAATACGAGTTTCATTACGTAGGTGTTTACGCGTGCGATTCGGTTACTCCGGTCTGACGACAATGAAACAGTTGGTTTGGAACCAACCGAACATTATCAGAATGTTTCCAGCCGAATAGGGATGGTTTTGTGTTTCAAGTCGACTCAGATTTCAAGACAAAAGACCGGTATTGAGTTTTTTTTTCGAAATATACACCTATGTTGAAGAAAAAGTGCTGTCTGAGCACGAGGAAAAATGAGCGTTGGAAGGGGGGGGGGGGATAGAATCTGGAATTCTGGACAAAATGGAAAAATCTATTAAAACTCATCAAATTTTGAAAAGAAAAAAAATTACAGGATTTCATATTCTAACATTTGAGAAAGTTCTCAATAAGACCTACAAGTGGAGTTGCTGTTTTAATTTCGAACTTTTTTTTTTGCTTTATTATCCATTTTTTAAATGTCCGGATGGTTTTCAAAAGTTTTCTTTAATTCTCCGAAATTTTAATAGGGACAACACGTTTACCAGGGGAAAATACAAACTGGTACAAACTAGATTTCGGTGAACAGTTAGGTTGGGGCTTGAATTTTGGGATATTTTCGCTTAGAAACGTAAGGAAGAGATTCCGGCTTAATCTCGGACAGTAAGTCATATTTTGAGGCATATTTTTTCTTACGAATTTCGAAATTTTCTATTCCCTTTAATACGGACCATCGGACGTTTTTGGACTCGCTAGCATTCGTAATGGAATTTCAACCTGATTTTCAAGCCTCAAACACAAGGTGGAAGCGCATAAGTGACGAAAAAATTTTTCCGTTAATTTCCATGAAAAATGTAGTAAAACCCCGCCAACCGCACTTATCTATCTCAACCCGTTCTCTAGATATAATTTTTTAAAGATTTTTTTTTTCTTCAGAAAACCACGTTTTTTGACATAAAACCCACGTTTCTCCACTTTAAAACAATTTTTCTCTATTTTTCACCACATTTTCGGATTCAGAGTAATATTTCCTTTACAACCAATGCACATTCATAATCATTAACGAACCCCTAAGGACCGCAATTGCAGTTCAAACATTGAAAGTTAAAAATAAAATTGCTTGTTTCTGAATTACTTTCATTTTTACAGCACTCCCAAAAAACTTGCAGGAACTTCTCGTGGAGAAATTCCAGTTTGAAGGCGAAAAAAACGTTAGGCACCTTCCAGTCTTAAAAGGAGGATATTCATGTTTTCTCTTGCCATGAGTCTGTAAGTAAACTACCATTCGCAAGCCAATGTTTCAAGACTAGTTCAAGCGTGAAAGCTAGTTGTGTCGACCAACAGTCGACCAAAAGTGACACTCCTTTTCTAGAAAAACGATCGAAGAAAATTTCTAGAATTCAGACTCGTAAAGTTTGAATAAATCGAGCTTGTAAAATTAAAAGAAGTCGCGGTCACAATGTGTTTTCAAAATCCGCATGGCTCCAACTGTTGTGTCGTGCGTTAGACTATCTCGCGATGTAGTGGCCGCCTATATGATCCTAGCCCTTAGAAAATGTCCGCGTATTCCTCATTTGTGACGGACGCCCTGATTTTAACGTAACTGAACACTTTCATGACGTTTTGTCGACCCAACTCGCTTTCACGCTTGAACTAGTCTTGAAACATTGGCTAGCGAATGGTAGTTCACCTACAGACTCATGGCAAGAGAAAACATGAATAATCCTCCTTTTAAGATTAGAAGGCGCCTAACGTTTTTTTCGCCTTCAAACTGGAATTTCTCCACGGGATCAACGCGTAATCGCAAAGTTGGCCATACCATTGGAAAGCTGATTAAATTTGCAAGTTTTCCCGAGGTTTGACGAGTTCCAGCACGTAAAAATTGTTAATGTTTGAATGATTATGAATGTGCGTTGGTCGAAAAGGAAATTTCACGCTGAATCCGAAAATGTGGTTGAAAGTCGAAAAAAGTTGTTTTAACGTGGAGAAACGTGGGCTTTATGTCAAAAAACGTCGTTTTCTGAAAATAAAAATAAAAATGAATTAAAAAATTATATCTAGAGAACAGGTTGAGATAGAAAAGTGGGGTTGCAGATTAACAGAAAAAATTATTCGTTACTTATCCGCTTCCACCCTGCATATTAATTTAACCTCCTTATGCTATTTTCATGTAATAGAAACCCATTACAAGTTTGATCCCACCTCCCCTCGCTCCTATTGATTTGGACGCCAGAATCTCATCCTTGTGGAAATTTGAGTGTCCCCATAGTTAAACTCGCCGGTGAAGACCAGTAACATTTCTGGAAAATTGAACGAATGCGGTTCTTCAAATCTTTTTAAAATCAACCTGATATCTCAAAAATGGATAACCAAGCGCGTGGCAGAATTATCAACAATATAAACCATTACGGCGACGAAGTTGTGGAAAAAAATTTCCAACTGATCATTTGGAACGATCGAAATCGGTTCAACTAGGTATCTCATCATTTTCGTTAAAATATAGACAACGTGCTATCTCACTAAACATATTTGTCCTAATTTGAAGAGCATAACAAATTTTTTTCAAATATTAAAATTTCATGGGACCTGATTCGAACATGGTTCAGCCTTAATCAATTTGAATAGTTTTCTCTATGATTTCTAAGCGTGGTTTGAATTCTTCCATACATGTTTCCACCACATAAAACAATGTCGACTCAAATACGTATCTCGTTAAAGTTGAAGTTACAATCGTCATGAAGTATGCACCATGAACACCCCTTACATAGCGATGATGGATGAACGATGAAAAATGATTGCGTTGTCTCATATTGTCGTTTCTTATGAGATTTGATCCCTTACAAGTTCTGTTCTGTAGCTTCAAACTTCAGAAGGGGAAAAAATATGAGTTCGGGCTTCCCACCCTCTACAAGACCCCATGCATGTTGACGATCAGTTAGTGGAACCAAGGAATGGGACCGAGGAAGGTTGGAAGGAACTCTTCTCGAATTATTTCGTTTAAGAATACATTTTGAATTGCAGTCTTCGGAAAATTAGGTAGAGTTGATTGGAGGACGAGTCACATGATCGACATAAAAGGTTAGCAAGGTGAAAACGGTGACCATCTGGACGAAAACGAAAGTTGTTAGCTTTTCCTTAGCTTTTACGAGTTAGTTTTTGAGTTGAACATTTTTGGATTTTTCGACGTTATTCACTGCTTGGTTTCAATGTTCAATGAAGAGTTTGGGTTTTATATTTGGCCATAGGAGACGGAAACGGGTCAGTAGAGAGGAGAGGAAGACAGAGTGTGTGTGAGAGAGAGAGAGGAAGAGAAAGAGAGAGGGGGAGAGAGAGAAAGAGAGAGAGGGTGATAGAGAGAGAGGGGGAGAGAAATGGAGAGGGAGGGAGAGGGAGAGAGGGGGGGAGAGGGAGATGGAGAGATCAGAAAAATCGGCCATGTAGGGAATAGGGTGTAGGGAATAGGATGTAAGGAATAGAAATGGAGGACGTGATATCAAAGGAGTAGGATGTGGGAGGTGAGATGTAATGAGTAGGGTGTGGGTTGTAAGGTGTAGGGTTGTAAGATGTAGGAATATCGTGTTGGGAGTGGGATTTAAGGAACAGGGTGTTTGGCGTGATATCAAAGGAGTAGTGAGTAATGTAGGGAGGGGCAAGGTAGTGGAAGACCTTGCGCTAGGGAGGGGGTAGGTAGGGGGAAGAGAAAGAGAGAGACAGACGTAGAGGAGGGCGTTTACCCCGCTGGGACTCGCTGTCGTCGTGGTCGTGCTCGCCGTCGCCTCGGAGTCGCTGGTGCCGTCGGAGTTGGAGTCAGTGGACGTCTCATCCTCGTCCTCGTCCTCGAGCTCGTCCGGGGGGTACGTCGGCAACGTGATCGAGATCCGCCGCTCGTCGTCACCCGCCGCTCCGCCGCCGCCGCCGCCTCCCGCGCCGCCGTTAAGCACTAGACGCCCGACGATTCGGAAGATGATCCGCGTCAGCTGTTGTATCTTATTGTCGATCATCTAAACACGGGAGTCAACTTACCTTATCCTCAATCTCCATTTTTTACCATCGATTTATCAATTTTGATGATGATATAGTTAGTTGGCCCTTCCCGATTTTAGAATCCGTCGCCTTGGGAGATTAATCAGACGTTTTCAAGCGTCTGGTCATCCTCTGAGCGTGTCGGAACTGCATCCACCTCAATGGAAGGGGCAAATATACCATTCCATCACCTCACATGGTAGCAGAGTGTGGTTACGACCACTGGGCCTTTTAATATCAACTGTCCTGACGCCTGTGAGGGTGATGGAATGGTATAGTTGCCCCTTCGGAGCAGGTGGATGCATCAAGTAATGCTCCGCCACGCTCAGAAAATGATTCAGACGCTTGCAGGCGTCCGACTCATCTCCCAAGGCGACAGATTTTAAAATCGGGAAGGGGCCAACTAACCATATCCATCACACGCCCCTAATTACTCGCTTTTCCCCATTGGCTGACTGCTATTAAGTAAAACCCCTTTAATAACCACCATGTTGTACCCCAGCCATTTTTATTGCAAGGCTCCCCCCGGATTTTCTCAGAGCCCTGGAAGTGTGATGGATATGGTTAGTTGGCCCTTCCCGATTTTAGAATCCGACGCCTTGGGGGATAAATCAGACGTTTTCAAGCGTGCCGGAACATTGGTATCACATTCAGCTCAATGGAAGGGGCAACCATATTACTCCATCACCTCACACAATGTAATCCACATTTTTCATAATTATTTCATGTATAACCACTCATATTGTGTCATACATTGCCTATACTCGAATGGGTGGCATTAAACATTTGAAATTAAATTTAATAACCCCGCTACTAACCTACTCAAAGCGTCCCACACTTAATGAGCAAAAAAAAAAAAAACGGAATGGATGAAATCCTAATGAGATCCTAATGATTGTTCCCAAAGCGTATAACAATAAAAATCAGTACAAAACATCAACTGTGTTTTATTTACATGAAAAGTGGTTTTCTTGAAAACCCTCAAAAACTCGTATCTAAGATTCTGGCAATTTTTTCAATTTCTATATTCACCTAATTTTCGCAACAAGTGTGGAACACCCTGTAAACACTGCTTATATCTATAAAAAGGTATGACCGAATTTAGGTCAAATAATGGTCAAGTTTATTGCTAATGTAACTTTGTCTCAGATAAGGGGAAAACCAAATCGACGATTGCGATTTAGAATCTCTTTGGGATTCTAATCGGAATCGTGCACTCTTTTCAATGAATAACAATTTTAATTAAATTCCGAAGAGCGATGAGGAATTTAATGAATATATCCTCCATGAAAAAAATAAAATCTTAAATTGAAATCTTAAGTTTACTCGGCAATAAAATAATAATTACCCCTACCCAACTCAATTTACTCGTAAATCAAGGACAAAACGGCTGAAAAAAAAAACGATTTTTTTCTTTAATTTCGTGTTAAATACGCAATTTTTTTGAAATTTAATTGAAATTCCACCTTTTTTTTAAATAGTTTCAACATCACCCTCCTATAACTATAACTTTACCTGTTTTTAAAGAATTTTGACTTTTTAATACAAATTTTATAACATTCGAGTAAAAAGTGATTAAAAAGGAAGCAATTCGCATTTGCTTGATTAACGTGTTTACTATCGTGTAAAGGCAATTTTTACAATTTCTGATAATAATTATGATTTTAACTGTAATCATTGCTACTGTAACGATATTAGTCGTCATCGCGTCGATGATTGAGATTTTAATCTTAATAATCCTCGCAAATCAGGTTTTAATTGAAGTGGTTTTCATGAAATTCTTAATCGGTCTCTCGTTATCGATTAAAACTGTTATTCATTCAATGTAGTAACCAATTTGACCGCAGATTTGATTTTGCACATTTTTTGTTTCATTTGAATCAAATTGTATAAACTAAATAATTTACGGGAAATTTCAACCATGTTTTGTGTCTGATCAGCAATGGATCTGATGATGATCTAAAAACATCAACAAATCAAAAACTCCTCTTGAAACAGCCAATATTACAAAGGGTACGTTGGGAATTCTAGGTTGTTATGATAATCTGTGGAAGTAATTGAGTAGCGTCAATCGCTAGAATAGTAATCAGCTTCACTAAACGTATTATAGTGGCGTTTCGATTGTCTTATTAGTAAGTTTACCCTCGAGAAGTTTGGGAACAGGTCTCGCAGGATTCCGATCGTTCGTTTCTCTCTGCTAAGCGCACCTTCGCTGGGCACGTCATTCGCTTGCCGCGCTGCCCTCTGTGAACACGAAAAATAGGCATCGTTAGTGACGTAACGTATGAGTATGTAATTCATGCATTATAGGGTCGATTCTATGTCTCGTTTGGATGTGATTTTGATGAAAATGCAACACAGTGGAACTGACTAAATGTCCTCAGCTTACAGAACCACCAACATATTTGTATTCCTTGAAAAAAAAAAAAGTATTATATAGAGGTTGATTATTTTTATATTAGATAGCCCCTCTACGGAAATTACTCATCTACGCACATTATCCGAACGGGTGATCACAGCAACTCTAGTGGTCTCATCCTAATCCACACAAAAAACTGCACTCTAACATCAAAAGTTTTTGACATTTCGATTTTTGGATACATTATTCTTTAAATATAATCCCTTGGAGGTGTTTGAACAAGATGCCGAGAAACTGGCACAGCTCGGATCAATGTTGGATTTTTAGACAAATTTCTTCAACGGTTTTGATGGATACAGATAGATTTAGATGTATGTAGTTTTGGGGAAACGCTTCTGATGTACTTTTGAGGGGGGTGGGTTAACTTTTTTTCTACGGAAATTACTCATCTACGCACATTATCCGAACGGGTGATCACAGCAACTCTAGTGGTCTCATCCTAATCCACACAAAAAACTGCCTGGTTAACTTTTTTTCCTGGTCGATCACAACGATTCATTATCGAAAATGATAAACCGAAAGAAAGTGTTTTTTCACGATGGAAAATGATGAATTCTCAGTAAATAATTAGATAGATGTAATATACAAAATTTCCACGTCACAATGTTAGTTACCGTGCTCCTTCCAAAACGGCTTTACCGATTTTTACCAAATTTCATAAGCGTATTCAGTAGGTCTGAGAATCGGCTACTATCTATTAGGTATTCATTCCCCTAAGTAATAAAGATTCTTCACCCTTAACATTTTTTATTAAATTTTAATCGGGCATTAAAAAATACGTTCAACCCTAAATTCTAACTTTTTGTATCACTAACCCCAATTTTGTATAGCCATTTTATTACTTAATTTAATCATTTTCATCCCGCTCGATAACTGATCAATAGTGTTTTTAACTATACAGTTCAACGAAAACAGTTTTCGTCAGTCCTGGTGGTAGAGCCCCGCTCTTTTCGCGGTCTTAGCTCCTGGTTGCTCCTGGCGCCCCGGTACTGGCACCCGTAATAGCTAAGTATGGAGCTTTGGGAACGCTTCTCCCCCACTCATTATCAGTCTACCTCCTGCCGACAATTAACGTTTATCGATCCATAGCAAAACGAAAATTTTGTTTATGGAACGTATTTAGAAACATATCAGCTTATGTAACTTTAACGTCATCGATATCATCTTCGGTACATGTAGAAGTCAATTACAACGATATTGACTGATCAGCTGAGGAGCCGTTGTGGCTAATTTGTTTCCATCGATCGACGAAGATGAAGTACGAAATCTCTCAAGCTCTTTTCAAGGTGTCTCTAATTCAATTCAATTATGTATGGATGATGTACCACAGACTACGACTAATTAACATAGATACATATTAGACAGCCATTCTACGTCAATCACTGATCTGAGTGATTATCGTTGAATGACTATCTAATACAGAAATGAAAGAACCTGTGTGCAATTATTAGCAGCGTTTTTATCCCGTTCGTGCAGAGTTTTCTACCTTGAAGAGCCGAACAAGGACTTCAAAAGTTGGAATTTCGTAACAAGCGCGGTGTTAGTAAGCGACAGCTCAAGGGCTAAACGGACGACAAACCGATTGTGTAAGGTATCGAGATAAATATCCGAAAATGTAAACACGCTAACTGATTTCTACGAGCTGCTGGCTACGGGCATAAATCAGAAGAAGAAACTTGTAATTTTCAAGACAGGGATGAACAGGAGGATAACGAATCGGATCTTTGATAAGCGTGTAGTGAATTCAAATCAACAACGAATCAATTATGAAAGTGGTAGGTATGTCTTCGGTTTTTAAACAAATGTGAGAGGGCTAAAGGTTCGTAGATTCAACGGGAATTAAAAGTAGCTGTCAGGGAAGCCGCTTATATGAGAAAGTTGTTATAAGATCGGTGGACAATATGGGTGCAGGTCAAGGAGTTGGGACAGCAGCTTCCTCGTTACATCCTTTATCATATGAGCTAAATTGAATCAAAATTGTGAATGTTACAGCTGTTTCATGAATTTCAGCTTGCGTCAGCTTGTGAAAGGAGCTTGTGGAAACCATTTAATGTGCGTAGAAACGAGTACATGCCGTATCTCACTCAGTGAGACTCACAAGACGTAACGTTACCGACGAGCACATGATATACCTTACTTAGGGCTACATGACCTATCTTACCTATATGTTCACGACACATATCTTTTTAAGCGGTAAGTACATGACAAATGTTACTGAGAAAGTACTTAAACCATCTTAAGTAAGAGGTCCATGTAATGCCTAATCCCCACATTCCCTGAAAGTGTCAACCAAATCGGATGAAAATTGCGGAGGGGGGGGGGGGGAGACTGGTGGAACCTGGACCAAATTTCTAGTAGGTCGATATCCCACGAAATGTCTAGTTGCAAGAAGACCAATTCGAGTCATGATGATGAGCTTCGATTCTTGTACTATAAATCGACTTACAGTGGTCAGTTCAACAATGCAGCCATGAAGGAAAATACCGATCAAGGTCAAGGACTTTTCCATGTTTCCATTGTTTTTCTTATTGAAGTAACATAATTTTCGAATACTTCTTTTTTTACCTTTGAATATGGATAGTTGTAGAGAAATTTTTTTTTTTTTTTATAGCTCAAAACCGCATGTGATTTTATGAGTAATTGAACTGTAAAATTGAAATTCCCGAAAACTGAAAAAATGGACCATGATCGTTCTTCCCTGCGACCCTTCAGTTTATTTACATCATTCTAGATGTTACATTCTTCAATTGAATAATAACTGGTGACCGAGCTGGATAGTGCGACACTGTGGCCCAGCCCGGAGTTGGCTCTAACATCTAGGTAATTTGTATTAAGTACGTACCTATAACTCTATAGTTAAGCCACTTTGACCACCTTGACACTTTTGGCAAGGAATTTTTCGCGACACTTTTTTCCTCCACACAAAATGCAACGCTCCGGCACTTTAGATCATTATGGAACGTTCTGTGATGATTATTAACTCAGAAACGGTTCAAATATTGATATATTCTTCGTATATTCATGGCTGTTGTATTTGGGGTTCGATTGTGAATACTCAAAGACAGAGCTCACGTAAAGTCCTCATTCTTTTCTGTTGAAATGCTACGTATTAACTCTACCTTCTTAGAAAACAAATGCCAATCTGACATAACCGATCATTTCGTCGAACCAAATCCTCCAGACATTGCACATACGTGAGTCGTGCGGTTTGAAAATCGATTCTATTGTAACCTCGAAAAACTTAATTGAATAATCCCAGATTTGTAAGATCAGGGATCTGAGAGCGACAGTGTGGACTCGGCGATCGAATCAAGTGGCGCAAGCTTCGAAGCTCGTTATCCAACTCCGCTCGGAAACGTATAGTTTGAAACAATATCAGGCCCCTTGAGAAACCCAAATCAAAGCGAAGGGGATTTTTTGGTAGTTTCATTACATCGTTGTAGAGAGATTTGATAACAAATGCAACTCGATGTTTTGGTTTCAATTTACCTGACGGACGAAGTAGTACCTGCTATAACAAGTGGCTACAATTCCGTTTCAGCTCAATTAACAACCGAACTTGGAGATAATTTAAGATTTATTATAACTATAAGGTATTGCAATATAAAATCCCCCCTCCCTCCTATAAATCCGTTTAATTGCTGTGATTAAAAAAAAAACATCCACCGGAACCACAAGGAAACCCTCGGTTTTTATTGCGAATCCGGAATCTAAAGTGAAAATTCGACCTCTCAAACGGTTTTCGGTTTATTATTTAGTGGTGGTTATCTCAGATGATGTTGCTCTCTATTTTTACAAGGGTGATTGCATAGTGAGGGATTTTCTTTATGATATTTGTCATTGACGAGGTGGAGAGTTGAATAGCACGGAATTAAGGGAAATTTCTAAGTAAAAAATCAATGAAATAAACACTCCAAGTAAATATGATACGATAATTTAGAAAATTTGTGTGTACGATCATCTTGCTTGAGGAACTTTTCTCTTTGGCTATCAATTGATAGTTAACAATTTTCATCTTTTAAAAACTGCTCAAATTTTGAACAGAGTTCCATAAACTTGGAGCGATCATTTCGGAAAGTTAACTTACACGGTCAAGCTGCAGCGTGGCTCCGAGTTTTCGTGATATCACAGGGACTTCTCAAGTCGGGGACAATTCCATTTAAATTACGATCGTCTTGAAGACCGGATAGATGCAAGGACGAACCCAAAGCTTCAGATATTTCCGCCCCTTGACCACGCTAACAGCCCCGCAGACCATTAGAACCAGAAGGTAATGGAGCTGGTATCGTTCGCGTCGCTCCAATTTCCTATTACTACTTAGAGCCGATTGCCAGATCCCTTCTACATCTTACGTGAACCTCGCACCGTTTAAGCACGTAATAAATGAATTCTCGTTCTCAACTACTGAGAATCAACTTTTGTTAAAAATAATAATAATTTTCTCAGCAGGTCGGGTTCATGATGACAACGTGGAGATTCAATGTTCTGTTATTCCTCCAAAATAATTTCTACTCTTGCTTTGCAATTCCGATCTCAACATCAGATAACAGAACCTTCCATTAGATAAACTGAATCAAATATCCACGAACCACAAAAACATAAAACCTATTTTGCTCTTTTTGTCAAGATGATATTCAAGTTGAACAACATTACCACATGAGGTAAAATCAGTCTTAATATCAAGTTTTGTATTGTAATTTTAATTTATGCCAGTTCTGCCTCAATTTCTCCATTTCAGGTAGGTAGGCGGTGAGGAGAAGAAGTAAATCTCATTTCCTCGTCTTTCGGTTTACTATTTTAAATACTTAATGAACCTTTGTAATCTACCCAGAAAAAACCGTACCGCCTCAAGATTTGTTGTTTTATGTGCGTCCAAAAAAAATTCGAATTCGGCAATGATCCAAAAATTGAATGCTTCAAATTATTTCTCAAAGGTTTATTTAACGGGTTGGGACACTTTAGATGGAATTGAGATCATAATTATACCAAAAAATGTTGCTAATCCTTTCACTGGTGTATAATATTCAATTTTATTCATTTGGCTTGCATTCATGATTTGAATTCCTACTAAGATTTGGAGTGTGCGTGTTTCACAGGTGATAGAGCGATATGCGAGTGAGTGCCTCCTGAAATTCAATAATCGCTCTATCACCTGTGGAACACGCACACTCCAAAGCTTAGTAGAAATTCAAATCATGAATGAAAGCTAAACGAATGAAATTAAATAATAAACCCCAGTGAAACAATTTGCAGCGTTTTTTAATGAACCTCCATACCCCCTCCATAATAAAAACATCTATAATTTATCAAGTCACTTTAGCACTCGTATTGCGTTAAAACTTCCCCAAATCCAAATTTAAACGATGTAGCCAAAGGTAGACTGATGTGAAGGAGGCACACAAATATGATCAACTGATAAATCCAAATAGGTATTTTGGTTGAGAACCGATTTACGTGCTCTATGCATATCTCCTGAAATTTAATTATCGCTCTATCACCTGCGAAACACGCAAACTCCAAATCTTGAATGCAAGCCAAATGAATGAAATTGAATAATAAACCCCAGTGAAAGAATTAGCAGCGTTTCATGCATATCAGAATGCTTCAACCCGTGTATCGGCTATAAACCCTTTTAGGAGTTCACTCCAGTATCCACATTCACTACATCACTAGGTTACTGCGATCAAAACAAAAACGACAGCGATTTTTTTTTTTTTTTTGCAGTAACTTAGTGATGAAGTGAATGTGGATACTGGAGTGAACTCCTAAAAGGGTTTGTAGCCGATACACGGGTTGAAGCATTCTAATATACAAGCTCCGTCTTACGAAATTTAAAATTTTCAAATAGAACATTTTCCCGTTGTAATCGCTCTTGAAAAAACGCTGCAAATTCTTTCACTGGGGTTTATTATTCAATGATTCATGATTTGAATTCCTACTAAGCTTTGAAGAGTGCGAGTTTCACGGACGATAGACCGATTATTGAATTTCAGGAGGCACACAAATACGATCGACTGATCAATCCAAATAGGTATTTTGGTTGAGAACCGATTACAGGCTCTATTCTAAAAGACAAACGGAGGACCTTCTTTCTTAACTGTGGGGACTTTTTTTCCGGTGACTTATCTTCACGTAACTCCAGAACCATATGCGTGTATCCACGTCAAAAACAACCGCGCATTTACCATCATGCAACAGGAGTTAAGCTTACTCATTGCCGAATACAAAGGTTCGTTACAGAAAATGTTAAAACGAAACGCATGTGGCGTTTCGACATATCGATGTTCGATAAGAGATCGGATCCGCCTCCCCGAAATCCTGAGATTGTGAAAACGCGCTAAGCTCTTGAGTCAACATTCTGAGTAGCAAGTGGCTGCAGTTAGGTAGGCTAGTATGATAGGGCGGTAGGTGAGCGAGTGAGATAGCTCTATAGCGAAGGTGAGTGGAGGAAGTGAGACAGCCTATTTGGTGGGGTGAGTCAGTCGGTGAGACTCCATCAGCTGCTGGTCGGTCCGCTGTGATGCAAACCGCCTCGCCCGTCTGTTTGCCCCTCGTTTTAACAGGTTTTCGTGTCGCAAGTGACTCTGACGAACAGGGTGTCCCATGAGTTATGCACAACCCGACTCCTACGCGTTCTACAACTCATTTCCGACCAAAAGTGCCTCTTGGCAATTTTTTTTGAAAGGTCTCGTTTCCGAGTTATTCGCGATTTAAGACTTTTCGTGTTTTCAATCTTATGTCATCTAAACTGTCATAACTCCCTCAATTTTTGAGATAACTCAACTTTGATGACACCGTTGGAAAGAACGTTAAATTTCCTATCCATTTGATGTCAGAAAACATTTAGTTAATTGCATTAAAGATGTGCCATTGCCGCGCGAAATAGCAGTTTTGTCAAAATCTTGAAATCGCCAGTTTTTCATCTTGCCTAGCAACACCGTTAACGCTTGACGGAGAACTGTGCAGGCCTGGTAAGACGTGAGCTTTCCAACGGCGTAGTGGTTTTAGTTTTTAACAATATTTTTAGTTAAGGAAATGGCGTTAACTGCTGAAAAATGTGCGTTTTCTGTTAAAATTGAGGTTTTTTCAAAGTCTCGACAAAAAAAGGTTGGTGGCGGGATATAAGAAACTTTTCTCGCTGAATCGAATGGTCACAAGGCCAGAACTCTTAAGAGACGATTTGAGTTATTGAACTAGCTGGTAGTAATAACCAAAACCTTAGTGATAAAATAAAAGAATTATTAGATTTAAAAAAAATAGTTTGGTAGATGAGAAAAGGATTAGTGACATAAACAATGTTAGTTACTAATTTTCTTCTTACTATCCGACGTGTTCGCAAGGGAGTGAGTTGTACACAGGAGGAGTGTGAGCACGATCACCGTATTCTCGTACACAAAACCGAGCACCTTCATAATAAAGACAGGGACATACCCTGGAAATTTTTGTGCGGATGGAGTCCGTCGGTAGGGAAACCACTGAGCATACACCCTTGCTGCTTTAGAATCATTATAATTGGCAAAACCGTACGCAAAAATCATGTCAACATACTTTCTTGTGGTACAGTTATAGCGCACCATTATGGATGGAAATATGCGATAGGGAACCCACGCTGACAGAAAAACGGCGAGGAAAGAGACGAAAGGGAAGAGTTGGTAGAGATATGGAAGCCTGGTTTGATAAGGGTCCATAGTGTCAGCAAAAAGATGAGTGCAACTCATCGCAATCAATAGTTAGTTAGGGTTGCTGTCGCACCGAGTTGGAGGTGCATAGTGCCGATTTGAAGGCTTTTCACCGGCTCCGGTTCATGGCTGTGGCCTTCATCTGGTTCCATGTGATGCCGGGAACAGCGTTTGAAGCTTCTGCCATCAAGCTCCTCCGCCAAGTGCCCCGTGGTCGGCCAGGGTGTCGGGATCCTTGAGGGTTCCAATCAAGAGCCTGTCTGGGAATTGTATTTGCTTTTCTCCGAAGAGTGTTTCCGACCCATCTCCATTTCCTATCACAGATTCATTCAGAGATGGGTTTTTGGTAATACCTTCGGTACAGTTCCTGGTTTGAAATCCAGTTCCATCAATAGTAAATGAACACAAATAACAGCCGCCTCTCACCTCTTCAATTATCTTGACTAGATATCATATACAGGGTGGAAGCGGATAAGTGACGAAAAAAATTTCTGTTGATCTGCATCTAAAATGTAGTAACAACCCGCCAACCGACTTTTCTATCCAACCCATTCTCTAGACATAATTTTTTAAAGGTTTTTGTGAGAACCACGTTGTTTGAAGTAAAACCCTCGTTTCTCCACATTAAAACAACGTATTTCTACTTTTAACCACATTTTCGGATTCAGCGTGAATTTTCTTGACCACCAATGCACATTCATAATCATAAACGAACCCCTAAAGACCGCAGTTGCAATTCAAACATTGAAAACTACAAAAAATTGCTAGTTTCTGAATTTTATTTTTACTGCACTTCCCCCCTGAAAACGTGCTGGAACTCGTCAAACCTCCGTCCGCCGTAAAACCTGCAAATTTAATCAGCTTTCTAATGGTATGGCCAACTTTGCGATTCCGCCTCGATCTCATGGAGAAATTCTAGTTTGAAGGCGAAAAAACGTTAGGCACCTTCCGGTGAAAAAAGGAGGATATTCATGTCATCGGGCGGGATGATAATGATTAAATTACTAAAATGGCTATAAAAAATTGGGGTTGGTGGTAAAAAAGTAAAAGTCTATGTTGTACGTAGGTATTTATTAATGCAACATTATAAAAAAAATAACACAATAAATTTCGTCCAAAAATTAAAAAAATGTTAAGGGTGAACAATCTTTATCACTTAAGGGTATGAATAATAGATAGTAGCCGATTCTCAGACCTAAGTACTGAATACACATTTAAAATTTGGTAAAAATCGATAAAGCCGTTTCGGAGGAGTACGGTAACTAACATTCAGACATGGACATTTTGTATATTAGATAATAATTGTCAAAACAAAGAGAAAACAGGTGCATCACTTCAGTAATTTTCACTACCTCCTTTGGGCTGTAACTGAAGATTATGGAGGACTACGAAATTCGGCTCAAGAATACAACATCCGTCCGGGATTGGCCAGTTATTTCGGTAACCTGATCATTCAATCTAAGGGATTATAATTAAGGATTAAACCATAAAACAATCGAAATCACAAAACCTTTTCATCTAAGAGGGTAGTTTGTTTTGATTCAGGTAGATGTTAGTTTCTTCACTCGAGGTAACCTTTCGAGTTACTGTACGATCGTCCGTTCACTCACCGATTGAAAAACGGTCGAGCAGAAGAGCCCGGTCTGTAGTCAACGTAGAGGTAGAGGTAGTGAACGTAGCTGGTTTCAGCCCAAGTACATTAGTCTTGAATTCAATTACAACATACGAAGGAGCAACATGCCGGGTTTCGATATTGGACCACAGAGGGCGTGTAATAAAGAAGTGCTATCTAATATCGAAATGATAAATGTCTGTGTAATGGTCGGCAGAGTTTGATGTGTGTATTTGTCATGTAAGCTGGTCGCTGTTGTCGTCCACTGTCAAATATAAAGAACGGAAAAATAATTCATTAACTTCGAGAGGACGGAGCAACCGGATGAGCTACAATCCCAGCTTATAAGAACCAGGCAATTGGGAAGCTCCAATCGGAAGATGGGATCTGAATAACAAAATTTCCCAATTGAGGAGAATCGCGGGTTTCAGTTATTTAGCCGGTTTTCTCCGACTTGAGGCTCGGTAAACATATTTTCTTGTTTTTCCACGGTCAGGCTCACCAACCTTGAAGCGGTTGTCGAGATTCCGATCTTGGAGTCTTGAACTATTTTGACTCTTCGTGGAAACGTGCGAGGGTAACCTCAATTGTGTTACAATTCACTTGGCAACGATAATGACGTCGCTCAGAGTAAGGATGGCCATCGATAGTCGATAGTATCGAAATATCGATATTTTCCTCCGATATATCGATATTTTTCTATCGATGATGCAAGGGCCGATAGTATCGGATATCGATAGTTAGAGACCAACATTTTTCCCTATATTACAGCCGAATTTTTTTTTTTTTTTTTTTTTTTTTTTTTTTAACCGATGTATTGGCTTTATCTGATAACATCAGATATTTTGTTGACTCATAAAATAACATCGATCGCAAGTTTTATTTTTTTCCACATCACACGAGTTTGAAAAATATTATGCCCACAAAAATGAGTTCGTCTGGCTGGAATATCGATATCTATCCATGGATAATATCCACAGTATATCAATTATTGGTTTTGGCTGCGGCCAAGAGTCTTGGCCCAAGACGATAAAAATAGAAGAAGAAGAGTAGTGGTTTAGAGGTTCTATAGGAAAATTGGAAGATTGCGGTTGTTGACAACAACTTGTTGAGGTTTTTCAGCAAATGTTGTGTTGTTCTTTTTGAGATTGTATCTTGTTCATGGTTGCTTATTCTTTTCTTAATTTTTGTTTATTCTCAGTTGTTTGAACCAAAGGGTTCGAAACATAGGTATTTACATTCATTTAAGGAAGGACATAAATGCTACAACCCCTCTATCAAACCCTACAACAAATGATACAACCCCATTGTCAAACAATATAATTTGTTACAAAACTATTGGTGAAACAAAATTAAAAATAAAAATACATTAAACTGAACATGGTTTCAATTTTGACATACCTTTATTTTATCTTAAATCAGAAAAGGCGTATATTTATAATTTATTGATTAGTATTAATTAACTTTTCTTTTTAAATCAAATTTTATCTTCTGCAAACTCAATTGTGACATCTGGTATACCAAGTGCGTTAAATACATACTTTTCAACGTTTTAACCAACATTTTTCTAAAACTATCGACATTTTTTGGTCGACACTATCGGTAGTGCGTACTATCGATGATTAACCTACGATATATATCGGCATCGATATTTTAACGCCGATACTATCAAACATCGATACATCGATATTTAATGTTTCGATGGCCATCCCTAGCTCAGAGTGCGAAGGCTACTAGACAGGAACCGATACGGACTCATTATCGCATGACGGGAGCTAATACGGTAACATCCGTGATTTGGTGATGAGGAGATGAGTATTTGCGGAGGAACATTCTAGAGAAATTAACCCTGGCTGCTAGAATTCAACTCCTGGAACAGTTTTTCAATTTTCTTTCCCCATATATTTCAATTTAAACTTGCCAAGAAGTGACAGGTTGGAGACCCAAGACTATGAATTTCTTTTGTTTCCTTCGCTTTGAAAGTGAGCATTCTCACTTTCTAGGATTCTTATCCCCCCCCCAATCTATCAGAGGGAAACTATTTCAGGGAAACTAACGCTGACACTGCTTGGCCCCAGCTACAGGAACTGTTTTTCTATCATTTCCAAATATTTCAATCAAACCTGTCACGAAGTGACAAGTAGAAGATCCAATATTTGGAATTTCATTTGTTTCCACGACAATACGACAGCATATCGTTCTCATTTTCTAGGAATCCAATTCCCCCATCTAGCCCTGGAGAAGGGTATTTGTGATGGATAATTTCAGGGAAACTAATGCTGACACTGCTTGCCCAACAGGGTTAGGACTGATTGGCAAATCATTCCCATGTATCTCAATTCAAACCTGTCACGAAGTGACAGGTGGACGATCAAATACTTGAAATTTATTTTGCTTCCACGGAAAAGCACATCATACCGTTCTCATTTTCTAGGAATCTAAAGAAGGTAAAAGCTGGTTCACATGAGACGGAAACTCATTGCGAAAACCGCATTGATATATTCAATGACTATATTCATATAGTCAGCGATAAATATTCAGAACACAGATGATGAACTGTGTTTGTCCTAAACCTTTACACCTACACTTTAGTAGAATATTTATGATTGATAAAGTGGATTTAGGTGAGTTAGATGAGGCGATATATGAAATTGGCGACATTAAACTTGAAATGATAATAATAATAATTATTATTATATTAAGTCGATCCGCACGTGGCGTGACAGCACCGTGACCTCTTGGGTCCTCCAGGCCCAACTTTTACGGCAATACTGACCAGTGAAGTACCTACCTATAACACCGTATTTACTCCACGTTAATTATTAAAATTTAGATTCCACTTCCATGTAATGATGTACTTAGCATAGACGCCATTTATAAAGCGGCTAATTTCATATAATCATTAATTTTAGTTCATAAAGTACTCATATGGGTTATCTCTTATTAGTTTACAAGTTTATTCTTTGAATAGCTGTTCACTTTTCATATTCATTAGATTTCTAATTTTTTCAAAATCTTTATTGATTATTTGCACGCCTTTGTATTTTGTCGTCTTCTGAGCAAAATTTGCTCAGAATAATAATACATTTAATGTATTTTTTACTCCCGGCAACTTGAGTCTGTATGATTTTGATTGCCGCTGTCTCACACCAGCAAAATATATACTTTTGTGTTTACGGATTAGTTTTAGCATATTTAATGTGTACAATTGGTGGGCAGTTAACAAATTCAAATCCTGATAATATCATCGATTATTATATTATAATGTGTCACTGGGATGGCGCCTGGGCTTATTGAACCCTTGACGTTATTTTTTGAATCCTGAAGATTTTATTAATTAGGTACTTGAAAGTGCTCCCCCACATTACAATCGCATACTGTACAAGTAACTCAAGTAGTGCCTGATGGATATTGATTTTCAGTTTAGTCTTACCATCTGACACAAACTTTGAATGTGGTGGGTCCATTTCATTTGAGAATCAAACGTCACTCCTAAATAAACTAATCGATCAACTTTTTTGATTTTCGAATAGTCACACGGTAAGTCATTGCGGATGTAATGTCAAAGGGTCATTCGATGTTGATCGTGGTTCCGTTTTTCGTGCTTATGTCCATGAAAACCGATTTCTTAGCATTGATGGTAAGCTTGCTGGTGTTCATCCATTGCCCTATCGCCCTCAAATCTTTCTCGGCACTTTGATGGACCGCCTGCCATGTTTGCCCGGAGTTTACTTACGATTGAAAAGTACTCCCTTACTAGCACTAATTTGTATGAGATACACACGTTAGGGGTTGAGAAACGAAGTGCTTTACTTTAAATTGATTTTTGAGCAATGAAACTAACGGAAACCATCAACAACCTACTACTAAACTCATAATCCGAAAATTTGATCAAAATCAGATGAAAACAGGAAAAGTTCATGTAGTAGTAGTAGTAGTATTACATAAATTTACGGAAACACGACACGCAGACAAAATAACACAACAAACATGCAAAGACGAGCGGAAAGTTATTCGGGATGGTCCAAAATTTAACGGGTGATTATTTAGACTCTGAAGAAAATCGAATTTTCAAAATGAATTGAGGAATATGAAATGGTCACGGGAATTACGCTATGACACCCCCAGTAAAATTTTATATTGGATAACAGTTGAGAAACCGCTACGAAGCTTACAGTTTTAATTATATAAGTGCAAATCACTCAAATATATTTCAGAACACTCATTATTCATTGTGGAAACGGTAGTATGGGACGGTTAATAGTTAAGCCGTTACTGCAGCGCCCACTAGTGGGTTAAGTCGTTAAGTTTCTTTGAAAATCAGTGTTTAAGCATTTAATAGATTCCAAAAAATCGGATTTCTACCATTAATTGAGAAGTCATCATTTTTCTCGAGAAATTGACAACAACAGTAGGATTGAAGGTTGAATAAAAATTGAAAAAGAACCACGAAGCTTTGAGTTTCAGTTCGTACATTGAAAAGACCACAAGTTAAATTAATCGCATAAGTGGAAGGTTCCGTATTGCGTTTTTATAAGATTTCTACATCTATTTTTATGCATGACAGTGGTCACGGGCAAACCAAAAGGAAACAAGTCGTTTGGTAGCTCACGCTAAGTCAAATCGTTTCTTTGTGAATATGGGCGGAAAGCAAGAAATAAAACAAAATTGGGAAGGACGATTATCAAAGAAGGATCTGCATGCAAATGTTCAAGTTTGTATCATGCGACGCGGGGCGGTCTGTCGACACATCCTGACTGAGTTCTTTTTCTTTCCTTTTTGTTGTTTCACAAGCTCGCGATGCACCTTAGTGATAAGGCGGTTTCGTCAGATGAACCGCCAGTTGGGCAAAAGTGTTCGCTCTCGTTACAGGCGGTGTTGTGTTGTTACTTTGAAACTTCCGCAGGTCGTAGTTTTCGGAATAATTATAAACTTATTATGCGTGTGACACTGGAAAAAACGAGATACCCATGTACAATTGGTACTCAAAGCACTTTTTTTCAAGTATTAATAATTTACAGTAGTCGAAAAAACAGATTGTGAGGGTCATGCACAGGACGCGACTACTTCGAAAGTACTTGGCAAGTTAAGTACAATAACAAGTACATGTAATTAATTATTAGTGGAAATTCCTGTTACTAAACCAAATGCTCTGAGGTACATGTAAGAAGATTCTCCTTAGGAGGGAAAGAGGGGCTCCGAAATTGCTCTCCATCGTTCGCCATAATTCATCGAAACGCTTTCAATTGTAACGCAGGGTTTTCATTATTTTTGGTTAATTATTTTCAGTACCTAATAAACTTTTGCAATCGACCAAGAAAAGACAATTTTTAATCCCCTCCCCCCCACCCCTTCAAAATTTGCTGTTTTATGTTTGAGGAAGCGTGAAGTCCTCAAATAAAAGAAAAAATTTGCCGTCCGCCGTTAGGAGCTTTTCTCAGAAATTAATGAACGAAAGTTGATCAAACTTGGATCCGAAGAGATATCATTTAAAATACACCGCCAAGGAGATGCCACAGCAGCTTCCTCGTTACATCCTTTATCTTATCAATTAAACTGAATCAAAATTGTGAGATTTATACCTGTACGGAATTTTACGGTAGCAGATGCGCAGAGCGGACCCCTAATTATATTGACGTGAAATTCGTACGGGACCTCAAGAGGGCTGGTCCGCATAGTCCCTCAAAATATGAGTCAATTCATTCAACATTGTGGAAGTTATGGCTGTAACAAGGAAATGCGGACAGACAGACCGACAGACAACCAAATGTGTCCAGTAGCCTATGAAATGCAAAATACAAGTGGAAATTTTGAATTCGGACAACAAACATTTTTGGCTCTGCCGAAAGTGAACACGAGGCTTCCGCTGCTTCGCAGACTCGGAAGCAAAAATGCTGACCTCTCCCCCCATATCGCACTTTGGGTACTTCATCACAGACTTGAGGAAACTCCTAGAAAACGTCATTAAGTTGATTCGAACAGTTCCGTCGTTGAGAGGTCCCAAACTTCGTCCACAGTTTTCCAGGCGGCTCCGGAAGGTTCGACCGAGCGGAACCAAACAAACAGCGACTAACGCGAGTGGCCCAACAGCT
This sequence comes from Creontiades dilutus, assembly GCA_031894815.1. Classification (NCBI taxonomy): domain Eukaryota; kingdom Metazoa; phylum Arthropoda; class Insecta; order Hemiptera; family Miridae; genus Creontiades; species Creontiades dilutus. The sequence continues at coordinate 1,736,889 of JAVIWC010001773.1, read as the reverse complement.
TTCAGAACCCGTTTCCCGGTGCAGTTTCCTGAACGGTTTCAACTGCGCCGAAAATGTCAGCTCGAGGAGAAGAAAAACTGTCGCCATTAACCACGAAAGTAAATACGTTACGGTTTCAAACCGTAGCCAGAGAGTTCTAGTGTATTAAACACACAAAAGTTCAACTTAATTCATGTTCTTACTCTGTTTCACACGGTGTATGAGAGCTTTTTTCAAGGGTATTTAAATGATGGACTAACTCGGGATTGAAGGATTTTTGAGGAAGGTGGCTTTTTGCTCAGTGAAAACAGTGTTTTTAAGCAATCCTAGACGAGTTTGGCTTATTCAAAATTAGGCCTAATATAGAAACAAAAAATTGGTTTTTAGTGATTAAATATATTTTTTTAATTCCATGATTTCTTTTTCGTTGTTCGATAAAAATTTAAACCACTGAATTTTCAGGATTGGAAAATTTTGCAAGTCAGACAGTTGAAATTAGGGTTTTTAAGCACTCCTAGACGAATTTGACAAATTACAAATTAGGCCCAAATAGGAAACAAAACTTATTTGTTATATAAGAAATATGTTTTTGTATTAATTTATTTAAAATTATTTACATTCAAAAAAATATTTTTGGAAAACCAATCTAATGTGGTGTGTGCAGTTTTTTTTTTTGCTTACAACGTCTTTCCACATAGGATCATAGTTTGTTGTTCCAATCGTAAGCAATTTTTTAAGTGTTCTCCTGAAAGCATTGCTCGATATTTGGATTTGACATTTGTCGTTTTTGAAAAGGTTTGTTCTCATAGATAAGTTGAGCCGAAAATTGATATAATTTGTCTGGCAAAACTCTTGATTCCCTTGAAGTCATCAAGTTCTGGCGGTAGCCTAAATTTTTCCATCCATCCATGTTTTTCCGCAGGCGGCGGGCTGTAGCTTGGAGACCCCTGGTCTAGAACATTCGTCACAGGCTCACACAAGAGAGACAATGTCTCTCTTATGTCTGTCATACAGGTAGTTTTGCTTCCGAGTCTGCGGGGCAGCGAAAGCCTTGTGTTCACTTTCGGGAGTGTGAGGGTGATGGAATGGTATGGTTGCCCCTTCCGAGCAGGTGGATACATTATTAATGCTCCTCCACGCTCAGAGGATGAAACAGACGCTTGGTAACGTCTGATTCATCTCCGAAGGCGTCGGAATCTAAAATCGGGTAGCGGCCAACTAACCATATCCATCACAGTAGCCAAAAAGTTTTGTTGTTCGAATCCAAAATTTCTACTTGCATTTTGCGTTTCATGTCGGTATGTCTGTCTGTCCGCATTTCCTTGTTACAGCCATAACTTCCACAATTTTGAATGAATTTAGCTCATATTTTGAGGGACTATGCGGATAAGGTCTCTTGAAGTCCCATACGAAGTTCATCTGAATATAATCAGCGGTACGCTCTGCACATGCGCTAACGTGAAATTTTTGAAACAGGTATAACTTTCACAATTCTGATTCAATTTAGCTCGTATGATCTGTCTATTATCCGTGAGTGCTTCGGTCTTAATAAGAATCGCCAAGTTTAGATAACTTACCACAGTCCACAATTAACAAGTAGCTCGTTGATTAATGTTAGGGAGAGATTAATGTTACATTAACATTAAACGTTTAAGTAATAATTTATATCGTTTTTGGTAGTTACTTGAGGCTGAACCATGGAACTTGGAAGCTTTAAAAAGGAAAATCTGTACCTAGACGTCATCTCTCGAAAGTGAAAACTGATGAACCGCTACCGATGGGTATGGACGCAAAAAACCAAAACCTAATCCTGAAAACTGGATATGATGGAAGAAAGTGTCCAAGCTTTGCAGGGGACATCAATGTGATGTCATTGCAGGAAAACGTTGAAAGCTGGTTAGGGTAGTTTGTTATCTCAGATCCATGCGAGGCCCGGTTTCAGATGCACCTAAACCTGATTGCGATTTCTGGGCTCCGCCTGCATGTTATCCTTAGAGATCAAAATATAGTAATTTATGAAAAAAAAGTTGAGGTGGTACACGAAATTTCTTCCTCTAAATCCTCCTAGGGATGGATTTTTGTAGCTTTCGATAGAATGAACTTTGGACGTATGAAGTTTAGTTCCTCCCAAATCAATTGGTCCAATTTGGGTCGTTCCACCGGATAGTGGGCCGAAATCTCGGAAAAGGCCGGAATTTCTTCTCGAATGTCTAAATGAATCAAGTTGACATAATTTTCAACGTTTTTCTGCAGTTAAACACCATTTTCTTAACTAGAAATATTTTTAAAACCCAAAACGACTACACCGTTGGAAAGCTGACATTTCGACGCACGTTTCACCAGGCCTGCACAGTTCTGCGTCAAGCATTAATGGGGTTGCTAGGCGAGATGAAAAACGATTTCAAGATTTTGACAAAACTGCCATTTCACTCGGCAATTGCACATCTTTAATGTAATTTTTTTTTTAATTCTGACATCAAATAGATAGGAAACTTAACGCTTTTTTCAACGGTGTCATCAAATTTGAGCTGTTTCCAAAATTGAGGGAGTTACGACCGTTTTAATGACATAAGATCGAAAACCCGAAAAAATCTTTAATCGCGAATAACTCGGAAACGAGGCCTCTAAAAAAAATTTCCTAAGAGGCACTTTTGGTCGGAAATGACTAGTTCAGATGTACCTGAAATGGTTTTGGATCATGAAGAGTTTTTCGGTGTTTGGGTCATTACCTCTTGAAAACCACACTTGACTCGTATTCAACGCCCGCAGCTAACGGGACCATACTCGCCATTGTTGATACCTCATTGTTGGTGAAACCCGTTCCTATGTGAAACTATTAAAAGCCTTTAATGGACTCCAAATTCCCCAAGCTGCTTTGTGCCGTTGGTTTTTCCCAAGCCACCTTTTTTTCTGGCAAACGGTCAGTCACTCGTAGTCTCCCCCCTAGCACCCTGGGGTTTCCCGGGGTAGTTGTAACCCCATCCCTGATTGGTTTCTACTATCCCCCTCTCTCTGCTCCCCGCGATTCCCCACTCTAAATTTTCTTCACTTCCCCTTCAAACAAAATTTTCCCGTTTTTGGTTAACAGAGTCTGGAGTTCTATTAGTTCTCTCCTTCGTTTTAGCCGGCTCTTTCACCCTTGTTAACTTGACTGACTTCATATCATAGTTATCGAAGTGATTTCATTTTCCTACTAAGTAAACTGGCTACCCGCGGAACCTCTACTTTGGCAGAAGCGCCCTAAGGTTTTGTTGTTTTGTTTTGTTGAGAGGTCTTTGTCTCCTTGGCGCGTGAGTAAGAATTTTATTCTCTTTTCCGATCGTTGAATTATGGGTTTATCGCAAGAGTGGGGAATATTAAGCCAAAAGTTGTCATACTAATAATGAAAGTACGTTGTGAACAGTTGCCTCTCGACTGTAAGATTTGGAATAAAGGTGAGCTTAGGGCAAAATGTTCTCTGTGTAACAGAATGGAAGATGAGGACACATTCCATTTTTTATGTGAATGGCCAATCATTTCGGAGTTCAGGTTTCATCATTTTGGTGTGTTATCTTTCGAGGGCCCAGAGATGGTAAATTTACTTGAAAAAGGAAATTATTATATTTTATATAAGTTTCTTTGCAAAGCACTGTCTTACAGAAAATTTTTAATTGATGAATTTAATTTTTAGTTAAGTTGGTTGTTTTGGTGTTGGTTGGTTGAGCATGTCGTATAATCAGTGCTGTATACCTAATTTGTTTCTTTTCTGTTGATTGAGAAAGTGATTTTACCTATATGTACATTATTACATAAACATAATAAAAAACCTCTGCCAAGTGGGTGTGGCACATAGCTTCCTCGTATCCATAACATAACTGTATAGATCATTGAAATTTATTATTGACTAAAGAACTTCGTTCAATTAGGCGAAGTAAATGTTGAATTAGACCTGTTATGCAGGAGCGTAACTTGAGAAAATAAAGGTAGGCATGTTCAACTATTGAACAAACTATAAAATATACCTAATAAGTCCGAACAATCCCTGATAAATCCATCGAAATCGGTTTTATGCTTGTGGCAAGGATTTCACGTTTGTTAACAGAGATCATGAAACTCATAGGGGACCATCTACACATCAAACCAAACAATCCCTGAAAATTTCATTGAAATTGGTCAAGAACTCCCGGAGTTATGCGCGTTTTCACGTGCGCATGCGCAGAGGCTACCATTGATCCTGAAACCTACCCCTAACCCGCAAAAAAATTTCATTTTGCCGAACTCTAAATGCGCGTTAACTTCACTTTGCGCACTTACTATTGATCCGGGGGTCGTCATATAGTTATCCCGAACAATCCCTGAAAATGTGATCTTCATTGGTTTCTACTGAACAAGGATTTCACGTTTGCGTGTGGCAAATCAGGGACCATCTACACATCAAACCAAACAATCCCTGAAAATTTCATCGTATTGGTCAACTCCCGGAGTTGACTACGCATTTTCACCTTGATCCGGGGTGAAACCTATAGGGGACCCCTAACCCGCACAATCCCTGAAAATTTCATTGACTTGAGAAGCGCCCTAAGTTTTTCATTCATCAAAATTGCATCATAGTTTGATTGATTCAAAGTGATTTTGCCATTCATATCCAACGAATAAATCAGATTTTGTGATATCCCTGATTCATTGGCAAGTACTGACCAGACAGACAGACAGACAGACAGACAGACAGACACACAAACAGACAGACCTCAAGAGTCTGGAGTCTGTCTCTCCTTCATTTTAGCCTGCTTTTACACCCTTGTTAACTTGACTGACTTCATATCATAGTTATCAAAGTGATAATATATATTGTTGGCTACCCGCGGAACCTCAACTTTTGCAGAAACTCCTTAAAGTTTTATTCAACAGCACCTTTATTTGTTTGATTGATTCACTATATCGACGAATACGAATTGAATGATGTATTTCCAAACTCGTTCATTGAGCATGTACGATTTGAAATACAGCCTCCATCAGATAACTGCACAACCGTTTATATCTTCCTTGGGTTCACCTTAAAATGAGTCGTAGAACACGTCGGAGTCGGGTTGTGCATGACTCATGGGACACCCTGAATTTCCATCACAACATTCACTTCAAGTTGTCAACTGACTGTGCAACAGTCTATTTGACGTGTGGATCTCTGTCAACATGAATAAGATTTGCCCCCAGTCTACGGGTTTTCAGGAGTTGAGTCACTCCTTGATAATTTCCATCATACCAGTTCGTTATGTATGAAGTAGCATCTGACTTGCGCTTGTCCAACGAATCAAGACAGCCTCCTTTCGGCCCGTTCAAATACCAGGCTGAACCCCCTTACGAAACCGGACGGATGTTCTTGAATCGATAATTTGCTCGGAAGGGTTTTTCGTTACGTGCCGGTCCGGATTTTCCCGATAAGACCCGCGGAGGGACGAAGTGGTAGGGGGCGATCGGATTGACCCACATTCGAGTCGGCCGGCAGGAACAGCCGACTGCGTTCCGCTCCCGATTTCCTCAGGGATCCTACAGCTCATCTGAAGTCACCGCCAGCGCCCACGGACGACAAGGCCCCAATCAGAGTTGTTGAAAATGTACATACAAGTACGAAGTACAATTACAAGCATAAATACACTGCCAAGGAGTAAGCACAACAGCTTCCTCGTTACATACTTTATCATATGAGCTAAATTGAATCAAATTTGTCAAAGTTATACCTGTTTCAAGAATTTCACGTTAGCGCATATGCAGAGCGTACTTAGGTAAAAGTAAAATAAAAAAATTGAGTGAACAAGGAATTTCACCTTGGATTTTCGTCCGACTACCCGGAGTTGTCGCTGATTATATTGAGATGAGATTCCTATGGGACCTCAAGAGGCCTCATCGCCGCATAGTCCCTCAAAACATGAGCTGAATTCTTTCAAAATTGAGGAAGTTATGACTGTAACAAGGAAATGCGAACAGACAGACCGACAGAGAGACAGACAGATCGACAGACACGGAACCTAATTTGTTCAGTAGGCTGTGCAACGCAAAAATTCACGTTTCAAGTTCAAGAACACAATTAGTCTTAGAGCAACTGCAAGTACATCGGGACTTGCACTTGTACCTCATATGCCATGAGTACCTTTGCTATTGCTTTCGAGTCTGCGAAGCAGCGGAAGCCTTGTGATCAGTTTCGAGAGCCAAAAAATTTTTGTTATCCGAATTCAAAATTTCCACTTGTATTTTGCATTTCGTAGCCTAATGAACAATTTTGGTTCCGTGTCTATCGTCTGTCCGCATTTCCTTGTTACAACCATAACATCCTGAATTTTGAATGAATTTAGCTCATATTTTGAGGGACTATGCGGATAAGGTCTCTTGTGGTCCCACACGAATTTTAGTGTATTTCATTTATTTATTGCCATAGGTAAAATACAATAAAATACAAAAACAAAATTTTCGTCTTCTTCGACAAAGCGCATTTTGCCCACCAAAGCTTAAGTTCAGATGAACTTGTGTTCTCTGGTCATGTCTTCTTCACATTATTACAAGTAAATATTCAAAAAATGAAGTCGACAACAAATAAATGAGCTATGACTAAGTCAAACTGTCCTCGCAAATAATTCCCGAAGAACACAAAATAATAATTCAAGGTATGTACTAGAATATGTACATGATTTCGAATAATCGAAAATAAAGGTTTTTTAAGACCGTCACCAGAGCGAAAATTAGCCAAATTAATGCTGTTCGTATAAAAATTTCAATGCTGCAATTTATGCATTTCGCCGGAAAAATTCTGTCCGACAGTAATGAAATACTATAATATATTACTACATACTATTACTATAACATAGTAATGAAATATTGGACATAGTTGTTGTTCTAGTGCCAGACTTGCCAATTCAATTCAAACGAATTCCGTTTCTGATTAGATTGGCATTTGCAATGACAATCAACAAATCCCAAGGGCAAACGATGTCTATTTGTGGCTTAGATTTGAGTACACCATGTTTTTCACGCGGACAATTGTAGCATGCTCTGGAGTGGACCAGTTTATTTGTGCTAACTAATAATATTATGGGCTAACAAAAAATATTGTTCACGCTATAGCATTAAAAGATTGATGTTGTATGTTAGTGTTTCTGTCATAATTAATATGTGGTATGTAATTTTAAGAAATAAACTATAATAACTTAAAAATAATATTGTTTGGTGTTTGTTATTTTTATATTCCCTTATCGTTCATAGCGCTCCATTCCTGTTTCACGCATATACACATACTTATACACTTATAATAAGTAAGTTACTCATTGTCTACACTAGAATTTATCTAGAAACTAGAAATACTATATAAGGCAAAACAATAACATTTGGAAAGTTCTCAAATTGGTTTATAAATCGACAGTCCGAATTGAAAACCTCTGTATCTGTGGTGAGAATAGAGATGGGCGAAGGGTAAAAACCCTAAAGGTAAAAACCCGGGTATTTATGTGGAAAAAAACGCAAGTTATGAATATTTTCGTTTTTTTACAGTAAATGCCACACCTTTTATTAATTTTTACATTTTTATGAACAAATGCAATATAAACTATACCTTGATTGTTAGATCGTTTGCGCCGTTTGCGCGCTTTGTTGTTGCCAAAAACTTGTTTAGCCCGCATAAGGAGCTATCGACAGCTACAACGGTTTGGCATGCGTTGCACAGTCTCAGTACACGTTCATGGGTCAAACCTCAAATCGTTTCAACACAAAAATTTTAGAATCTATAACTGCAAAAATAGTTCGGGAAGCGAGTTTTCTTGGTATTTTCCCAAACTCGGGTATTTACCGGGTAAAATCCCATCTCATTGTAGGAATGTGGCCTTTCGCCTCGTGGGCTTCGCTCTCACTCAACAGATGAGCGTCAACGAGCGGATCGGTGGGAGAAGCCGAAAGTAAAAGTTCCAACTCACCAGACGGGATGCGACCTTCACTTACTTTCCGTTTCTACCGGCAAATACCTTCCACCTCCTGTTCTTCCTCCTTCTATAGCTTCCAGGACCTCTTTCCCTCTGTCCAGTTGAAGATCGGAAGGAGCTGTTCCTGGGGTGCGACACCTTCCCACCAAGAGCCACATCTGTACTAATCTATAGTCATACTAGCTGACCCGGCAAACGTCGTTTTGCCGTATAAATTATTGCTAGTTCCTAGATCAATTCTAGTGTAGACAAAAAGTTACTTATGGTAAGTGTGTAATTATGTGGTATATGCGTGAAGTAGGCATGGGGCACTATGAACGATGAGGGAACATAAAAATAATAAACGCCAAACAACATCGTTTCAAGTTATTATAGTTTTTTTCTTAAAATTACATACCACATATGAATTACGACAGTAACACTAACAAACAACATCAATCTTTTAATGCTATAGCGTGAACAATATTTTATGTTAGTTAGGTAGTTAGTTAGTTAACATGAAATATTAGTCCGCGTGATAAACATGGTGTACTCAAATCTAAGGCACAAATAGACATCGTTTGGCTTTGGAATTTGTCGACTGTCATTGCAAATGTCAATGTAATTGGAAACTGAATTCTTTTCAATTGAATTGGCACATGTGTAGGTGTGATAGGAATCCGTGGTATTAATATATTGTCACCTTTGAACTTGCCATTTAAAATAACGTTTTTCATCAATTTCGAATGATTAATCGCATACCATTTCACGGCCGTGGAAGGTTTAAATTACGAAGCAAGATAATTGGAGATCGAACCTTCAATTATAAATTATGCGGTGGCAACCCTGGCAAATCCAGAGTTCAAAAATTCTGTGAGAAAATCGACAGTTTCGCTGGCATCGCAAACTGTATCAATAGATTTGTATGATACCAAGTTCCCTGGCAACAACAGTTGTTTCTTCAAATTTAAATGATCAACGTCTGCATTTTTTGCTGCTAAAATAGCTGTTTCTGTGTCTCAGTCCCATCCCTACTTCTTACTGTTTACTTAGAAATGACACCGGTATAGTGTGGCATTTCACTCACCAGTGGCCCGGCAAAATTTAAGAATCTAAGATTGGTAACACTAAGCATATATCGTCCCCTTTATGCCAAAACCATGAATGTGCCAAAAATTGGTTTTTGAGTTAGGCATCACTTACCTAAGATATAGACCCCCTCCAGTAGATAAAAATCGATCACGGGGGGTCAGGTGTTTATTTAACGGCTTAACGGACAGAACTCAATCCATGAATGTGTTTAGTACCTTTCCTTGGTTACGCCAAAACCATGAATGTAAAAATTAATTATTTTTTCATTGCCTTAACTATGAATGTGCCACATTTTTTCTAAAATTATGGGGTGATGAAAACGTCAGAGACACCCTACCAGAACTTGACATTGAGGAGGATGAAGATTAATTGACTGATTAATTTGTTGAATTAAATGATTTATTCACTGACGTTTTCTTATTATACAAATAGAATTTAAAGAGGAATCGAAAGGATTTGAAGGAGGATAATTGAAATTAAATTTAAAACTTGAAATTGAAAAACTTTGGAAGAATCAGAAAACAAATTTGTTTTGCAACCACTCTGGTATTATTGATTGACAGTTTTTCTCAAACATCATCTTTATTCGTGAACAGTTTCCTCTGGAATTATAATTTTCGTTTCGTTCATCTTTTAGAATAAAAATCAGTCAGTAGCTAGTTACGATTTTCTTGGTATTTTGTCGTTACAAAACTGTCTCTCAAACTACAACCCGTAAAAAAACTGTGGCAGCGGGATGAACCATTGATGAAGAAAAGGTTTATCTCTTATCACTTACTGAATATTGTGACACACCGTACCTAGATAGTTTTCATAAGAAATTTGACTTTCCGAAACCATGAATGTGTAATATTCATCTCAATTTTTTTTGTCAAAACCACGTATGTGTTATGTGGGGCGAGGGGGTGGGCTAGTGTCATGAAACTATTTTTCTCTTGTTCATTGATAGGTCTGAGACCAGAATGTGGATGAAAAGTACCTCAAATAGCACACTGAATTCTGTGAGATTTAAACAAAATTTAAAAACAGTTTTTTCGATTTTTCTCGAAACTACACAAATGCACATTCATTATTTTGGCATAAAAGGGACGATATCAGGATTGAACTTCAACAATAAAAATAAATGATTATTTTCATAGAAATATTTTTAGATTTCCCATAAGTTAAAGGAAATTTTAATCGAACTACAGTTAAAAACAATATGATTGATCAGTTCGATAATGATAATGATGATAAATTACTAAAATGGATATAAAAAAATAGGGGTTGGTGGTAGAAAGGTATAAGTGTAGGGTTGTATGTATTTTTTTAGTGACACATTATTAAAAAAATAAAAAACAATAAATTTCGTCCAAAAAATAAATAAAAATGTTGAGGGTGAACAACCCTTAACACTTAGGGGTATGAAAACCAGATAGTAGCCGATTCTCGGACCTGCTGAATACGCATGTAAAATTTGGTATAAATCGGTAATTGCAGTTTCGGAGGAGTACGGTACCTAACATTGTGACATGCAAATGTTATATATTATAATTCTTACCATAATCTACACTAATTTATCTTTTATAATAATTTATGGGACATTCCATGTGAATGAACATACTCAAAAAAATGAAACCTCTTCAGAAATTACGACTATTTGACATGTGGCACCCAAACGCGTCTTGAGACCCCAGAATTTCAGACTTGATGCCAAGAGCTGTCATCACATGTGCGTTCAAAGTTGACCTTACTTACAAGCTATTTGGAATGTACAGTGAAGTTTGAAGCCCCTCCAGTTCTGATGAAAAATTTATGTAAGAAGTGAGATCTATTTATGTGAAGTCTCTGTTCTTGATGGCGGTTTGTTTAAAAGTTTGATAAAATTTGCTTTTGGGCTCTCAACATCAATTCCAAATTTGTGTATCAAAATTTCCGCGATTTGGACGTTTTAAACAACTAGTTGTCGACTTGAAATGTTTCAATTTATTTGTACTACGTCAATCAAAAAGAAAATTGTGGGACTCGAAGGCGTTTGGATTGTGCAGTCAAAAGTAAAAAAACTCTCGTTATCTTCCAGGAAACCACTTCTTTACAAAATAGCAGAGCGGAAAAGTTTTCATTTAATTTGGGAATTTAATGTTTAATATTATTTTTAATGGTTTTTAAAAATAATACTTCACTTATTTCGGTTCCAATCTCCGTCCTCATCACCCATTACCGGTACCGAATTATTTTATACATATGTTAAGGATTTACCTATGGTTTCGTTCAAGCATTGTACCGAGTGTGCTGATCTCACCTGAAACAAAATAATTAAATATTAATTGTTGTTTGAAACGCATGAAATAATTCTCGACAATAATTTACCGTACCATACCAGCGGATAAATGGTCGATTATAGTTTTATCCGTGTTGACTTGATTCTAGCACGTTAAGCGGTGCTGTAACTATCTCTAGTGGAGTGAAAAGCCTCCGATTTTCAAATTGTTCTTAAACGTTTCCTATTCGGTCTCAATAAGAGGCAGCAAATTCGAGTGTTTCAGAAGCATGCAATGCGAATTTTTAACCAGTTTGAACAAGTTTTAATCGCACATGGGATGGCCACCATGTATGCTATTTTCGAATACAGGCATTTTATGCGTCCAAACTTCGTTTAATTCTCCTAACCACGTTTGTTGTTCATATGCATTCCAACATTCGAGACAATAAAACCGTAATTAAAACGTTCGTTGTGGTAATCCACGGACTATTCGTAGGGTAACTTGGGGTTGTTCAGAATCCGTCGACAGGGGTGCCACTGCGCCTGAAGACGACTTGAGCTGCAGGCAACCATTTGTGATGGATAAGGTTAGTTGACCCTTCCCGATTCTTTAATCCGTCGCCTTTGAGAGATGAATCAGACGCCCTCAAGAGTTTGGATCATCCTTTGAGCGGGGCGGAGCATTAAACCGTATTCAGCTCAATGGAAGGGGCAACAACCATACCATCACCTCACCATGTTACAAGTTCAAATCTTCAAGTCTCGCTAAGCTCGTTTGCAGATGGAAAGGGACTTTCCCGCCGAACGGGAGTTTCACATTGACTCTAGTTTGCAACGTACACGTTTATTTTTGGGTCACTTATATATATCTAACTTGATTTTAAAAAGGCAAAATTGGTATAAAAAGCTATTGGCTAAAAAATTCGTGACTTGGTTCGGTAACTTGTCATCATGGTTTGGAGAATTCTCAATATGGTTTGAAAAGTTTTGAATTTGATGGAGAAGTTACCAATTTTATTTGAAAAGTATGGTTGGGATCGGGAAATCCTTAAATTAGTTTGGTTGGGAAAATACACAATTGGTACCGGAATGCTCTCACTGGGGTTTGGAACATCCACAATCGAGTTGGTAGGTACCCTTCTCAGTTCGGTGTGTAAAGTCCTCATTTTGGTTTGGAAAGTTGTCAATTTGACAACTGAGTTTGACAAGTTCTTAACTCGGTTTGGAATGTTTAAATTCAAGTTCAATTGCCTGTATGTCTATGGTAAATCAATGTCCGGTTAGTGAGCGCAAGCACACGTACACATATACCTACAGCACTCTCACACAATTTTATATGTACGTGTTTTATAGATATTGTGTTCCAGATATGGAAAACAATGGTAGTGCGGTCGTAGAATGCCAAGATCGTGGGAAAATCCCGCAGCGAGGTTAGACTCATCTTTGGCTCGCGGTTCAGGAAGCTGATTCCAACAGGCGATCGAGCCGCGACGTTGGTCAGATGTTATCGTCGAAAATAACAAAGAATTCACTCTCACGTACAGGTATTCGCTGGTTGGTTTTAAACCATGCTATGCTCTAGACATCCTGTCTGCACTGCGCATTCAGATACGTACAAAATTGAGACTCTTGAAGCCGGTTCCACCAAAAATCCATATTCATGGTTGAAATAGAACATTGCTTCATTGAACCAGAGATTTGAACGTTGATTTAAAACAAAATAATACAGGGTGTTCACAAAAGAATATCGGAGTTTTAAAAATTAGTCACTACAGTAGTTTGGAAGGTAGCGAGGCAAACTTGATTTTGAATGAAACCGGGAAACCTACAGTTTCGCCTGGCTATGTTAGATCTTGGTAGTTATGGGTCTATCAGTCATGGCAACCCTATAACAAAAGGCGTTATGTGTTTTGGAATTCTCGAAATGTCAGTCTATAATCCTTATTCAACGCAAGTTTCGACGTCGTTACAGTGTAAATCTGATAACAAAATCCGTAGGTGGTACAGACAGTTTCGTGATACTTGTTGGTTGTTTGTGTAAAGGAAAAACCCCTGGCCGCCCCCGCCTTTCTGATGGAAACACAGAGCGCATTCGAGAAAGTTTTGCCCGTATCCTTTGCACGTCTCTACGTTAAGCTAGTCGAGAATTCGATTTGCGCGAAAAATCAAATTTCAACCCCTAGGAGGGGGTGATTGAGGGGTTAAGAGTTGCCTACAGGCTCTTGGGAGTTCAAATTCGATTTCAGGGACTCCAAAAACTTATGAAACCATGTCCCACTCGACTTGGTTTGAGAACTCAAATTTCAACCCCTAGGATGGGGTGGTTGAGGGTAAGGTAGTTTCCCCAAGTACTCTCTTTGTCTGAAGTTAAAAAATAAATAGAAATTAACTTAAAAAGATGTCGTAGTTCATCCCAATATCATGACGTACAGAAAAAGGTAGTTTTTTTTGCAAAAGCTCAGAATTTTGGGGGTCAGGGGATTTTTTGGACCATGGATTCGAATGGGCATCGAAAAATACATAGGGATACCCTTGTCTACTTTACGGATCTTGACTTCTTTTTCTTTTTTTTTTTTGTAGGGTGTGTTAAACGTGTTGACATTACTCGGATCAACTCTCAAAACAAAAACAATTTCGTATCAGCTCGTAAAAATAGACCTCAGTGTTTGTTGCCTAAACACCCTTCATATAAAAACGGAACATAGGGGCGTCACTGTAATGCATACATTGAGTACCAATAGATTTCTTCTTTTTATCTGTTAACTTAGTTTTTGTGACATAAGATGTTACAGTTCTGTAATTATTGTATTATTGCCAGTAGAGTTCATTTTCTATCTTTCTATCCCACTTCTCCTTTTCAACCCTCCCTCACTCTGACTAGTCTAAAAAATTCGTTTTTCAACATCCACTGTGGTGTTGACAATACGTTTAGACGGCCGCCCTCGGTTTAGAAAGATGGACCGGATATTTTGAGTACGTTCCTTCGAAGCAAAAAAGGTAATTAAACTACGAAAAGACCTTAATTTAACAGTTAGTTGAGCGTCCATAGAGAACCGTGGGGGCGTGACCGGCGATCACCTGTCGACATTTCAGTTGCGGGGTTAAAAGGTTGGGAGGAGTTAGGCGCTCGAATTCAGACCCAAAATCGCTCTCCCAGTTCTAGGGTGGGGGAGACGAAAATGTCTCAAGAGGAAACGCCGGTTTTGAGCTGACGAGCTGGAGTTAAAAAACGCCTTTTTCGAGTCGAGTTAAAATACCGGTTAAAATAAGGCAACGCGGCTGGAACCGGCTCGACGTCTCGGCCTATTGCGCAACCTGCGGTCACTGGGACGTTGGGAAACGTGACGTCACGCCTAACGATTTTTCTCCGTAAATTTCTCGATCGTCTTCTTCTCTCGCTAATTTTCTTAAAAATTTAAATTATTGCCTTCTAAAATTTTGAATCAAGCTATTCCAATATTTTCTTCGTGGAAATCTGTAGTAGTTCATTCTGAAACGTATTTAAATACTGTATTTTAATCCTTTCTGCTTTATTAGTATCAATTTCGAACTTTTATGATAAATGTTGACCCTCAATGCGAATGCAGTGTTTGGCAGACACGTACTGAATTTTACTGCAGTGAGTTAGTTTTAAACGAAAATTGAGTCGAATGAAGAAACGGGTAGCATCACGTGAATCACGTTTTCATTGTTTTTAAACACTGAATCACGTGATGCTATCGGTTTATTGATTCGACCCATTTTTTGCGGAATAAATGCCGAAATTTGTTTATTTTGCGTGAAAAATCATCATTTATGCCGACTTCAAACTCTCAGATTAAGACGATTTTTCACTTGGGTACTGAAGATGGTTTTAATCTCCTATTTTTACATTTTTCAGCGTGACCTTGAAAACTAATCCCCGTAACAATCTGAAAACAGGCGCTCGCAATATAAGAAACGGACGCTAAATAAACAAATTTGGGTCATTATCCCGCATAAATTGAGTCAAATCGAAAAACGGATAGCATCACGTGAATCAGAAATAAACAAGATTGAAAATTTATGTGCCACACTTTAGAGTTCACTATCATCATCTACTATTTGACAATTTTGGGGTTGCGCAAATTTGCCTGGTCGCTGAACTTGTTACGCGCAATAAAAAAATTTGGTTCAGGGGTCAAATTTTTATTACATTTGGGTATAATCCGAATCTGTAATGAAAAATTTGAATTCCCATCTAAAATAAGAAAGTTAGTGTCAATTGCGCACAGTTGCAGTTTATTGGAGATCATTGGAGAAAAATGTGAAGATTCAAGAAACAATTTTTTGTTTACTCCCATTTGGACGATTTTAGTAGAGGGGGGGGACTCGTGGTACACCCTGTGTATAGTTGGACAACTTCGATTAGAAATATGCAAAATGGATGAAACCCCGAGTCGCTTGGATTGAACTCCTTGTACATTAGTTTTTGACAGAAATCGAAGAAATCCCGTTAAGTGCCGTTGAAATCTGCTCGAAATGTGATCTTTGTTGATCCTAAAACGCAGATATTAAGGTATCCCTTTTCTTGGACGAACCCCGTTCAGGTTTGATAGTTCAGGATTTCATCCTCAATTCGTGACCAGTCCATTCTCTTCGGTCCCCATCTTCGTTAAATCCTTACGACATAACCATTAGTTTCATATACGATGTTTCGGCCCGTATCAAAACTTATGTAAAAGCCCCGTCTACCACATAGGTACTTGCTCAATATTTTCCGGGACAACTGGAATGTATGTTCATATCAGTAGAAAAGTAAAAGTAAAGACAGACAACCATCTCAGGTTGGTGCTTTTCGTCAGACTGGCGCTCATCTGTTCTTGTGAAGAAAAATTAAACCGAATGTCTGATTTTATATTTTCGAAGTATTTTTTGTTTGTTACAACTGTAAAGAATATAATACAATGTATTAGCTATGAACCACCAAAAGTTGACCAAGTTAAGTAAAGTCAATTTACTACGTGACATCTAGTAAAGTAATTGAAGTAATAGTAAAAGCCTAACCCAACATTCCACCCCATATAATGACCAATAAATGTTTTTTCTCTCTCAAAGTAATAGTAAAAGTAATTAACTTGGTTCACTTTTGGTGGTTCGTAGATCGCTATCTATCTCCACGGAAGAGTATCTCCTCATCAGTCGTCGCATTCATCCCTGTTGTCCTGGAGCACAATTGCTTCGACTTTGGTGTGATTTTGGATCCGATTTTCTTTATCCACAGGTCTTTTTCTTATAACCTCGTCGACCATCTCAACTTTAAGATTCGCAATGTAGGTCATTTGTTCGAATATACAATGGAACATTTACTATGCTTCTCAGAATTTTTTTTTTTTTACTGTTTGGATGATTCTGACGTTGCTCTTTTTGGTACAGCCCCATAAGAGACAGTAGTTGGCCATTATTGATTTAATCACTTGCTCATATTGTAGTATTTTTTTGTGGACGAGGGCTGTGAATTCCTTCCAAGAAGCCAATACATTTTCTTAAATTTCAGGTTGATTTCTGTCTTCTTCTTCTTCACGTGCTTTTTCCCTTTGAGCTTAGCATTTAGTGTCATGCCAAGATATTTGGCTGTATTACAGTGTGCTACTATTTGAGAGTTAATTTAGATTGGGGTAGGGTCACTTTTCGGTAGGTATAAAGTTTATATCTGTAAACTTGATTTCATTCAGCTTTATTCGCCACCTTTTAGTTCACTGAAGAATTGTGTTCACTGAGTCCTGCAGTTTCGCAGTGGCTTCCTCTATGGTATTTCCTGTTGATAGGATTGCTGAGCCACCTGCAAACGTAGCTGTGACGGTGTTTGCTGGCTTTGGGAGGTCCCTTGTGAACAGCAAGTACTGGACTGGCCCAATTTCACTGCCCTGCGGTACCCCTGCTGCTATTTTCCTTAGCCCGGAGTATTCCTCTTCATGTTTCACTCTAAAGTGCCTTTCTGAGAGGTACGACTTAATCACTGAATAATGCTGCTGTGGGAATCCCTATGGATCTTTGCTAAGAGTCCTTTGTGCCAAACTATTTCAAAAGCTTGGGAAACGTCGAGGAAAACAGCTGACCAAACTTTACTTCCCTCTAGACATCATTCTATCAAATTTGTTATCCTGTTGACTTGGTCCTATCCTATACACCCATTTGATTGAATCTTATCCTATAGATTATATTTAATTAAATTTTATTTATTTATTATAAAAGTAATAAATAATTTTTTTCTAGTTCTGACACTTTTGTTTTATATAACTTTTGCGGCTCCTATTTGCCATTCTGTGCAATTTCTTAGGAACACGGGCGCATTATTCTTAGTAGCCCATGAGCGCCGAATTTCTCAAGACGGCCCTGGCTCCTCGTTCTGTGTTTATGAGAGGATTGTGGATATCTACCACGTTATCTCACCACTAAGTCCCCTCATCTCCCCATTCCTTCAATTCCATTTCCTGATTCATTCCCCTTCATCTCGTCCATTCCTGGCTCACTTGCGAGAACCACCTCTTCTCCTCCTTGGTCCCGATAGGTTGAATTCTGTGAACAAAAGCGAACGAGCCAACTGCGTTCATCCACCGTCAGGGCGTTTCTCGAGTCCCACGATCGGTTCCGTGGAAAAAGGTGATAACTTCCTCGATAATTGAAGAGCACTCGGCTTTCACAAATCCCGGCCTTCCGACTTCGGAAGAGGACTTTCTACTTGAGGTTTCGAAATCTCAAAAACTCCGTCAAGATATAGATCGTGGCGAATGAAGCTGAGCGCACACTAAATCAGATCACATCGTCAGCATTACAGGGACGACCCTTTGTGCGAACTTTCATATGATCACACTTATAATCATAGTCATAAACACATGATGAGCATCTTTAAAAACCAGGAACAATTCTTAATAGAACAAACTCGGCACTACGGGCCTCCCCCAACCCCCTGATGCTTACTGAGCAGAGCCAGCGGCTAAAAATTCAAAAAACTTGGAATATGTTTTAGTCATGCTATCATGACTGAAACATTCGGCTGTACACTGACTAATTCTTCGAACGTTTCTATGACACGAAATATAACGTGTGTTGACAGTGTCTTCACGAGAAACGAATCCAACGTACAAACGCTTGCTTATGTGTCCTACTTTACACCATCGACCAATACCCAGCGTTGCGTCTCCTGATTAATGCAAGTCGTGTTTTTACCTCAAATTAAAGTGGCCATGGTTTACCTAATTCACATTTTCACCTCTAAACAATGTGATCAAAAATCAAATCGTTATTGAACTGTTTATTAACCTTGTGAGGTGATGGAATGGAATAGTTGCCCCTTCCATTGAGGTGGATGCGGTAATAATGCTTCGCCACGCTCAGAGGGTGTCCCAGATGCTTGAAAACGTCTGATTGTTCTCCCACGGCGACGGACTCTAAAATCGGGAAGGGGCAACCAACCATATCCATCACGAGCTGAACTAGATGTGTTAGCTCAATAACTCTAGCAAGTGTTCAGCCAAGCGCCGTTCCTTGGACCTTTCATACCGCACCTGTAGAATTTAAAACACTTTGATATCATTACTCACTACTTCTTATAGTTGTTGTGTGATTCGAGAGTAACTATACACTGTAGGTAGTTTTCTATTCCGGTGAGCGTCTGCTGTAACCAACATTACATCCAAGTGACAACAAACCAAGCGGCATTGTTTACTACATCTTTAATAACATAAATTAAATTAAATTACTACATAAATACCAACAACAACAAGATGATAAATCCAGAGCTTTTCAACAAAATTTGTTATCACCTTGTTGTTGTTGGTATTTATGTAGTTTAATTTAATTTTAGTCCATTTAATGGAGAACGATTTTTGTCTGTCAAAGAGAGAACAACGTTCATTTCCCTAGAAACGGCTTGGTTGTCAGTGAAAATCATAAAAACTCGGGATGCTTACTGCTTAAACCCTGCGGCTGAAATTCAAAACCTGACGGAGGGATATAGCTCAATCAAAATTGCATGACACGATTATCCAAGAAACGGGACGGAATCGATCCTGTATCATCAACGTATCCTGTAAAATTGGGTATCAAGTTAACTTCATAACGTTTAAACACAGTAAATACTTTCAAATATAGAATTTGTTGACCCCCCCCTTTTGCCCTGGTTTTCAACCAGACTTAGCTAGTACGGGTTCCAGTACCAGGGAGCCAGAAGCGACCAGGAGTTCATACCATGAAAACAGTTTCAGTCAGTTCTGGTAATGGGGACCCCGCAGTCTTAGCTCCTGGTTGCTACTTACGCCCTGGTAAATAAAATTCTAAAATTAGGCTAAAATTCACTAAAATTGGGTGTGCATTTTAGTTGGCATGAGGATCGCTTGAAGGAATCGGCAATCACTTGTGATGGATATGGTTAGTTGGCCCTTCCCGACTTCAGAATCCGTCGCCTTGGGAGATGAATCAGACGTTTTCAAGCGTTTGGGTCATCCTCTGAGCAAGGCGGTGCATTACCGCATTCAGCTCATTGGAAGGGGCAACTATACAATTCTATCACCTCACATGTTAGCCTGACCAATGGCCCTTTTGATATTAACTGTACTGACATTTCCAAATCACTCGCACGTCCCCATGGGCGAAATGTCGTTATGCTCCTCAACAAATAAGAGTTATTCCTCCATTCAGTCGCCCTAGAGGTGTGTAAACCCAGGTCACCTGAGGGAGCAGACTCCCTGCAGGTCACTGAGTCCAAAGACAAGGTCAGTGGGAGAAGTTCACTAGTTCATTTCGTGAATGAAAGGGACCTGGAAAAAGATACTCGTAGCCTACAAGTCGTAGTTAACACAAAAAAAAAAAAAAAAAAAAAAAAAAATGCAGAGCAGTGAAATGGATTTGTTCATGATCGACCATTGAGGGGATAATTGAGCGTAATAATTATTACTAAATTATATTACTAAAGGAACGACTACCTGCCCAGGTTGTTAGGTGGGGGGAGTGAACGGTTATCTTGAGCCAAGACCCCTCAGCGAGACACGTTTGCGACCCGCAGGTCTCGAACTTTTCTTGCCAAGAGAAGTTCGCGATCGTCCGAGTAGATCAAGCCTAGGATCAAGGGAGCTAAGCTGTCGCAAACGTCTTATGATGAACTGCAGATCTTCTCTCCGCAGGTCATTTGGGACAAGTTCACTTGAAAGAGAAGTTCTTTGAGAAAAGGTCACTCACTCACTACCCACCTCTACCCCCACCCCCCCTCTTAACGGCTTTTCTCAGACCCTGGGGGTGTGATGGATATGGTTAGTTGGCCCTTCCTGACTTTAGAATCCGTCGCCTTGGGAGATGAATCAGACGTTTTCAAGCGTCTGGGTCATCCTCTGAACGTGGCGGAGCACTATATCCACATTCAGCTCATTGGAAGGGGCAACTATACCATACCATCACCTCACACACTCTCCCCTCCACTCACCCAATCACGCCATTAAATTATCTCCGAGGTCTCCAGCTCCTGGTACATGCATCAAACTTCACCAGCTGAACACAAATACGAAACATCAAACGTGATCAACAACGATCGGAGTGAAGTATGATCAAATCCTTAAGTAGTTTTCGGTGTCGACTCCCGCGGATTAACCTATCGTTAACGATTAAGAAACTCCGGTGAAGAACAACTTGAGGGTCCTTGAATCGTATCCATTAACCCGGCTGACATTCTCATTTACGATCGCTTCGCGGCCGAATGCTAAATCAGAGAGAACCGCTAAAAGGAACGAGAGGGTTGTTGAGATAACATAACCATGACCATGTGCAATCAGGTGACACACAGACTTCCGTAATGGCAATCAGCTACCGTAATTACCTGTGTTTCATGATAATTGTGAATACGTTGGGCAATACAAGGGCTGAAAAGCAAAGATAAATTGAATACGAAGTGGCTGGGCTAAGTTGTTCCCTTCAATGCACGTCTTTCCTTCTGGTTCATTATTTTCAAAATAAACCTTTGCAATCCTACAGTTAAAATTAAAAGAAAATAAACCCTCAAAGTTTATCAGTTTACGTTTCAGGGAGTCTTGATTCCAAAGTGGCTGTGTTCGCCCGCCGTACGGGCGAGAAAAGCCCTAGAATTGAAGTTAAAAGTGTAAAAAGTCCGTTCTTTCGCACTTGGACTCCATTTGGAGTTCAGTTGGTCCTAGCATGTTGCCAGCCCGCCAAGAGAGGCTAAAAACTGCTTTAAAAAAAGTGATTTTTCGAGGTTAGTTACTAGCAAGAGCAAATGAGGTGTCATTTCTTAGTAGGCAGTTTTGGACGCCCAATCTATTGAAATCCTTTCCTGATGAGTTCGAATTCATCTTACATAGAAAATGTCATTTTTATGGGTAAAAAAGTTGAAAAGGAGCGTAAATTTATATTTGATCGTTACCTAGATCACCCGAAATTAATGCCAAATTTGTGCAACAAGCTTTACTTACCTCGTTTAACGAAAGAACTTTCTCAACTTTTCCTTCAAAGATTGACTGGGTTATTTTCAAACAATACTAGAAATTAAATAGACCACAGACTCAGTAACTTCAAATAACAAAGACTTGTGTTCCAGATTCAAGGAAGGTACGTGTGAGGGTTCAGGGCGACAGATGTAGTTAAAAATGTTTGTAATGCTTATTGGAATAAATTTGTAAATGATAATATAATATATAATAAATGTATGTATTTCGTAAGACTTCCTGAATGAAAATTAATTGGAATAAATGTATGGATGTAACGTTAATTAAAAGTATTTCATAAGTAATATTAGCTCTTAATTATTAATAACAGGATGGCATTTTTCCATCGGGCGGCGGAAGCGGGGTTGACATCCTATTTGCTTGACTTTTTTAAAGTGAATTTTCACAGGAAATAAAGCTATTAAAATGACTCTGAAAATGTTGAAATTACATTTTTGAAACATTTCTGGATTGAAATCCGTTTTGAAGCAATCTGAAATGATAGGAATTGGATGTATACACAGGGTGGAAGCGGATAAGTGACGAACAATTTTTTCTGTGAATTTGCAGGTTAAAAACCCACGTTTTTCCACTTTAAAACAACTTTTTTTCTACTTTTGACCACATTTTCGGATTCAGCGTGAAATTTACTTTGCGACCTGTAGTTCAAGTTGTAGTTCAAACACTGACAATTTTAAAAAAATGCTAATTTCTGAATTACTTGTATTTTTACAGCACTCCGAAAAACCGTGCTGGAACTTGTCAAACCTCAGGAAAACTTGCAAATTTAATCACCTTTCCAATGGCATGATCAACTTCATGATTCCCCGTCGATCTAATGGAGAAATTCCAGTTCGAAGGCGAAAAAGGTTAGGCACCTTCCGGTCTTAAAAGGAGGATTTTCATGTTTTCTCTTGTCATGAGTCTGTAGGTAAACTACCATTCGCAAGCCAATGTTTCAAGATTAGTTCAAGCGTTTAAGCGAGTTGAGTCGACATGACGTCATGAAAGTGCCTGCCCAGTTACGTTAATTTATGTGCATTGTTCGTAAAGGAAATTTCACGCTGAATCCGGAAATGTGATCAAAAGTAGAAAAACGTTGTTTTAAAGTGGAAAAACGTGGGATCTTACGTGAAAAAACGTGGTTTTTTGAAAAAAGCCTTTAAAAAATTATATCTAGAGAACGGGTTGAGATAGAAAAGTGCGGTTGGCGGGGTTTTACTACATTTTTCATGCAGATCAACAGAAGAAGTTTTTCGTCACTTTTCCGCCTCCGCCTTGTATATACGATAGGATTGAGATAATAATTGCGCCAAAAAGTTCAAACATACAATAATTGGGTGTTTTAATTATTAAAATTGTACAACGAAATATTTTTTAAAAACCCTAAAGCCAGTTAAATTTATATCCTTCAAATTCTTTTCTCTTTGATGAACAAAAAATTTTATGAACAATGGAATACGACATTTTAGAATTGAAGTTCTAATTTATACCGAAAATCGTGTTTAAATTTCATTAGAATAATCTAATGAAAAGTTGATAAAATAGTTGTCTGAATAGAAAATTTTTATTTTGATCAGGTCTGTCGCAAGTAACATTGAGAATTAACAGTTTTTTTCACACACAATTTCAACCCAATTCAACAAAAATGTACGCGATTATTTGGGTCAAATCTCTCATCCAGTCAAGCTGTACGGCGGGAACTTTTCTTTTCTTTATCACTTTACTATTTAATTATTTGCTTGTTTAAAATATATTATTTACATATAGAACAGGGCCCCATGAGCTCTATGTGTATTATTAAATGTCCAACAAAGGGTCCTTCTTAAGAATAAAGTTCTTCTAGAATCTAGTCCTTCTTAGAATTCTTCTTAATTTTTCTAACTCAGATGAGCCAATACTTAAGAAATAAAGAAAATTGAACTCATAAATCTATAATTGATTTTCCTATAGCTTATATATTACTACAATTCATTATTCAGGAACTAAGATTTTTCGGAGAATTAAGGTAGAATTTCTTTTTGCACACAAAGGTGCTTAAGTTTTCATTCAATTTTTTTCTTTCTCTCTTATTTCAGCTATTTTTGATTTGCGCGTGGCTCCATCTTATCTGGAAGTCCTTCTTATCTTTGCTACATCTCAATATGAGATAGGAGATTTGACGGGGAAAGTTTGCCGGATCTCCTTGAACGCTTTGTTCAGCCGGTCGGGCGGCAGAGGTTGACCTCCGCAGACGATCAGTTTGCTAATCGGAACATCGGGCCCCGAGAAAATTGTGCTTGCCGTCCAACGCCCGAGCGTTTCGCAAGGCGGCGTTCGGAATCGGAATGCCGCGAGCGTCGGTGCAACACAAGGTCGACCCGCTTCCGCCATACGCTTATCAACTGAATGTAGAGGTGGACGGAGAATAAAACGTCACAAATCCTTGGAACGAATCAAAATGAGAACGAAGTCAACCCACACTTCCGAGGCAGATATAAGGATGAAGTTCCAAACTTGGAAAACTAAACAATTTGATATCAACCCCATGAATGGGTTTAGTTGTAGATAGATTGTTCTCATTTAAATTATTAACAGGAGTACAATCCAGTTCTTAGCGACCGACCCGACAGTTACGCTAACCCCCCCCCCCCCCACCACTCAACACTCCTTCAACTAACCTTCGGGAGGGCTCCTTCCGCCATTTGTCATCCCGGCATCACCACTTTTACGGCCGCCCAAGGAGGTCATTCGTGTACCTGCCACCTTGGTAAGCACTAGACTCTCTCGAAGTTCTAATTTTCATGCAACATTACCTCAATATCAATTATTGATAATCTTGGCAATTTCTCATCTTCGGTACTTAAATGTGTAAAATTAATCATTTAAATGATCTGGCTGTAGAACCATAGAATTCTACAGTCCCGTTTTTCGGATTGCTGTACGACTACGATCTTACGATACCACACAGAATTCGACTTAGAAGTATCAGAAGAGAAGAAATACACTGCCAAGGAAATGGCACAGCAGCTACCTCGTTACAATCAAAGTGACACCATTATAAAGTAGAAAATAGAGAAATCTTCAGATGAAAGACGTGTAAAATGTGGAGCTCAAAATTAGAGCTAAATTCATTGAAAAATGTGGAAATGACGGCAGTTTCAAGAATTTCACGTTAGCGCATGCGAAGAGCGTACCGTTGATTATAATGAGATAAAATTCCTGTGGGACCTCAAGAGGACTTATTCGCATAATCCCTCAAAATGTGAGCTAAATTCGTTGAAAAATGTGGAAATCACGGCTGTTTCAAGCATTTCACCTCAGTGAATTGCTTGAATTGCATGAATGCGTTAATCGACTTATGTAGGGGGGATAATTATGTTGTTGGGGATTACGATTACGGATTTAGTTGTAACCGTACCGGCGTTGAGATTTCGATCCTACCTAAACATGGAGCCGAATGTGATTTAAACTTTTATTCGAGTTCACTACATCGACTCAGTTGGTGAGGGGCTGGTAGGTTTAGACCTCGTGTCTTTGTGGTTCATCGAAATTCAGACCGCTCGACGAACGACGTGATTCCCGTCGAGGTAACACATCACCTTCGGCGTTCGGCCTCTCCTCCAACTTGACTTCTTCGTTAATACGGCTGTTTCAAGAATTTTGCGTTAGTGCATGCGCAGAGCGTACCGATGATTTATATTCAGATGAAATTTGTAAGGGAACCCAAGAGACCTTATCCGTATAATCACTCAAAATATGAGCTAAATTCATCCAAAATTGTGGAAGTTATGGCTGTAACAAGGATACGCGGACAGACAGACCGACAGACACGGAACCAAATTTGTTCAGTAGGCTTTGAAACGCAAAATGCGAGTGGAAATTTTGAATTCGAACTACAAAAATTTGTTGGTCAGAAAGTGAACACATGCTTCCGCTGCTTCGCAGCCTCGGAAGCAACATTGAAGTGGGATAAAAAGTTAGATTTTTAGTTTGTCATTTTCGAAAACGATCCTTTGTCATTGGACAAGAAATGAAATAGTTTGCACCCATCTCAAAAGTTATTGGCTTACGTTTCCAGAAATGCAGATTTCGAAAACCGAATTTAACAAAAACGTCAACTCGCAGACCGCCATTAGAAGCATTCTAAAAAAGTTTTCAAAATTTGGCTCGAAAATCCTACATCGATCCGAGTTTTTCAAGTTCGATCTCAATCTCTAAGGGATAACATTTGGGGATTAAACTATCAAACATAAGGAGGTAGCTTTTTGTTTGATTGAGGTAGAAAGGAGTATCGCGAATCGAATGGCACCACTCGAATTGCTGATCACAATCATCTGTTCGCTCACCGTTTGAAAAAATCGTGGTGAGACGCGTGGCTGGGGGCAGCCCAAATGCCACAGTTCATGCTTATCGATTATAGTATCCATATCGCCACTTCCTAAACTTCAATTCTGTTGAGCAGAACATGACGAAGCATTATTTTTGCCTGTATTTTTATTTTATCTGCTTCAATTTCAGTGGATTTCTGTTTTCAAATGTACTTGGGAAGCGTTGCCTCTGATTGTACAGTCCAGTTCTGGTAGTCCGGTGATCACTTTAAGAGAGCTATTCAAATACAGAAATAATAACCTTTGCTTAATAATTTTGACCGTTTCAAATTAAATATGTTATCCAGGCGAAATTTCAGAAGCGAATGAATTTTGTTGTAATTCAACTTCTTAGATACCAGCAGGATCCCATGGTGACACAGGTAATAATGGGGTGGGAATAATCAAAAATGAGAATATTGCTGAGCTTAAGTCTCATGGAGAAGTCCCATCAACAAGATTATGCAAACTGAAATGTATGCAATCGATGCATCGCAATGCAATGCAATCGCCTGCGATGCAAAATGAAAATGAAATGATGGAAAATCTAATATACAAAATTTCCATGTCACAATGTTAGTTACCGTCCACCTCCGAAATGGCTTTACCAATTTTTACCAAATTTTATATGCGTATTCAGTAAGTCTGAGAACACTCACTCCCTACACAGTTTTCTGCCATCATTATTGTTTATGTATCAAGTGTAGTGGTAATGTTTACAATTATCATATTGCTATCTCAGTGTAACACTCATATTGACTATAGTTAATTAATAGCTATTAATTATTACTATTTTATTCATAATAATAAAATGATTAATTTTAGGTGAACAAGTGTTCTACATAACCTTAAAAGTACTCAACACGTGTCACGAGCACCAACCAACAACGGCTTTTGAGTTGTAAGTATACTGTTATAGTAAGTGAGTTACTTTTTGTCCACTCTAGAATTTATCTAGAAACTAGAAATAATTTGTAAGGGAAAATAACGTTTGCCGGGTCAGCTAGTAGAATAGAAAAATTGAAATTTTCCGAAGAGAAAAGAAAGCCGAGGAATTCCATCAAAATTGTACGAAAACTGAGGGATTGTTAAAGGGCCTCGGGCCCACTGGAAATCGACATTAAACATTGGAAATTGACCTATCAGTTCTAAATACACACTTTTGTACGCCAGTGGTTAGTTCCTATAAGTGTAGTTCGGAGCCTCAAAAATCAAGCAATTTAATCCATTTGGACCACAGTTTGTTTTTGTCTTTGAAACAGCACTCGCAAAAGATGAACCATATAAAATGTCTACCATTGATAATGAAAATGCATTTTCGATTAAAGCGCCTTCATTCTTATATTTGATACAATAATCTGCTACAGGAATATGCCGGTGTTTCTCTCAAATGAAAAAATGATTGAATAAGAAGAGAATGTCAAATATGATACTCTTACGATCAGACTCACCGGTAAACGTAAGGTGATGAAGACGGACCTGACAATCAGATAACTCGCGAAGTGCGATCTTCCTCTCGGGTAGAAGGAAGTAAAGAAAGTCAAGAAAAAAAAGTCCGTTATCCAACAGCTGAGGGGAAACATTTCACGTAATCACCCGGTACAAGGATCCGCTCGACCTCCCTTGCGCCTGCGCCTGCGCCCACGCTCTGCCTCCTGTATCTACCTATCACATACAAGTTATGCACTAGCTCATAATCCGAATGCGTATTCCTAAACCATGGGAGAGACCAGACACAAAGGGTCGGATCCGATTTGCTTATATTATACGATGTTTGATCGTTTTAAGGAAAACCAGGCGGGTTTCGGAGTGTTTTTTCTCGTTGTTGTAAGTGGACAATGGAGAAGTCAGTCAAGCGTTCACGCGTTGGGCAAACCGTTTTGCGACCGCCAGCCGCATTCATCTGTTGCATGCGGTTTTACAAAGGGATAATCTCGGATTTGGTTGACACTCACCTGCTTGTCAATACACAGGCAAAATCATACGAACTGGAACGTTTTGAGTGGCAACTGTTTAGGGGCTGTGACTACTAACTTTCGATTGGTTGTACAGCAGTTAGTTAAACCATTACTGCCATAAGCGACAATCATCAGCATTTATTGCCAAATTTTCTTTACTAATAAACCTATTGCAATAACTCAAAAATGTAGAAATATAAATTTCAAACCATTTCCCTCGTGGAAATCAGTTTAGGGGTATTCTGAAACTATTATTAGATTTTAATCCATTTTTACATGTATACAGGGTGTCCTGCTCTTAGTGTAAGAAAAATTAGGTGAAACTAGACCGAAAATGGAGCAAAATGCCGCCAACCGCACTTTTCTATCTCAGCCCTTTCTCTAGATATAATTTATTAAAGGGTTTTTTTTTTTTTTTTTTTTTTTTTTTTAGAAAACCATGTTTTATCTCCACCTATCTCCACTTTAAAATAACTCTTTTCTACTTCCGAACACATTTTCGGATTCAGCGTGAAATTTTCTTTGACCAATTCACATTTATAGTCATAAACAAACCGCGATTGCAGTTCAAACACAGTAAAATTAAAAGAATTGGTAGTTTCTGAATTACTTTCCTTTTTACTGCACTTCCAAAAAAACGTGCTAGAACAGGAAAACTTGCAAATTTAATTAGCTTTCTAACAAAAATAAAGTGACACTACTTTCCCAGAAAAATGATCGAAAAACATTTCTAGTATTCAGATTGGTAAAGTTTAAGAAAATCAGACTAGTAAAGTTAAAAGAAGTCGCGCTCACAATGTGTTCTCAAAATGACCACCATTGTTTTTTTATGCAGGCTCTCTTTCAACTTTCTTCAAGAAAAATTGCCCCATTTGCTGGAGAATATTCCTCAACACGTTCAAGGGACTTTAATTTTCCGGCAAGATGGAGCCCCACCTCACTATTCTTCGGCTGTTAGAGACTGGCTAACCCAAAGCTACAATACATGGATCGGACGAGGAGACGTGGTACCTTGGCCCCCAAGATCTCCTGACTTAACTGGACCTTAATGGACCTATTTGTTTTGGGTTTATTCATCAACACGTGTATTCGGCGCCTGTTGACTCCTTGGAAATTCTAAGGGCGAGGATCTTAGAGGCAGCACTACGAGATAGTCTGATGCACGACATAACAGTTGGAGCAACGCGGAAAATAACGAGAGCCTGCATAAGAAACGATGGTGGTCATTACGTGAATGCGGATGATAGAACGATTTAACTACGCAACTGATTCAATGTTTGTTTCCCTAGTCGCTGTAATTGCAGTATCATCCGCAAACGTAGCGAGGGTATTACCTTCAGTTTCAGAGGTGTAAAGTAGTGGGCCCAGTACACTGCCTTGCGGGGCTCCAGCATCTATCTTATTTGGCTCTGAAAAGGCACTATTCGTTTTATACAAAAATATCTGCTGCTTCTATCTTTTGTGGCTCTAAAAAGGCACTATTCGTTTTATACAAAAAAATCTGCTGGATATGTAGGACTGCAAGAGAGTAGCATAACATTCTGGCAGCATTTTACGAAGCTTGTGAATAAGACCTTCAAATGCCTTCATTAACCATGCGGTAATGTTTATTTTGTAGTGTATGAACGACGCCTGTGGTACAATATTAAACTCGGTGCTTCAATCGCGCTGATCAACCCCAAACCCTTCAACGGGCCCATATCGCAACAGTTAAAATCGAACCGATAAATCTCGGCTAATGACCCACCTCGTCAGCAGGGAGGGCTCATTGTTGAAACGAATTCACCTGTGTCAAGTGTGTTGAGTGTCTCAAGTGGAACAAGGAGCATCAAAAGACGGAGACAGAAAGGACGATTGGCCCGGAGATGGGGGGGGGGGGAGAGGGGAACCTTGACCTGCCGCAACACCGCGGACTCAACAATCGGAGTTTTTTATTCTTGCGTTCAGGGGTTCGTGATCTCGTCACTTTCGATCTCGTTGGGCGACGGAGTCACGTGTCGGGGGCAAATAGCTTCGAAGCTATGAAATCCCCCATTCAAGATCCCAATCTATAGTAAACCTCCTTTCAATAGTTCTCCGCTTTGTTTTTTGTCGAGAGACGTACGATTTCTTTCACAAGTTGTTCCTTACAATTCAATTCCGTTGTTTTCATTCCAACAGCCCTTAGCTTTCTACCAGAAGTTTACAAGATTGAGAAACTTGACAAAGTGAAACAAAATGTTTACAAAAGATCATAACAAATTCCTCTGAATAAGACGTGCAAACACATCTACTGGGTTTCTCCTTGTAGCCAACTTTCGTTGAAAAGAAAAACATTTCAATCACTCCTTTCTGGTTTGTAACACTCCGAATTGCGGATGTACAAATTACACATGAAGTGAGCCTTTTTTATTTATTTTTATTTTGTACACGGAATTACGTGCTAATGTCCGTTATCAAAATTGACCGGATTTTGATAAGATTTTCCAAAATCAGGTTACCTACCATCTCCATTCTATGGTATTCTCTCTAATCGTTTTGATATGAGAATTTATGAAACATCTCAATAGCCTTCAACCATGTTTGTTCTTCTGTCTTGCTTTTCGTTGGACAGTATTATAAAGTCTGAGATTGTAGAGCTGAATGAATAGATTTATCTTATTAAGGGTTTCTCAAAGGTATATCTGCAAAAATATAATGATCGTACCTCATGATCGTTATCCAATGGGTGAGCGCCAACTAGTACGACGACCGCGCATAGGCACACGACCGCGATGCCGAGCTTCATATTCCTGTAACAAAAAAGTCAAAATGTTATTAGGTAGGAACAAATGTGAGGTATTATTCAAGGGAAATATTAACTTAAAATCAATACACAGGGAATCATATCTGGGGATTAGGGAAGGTCAATCGATTTTTCCATAGATCGATGTTTTCTTGTAGAATGAATCAATGTTTATGCGTACAATAAAATCGACAATCAATACTTTTTTTTACGATTTTTTCCATAAAAGCGAGTTTATGCCAATTTCGTTAATTAAGGTTCTTGGATCTTGTTGAAACATTTTCTTCCTCCTAAGAGACAGGCAATCAGACCAAGGCTAAGTTAGCACACAGACGTGCACCTATCGTTTTTTTCACGGACTTGGCCTCAAAATGGCCTGAAACGGTTTTGTGGGCTGTTATATTTCTTTTTTTCATATTCGGGTTGTCCCACTCCAATTCCAATAGGCGTCCTCAACTGGCAAAGCCTTGCTCGAGAGGAACGTCCTACAAATATGATAAACTTTGGAAAAGATGTAATTTTTCGCACGCTGATCTTCCACCGTTTTCAATCACCAACCCCTCACATCATCATTCTCCACATTGCTGAAGCTTTCAAACAATTATTTTTCGTTAAAACTATCCCCACGTCAATTTAATCGAAGCGCTTCACGCATTTGGTATTGTATTCCTTCGAATTGACCCTCACGAGGACCTTCATCTAAGTATATCAGATGGCGTGAAGATTAACGGACCGATTAGCCACTTCGAAAAGTTGTGTTCGTCCTGGGTTAGGCCGGTGAGAATGACACCGAAACTATTCGCACAACCTCACTCGAACAATAGGTTGCAATATATCATTTATGTGACTCCGCTAGATATCCGTAATTTCGAGATACAGATCAGGAACTGTGGGAGCAGAAACTGAATTAACTACTAAATTGGAATATCTTCAACACCCGCCCCACTCAAAAGCTGTAGGTTTACGTTTGAAGATCGGTAGATTTGCCAGTAATCTCGGTATCTTGATCAATCAACCCTACAAGGTTATATTTGATCAAAAAATCGAAATCTCAAAAACTTTTGATGTGAAAGGGTGTCGTTTTGGTTGAATCAGGATAGACATTAGTTCCCTAAATCGAATAGATAGATAGTTTATTTATATCTAAGAATAAATATATAAATATAAATACTTAAATGAATAAATTTAATTTTACATGTTACATTTTTCAATTGAATAATAACTGATGACCGAGCTGGATAGTGTAGCCCAGCCCGGAGTTGGTTCTCTCTTCTAATTTTTATGAAGTACCTACCATATTTACTCCACGTTAATGATTAAAATTTAGATTTCACTTCCATGTAATTATGTACTTAGCATAGACGCCATTTACATATCTGCTAATTATATATAATCATTAATTTTAGTTCATAAAATAATCATATGCGTAATCTCTTATTAGTTTACAAGTTTCTTCTTTGAGTAGCTGTTCACTGTTTATCTTCATTAAATTTCTGATTTTTCCAAAATTTGTATTGACTATTTGCATGCCAGTTAAAGCATATTTAATGTGTACAATTGGTAGACAGTTAACAAACTCAAATCATGAAATAATGTGTCACCGGGATGGCGCCTGGGCTTATTGGACAATATCATTAATGTCATTATTTGAATCTTAAAAATTTTATCAATTAGGTACCTACTTGAAAGTGCTCCCTCATCACATACCTACTGTAATGAAACCACTCTCCGATCATCCGTTCGCTCACAATTTGAAAAATGTCAACTTCGGGTAATGAAAATCAGTCGTCTAAGGGCAAGAAGACGGTCGAGCGGGAGAGCCGGGGTGCAGAGCCCGTTCAACGGGAGGCCTGAACTAGATCCCATGGCTGGCGAGAGCTCAAGCATTTTCATTTCGAATGTAATTGCAAGGTATGGAGGTGCGAGGAGTCGAGTTAGGGTAATGTACCACAGACTAAGTATAATACGCATAAATTAGTGAATTATGTAGATGGGCTATTTAATAAAGAAATAATAAACATCTTTGTAATAATTTGCTGCGTTTATCTTCTAGGGTTCTTACCAATCGGTGCCCTGAGGAGGGTAATCGTGTCGTCAAACCCTATCCTGCAGTTTTTAGCATGTACATTGGTCGCAGGAGACAGGTAACAGGAAAGGATATATATGTATATAGTCCTCACCTAATGGCATGTAAACAGAATGAACTAACTCCGGACTGACCCAAGCTGAACGAAAGACCTGTCCCACTCTCTTTTCTGCATGGTCCACAAGCAACCGTTCTTTCTGTAGCAAAATTCCTGCATGGAAGAATGCTGATCCATGGCCTCGTATTATCATACACAAATATGTGCGCCTACTGTCTTCATTCAAGAATTCGTTGACCCTTGAAAATTCTGTCGTGGGGACCCTTCACGTAACACAAAGAAAGTGAACAGAACTTAATTTGTCAGTGAGAGCTCGAAGAAACGCGGCCGATCGAGTGGGAGACCGACGGCGCGTTGGTATTAGCATAGAATGAAACGAGAAAATCCATCGTAACGACGTTCGGTGGAAGTGATATCGCGGAGGAGGTGTCGATCATTGCCAATATTATTTTCTGTAATGATCCATTGTTCGCTGAAATGCTAAACCCGACGCGCGTCAAGCAATCAATTAGCAACGATGACAAAATGTGATGTGACATGACGGTAGATTCTAGGTGTAATAGGTATTTCAATATATCGAATTTACATGATAATAGTCTTTATGAGACACCACAAATTAGGCTCGACTTATCACGACAAAATAATTGTTTGAGAGCATCAGTAATCTACAGAATGATGATGTACGTGTGATAGAAAACGATGGAAAATTCCAACGAGGGATAATTGCATCTTATTTATTTACAAACGGCACATAGTGCCAATATTACAATTTAAATTAAATTGATCAGTTGGCGTTGGTTTTAGATAATGACAAAATAATATAAAAAAACGATGGTTTTTGCTGCATTGAAGGTCCAATATTGCTGGCGATGTAGATGCAGGTGATTGAGCGGTGATGGATGTGTAAAATAACAGATGATGGAGAAGTGAAGATGTTGATATAGCGACGTGTTGAGATAGAGTGGACGATGAAAATTTGTGGAACGCTATTGAGCCTAGCATTCCATCCTGCTACTCCGCACCACCAGTGAAGGGGAGAGGGCCCCAGCGGGGCGGAGCGTCTCCCAGGGCAACCGACATGCTCCCCTCCTCGGGGACTTGGAATATACGATTTTTTTACTTTGCGTATTGTTTTTATACTCCCTCATTGTGTTATTCACCTATTTCTTTTTAACCTGCGTAGCAGGGCCTTCAAACTAGTATATCATATAGTTCATCACGGAGGGGGAAAAATCCAATCCTTACAACCACTGTTCAAGGTATAATTCTCATCGATCCATGTCATTCTTATTTTGCTTCCGATTCCGCAGCAGAAGCCTTGAGTTCACTTTCGGGAGCCAACAAATTTTTGTTGTCCGAATCCATAATTTCCACTCGCATTTTAAGTTTAATAGCCTACTGAACAAATTTGGTTCCATGTCTGTCGGTCTGTCTGTCCGCACTTCCTAGTTACAGCCGTAACTTCCACAATTTTGGATGAATTAAGCTCATATTTCGAGGGACTATGCGGATAAGGCCTCATAAGGTACCATAGGAATTGCAACTCAATATATTCAGCGGTCCGCTCTGCGCATGCTCTAACGTGCAATTCTTGAAACAGGTATAACTGTCATAATTTTTATTCAATTTAGCTCATATGATAAAGGATGTTACGAGGAAGCTGCTGTGCCTTCTCCTTGGCAGTGTATTATACGTTTTTACAATTATGTTTTAAGTGTGATCTTGTGAAACTTGGACATGAAGACGTCGCAGTAATGCATACCTACGTGATTAATAAACCCACTATTCAAAATTCAGAGCGTTTCACTCAAGTTATAGCCAAATGACAGCTTAGCAATAATACAATAACCGCCGTATAATCGAGTTAAATTTCACCCAAATCCGAGCGGTTAACGCGATCAAAGACGAACCGGGAGGACGGGGAGACCGGTACGCGGACACGGACTCGGATGCCACGGTTATTAAGACCGTGAAATTACCTCGGTCGCCCGCTGCGAGAGTCGGAACGCGTCTCAATTCGCGCCCGAAGGAGGCGGCTCGTAAAAGATTCAAATTGGACGTAATATCTGCCGCAACTGAACACAAAATTCCAAGAAGTCGATTACATCACTTGAGTTGGTTGTGATGATAAAAGCAAAACACGGATTTCGATCCATTCACGTTTCTTACTGATTTTTATCGAAGTTTTTAATCAACGTTCGCTCAATGAACCGGAAATCTCAGCTATTAATCCATGTTTGGTTTCACCAACTCTCGTTCAAATAAACCAACGAAAAATAACTCTGAATTGACGGTAAAAACTAACCGTCCGAAAGCGAGTTTAACGCCCAAAAACAACGATTAAAACCGGTTATTCCCTCCATTTCTGTTTGCATTCCGAAATTGTGTTTTGCGGTGTTACTGTTCACTGTAGTTTAATTCCTTTTTCTCATCGCTTGTTTGGGCTAAAAAAAAAAAAAAATAAATTGCCAAAGAGCACAGAGCTTTCTTGTTACATCCTTTATCATATGAGCTAAATTGAATCAGTATTGCGAAAATTATACCTGTTTCAATAATTTCAAGTTAGAGTAAGCGCAGAGCGTACCGCTGATTATATTGAGATGAAATTCCGACGGGACCTCAAGAGACTTTATCGCACAATCCCTCAAAATTAGAACTAAATTCATTGTAAAATGTGGAAATTACGACTTATTCCGTCTTTGCTTGGAGAGGAAAAATATATCAATCGTAAAAATAGGTTTAATATTATGGCACCAGTAGCGTCGATTACCCCCTCTAATTTTCCTTCTTCGTAATGAAATCCGAAATTTCCGTATATTTCGGTCTAGTACTTTAAAGGAAAAGCTTTGGACGACGGAAAGCTTTCTGATTAATTTTCAATATTGAGTCTTTGTATCATATTCGTATGTGGCTGCGTTAAATTTTTTATATATTTTATATATTCAAGCCTAAACGTTTATAAGAAAAGTATTTGTGTTCTTTTTAAGAAATCATAGTTCGTTTGAAATAATAGTGTCTTACTATTTTTTTTTCTTGCTCTTTTTCTCCGCCTAATTTTTTTCTTGGTTTCTTGTTCTTTTTTTTCCTAGGCTTCAAATTAAATAAGTTATTTTAGCCGGTCATCTGACTCCACCAGGGATCACAAGTTCTCAGAACTCAAGCCTTGGTTGGCAATTGCATTTCACCTTGTTTTGTGATATTTCATATTCATTTAAGATTTCTATTGTCATCATTTTTGGAAATTTTATAACTATATCCAAGAAATGTTTTTGTCAACAAATAAATAAATAAATACTTCAACGCACCTCAAAATTGTTGATTTACGTTTCAAGATACGTAGATTTTAGAAATCACTTTCCCCCCGAATTTTTCCTCTGAAACTGTTGGACCAAAGTGTACAGAAGTGCGCTCAAACATCCAACATCGATCCGGGATCTTGATTAATTAACCCTGACGGATCATAATTGAGCAGTAAACCATCAAAACATCGAGATCTTCCGATACTGGCGGCATCCCAAGTATTTTCATCATAGTTCAGACCAGTCAAGTGCACATAAATCAATGATTTACGTAAAAAGGGCTATCTGCTACAAAAATAATAAACTTCTGCTTTATTTATTTTTTTTTTTAAATCTTAAAAGTCCTGAGTTTCGGCAATTGAATTTTTGAGGGTATAGCAGTGCGCGAGTGCAAAGCAACACTCAAGTGCTCAGAATGGATACCTATTTCATATAAACGTAAACAAGATTGAAAAAGAAATAACTGCTTCACGTAAGCACATCGAACTCACGGAGCTACAAACGAGTGGGGTACCGCGGACTTCTATGGAGGGCTATTTTGATAATAATGTTCTGCGTAACCTGAACAGTTCGTAACAATGAGTTAACAGCATTACCCCATACAACAATGCCATACTTTAACAAAGAAAAAGTCAGTCCAAAATGAATCAATCTTAACTGAGCAACAGACAAAAAAATTTCTTACTTCCCTGAAAACAAAAAATAATTGTCACAATTTCGCGACCAAAGAATCAATGTGGGATTTGAATTTCAAATTATTATCAAAAATAACTCCTAGGTACTTACATTTCGTAGCCAAAGGTAAAGAAGTACAACAACACAAATGTGGGTTATGGAAACAAGGCCGTGGTGAAAAGAAACCCCAGAAAGGCCCGAGCAGTCTCGTTCTGAGAAGGAAAATCTAATTATTGAGGTCTTATCCACATTTAATCTCAAGCAATTAGTATCCATCCAAGTCTTGACCAATAACAAGTTGAAATTTATTTTCAACACTACACTACACTAAAACGTAAACCAACAACGTTTGAGGGGCTTATGAAATATTTTCTTCTTCGTTGATTTATAAGGTTCATTATGAAAACAAAATATCAAAAGTCAACGAATCCCTACAAAAAGAGAAATTCCTTCACAGCATATCTCTCAGAAATGTATCTGGTCTGCAGGTATGTACTTTAATATTAACCTGTAATTTTGCATCGCCTCTTAACAAGTAACAAATATTATAGTAGGTAACTAGGTGGACTTTTTTACGTTTCGT
Organism: Creontiades dilutus; assembly: GCA_031894815.1. NCBI lineage: Eukaryota > Metazoa > Arthropoda > Insecta > Hemiptera > Miridae > Creontiades > Creontiades dilutus. The sequence goes on along the minus strand of JAVIWC010001773.1, from coordinate 1,699,437 downwards.
TTTTAGCTTCTTCAAGAAACACGTGCGAGTTGCCACATTCGCCGCACGTCGGCTCCAACAAAACCCGAGTTGAGCAACGCGGCGATGCACACGAGCTACAGCGCCCAACTCGCTCGGCTGCCTGCTCAGAACGCGGTCGATCTCCCGGTGGGATGAAATTATCCTAATTTCATTAGCGTCAAGTTAGTCGGGACCACGGATTCAGGTAAGGACCTGATTTTCGGAAGGGTTCCCTTACAAACCCCAAAAACGCGTAATATCTAAGAATGAAGAGTCAAAAGAATCCATCACCGCAACGCTCTCGCTTGGAACAAGAATGACCCGACTCAAATTCGCTAATTAGCCCTCAAAGTCATATTCCTATATTTTAGGATTGCTCAGCTGTATCTGAAATGGTTTTGGATCTTGAAGAATTTTCCAGTATTGAGGTCTTGAAAACCACCCTTGACTCGTATTCGAGGCCCACAGGTAACGGGACCGTACCGTGGCGTTGATCACCTCATTGTCCGTTAATCCTGAAACCATATCTATTTCTGAAAACCCCGTTCCTATGTGAAAATATACAGGGTGTCCCAGGGGTTATGCACAATCCGACTCCTACGTGTTCTACAACTCATTCCCGACCAAAAATGTCTCATAGCAATTCTTTGCCAGAGGCCTCGTTTCCAAGCTATTCGCCATTTAAGATTTTTTTCGTGTTTTCGATCTTACGTCATTGAAACTGTCATAACTCCCTCAATTTTGAAGATAGCTCAAATTTGATGACACCGTCGGAAAGAGCGTTAAATTTTCTATCTATTTGATGTCAGAAAACTTTTTTGAAATTGCACTGAAGATGTGCGATTGCCGCGCAAAATGGCAATTTTGTCAAAATCTTGAAATCGCCTGTTTTCCATCCGCCTAGAAACCCCATGAATGCTTGACGCAGAACTTTGCAGGCCTGGTAAAACGTGCGCAAAAATGTCAGCTTTCCAACGGTGTAGTCGTTTTGGTTTTTAAAAATATTTTTAGTTAAGGAAATGGTGTTTAACTACAGAAAAACGTGTACTTTCTGTTAAAATTGAGGTTTTTCCAAAAGTCTCGAAGATGAATGCAACTCATCGCAGTCGGAAATGAATCACTAAAAAAAGACCTAATGTTTTAAAATTAGGAAAGGTACGGAGGAGGTATTGTCTTGGTCAGGGGCGAGGATATGCAATGACCCGCACGACCCAGCGGTCTTGAAGGAGGGGTTGCTTTGTGCGCCGTGTATCATCAACTCCAATCTGATTTGCCCGTAGCATTGGGTGTTGCAATGTTGATAATTTGTTGTTTCTGACCAAATTCAGTTTTATTAAAATGTTTATTGACTCGAACATGTTATCCAGCTGTTGGACAATGGTAAGATATTGGGGTTTAAATCGAGTTCATACAAAGAGTTTGTGTTTAATCAAGATTGTTAAGATTTGAATTAAAAATTAAATATTTAAAAATGAAAAATGAAAATGAATTTAATGAATGAAAACGTTCGTTTGTGATCAGCGTCTACGGCATTTCCAAGCTGTCCTGCCAAAGTCAGGATAACTGAAGACCCGAGAGACTATTGTTTGTGTTCATTTACGATTGATTGCGATAATTGCTCTCAGTTGAGTAGCTATACCACAAGTGAGTATGTTGACATGATTTTTGTGTACGGTTTTTAATGGAAATGCTTCTGAAGCAGCAAGGGAGTCACACTCCACCTGTGTACAAGTCACACCCTAGCGAACACGTTGGATAGTATGAGGAAAAAACATTGGTAGATGATATTGTTTAAGTCACTGATCCTTCTTTATCTAATAAACTATCTGTTTTTTATCGACTAATTGTTTTTTGTCACTAAGGTATTGGTTATTACTACTATAGCGTACCATGATGAATGGGAATATGCAATAGGGAAAACCTCGCTGAAGGAAATACAGCGAGGAAAAAGACGAAAGGGAAGAGTTGGTAATGATACGGAAGCCTGGTTTGATAAGGGTCCATAGTGTCACCAAAAAGATGAATGCAACTCATCGCAATCAATCGTAAATGAACACAAACAATAGCCGTTTCTTGGCTCTTCGATTATCCTGGCTGTAGCCGGACAGCTTAGAAATACCGCAGACGCTGTTACAAACGAAACGGATTTATGCATCCGACAAAACTAAATTAAATCGTCACTTGAGAGGTCTGGCGTTGTCTCCATTCGATTTAGCGAGAAAAGTTACGTATATCCCGCCACCAACCTTTTTTAGTCGAGACTTTTGGAAAACCTAAATTTTAACAGAAAACACACGTTTTTCTTCAGTTAAACACCATTTCCTTAACTAAAAATTATTTAAAAAACCAAAACGACTACACCGTTGGAAAGCTAACATTTTGGCGCACGTTTCACCCGGCCTGCACAGTTCTGCGTCAAGCATTCATGGGGTTTCTAGGCGAGATAAAAAACAGGCGATTTCAAGATTTTGACAAAACTGCCATTTCGCGCAGCAATCGCACATCTTCAATGCAATTTCAAAAACGTTTTCTGACATCAAATAGATAAAAAATTTAACGCTCTTTCCGACGGTGTCATCAAATTTGAGCTATCTTAAAAATTGAGGGAGTTATGACAGTTTCAATGACATAAGTTCGAAAACACGAAAAAAATCTTAAATCGCGAATAGCTTGGAAACGAGGCCTCTGGCAAAGAATTGCTTAGAGACATTTTTGGTCGGAAATGAGTTGTAGAACACTTAGGAGTTGGATTGTGCATAACCCCTGGGACACCCTGTATAGGATATTGGCTGAGATCCCTATGTAGTTATCACTTATCAAACGTGACTGACTTCATATCATAGTTATCAAAGTGACTTCATTTTCCTAACTTAGTAGTTTCAAGGCAGCAAAATTTTTGATATTGTTGGCTACCCGCGAAACCTCAACTTATGCAGAAGCGCCCCAAGGTTTTATTCAACAACACCATTATTTATTTGATTTGTTCACTGTATCGACAAATACGAATTGAATTATGTATTTCCATACTCGTTCATTGAGCATGTACGCATTCATTTGAAATACAGCCTCCATCAGTTAACTGCACAACCGTTTACATCTTCCTTGGGTTCACCTTAACAAGGATTGAATGCATTTTTATGGTTCGAAGGATTGTGAATCGTAATCTTTATCCGTCCACATTGTTATTACCTAAGGAATTCATTATCCTACCAATAAACATATAATTTCTTTGATGTTTAGATGGGACTCAAAACCAACCATTTAAAAAGTTTTTCCCTTTTCCTTATTTAAAGTCTACATTTTCAAGGTGTGTAAATGTAGTAGACTTCAAATGGGATCGAACGAGATGAGGATCATCATTTCTTGCAAGTTATCCTGAATAGATATGAAAAATTGCAGTCTTTTCACCACGTAACCGTCGGTTGTAATTACCAGATACAATTTCTGTAATTGGAAAAAGTAATTGCACCGCCCATTACCGATTAGTAATAGTAATTGGTAATTGCAATCACAGTGGTTATCACTCAGTAAAAAATGTATCTGTACACCCACTTGGCTTTTCACGAATATTGTAGCTGCATACCACGACCTTAGAATAATCAGATACTAATTTTAAGAATGTGTTTACAGAGGTTTTAAATAACGTATTTCAAGGCAAACAGTTTCCTACCACACAAACCAGGTTAAATTGTCATCAAACGTACACGAATTCATTTTTATAAACGCAAAAAAATGTTCGTACAGTCCGAAGACACTAAAAACCCGAGCTCAAAAAATGTAACAACAGTAGTAGGCCCTCCTTTTTGATTGATAGTTTCCAACAAATAGGACTTCATTTAGTCGCCGAGTTTCCGAGTGATACTGCATAGAATGGGAGAACTCGAGCCACGCACTTATCTGGAGTACAAACAATACCATTACAATACAATACACAAACATTAACGATAACAAACCATGAAAATTGTTGAACAATTCTGTTTTTGGAAAGTTTTTCAAGAACACTTTCAGTTTTTTTTCATCTTGGGTCATAGATGATTCGGAACGGATTTGTATTCGGTTATTGTTTATCCTCATGTTTGTATTGACCCTCACTAACCTGCATCAATTCTATCAGACTTCCCTTCCTTTGTGAGACATCCAAGACCGTGACCGGAAAAAATGCTGATCCTGTAATTTTTATGATTCTAGACCTCTGGTAATTGTTAATGGGGGGGGGGGGTCCTGATTGAACCTGTACTAATTCACATTAACTCCAGTTTGTTTGTGGATACTTTGTTCTTCCCCATTTCTAAAAAATTGGCTGTAGTTTTCAATCAGAAAAATAATGTTATTAATCAGCTGGAACCAAGATGTCCCAATTAGCCTGCCTGGGTAATTGAAAAAATTACACATTTCTGGGGTGTACGGAGCCATTCTTTACTGAGTGTAATTCACTTGTTTACCTATTCAGCTTTCTACATGTGTTGGTTGATATCCCAATCGTTTCTGCCTTTGTAATTGAAAATATTGAAAAAATAATTCAGTGCGGTCAGTCATGAAAATAATAACCGCACATGGGCAGAATTAAACTTTCTTCCACAAACCTGGGTTTATCGGGCGCGGAGCACGAGCTAAAAACCCTCAAGGACCTGTAAAAAAAAACCGCATCGGATCCGCTAATCGACTTATACACACAAAACCCCTTCGGGATTCTGTCGAGTTGGTTAGGTAATTTCTTATTGTTACCATCATCAGATTGAAGTCTCCTTACACAACATCGTTTTCACGGTACATCAATCGAATATGAGCCTCATGTGCCAGAACTGGATGATCTAAGTGAATTAGTTCCGAGGGGCCTGGCCCTGATTAATTATAGGCGTGATAAGAATCATAATCACATTTCAAGTATCTTATAAATGTTTACAAAATGCTAATAAAATATGAAACGTTGGCACCAAGGAATCCTCCTTCCTGTTTCAAGTTAATTTCGAGTTTGCATGGTTACAACCGCTTTCAAATGACAAGTGCTTAGGATTCTAAGCTTAGGATTTTTATATATTCGATCTTCTGATTCTACACATCTGAAAGAAGAAATCCCGAACCAAACAAAATTTAAGAGGGTTACACTTTTTTTTGTCTTGGTCCATTATAAAGGTTTGTTTTTGAAAATTATAAAGTAGTAAAAGTGGAATTCATTGTGTAAAAGGTTGTTGGTTAAGGCAAAATACTATAAATTTCCGCATCGAATTCATAAAGTGGCGATATTGTTATTTCTGAACTTGAAACCGAGTTCTTTGTCTTCGTAATCCGCTTTAATACGTCCGAAATTATTTCGACATGGACTACTCCGTATCGCTTGAAACAAGTGAACCCCCCTTTACCAACAACGCCAGCTTCTCGTCTGCTTCGATCGCTAAGCTCACGCAAGGGGCCCCGCAATTTTGACTCGAAGCGATATGGATATCACTTGAAACGGCGATTCCCGAAGGACGCCGCGAGGTGGACGGATGGACGGAGGAAGGCGCCGCGTACTAACTGCCTGGTTATGTCTCCTTACGGCCGGGCACATCGGCAGCGTTCAAGGTAAAATCCTTCCTACGATTCAAAGCCGCTTCATTAAGCGAGGCTTCGAGCCACTTTCTCAACCTCTACGTGTCAGCAACTTCAATAATTTCGTTGAGTCGGGCTCGCTCCCAGAAAGTTTTCGGACAGCCTTGGTATTCCCGATCTACAAGAAAGGGGAGACAACGGACCCATCAAATTACCGAGGCATTTCCTGTTCGAACAACGACGTCAAGATTTATTCGGGAATGATGGTGGCAAGATTGTCGAGCTGGACTGACAATAATAATGTGATTTATGAAGGGCAAGCTCGACAGTTGATAACTTGTTTGTACTAACTAACATGTTACAACAAAGAACATATTGCTTTTTGTGGATTGTAAAGCCGCATTTGATAGTGTCCAGAGACGATATTCGATGTTTTGCTTCGATATTACGATGTTTTGCCATCGATGCCGTCGTTCGCTAATATCGATGTATCGATCTGTTGGCTCCGATAACATCGGTTTGGTGTACTCTTTGGTTTGGTTTACTTTTTGGTTTTGGTTCAGAGAAAAATTCCATCTTGTTTGCTTGTTACCTAACGTGAAAAAGAGAAACATTAAAAATTCTTTCAACTGCCGTGGTATTAGCGAATTTTCGAAGAAAAAGAAACTACCTATTGTTCTCGGTTTACAATATTTAAAATGAGAATTTTCAAAAAATGTTTGCATCAAAATCGGTTTCAAAGCATTCTAAATCCACTGTTAAAAGACACCAAAAACAAATTCCAGACGATAAATCGCGATAAACTTGAGATTAAAACTCAAATTTGCACAAAAAATCTATCGAAGCTTTCAAAAGGCTAAGTTTGAAGATGAGCACAATCGCTTCACTCTAAGGGGAGATTTGGGGCATTTCAAATGGGGGAAAGTTACCTCAAAACCCCCAAGCAGGTGACTATCTTTTGTAAAGGATTTTCAAGCTGAAAACTATGGTGAAATCGGATTGGAAATATCTCGATCCGTTCAAACTAGAGCAGTTTGAAGATGATAAAACGAAAAAATTTGAGCCCCACTCTTTTTGCTCTGTTCCTCAATGACCTGCCCTCTAATATTGACGGAGGAATCCTCATCGGAAGGGTGCGTATCAACCTTCCGCTCTTTGCTGATGATATTGTGCCAATAGTAGACAACCCTAGTGATCTCCTGAGAATGATAGGACAGCTGTGGGATTGTGTAAATACTTGGAGACTGGAAATAAACTTAGTCAAGTCTCAAGATGGGGTTTTCAGGGCACATGTAGGGAGGCTGGCAAAGCAGGATAAAATGGTACATGAATGGCCAAGCCTTGACCGCTGTCAACTCCTATAAGTACTTGGGGGTGGAGAAGGTTGTCCTTCTGGTTCTCCTTTGGAGAAGCACTTTAATGAGAAGGTTGGCCCGTGCTGGAGTGAATTCTGTTCGGTCGAGATTGTTCAGTTCCAATGATTTCTATTGTTATTTCTTAATCTGCTTTAACTGCTATATACACCAATTTTATCCATTTTAACAATGTGGTTCAATTTTTACGGAATCACAGAATTCAAATGAATTTTCAAATTATGTCTTAAAACACATACCCCCTTTTTTGCACAATGTTGAGCTCAGATTATCATAGTTTTGGTTTATTAAGTTTTTTTTTTGTTTAATTTTTGTTTTTTTTTTTTTTGCCGATTTTTAGGAAAATTGGTTGAAGTCCAGCATTTTATTGCATTCAAGAAGGGTCAGTCAAACGAACTCAGTATGTTGCTTTGAACGCTCCATATTTCATAAAAGGAATGCTACGTTAAGATGTCTCAGTAAAGCGTCATGTTTCAGTAATTCTTAAATGAATGTAAAAATCACGTTTTTCCGTAATTTTTTCGGGTTTACAAGTAAGGCTTTGTGAAATAGGTGAACAGTTTTAAAATTACTGATAATCAATAGACCACATATCAGTCGATCATCAATTGAATTTTGTTTCTAAATTTACAATATTTCTACTAAGCTACGAAAAACTATTCTGTCGCTTTGTTTCATCATTCTCATCATTAAAACTGATATTGTTGTATTGCAATTTATTGTTTATTCCCCAACTTGTAATAAATAACCTCATTCATTAGTGACCTCTTAAAAGGTAAATAACCAACAATATGGAATGTGGGATTCCATTTTGCAACCATTTTATAGGATGAGAAATCATAGTAGACCCATTCCCGTCACTCCGTGACCTTCGGTAGTAGTTGAATTGTAGAAAGGAACTTTACAGTATTTCAAAAAGAGTGAAAGCATTTTATTTCATTTTTTTCCAAGTCCCGGACCGTGTTGAAAGAATATGAATTGAGAAACCAGACCGGCCGAGTAGATAAGACCACCACTTGCCATGAGGTAGGAATAGCTTATGTAACGGAATTACTTCTCGGTGGAAGAAGCAGCGGAGGGAGGTTTCACTTTGTCTGCGTTGCATCTTGAAGATGCGCGGAATCTAAAAGATACCTTGTTCGGTTCTTTTCATTTAAGAGAATTCTGGTGGAAAATTAAATGTTCCAAGTGTTTTACGTGCCTCTACTATCTCTTTGCAGCCAAGAAACAAAAATGAATGAAATGAAAAAGAATGATGTTGTTTATTGATGTTGTTCTTGTTGGTTTCTGTTATTGCGTGGTGTGGCTGTTTTCATGTCCTCAGCAGCCATAAAACTTGCATTCGTCACACGTAACGAATCTACATGTTTCTAGATCTTAAAGTACTGGCTTTTAGTAAGAATCAACGTCTAGTTTGATGCAGAGATGCTGCGGTTTACGTTAGCGCATACTGGCCTTGCGGAAAAAAATGAACTGATGTTGCTAGAGAGGGCCAGACGGGAATTCCCAAAACGCCTGACCACTGACGTCAGCAGGTGATATGCAACTGATAACAGCGATATACCGAGTTGACTCAAGTATTTCTGTAACACATGACGTTATGGATTTCATCATCACGTTGTTTGTAAGTTGTTTAAATTTCAAAAACCTCGAGATCTGGAGGAATCGTACCTAAACAGGGTAGAAGCAAATTTTTTCAAAATTTAAAAAAATTTACTGTTCAGGCTCATTTTTTGCCCTTTAGTTATCTTTAAAGAATTACTGTTAAAAACTGAAACGATGGGAAATTTAATTTTCTTTCCAACGGCATCCTTACATTTGCAAATACTTTGAAAACGCCGGAGTTACGGATGTTTTAGTGACATAAGGTCGAAAACACGAAAAAAATCTTAAAATTGAAATTACTCGAAAACAAAGTCTCTAAAAAAAAACTCTGAGGGGCACTTTCGTTAGATTCTAGTTGTAGAACACGTGTGCGAAGTTGTTCGGATCATACGCTGGACACCCTGTAAAACTTCATGCACGCCAACCTTTCCTATTACGTAGTATATAAAACAAAACCTGATATCAAAATATCTACAACATAATATTCATTTATTATGTCATTTATTTATTTAATTTTTTTTGAAAATAATAAACCCAAAACGAAATATACTTCTGAAACAGTGGGATTATTTCGCTTGGTTTTGCGCAAATCCCATTCCAAACATGTATTACGAAAATGAGAGTGGAAAAGAAGATGGAATAAACAATCTCTCTCTTTCAGTTCTCCGTCTGTCAAGAAACCACGAAGCATTTCAATAATTTAGAACTCTTGACTTGACCTACGACACTCACTACCGTAAACCATCAAGAGCAAAGAAAGTTTCCTGAGAAACTTAAGCACCAGCCAAGCCTTTGCGATTGTTATGAAACTTTTGTTTCGTTAGGTCGCTTTCGGAGGATCGTTTCAGAAAAAAATATTAAGTAAAAAAAGGGGAGCATCTCGTTCGGATGAAACCAGTCCTTCCGAAAGATCAGATCACGTAAAACAAAACAAAAAAATTAATGTCATTCCCTGAACGTGCTCGAATTTCTTTATGGCTTTTACGTAATCGAGCGCTTCCCCAAAAAACCAACTTTTGTTTTGGAGATGAGCAAGATTTGTGATCGTGCAAGAAATTGAACCAATTTTTGACCCCCACAATCAAAATCACCCTTCATTTATTGTTTTTGAGTTTTTCAATTTTCGTGCCATGTCTATCTGTCTGACTGAAGTGAATATTTGTCACTCCCAATACAACACCTACTGCTTAATCCGATATGGATGACATTTTCGGGGATTTTGTTGAAGGTTTCATTCATTTTTGACGTATTCGGGAGGGTCAGAGACAATTTCATTGCCTCACATGCTTATATTGCAATGCTGGCGACTTCATTTGGAGAAAGCTGTGAAGAACCTATTCCATTTCTGTAGCGTTGTGTACTGGGGGAGATGTGCAAAAAGCCCAAAAATTCTTCGTGAATGTCTCGATTGCGAAAGGCACAAACTGATCCAACTGATAGACGGGGAAAACCTTCGTGAACCAGATTATTAGGAGTAGCTTGTTTGTAAGGTGCAGAGTACAAATCGTTTTTGATTCGTGATCAGTCTTGTTTTGTCTTGTTCCCATCAATATCTCACGTCATCCGGTTCATTTTTCCTTCATCTACCTAGCCAACCGGCTAGAAACGACGCGGTAATAGATCCAATTCTCCCATTTCCTGCCATCAAGTCCCTCATTTGGCTCAACTGCTGTGAATACGGAACGAAATCCCCGACGTTGCGCAACGCTATCTGAATCATCTGATTATTACTAACCCAGCTAAAGGGGAGATCGAGGTTGTCTCGTGCTTCTAATCGGTTCCTTCGAGAAGCGGTCAATTCTGATCGTCGACAAAATCGGTTTTTCCGGTTGAAAATCAGAAATATTTTAGTAGCGAAATATTCTACTTCCAAAGTAGGCAACCAAACAAAACACCCTGCCAAGGAGATGGCACACCAGCTTCTTCGTTACATCAATCAATCACCGAAACCTTGTGTATCTTTATTTCTTGAACCTTATAAGTATACTACCAATAGGTATATAAAATAACCTTAGTAATTAATAAGGTCAAAATAGGGAATAATATCAAGGAATCGTAACTAAAAAAAGGTAGAATTGATATAACAATTAATCTCAAGTATTAGGTACACATATAAGCTAAATTGAATCAAAATTGTGAAAATTATACCTGTTTCAAGAATTTCACGTTAGCGCATGGGCAGAGCTTACCGCTGATTATATTGAGATGAAATTCGTATTAATTTATTTATTCATAAACACGGGCTAAGCCCAATTACAAAGAAAAAGAAAATTGCCGCCTATGTAGAAAAAACGAAAGTAAGAGTTTTGCGAGGTTCATCATTTAATTAAGTATAGTTTGTAAGGAACTTTCTGTGAGATACACTGAAAATGTCCACATTTTGGAGGTGCTCATTTGCCAGCCTCATTATTCTTGAAGACGGAGAGTTGACCAGATAATTATTGCGGTTATGGGGGAGCCGAAACAATTCCGAATTCCTGGAGGCTCTAGCAGGTACACGGAATGCGAGGGATGCAAGGAACTCCGGCGAATCGGCCCGATTCTGCTAGACCTTGGGGAGAAAAAAAGATCCTGCTCCATCCTCCTTACGGAAAGCCGCCGGATACCCAGAAATTCACCAACCTCACGATATAGAAAGACGTAATCGACTGTTGGAAAACGCTCATCCTGGTGAAACTTGTAGTACATCATCCTCGACAATTTCATCTGGATGATATCCACCGATTCCTCATGTACCTCGTAGAATGGAGACCGTATAACAACAATATAACAACAAATTCGAGGAGTGGTCGTACTTGTGAGATGTCGAGGAGCCTCACTGCGTCGATGTTGTCAAAATCCCGGGATGCCCCCCACACAGAAACAAGCATTTCATGAGCACGGGCAACAATTGTGTGGATATGATCAGCAAATGTAAGGTTCAAAGGCACTCCCAAATCCCGAACGACACTTGCCCTCGATAAGACCCGGCCCTGGATGTAGTTGTCGACATTTAAGGGATACTCCCTCAACACTCAAGGACCTCAAGAGGCCTTAACCCCATAATCCCTCATATTATGAGCTAAATTCATTCAAAATTGAGGAAGTTATGGCTGTAGCAAGGAAATACGGACAGACAGACCGATAGACATGGAACCAAATTTATTCAGTAGGCTATTAAACGCAAAATCGAGTGGAAATTTGGGATTCGGACAACAAAAGTTTTTTGGCTCCCGAAAGTGAACATAAGGCTTCCGCTGCTTCGCAGACTCGGAAACAGAAGGTCACCCAAGTAGATTGTGGCACACATCTTCTTCGTGTTGGTAATATGAACTAATAGGTTTTTTCAATTGTTTTACGCTATATCGAAAGATATCGAATGTTAGCTTGTTACGACGATTCGTGAGACATGTTCCGGTAGACATCAACGCCTTCTTTAGGAAGGCCGGCATGTATTGTTGTTCTATCGCGCTTATTCTATACCGGATCAAATAATAATAGACCGGTCTTCCCCGACTCCTTTGAAAATTTGAGTGGGATCGGATCACTTTTTTTCCCCTTTCCAGGTTAAATAAATTAGTAAACCAAATGCCGACTTCCTCGCCCCAACTGCACGCTGGGATTTGAAACCAGAAACATTTTCAAGCCAGATTTGCCAACGGGGGCTCCGTCCATGAGGATGTCGAACTTTTGCATAACCCCCAGTTTCCCAACGTCGGTCGCCTCCCGCTGCCGTTTCGACAACTACGTTCTCCCCGAAACTCGTTAGAGGCAGACGAGAAAACTTAAATTTAATTCCGAAAAGGCTTCTTCCTTTTAACGACCTACAAAAGGAAACCGTTCCGATCATCCAGGTTCCGAGACTGAGGTTCAAAATACAATGAAATTAATACTGAGAAAATTACAGAATATTATTAAATGAATAAATACTTATGGTCTAGAAACTAATCCCCTACATGGATATAATGAATGAATGAGAATTTTATTCCGAAATAACATAACTAGATACATGAACTTCTATAAAATACATGGAATATACCTCCGCAGCCATAGGGTATAACGGCTGGTGGAGTTGCTATTCTTAAATGTCGTAAACTGTTGCACAACAGACTTGTTATTCATTAGTAATAATAACAATTTTCTTATGCAAGCGCTGCTTGAAACTGATATAGGTCTTAGTCTTATTAAGAACGCCCAAAGGGTCAAAACCGATATTAGGATACATATATACTAGAGATAATTGAATTACTGTTTTCAGATCCTTCTAATATTAGCCATGAAAATATCTTCTTCTTAAAGGCAGAGCGGGTAAAATTCGAAGGTAGTTCATATCCTCAGGCAAAGAACGAATCAAAAGAGGCGTACAATAGAATATATGTTTAGATGTACTCGATAGACGGGTGTTCGGTATAGGGACAACAGCTTGGGAAGTCAGTCGGAAAGAGTAAGGAGAGCTCTTGAAAAATTGAGGGTGTTTGTGGAAGAAGGAGAGGGCAGATTTGAGGTACAATTTTAGGACAGAAATAACTTTAGCGCAGCAAAACTACTCATGAGTAGGGAATCTGCGGGGTTTTCTCAAAATTATTTTTAAAATCGACTTTTGCAACACATTTAAAGGGTTGAGAACTGCTTGAGCAGCGCCTCCCCATACGACGATTCCGAGCCCAATGATGCTCTGTACTAGAGCCTTGTAGATTATAATTAAACTTTCCTTATTAAGGCATCCTCTTATTTTACAAAATAGATGTAGAAGCTTTTTTACTTTTTTAATTAGTTCTAAAACATGGCAATCCCACTTGTGGTCCTCATCTAAAGTTACCCCCAAGTATTTTGTGTATTGTACCCGTTCCCTCGCAGTACAACTACAGACATGAAGTTTGATTTGGGCACTAAGACAATTTCTCTTGAGTGGCCTTGAGAATACCATGAACTTAATTTTTTTAACATTTAGGCTTAAGGCTTGAGGTATTACTACAATTATGTCACTATTAGTCGTGGCGGCGTTAAACACCTCTTCCCACGAATCACCTTCGCACAAAATTGCTGTGTCATCAGCAAATAGATATGAGGTTCCTTTAATATTCATATTTCCTAATTGATTGATAAACATTTTAAAAAAATGGAGGCAAGTGTTCCTCCCTGTATTACACCATAGTCTACTGGGTTTACAGCACTATGAAATCCCTCAACGGTGAGAATTTGCTTCCGCTCATTAAAATAATTACTGAACCACTGCAGTTCACGTCCTACAAGCCCATAGCTCGGTAGTAATTTAAGCAGAAGGCCTCTGTCGATAGAATCAAATGCCTTGGCCTTGTCCAAGGTTAATAAAATTCCTTTTTTACCTCTATCCAACAACGAATTTACATCTTTGTTTAGCGAGTCAAGTGCCTCTTCAACTCCGATCCCCTTCCGAAAACCGAATTGTCTTGGGGATAGGAGTATCTGTTCGTCTAGATGAATGTACAATCAATGTTTTATCCATCGCTCAATGAGCTTAGAAATAGTGCATAATAGTGAAACGCCATAAGCCGTGGTAGGGAGATGAGTCCTCACGCGCCGATTGACATAGTTATCGTTTAAAGATTACCACAGTTATTGGAACTAGATCCTAATTAATCTTATGAAGATAAACAAACTACCTAACGTATTACATATAGATGCATTTAAGAAAACTTACGCTAAAACAAGTGAAGTACAGAAGATGGAACAAAGCAATGAAAGAAGATTAACCAAGATTATGCGTGGTGTTTGGATATGACCTAATATTATAATTTAACTGAATGATCCTTCAGTTTTTTATTTATTTTTTAAGGATTCAAGGAGAAGTTCCGCTCTCAAAGATTCCGGAAGTGAGTTGTGAGCACGGACACCTCTAGCCCGATATGAGTTATATCCCACACTGGTACGGAAATAAGCCACATTCATAAATTTAATTGAATGGAATCTGGTCGAGATTAACTGTGTAGGCATGGAAAAACTATTCTCTTTCGAAACTTGTTTGTTGCAACTCATAACGATCAAAGCGGAAATTTTATAATGTTTAGACTTTCGAATAGGGGTCTAGTATGCTCTAAAAAGCCCTTCCTAGCAATGATTATTATAATTTGCTTTTGGGTTGTAACAATAGACTGAAAAGTAGTGGGGTAAGAGCCACCCCATGCGGATATAAGAACAAGGGCGAATTAGATCATTTTCAAAAAGGGTAAGGATAGTATTCTGTTGAGTCTGGCAAAAATGTAAATCAATTTTCTAAGTCTTTCGGTCACTAGAGCAATTTCCTTTCCCTACTTAATACGGCTATCAAAAACCACCCCTAAATATTTGACCTCTGAAGTTCTCGTTAATCTAGGACAGTGGTTCCCAACCTTTTGTGGTCCATCGCCCCTTTCTGGAGGTTGACTAACACCTATCCCTCCCCCCCCCTTGCCCATGGTTGGGCAGTTACGGGGGTTGCGCAAATATAATATTTGAGATCCTTGCAAAAAAAAAAAAAAAAAAAAAAAAAAAAATGAAAATCCAAAAGAAATTATTTTTGTTCACTCCCATTTGGAAGATTCTAGGAGGGGGGAAGATGCTTGGAGTCAAAAACTGCTCAAAATCGTACCAAAAACTGTTTTCAAGTAACTCCGGTCTCCCAATCGATTGAGATGAGTCCCAGACCAGTCCAAGCTCATCTGACTTAAAAATCTACTTTTAGGGGTGAAAATATTGAAGAAAATGGTTGTAAAAACCCGATTATTTCAAACCCAATTTTTCATTTTCTCGTTTTTATACTTTAATAGTGAAATTAAGATGAGATGGGGCAAACATGTTTCTTTAAATATAAATATTCGCCAATAACCCTTTGGGAAATAATTTGGAGCGTTGACATTATGTAACAACTTGTCAGCATTTAGTTTATGCTTGTAATTTATGAGTTTTTTTTCCTACGCCGCGGTCGAATGCGTTTGTAGTTCTTCAACCGATAGACCTTTGGCAGCTCAATATAATTTTGCTATTCTTGAACATTTTGTCTCGTCTTCATCAAAGTTTTGCCTTTATTGTCTCCCGAACCTTAAAACTTGGGGGAATTCCGTGTTGCTTACTACGTACGTGCTTTTAGATCGCAATGAAGTCGAGATTCTTATCTGAGAAAGAGACTCGTCAAAGAGACACGAGTGGGAGTTCAACCAAGTCGGTGCAGCGAGTTTGGAAATGGTTTTTGCTTATTTACATTCATTGAAAAATATCGAATAACATAATGCGTAACAGATTAGTTGACATAATAGATCACATAACTCCATAGATCACATGACTTCCCGATTGAGACACACATCATTACATGCCAGAAATCTTGTACAGGAATGAGCAATGATGATGCCAATTCACGATAGTAGCCAATGTAGGAACTAAACAGTGTAGGAACTAACTCTAAAGTAACAGATTAGTTGACTGAATAGATCACGTGACTTCCAGATTCTCAAGTTTCCTTTCTCAACCTTTCAAGAGTTGCTTATTATTTACGCGTATTTTGATACAATAAAGTCGTGATCCGCATACGAGAAGGAGGCTCGTGTAGACAAATCCCCATACGTGAGAGACAAATGAGTGTTTAAATACGCCGATACTGAATGGGTGCTGCAAGACGAAATGTGCATACCCTTTAAACCCTTCAACGTATTGCTTACTGTATTTGCTCGTTTAGATCGCAATAAAGTCGTGATCCTTATCCGAGATGGAGACTCGTCAAAGTCAAATGAGTGTTTAACTAAACGGCCGATACGGAATCGGTGCACGAACGGGGAAAGTGCATTGGCCAACAGCTGACTCGCGTCTGGAAGAAGGGACTGGGACCTGGGGACCGTATGCGACGAGCTACGAGTGGAGAGAAAGTGTACAGTTGTGGCCCCAGGAGTTACATCACTGGCTACAGTCACTCAGGAGGCGCCCGGTCCTTCCCAAGTCCGTCTGAGGGCTACTTGGAACTTACCGGGGGAAAATCCCATCTGAGTCGAAGGATGGAGGGGTGCGAGGTGGTCCACCGCGGTTTAAGTTGAGTATCTCTGGTTTCGTTTCCTCTCTACAGAAGACAGAGGGAATGCGAATCGTGGACAGAGAAAGGAAGAAAGAGTGTGTGTGAGAGAAAAATAAAGAGAGAGAGTGATTGAACCTTTATTTATTGACCTGTTCATAGTTAGGTCGAAATAATCCTCAATGGGCTTCATCCGCATAGTCCCTCAAAATATGAGCTAAATTCGTTCAACATTTTGGAAATGGAATCAGAAAAAAACAGTTTTTCATGAAAAGTAGAAAAGTTGAGTTTTGCTGGAACACTCCTCAATTGCATCACATAAGATTTGGAAAACTCAATTTAAAAAATAACTCTTTTTGTTGAAGGCGATTTTCACTGCCCCGTTCTGTTTTCCGCTCTAATTCCATCCCCTATCAACAACAAACGTAAAAATCGTGCTACAGAGTCGTAAGTATCATCGTAAGAGCATATTCTCCAGAATGATCGTATCAAATTTATGTTGAATTAAGTTAAAATTTGAGCACTTTTGTGTGCGAAAAAAAATCCAACTAGGTAGGATCTTTGTTCTAAAATGTGAAAACTTGTTCAAAATAGTATTCTTTTATTCAAAGAAAGATTTTCGATTTTTTGAATTGTCATTTTTATCCTTTTTTTTTTGCACATTTTATTGAACCCAAGAACAATTTTCATCATGCATTCGAAATTCCATATTTAAATTACCTATTCAATTGTTTATAGAATTGGTGTGAAAAATGTATTCCCAAAAATATAAAATTAACGATTTTCACCGGTTTTTTAAAAACATTTTTGGAATTTTTTCATACAGTTTCTGAAGTTTGAACTACTTAACGTGGTCAAAAAGTTTTGTTCAATCGTTGAACCTACAATGCTCGATTTTTTGGAGCAAGAACGAAGTTTTTATCTCAATCCTATCGAGAGTTATAACTATAATGACACATAGGTTTGCATACATAAAGAAATGGTTCAAAACGTATTTCGATGAAGACATTTTTAGGAAAACTTTTCTTTTTAAAATTGTCAGGGCCATTGCAATAGTTTAATTTTTTAAGATAATTAGCTAATGGAAACAAGAATAGGAGTTCGAGGCAAAAGGGGGAAATCCAGCTCTCAACTCAAAAAACCAAAACAGAACAACATTATGACAAAATATTATGATTTGTATAGAGGAGAGTTACATCTTTTTTGGTTGTTTGGGTGTGAACGCTTTTTTTTTGTCACCACAATTTGAAGGATTCATTTTTCAGTTTCGTAATTTGTAATGACTTGGAGGAAATCTTTTTCTACTAAATCATAAACCACTCGTATGTTAGATATATGACACTGAAATTAAAAAAAACAAACTATGTACCAAAATTTTAAATATAAAGAACGCTGCAAATTCTTTCACTGGGGTTTATTATTCAATTGGCTTGCGTTCATGATTTGAATTTCTACTAAGCTTTGGGGTGTGCGTGTTTCAGCAGATGATAGAGCGATTATTGAATTTCAGGAGGCACAAATATGATCAACTGATCAATCCAAATAGGTATTTTCGTTGAGAACCGATTTACGTGCTCTATGCATATCTCCTGAAATTCAATAATCGCTCTATCAGCTGTGAAACACGCACACTCCAAATCTTAGTAGAAATTCAAATCATGAACGCAAGCCAATTGAATAATAAACCCAAGTGAAAGAATTTGCAGCGTTTTCATAAGGGCCAACAATTTTCCTGCCAAACGCGGGGAACGAAACTGAGGACCTGGGGTTGTGAGTCCCGCACGAAAATCCTGCGCTACGGGTCCCACATCGAATAACCTTCTAATTTGCGCACTTAGATCAAGCCATACATCGGGGATGTTTGAGCTACAGCCTTGGGGAAGGGCTCGTTCGATTCCTCGTGGAAAGTTCTTCAAAAAAAGTCCATATTTAGGCTGCCTTGATTTTTTTTGAGATTTTCAGGGATTTTTCAAAACTTAGACAACTGTTAAGTGGCACTTTAAATTAAGTGAGATAGCTGGCTAAAGAATTGGGGCGTTGTCGGAAAAATATAGATTTTTCCTGAAAACTTCATATCAAACGTAATGCGTACGGCGGACGGACGGAAAAATGTGTATAGCAGATTTGGATTCTACATCCTTTGAAACGTAAACCATTAAATTTTCAGGGGGGGTTAGAATTTTTTTTTTTTTTTTTTTTTTTTTTTTCAAGAGCGATTACAATAGTTTATTATTGAATAATGAACCAAAATTTGTAGGTGTATGTTTGAATCATTGAATAGCTATTTATTCCAAGAGTAACAAAATGAATATTTACTATTTAATGTATGTGAGTGATTACTGGTGAATAAAAACATAATTAAAAAGATAAGCGTATCGTAAAGCTGAAAGAGTGTACTGTTGTTACATTGTACTAACCTGTGGGCATTCGCTAAATTAAATTGGATAATACCAGGGTTAAGGAAACCAGGGATACTTAACTTTTTCAAGATATTCTCTGTGTTTTTGTCGTAAAATTAGTGATACTTAATTGTAAGTTAAGTTCAGCGGTTTTAGTTTTTTCCACGGGTTCGGCCTGCGTTTTGTTATCTTCTCCATTTGGGAATTAAGTCACCTCAACAAGTTCATCAGGAAAATACCGTCAATGATTTCAGACTTTTCATTTCACCTGTTAGGACTTACAGAAAGCGAAGCCGCGAACTTTGATTTTTGACCAAAGTTTCGTTCAATTTGCTCCTGTAGCTTCGGAGGGTTTCGGATTATACATCTTGAAATTGAAAACAGCCAATATTGAGGAAAAATTGATATTTTCCTTGGTCGTTGACAAAGTTCAGTTTAGAAAACAGTAACCAAAAATTTGTTTCAGCATATTTTAAATTAAATTTAAGTACTCATTCCGTGCTATTGTCAAATAATTTTCAAATTTCTGTTGATTTACGATGTTTTAGTAATTTTCTCCGAAAAATGTAAATTTATAGATTTCCAGGGTTTAGAAATGTTTAGTGATCTTATTTGTTTTAGAATTGACTAATTTAATGTACTCATCAAGTGCTTTTTGTTAATGAAATTGTATATGTACATGTTAAAAAAACCTTGCAATCCACTAGTCGCTTTATATTGCCTTAAAAAGGATTTCCTTGTAAAAAATTGTATTTTTGAATTTTTTAAGTCACAGCATTATCTTCATTTTTTAAGAGAAATCAGTTAAAATGTAGAAAATTTAAATATAATCGATTGAAATGATCGGAAACGTAATTCAAGATTCGTGATAGGCTTGTTTGGGTGTGGGCATGACCAAATGTGGCGGATAAAGAGTTTTTCAGGCAGGTCGGTAGGTGCAACTACGATGAGTCATAACTTTAAAACCCAGGAAGCGAGCGGGATAGTCGTGAAAGTAGCGAGACTTCAAAGAGAGTGGAATTCTCATTGAATGGGAATGAATGAATAATACGAGTAATAAATGACAGCGCATATAGAATATGGAAAACAATGCAAACACATGATACTTTAGCCTTCAAGGCTGTCAGAGGTGGTTCCATTGAGTAATGTAATCAATTACTTGCCGTGAAGAGGAATAAATTACTATACATGGTATTTACCGTTGAGTTGGACCAAAGCTCTTAATAGAATTGATTGGACGACTATTAGAATTGATAGGAGACGTGTGGGACAACTTGAAAATCAGGAAAAACCTGCAGGGAAAGTCGTTTCAGATGACTCTACGATCAAATCCGTGAAAAAAGATTGTTCAGATCTCTCTCTCTCTCTCTCTCTCTCTCTCTCTCTCTCTCTCTCTCTCTCTCTCTCTCTCTCTCTCTCTCTCTCTCTCTCTCTCTCTCTCTCTCTCTCTCTCTCTCTCTCTCTCTCTCTCTCTCTCTCTCTCTCTCTCTCTCTCTCCCTCTCCCCCTCCCTCGCTCAAGTTGTCAGTGGCAGGATGGATACGGAGCTAAGAAAAGTAAATATGATAGGAACGACCTGCGGCAAGTGGTATCTCAGCTAAAGGAAGTGGCGTCTAATAACGTCAAGGTTATGGCTGCAACCCTATCATGGCGTGGGGTGTGGTGCGGGAAAAGTGCCACAGAGTCACTTGAGCTGGGCGTCTCGTCAGGAGTACTTCGTGGTATCACCACCCGCGTCATCCGGGGCTCTTACACTAACTGGCGGTCATTCTATGGTGGCATTTTCTTCCCGTTTCTCTTCCCTCCGCCATCTTCCTCTATTTCCAAAATCGGAACGGTCGGCATCGGGTTAACCTGGCCGTCCCCACATTTATTAGTATATTTTCTCGTTTTTTACGTAATGGTCTACCCCCTACGCCTTCTAGGGGAAATTTATTTAACAAAACAAAATTATGTATGAGTGTATGTGAAGTTGTGTATCTGTTTGCGTGTATGAAACACATTTTGACGACTCTGCCCGGCACGCAATTCTTAACCGATTTTGATTATTCTTTCTTGGTTCGATCCAAATTTCACTATACTACTGTGTACTATGCACATCAAACTCCACATGGACCCGATTTGGGTTCTAGTTGGTACCAGCTTCTAGACAGCCTGATTGCCTCACCTGCGAAAACTCTAAGGGTCGAAAATTGGTAAAAACCGCGTGTTCCATCGCTAAAAGTCCCCTTTATGTCAAGTACTTGCTCCATAGATCACTTTCTTGACTGATTTATCTAGCAAGTTGCAGAGCACTTTCTTGACGTCGTCAAAACTTGTTGTAATTCGTTTGAGTGCTATACCACAATGTCCAAAATGTTGAGCACCTTTCGAGGGATCTGTGGAGCCCTTTTCGTTGTCCGTCCACCGTTTTTTCAGGATGAGCCTGATTGAATTCGCCCAACACGCTGACACGACTCGGGCTGCCGTGAACGATGAGGGTCGGGTGTTACGTGATAGCGTTTTACCCCGTGAACTAGTGCGTACGATGTCCCGGTGCTCTAGTGCCCAACGGAACCCTAACCCCGCAGAAGTCGATAACGCAGTTAGGGAAGAACAGCCAAGACTCACAGGCCTTACCTACCTCAACGATCATTGTTAAACCTATTAAACATGTTTTATACAGGGTGTCCCACTAGTTGCCCCCCCCCCCCCTCCTAAAATCATCAAATGGGAGTAAAAAAAAAAAAACACGGAGACAATCACTCACATGGTTTTCACTTGTCAGGTTATTAAAGTAATAATAATTATTATTTTCCTAGTTGCAGGCACAATGTAAAATCACCTAGTTATAGTTCATGTTTACAAGTGTTGCGGTTGATTCATGAGTAAGTTATGCTTAATGCATTGTTGTAATTAAAGAATGTAAACTTTAATTAGTAGTTCATACAGATCAGTGGTTATAGCTATTCTCATCGTGGTTCAGTTTTACATATGCATATAATTATGTTTATTTGTGATGTTCATAATTATCTGTAAAGTCCCACGAGTTGTTCCACCCCCCTCCAAAAATCGTCCAAATGGGACTAACCAAAAAATTGTTTTCTTTTTTTATCTTGATTTTTTTTCTCTAAGGATCTCTAATATAAGATTTGCTCACTCCACGCAACTGCGCAACCGTGCGCAAATGACACTAACTTTCTTATTTTAAATACGAACCCCAATTTTTTATTGCTGATTCAGATTTTACCCTAGATTTCATAAAAATTTAACCTCTCAACCAATTTTTTTTTATCGCGCGCAACAGGTTCAGCAAGCACGCAAAGTTGCTCAATCCCAAAATTGTCAAATAGTGGGTGATGGTGAACTGTAAAGTGTAGCACATGAATTTTCATTTTTTTTTAACGCTGATTCACGTGATGCTGTCCGTTTTTGGATTTGACTCAATTTCAGTGGAATAATGACCGAAACTTGTTTATTCTGTTGTTCTGTTTTCAGATTGTTACGGGGATATTTCCGAGGTATAGTTGAAAACGTCAAAATAGGAAGTTAGAACCTTCTTCAGTCATCCAGTGAAAAATCATCATAATCTGAGAGTTGAAAATCGGCATAAATGACGATTTTTCACGCGAAATGCACCATAACTGTGCTTGGGTACCTACAGTGAAGTTCCTACATGAAACCTTGATCCTTATTTTTTTATTATTTTTTCAATCTTCTTCTGAGCAAAAAAAGTATTATTTTTTGTAGAGTTCACAACTTTTTTTCCGCTCAGATTCAGCCAACATCCCCTCCCCCCTCCATTTTCTTTCTCTGGTTTTAGTCAATTGGAGAGTTTTAGAAATGCGTTCATTCGACTCGGAGGGAAAAATACATAGTTATGTACGTTTTACAATTTCATGTTCTCCCACTTTCAAACATCCATTTTACTAACGGAACTCGCCCTAGAATAAAAATGCAATAAACCGATAAAATGTTGATGAAGTGTAGACGTTTTCGCCGTATCATGTGAGAGAAAAAACATTTATTGATCATTATATGGGGTGGAATGTTGGAATAGTTGGGGTTGTGAAAAGTATAAATTGTTTTCGCCGTATCATTCATATTCCAGTAGCACAAGAGTTATTTTGTGTCCAGAACTAAGTGCTGACACATGATTGGAGCTCTTTTTGTGGCATCTAGAGTATTCAAGACATAATACGCCAAGTTTAGATAATGTACCTGTGATAATCACTTATATACATAGATCAGTGATTTACGTAGAAAAATTATTAAAATACAAAAATAATCAATCTCTGTGTAGTAGTTTTCATCGTTTTTTCGTTAACGTGGGAGACCACATTTTACCCCAGAAAGTGGACGTCCACAGACCTTGACATCCTTGACACCGTTCGGACTTCGAGAGGGTCCCACCTACCCACCCCTTCGAGGCGCAAGCGAGGGAACTCCGTGCATTAGAGATGTAGGACCACTTCGCAAGGGTACGCAGATTATATAAAATGACCGGGTAACAACTATAAACTAAAACACCGCGAATGGAAGACATTAGCCAGGAATGAGCGATCTTGCTGATTTGACGACGGTCTCAAGGTTCAAGTATTTGCCGATCCAAATTGAAGAGATCGTAAATGGAACTAATACTTTTAAGAGGCTTAAATCAACCAAATGTAAATAAAACCGGGTCAAGGCATTCGGGAGGTCGAAAGTAAACCGACGGGATATCATCAGAATATCAGGTGCCTAGAGGCGATAAATGTAGAACTGTCTTCAAATCTTATGATCATTCTAGTGAATTTAGTCCTAAACAGTACTGCAAATCAGATGCTGAAGAGCTATGCTGAATTCTCCTGAGCAGTTGGATCAATGAAAACAGCTTCTGAATAGACGCTCAATCTATCTTTTCAGTAGCTGCAATTCCTTTGAACGGTAAAAGTGATTGTCTTCTAAGGATAAAAGGCATATGGTTTATCCCTATTTGCCTTCAGCAATTAGGGCAGTTCCTCTTGCTATGACCTCCTAGTTACTAGCATTCCAGCTTGCTTGTCATTCATGAGAAAACTATGGACAAGCTTGAAGTCTGCTCACTGAACTCAATGGCTTGGTGAGAGACTGAAGCAAACCAAAAGATGCATCATGCATCAAACCAAAAGGAGCAAACCAAGATGTGTGATGAGTTGGCTGAAGTCTGAGAATTTATTGGCACCTGGTAGGTAGCGGATTGTCATTGCGAAGACCTTACATCCTATCGTTTACCCCTATTTGCCTTCAACTGTTTTCAATTTAAAAAAAAAATATTTTTTCAAATCGTATGATTTTCCTAACTGATGTGTTCAACTGTATTGTAAATCCCATGATCTAGTTATGCTGAATTGTCTTGATCATTTGCCTCAATGGCATCAGCATCTGAATTGAAGCTCAATCGATCAGCCCAATAGAAGCGGATCCTACGAAAGGGGGGAATGAAAATGCTGAAATATTCAAAAAACGGACTATCGAAAACTTTCAAATTAATATACCTTGAAAATCGGCCAAATTTTTTTTGGAGTTTTTCGGTTAATATTAAATATTACAAATTTTGTAATAATGAGAGTTTGTAATCAACCAACCAATGAGTATGTTTTACGTTGCGTAGAATCAGAAAATTTAATCAAATAAAACCCGTCCGTCCATACCAAATTGAATGGAACATTGTCCAAAAATCCCAATTCGGGTCGAATTGGGACTGAATTCTTTGAATTCTGAATCACTTTATGTCCATCCTAACGAGTAAAATTAAAAGGGCGAAATATCGAAATATTCAGAAATGACCTTAATGGTTTCATATTTGGTGTTGGATGTCTATCAAGATTTTTGGAAGAAGTGATTTTTGGCCACACTCTTTTTGAAGAGGTACTTATGTGCAGATGAGATATTGAAGGAATTCTCCGTATTGATCACCTCTCGTTAACCACGTTGCGTTATCCCCACATGGGTTGGTTCGGCGAGGTTGAGCAAACAGCCGGAAAAATATGCGGATGTCTTTAGCGAGGATACAAAATATCCCGATTGGAAAGCCAATCAATTAGAAACGCCTCGAACAGCTCGCCAAGGACGCTGTTGAAATAAACATCAAGTGCCTCTAATAGTTGTAGGTACTGACGACAGATAACGCGCGGAAGGTGGTGAGGAGTCAGATTATTGTGTCGTTACCAGCGGATGAGATGGATATCGGGGATTCTATCGAATCAGCGTTTTTTCGCAACTTTAAAATGAATAATTCAACAGATGTTGAGATGGTGAGGATACCGTGAAACGGAACCTACACCGCCAGTTTAGAAAACAGCTGTAAAAAGTTTGAAAAGATGTTTCATGGATTCAGCAAATACATTTGGTAGATCGTGTAACTTTCAAACCTTTTATGGATACAAATAAATAATCCTTCGAAAGCATCATCATCCTCATTGCAAGAGTTTTCGTCACAGCTAGAAAAAGTACCAGCCATGCCTATTGATTAACGCCACCAATGAACTGCGAATAATTATATCCAATATATATACAATATACACAATATACAATTTCCATGTCACAATGTTAGTCACCGTACTCCTCCGAAACGGCTTTTTTAATTTTTACCAAATTTTAATTTTAATTTTTACCTTTTAAAATTTTTACCAAATTTTATATGCGTATTCAGGAGGTCTGAGAATCGGCTACTATCTATTTTTCACACCCCTAAGTGATAAGAGTTGTTCACACTCATAATTTTTTTTCTAATATTTCGACTGAATTTTCCGTTTTTATTATTTTTTTTATTTTATAATGTGGCATTAAAAAACACATGCAACTCTAAATTTGTATTTTTCTGATTACCAACCCTTATTTTTTTATAGCCATTTTAGTAATTTAATCATTATAATCCCGCTCGATAACTGTTCAATTTTTTAAACTGTAGTTCGATTAAAATTTCCCTTAGCTTATGGCAAATCTAACATTTTTTAAATGAAAATAAACATTTATTTTTATTATTAAAGTTTAATCCTGATATATGCTTAGTGTTACCAATCTTAGATTCTTGAAATTTGCCGCGCCTTTACTGGTGAGTGAAATGCCACACTATACCAGTGCCACTACATGTTTCCCAGCTCGAGCACAGATACTGTGGAATAATCACAAGATTCAATGACTGATGATATTTTGCATCAACATCGTGCACAGTGCAACAGTCTAACGATAACAGTGTCATTACCAACTTATCACTCACTAATTTCGGTTTGAATTCGCCATATAAACTAGAAATAATTTATATGGCAGAACAACGTATGCCGGGTCAGCTAGTAGTTATATAGTATCCAAACTGCTCAGGAACTGTCGCTAGCATTTTATTATAGCGTCCACAAACAGTCCTTGCTTTAAGGACAACGCTCCCAATTTTTTCAAATGGCCAGTGGACGGATGATCATTAATTAACCTGAGTGATCTCATTCAAGGAACTACTGTCTATCCGCATCAAACTGGAAAACTACCCTAGTACATAAAATTTTTATTATTATCATAAACACACACGAGATTACTGGCACATTCCGGATCGATGTATGATTGTTTTTAACCAGAAAAACATGACTCATAGCAAAGGTTTTCGATATTTTTACATTTCGCCTTTGTTTACTTGGTCGAGTGATTCAATATCATATTCGGCACATCAAATCGTGAAAATTAAAAGTCAGAAGAGTTTTCCTCTTAAACAATCGGATCAAGTTTTTCGAAATTTAGGGCACAATCACGTACTTATGGGATCAATACGATAGTTTCCAAATCAATTTTGCTTTTTTCCAATATGACTCGTAATAAATGAATTCACAAAGTGGCCCAACCGAAAAATCTTCAAAATGAATTCAAATTTCAGACCGAATCTGTTTAAAAGTCCAGTGGAAAATTAGGACGTAGAACCTCCTTCAACCATCCCTAACCTTCTTCAGTCGTCCCTAATCTATTCCATATTTTCCCATATCCAACTAACCCAAAATGACTTGACTCAGTTACTCATTGTAAAACGAAAATCTTGAGGTGCTATAATTTCAGCCATCTGCCCCGGGAAGGCCGTCTCAAGACTCAAGTCGCTGTAATAATGATCAAATGTTATCCAATCGCACAGGAAAAACGCTGCGAGTTCTTTGAGGTGCATAATTTTTGTATTAGAATAACCGTTCGACTCAAATCAGTGATTTATGTAATACTACCTGTACCGGCAAACGTTGTTTTCTAGTTTGTAGATAAATTCTAGTACAGAACACTTCATAAAAAAGTTTACTTACAATACAAAAGGAGTTTTTGATTGGAGCCCGTGATCCGAGTTGAGTACTTTCAAGGTTATGTAAATCACTTGTTCAACTAAAACTTGATTAAGTGAACTAATCGTGCTAAATACACTTGAAATTAATAATTTTGTCATTATGAATTAATATGAGAGTTACACTGAGATAGCACTATGATAATTGTAAACGTTACTACTACACTCGATACATAAACAATAATGATGGCTGAAAACTGTGTAGGGAGAGAGAGAAGTCATTGTGTGAGTGAAACAGGAGACCGGCTTCAGTCTCATCTCTACCCCGTGCTGTTTACTTACGAATGACACCGGTGTAGTGTGGCTTTTCACTCACCAGTACTTTAATAATTCTTTAAAAAAAAAAAACTCCTACCTAATCTTTACTTGACCACGTTGATGTAACGCAAGTCTTGAAAAAGTCGACATCAAAAGGAACTTTAGAAAAAGAAGTTCCATTACAAATAATACAGCTTACACTCACATCTGTCCTACACGATATTTACACATTCAGTGTTGCGTTCCGTTTTTGCGACAAAGTTGGGTACGTAAACCATTGAACCGATCACTCATTCGATTCATTGAAAGGACGTCAATTAATAAAGAACACAAAAACATTGAGCGTCATTTCGAAAGTTTTCGATATTCAAACTTTTCAATATTAAATATTAAAATTTCAGCTCTTCCGTTTCACACTTAGGGATTAGGAAGAGCCATGCAGAAAATTCAGTCTCAACCAGAGCCCAGATGAGATTTGTGACCCAAGTTTCATTATCTTAATTCTGTTTCCGGATTCTACATTCCGAATCTTCTATTCTAACAATTTGGAGGGGGTTAAACATTGTTTGCTTCCGAGGCTGCGAAGCAGCGGAAGCCTTGTGTTCACTTTCGGGATCCAAAAAATGTTTGTTGTCCGAATTCAAAATTTCAGCGTTTCATGGCCTACTGAACAAATTTTTTTCCGTGTCTGCCGGTCTGTCTGTCCGCATTTCCTTGTTACAACCATTACTTCCACAGTTTTGAATGAATTTAGCTCATATTTCTAGGGACTATGCGGATAAGGCCTCTTGAGATCCCATACGAATTTCATCTCAATATCATTAGCGGTACGCTCATCGCACGTGCGCTAACGTGAAATTCTTGGAACAGGTATAACTTTTACAATTTTGATTCAATTTAGCTCATATAATGAAGGATATGATAAACGAGGAAGCTGCTGTGCCATCTCCTTGGCATTGTATTTCTTGTTCGGTTAGAAAGGTTCATTATTGAAAATGACGAACAAAAATCACTGCATGGATAAGAATAATATATCTGTAACCTAGCACTCACTGGCAGAAATATCCAACTGGGGGGGGTCACCACATTGTTGCTTGTTTATTGGTATCCCGTTTTTTTTAAATTCTAGGTGTTAAATTTTAGTGCATGAGCTACAGCTAAAATACATGGATGTAAATTCTGTTTAGATAAAAAGGGTCCCATCTGATTTGTGGAAGATATGGAAGTTCTGGAGCAATCATGAGTAAACTTTGGAACAAACAGAATGTCCCTCAAAAATCAAACTTTTCTTTACCGACAGAGCAGCCGTACCGAGAGAATTGGAAGGAGGCCAAGTGGAGCCGGTGATGTGGAGATGCCGTAATGGCCCTCGTTCGGTTTTTGATTCTTCGTTATTTAATAGCTAGTTACCTACAGTCCACCCAGTCCGGTACGTAAAAACTCGGGCTAATATTCACTTTCACTCCAACTGACGGCCTTCCGTAGGCAGGACAGCTGGGGAACGTGGTCGGAATGGAATACGTATTTGAATGGACGGATATTTCACGTGTGTGAAGACCCCGCTGCATGCTTACTAACATAGTATGATGTACGTATTTTGTACAGAGGGTTTGTCCTCTGATCTGTGGTACATATGACCTTCCTGAAGCAGAGGAGTACGGGAACGTGGTCGTAGAGGAGTTAGAAGCGATGGAATACGGTAATCGAATGAACGGCAATTTCTCGTTTATTGAGATCCCACTGCATACCTATAAACACACACTGTGGTATGTACTTTCTAAAGATGGTCATCTTGAAGTAAGGAATTTCGGGAACGTAACTCAAATGGAACATGTAAACGAGGGTATTGACGGTCGACAATCTCACGTGTGTGGAGGATAAAGCAGGAGAGATGGAACAGGAGGATGATATATTAGTCAGAACATGGTTCCATCAGGCAACATCTCTTATATGCTGAGAAAAATTATATCCTCGCTATCAATAGTATGAGAACGTGGGAAATTCACGTAAGTTGAATCTCACATTGGATTTGACACAATGAAACACCAAAAACACATCTTCAAAACCCTAAAACATGAACTGAACTTTTCAACACGACACATATGAATGCTCCTTTTCAAACCAAATTAATCCAGATGCTCCTGACGTCCTTCTGGAAGGACGCTGGTCTTGCTGCTCTCTGTGCTCTCTAGCGGGTTCCGGTGCCGGTTGTTGGTCCCTATTAAGTTATCATTGGGAACTTCACATCCCACTTATCACTTTAGAACCTCAAAAGCTACCGTTCCGAGTGTTATAAGGTCAGTTTTGACGTTTGAGACGTGTTTACGATGGCCGAGTTGACCGATGGTGTACCAGGTTTTGTACTACATCCCCCAATTATGGCTAGTTTCACTTCCTTACATGTTCAATTATGGATGTAGTTGGTTGTTGAATCTGATCTACATGTTGGGCGGGGACGATGGGAAAGTTGGAAATCCTTCCAGAATGACGTCAGTACAATATGTTTTGACTTCGGTTTTCAGGCGGAATCTGACACTCCGCCCAATGGCGGTGACACTGATAATGCAAATATTGACTGTTCTGAAGTAATAATATATCCTCCAGCCATTGCCATAGATGATGTCCCTGATTATGAATCCGTACCACAAGGCTGCCCCACTATAGATCATCTTCCAGGCTCTCAATTACGATCTGAAGCTACCGCTGACACCCGAAAAGTATAGCAAAAGTGATAGTTTCCACTAATTGCTCACATGTTGGACTTGTCAGAACAAAATACTTGGCAACTCTACAGAAATGATGGAGGCAAACATGACCATTTGGCTTTCAGAAGGTCCATCGCTTGTTCAGTTATCGCTTCTAACAACAGAGTGGTTACTTCCAAAGAAACATCAAGATGCTTGGTATAATGGATTTAAGCAATACGTTTCTGATCTGCCGTTAGACTCAGTTTCAAAGAATAAGAAACCACAGAAATGTGGATTTTGTTGTATGAAACGCTCTATATTGTGTGTGAAGTATGCCCGAGCCCTGTATGTTTCATATCGTATCATACAAAATTGCAAAAAGATGAGGCGTTTCGCTATGGTTCACGATTTGTACATGGATACATTTTCACGCAACGTACTGCTGTCAGTATTCAGCATTTTATTTTATTCATTGTACGTAATATAAGAAAAAATGTATTCATTGTAACGTTGTAATAAATTTATATTAGAAAAATAACGTGATAAGTACCTAATTTTTCTTCAAAAAATAATCCAATACTTTTTATTCAAAAACTTTTATTCATTGTAATATAGGAAAAAACAAATTTGATTGTACGCAATAAAAGGTTTTTCCGGCGTTCATAGAGTTTTCTCAATTTTTTCAAATGTCAAGTGTATTCTCCTGACGTCCTTCTAGAAGGATCTGCCGTTTCGATCATTTTTATTTTATTTTTTATTTTTTTTTTTTTGGCTAATTGCATCTCAAAAGTGGGATTTCAAAAGAAATTTCCATGAAAATCGAAAAAAAATATAGGAGTATCTGGGTTAATCAAAATCAATACTAATGGGTAGGAACATTACATCTCTCTTTCTTCAAACAGTTCATCACTGTTCCGGTTATTTTACTGGAGGTCGAACGTTCGAATCATCATTTTATTATTTATTTGCATTATTGCCTCTGGGCAAAGATGTCAAATGCCAGCGATTTCGAGGCAACTCACTTCCATTAGAACTTGATGAAATATGACCTTGGACACTCCAATTTCATTTCTACTTTTTATGTCATTCTCAAATCCTTCACCGATACATTCTCTTCCAACTGAGAGTTTTCGTAATTCTTTCGCTCTTTTTTTGTCAGGCTGTCATTACGTCTTGATCTACTATTAATCGTCCTTTATTCGCTTTTAAATTTCTGAGCATTCTGGTCACTGCCTTTTGGAGAACTATTCAATGGTGGAAGATTCGTCCCAAAAAATAGAAGTCGTGGAGCTGCGTCCCTGCGGAGAATCGACAAAGCTGTGGTTTTGCTATACCTGCTCTTTACATGCCTCTGGTTGTTCCAGTAATGGAAGCACATGCTACAAATGTCACATTGTCCGTTTCCTCCACTACATGGCATTTAAGCTTGGAATATCAGTGGACGCTACAAACTATGAAGCCATTTATGAGCACTGCGACACTTGAATCAAGTGACTTGATCCCCTCGAGTTAGAAGATTTTAATCCGGCGTCTCATTTTCACATAACATAATAAAGGGAGGCGTAGATTCTCCCAATCTCCTGTAAAAGGTGAACTTGGCGTCCGTTCCGCCTCACGATCTTGCAGCTTATTTTGGAAATCCATTACGACAAAGAGCATTTACCAACGTCCCCTGTTTTTGCTCCCACATGAAGTCAACTACATAATAAACGAATGCCCTGAAATCATCTCATTGGCCTCGCTCCGCCTCAAAGGGAAACTTGTGTGGAACTACCCCCAATTTCGGAGAGTAAACTTCATTTCTATCTTTTATTTCTACATGTTTCTCTTTTTCTCTAAATTTGTAACCAACATTAAGCAATTCTATTTTTCTCTCGTAATTACCGCATCTGTTCTTTCTATATCTATTGGGCTTGCTCATATTATTGTAATATAGGCATCAATAAAAAATACACTGCCAAGGAGACGGCACAGCAGCTTCCTAGTTACATCCTTTATCTTATGAGCTAAATTGAATCAAAATTGTAAAAATTATACCTGTTTCAAGAATTGCAAGTTAGCGCATGCGCAGAGCGTACCAATACTAGTATAATATAATTCTGATTATATTGAGATGAAATTCGTATGGGACCTCAAGAGTCCTTATCCGCATAATCCCTCTGAATTAGACCGAAATCCGTTGAAAATTGTGGAATTTAAGGCTGTAACAAGGAAATGCGGACTGACAGACCGACCGACAGACACGGAATCAAATTTGTTCATTAGGCAATGAAACGCAAAATGCGAGTGGAATTTTCGAATTCGGACAACAAAAATTTTATGGTTCCCAAAAGTGAACACAAGGCTTCTGCTGCTTCGCAGACTCGGAGGAAAAGGAACTGAAAGAGACGGCACGCTCAACACCCAAACAAATATTATAACAGATACAATATTGCCGATTGAAGGTACCATGGTTACATGGTAACATATTGTATTCTTTTTGGGTGAGTTAAAATTGCGTCATCGTCTAATTGTGTAGATTTCCGCAGGACGGCATATTGAACGTTTGTGCCGTAATTTGTAACGTTTACGATGGCATTTTAGTTGTCCTCATTAGCCTCCTCATTTTACTTAATTTTATAGGAGTATTTCGATATGTTCTCATTGTGTGGGTTATAATCGTGTCGTCGTCTAATTTTATAGAATTCTGAGACAATAAATGCGGTGTATCATGGCTTAATAAACTGTTGCGCCTTAATTTGCAACTTTTACCGTGCCTTTTTAGTGGGTATTATTACACGCATTCATTGTACATCTGTCCTTCATCCTAATCGCTCCCCGATTTGAGCGAATCGGAAATCACAGTGATTAGCTTTCCATGACGCTCAACTTTCAAAGTTCACTGAAGGTTCACCCCACGTCACAAGAGTTTTTATTTAGTTTTGCCATGATGTAAGTTTTGTCGCTGCCACTCTCTCGCTGTCTTAAATGAAATGACGAAAGAATATCTCATTAGTTTCCACACAATGTTAACTGTGACAGCTACATGGAAACATTCGTCAACACAGCTTCCCGACTTTGGAACCTCAATCTTCACCTCATTTAATCTTGAAATAATATGAAATTAAGTAATTAAACTTTTCAGCTTAACGAGCTTAACGATAGAGCTCTACAATCTAAAGTCTCGGGCTCCACCTCCCTCCTGAAATTTCACTAGACAATTTTCTCCTTCGGGCCACGAATAAAACTGTTTACTGCTTAAATGCTACTGTGTTCAAGTTTACGACCGTTCGTTTGGAATAACCTATGCCAATTCTAACACACGGGTTTATTATTTTCTTAATAGTCCGTAATAAGTGTTAGACATGTATTAATTGTCATTGAGACACTTTCCACTGTAAAAATGACTGTGTTTTGAGTTTCACATTGGAATTTGACTACAAATGAGCTCAAAGTGCATTGATACTGCCATTAGTGCTGCTTAATATTTACAGGGTGTTTGGGGTTGAAATATCATATTAGCTGTCTTACTCACGTACATTGGTTTCTTACAAGTTTAGCCTATTCTAATAAAGTATCACCAGATAACTGGGGTGTGAAGTATTCAAATTAAAATCTGACCTGACAATAAACAGTACAGAAGTTACTATTTCCACAAAGAGTCATGATGTACACCAAGACATTAGAGATATTTTAAATAAAGATGTTTGAGTATGGGTTGTTACTCTCTGATGAAACCTTATAAGAATAGGCGGAACATGTCGGAAAATTACGCAAAAAAATACGTGCAGAATACAGTCAATCTATTAATTAACCCTCTACCGTCCTATTCTAATATGGCTACAAGATAAGCAAAATTAAAGAACGTATAAACGCATTTTGAGGTAATTCGCACTCATGTTCCAACAGAAATATTTTTACAACGGAATATTAGGAGATCAGGCGAACATATGACTTATACATTAACATTCATAACAATATGAAAATTGCAGACCTTCAACCACTCTACGTTGCTTGCTTTCATTTTATGTGAGAAGGGGGTGGGGAGGGGGGAGGTTATTAGATCTATCTGTCCGATATCAGTTATCATTTGAAATTACAGATCAATCCATGAGCCTCTTTTCTTTAGATGCAGGTACTCGTCAGTTTCAAATTTTCTAAAGTAGATTTTGGTGATTCAATTTTCAGATAATATCTGCAATATAATTGCGTTTCATAAAATTTGTAAGTCAGTGCGTTAACATAAGTCTGACAAAAAATGCTGGAATGCTGCTACCAATGGTTTTTTGAGACGAGGTAACTTGAGATGGATCTCGGAACGTTGCGATGCCTAATTTACCGAACTATTGGGAGTTGGATGACAGGAATCAAGTTCAAGTTATTGGGACTCATACAGTTTTGGAGGCAGTATTTTATGAATAGGAGTTTTCTAGGATATTCTTAGTGTTGCTACGAATGTAAATGTAGACGCAATGGACTGTAAACATTTGTTGGGTCTACGAAATGTTTGCCCATTCTTCCAACATTCTTCTGTAGAAAAATCTATGTTTCAAATTTTGTTTTGATCATATAGAGCTCAAGATGAGTTGATACGTCCATTAATGTTGTTTATTTCAATTTGACGAGGGAAGGGGGTTGGAGAGGGGGATGTCATTAGACTTAGAGGTCCAAGATCAGAAATCTATTGATGAATAGATGTATATGCAGACGATACTGCTGTTCGTTAATTTTGAATATTCTAAAACGCATTTTGGTAATAAAATTTCTCAGATACTGCATTTCATAAAGTTTGTAAGTCTTTGCATTAGCATAAGTGTGACGAAAGTGCTGGAATGCTGCTACCAATGGTTTTTTGAGACGAGGCAACTTGAGATTGATCTCGGAACGTTGCGATGCCCAATTTACCAAACCATTGGGAGTTGGATGACAGGAATCAAGTTCATGTTTCTGGGACTTAGGTATACAGTTTTGGAGACAGTATGTTATGAATAGGAGTTGTCTAGGATATTCTTGTAAACATTTGTTGGGTCTACAAGATATGTTTGACATCTCTTCCATTATTCTTCTGTAAAAATATCGATGTTTTAAGTTTCGTTTTGATCACATAGAGCTCAAAATGATTTGATTCGAGCATTAATGTTATATCAATTTGATGAGGGAAGGGGGTTGGAGAGGGGGATATCATTAGACGTAGAGGTCCAAGATCAGAAATCTATTGATGAATAAATCCATGTATATGCAGATGATACTGCTGTTCGTTAATTTTTAATATTCTATTCCAAAATGCGTTTTGGTGGTATCATTTTTTAGATGTTGCATTTCATAGAGTATGGAAGTCATTGCATTGGCATAAGTGTGACAGAAATGCTGGAATGCTGCTACCAACGGTTTTTTTAAGACGAGGCAACAGGTTTTCTAAAAAAAGGTCGGGTGAAGGTAATAATTTGTCACGTAAAGAATCACGTAAGATAGATCTCAGAAGGTACTTACGTGATGTGGCAAAAACAGCTGTCGACGAGAAAGAAGGCGAAAGAGCTGCCGCGGGGCTTTACAAAGTGAGATGGAAATAGAGGTGGTGGGCAGGAGGGAGGGAGAGGAAACGAAAAAGGTTTTGTGGGTCGTGGGAGGAAGCGCACAACACACTCTCACTGTCGAGTGAGAACTGCGGGGAAGGCGACTGAGCGGAGACGGGAGGTCCGGAGCTCCGGGCGGCTGGTGAGGGCGTGCGACCGAGAAGGGGCAGGTCGGGCGGAAGGGAGGACGTAGCCCGGGGGTGAAAGCGATCGGCACCGACCGATGGCGAGATGTGACCTACCGCTTGCCACCTGCACACCAATGGGGGAATTCACATGAAATTCGGTTGGAGATGCTTCAGTTAGCTCAAATTTACAACCCACAGCTGCCATTCTCTTGTCGATAGTCGAAATCACGTGAAATTCGTACCAAAGAGTTTATTGGGATGGGTAGTTGCCTCTTCCATGGGCTGAGGCGGTTGTAGCTGCAACATCCAAAAGGGGCAGGTTGGACGCGAGGGAAGACGTTCCCCAGATGTGAAGGCTATCGGCCATACTAGTACTTGTTAAAAAGGTATCAAAATTTTGTATGGGGCGGTGAATACATTAAGCAAGGGGGTGCTTCAGTTCAGAACCATGACGTTGCCATCCTCCAAGCAGTAAGCAAAATCACGTGAAATTTATTGATGGTACAGGGTGAGGTACAATACCCCTTGTCCCTAGTGAATGGGTGAATATAAGTTACATTTATTGTTAATTGCGGAATGTATAAAGAATAAGATGACGAAGGAAAAAGCCCCGTCAAGTGCTCTGTAAGCTTTGCCGCGGGTTCAGATTGTACGGGCAGTCTTGAGTCGCCCCTTCTAAAGCGGCCTTTACACGATCAATCATAATGTCAATACCTTATCCGGATCCCAGTAATATTGATCGTCTAGGGTTGGTAATGATGGAATGACGGACTGGAATGATAGAGTTCCGGATTTTCTGATATTGAGGCGACATTACTTGGGTGGGAAGGGAGTACTGTCATTATTACTGATAGTGTAGGGTGGTTGACGTCAGTTCACCGTCATCACTCAGCTGAACAAGTTCTCCACAGCGATCATTTGCGAACGATGAAGGGCTATGATGTAATACAGGAGAGAACGAGGGAGTAACTGGTGAATATGAAGATCTCCAATGGTCTTTTATTGAAACCTACGAAGGGATTTCTCAGGACAACGATTACAACTCGTACCTGTTCACTCGGAAAATTGGCTCGGCTTATTTTCATGTAGTTCTGCAGCACGTGGATATGCGCTTCACATGTTTCTGTTACAGAGAAGCTAATTAACATAGTCGCTGAAAATTTTAAATCTTCGAAGTTCCTCCCAGTTGCCAGGTATCTTAACGTGACAGCTAAACTTTCCTTGACGATTACACACTGCCTCATGATAGTATTGTCCCGATAAGTAAGGAGTAACCAATTCTATTAGCGTGTCGAAAATAGTTGCAAAAATCTTCAGCCTCTTCTGACGCCCTAATTTCTATCTACAAGACAAGATAAGAAGCCTGCTCGGGTTTCCTTAGCAATTTCTTCTCCTACCGTTCAGGATTCACTCTTTTTTCTAGCAAGCAACGCGATAACGAACGCAGTACAAGCTACTATGCTGTTACTGAAGGGAATACTGACATTATTACTGAAGGTCTAGGGTTAGAGTGAAATGAAGAAATGGAATGAAGCAGCAATGTCATCAGGTATCTGTAATGACATCATTACTGAGCGTCTACGGGCCGCTTAGGAGTGTGCACGTATTCTCCCGTTCAATAAATTGAAGTTTTTTTTTTTTTTTTTTTTTATACTGGCTTTTGAATACACGAAACCTGATTTATATGTACTGGATTCATATAAATTTATATGCACGTACCTTGATTTCTAAAATATTTCTACTGTTAAATATTAATTTTAAGGGTTGACAGCCGACCGAAAACGGGCAAATTCCAAATCGTTGTAGTATTATTGAGTTAAAGTCGAAAAGTTTGGTCCAGTTGTTTCGAAGAAAAGTGTTTGCCCGCCGTTCATTTGTGTCGCAAAATGTCCCCACGGGATTCCTGCCCCGTATGTCGTTGTATCAAGATTTAAAAAAACAATTTTTTGTTTACTCCAATTTCGACGATTTTAGGAGGGCGGGGAACAACTCGTGGGATACCCCGTATTTACAGATAATTATGAACATCACAAATAAACTTGATTATAAGCATATGTACAACTGAACCACAATAAGAATAGCTAAAACCACTCATCTGTATGAACCGCTAATTAATATTTCACATTATTTAATTATAACAATGCATTTAGCATCCCTGAATCAACCGCAACACTCGTAAAAATGAGCTATAACTAGGTGATTTTACATCGTGCCTGCAACTGGGAAAATTATTACTTTAATAACCTGACAAGTGAAAACCATGTGAGTGACGGGGTCTCCGTGAAAACGAATTCCCATGTACGAATCTTATTTAAAAAACGCTGAAAATTCTTCCACTGGGGTTTATTATTCAATTGGCTTGCGTTCATGATTTGAATTTCTACTAAGCTTTGGAGTGTGCGTGTTTCACAGGTGATAGAGTGATTATTGAATTTCAGGAGGCACACGAACTCAACTGTCAATCAACTGATCAATCCAAATAGGTATTTTGGTTGAGAACAGATTTACGTGCTCCATGCATATCTCCTGAAATTCAATAATCGCTCTATCACCTGTGAAACACGCACAATACAAAGCCTAGTAGAAGTTCAAACCATGAACGCAAGCCAACTGAATAATAAACCCCAGTGGAAGAATTTTCAGCGTTTTTTGTGGTTATCAGAATGCTTCAACCCGTGTATCGGCTACAAACCCTTTTAGGAGTTCACTCCAGTATCCACATTACTACATCACTACGTCACTAGGTTACTGATAGCAACACGAAAACAATAATAAACCAAAATAACGCGAATGTTGCCACCATAAATCGGGCCATACATCGGGAATGGTTTGACCTACGAACGTGGGGAGGGTCTCATTCGATTCCTCATGGTATGTTCTTCACAAAGAGTACAAACTTAGGCCGCTTCGACTTCTTTTGAGGTTTTTAGGGATTTTACAAAACTTTGACAGCCCTTAAAGGGCACTTTAAATTGAGTGAGAGAGCTGGCTCATGAACTGGGGCGTCGTCGGACCAAGATGGATTTTTCCTGAAAATTTCAGATCTTTTGCTCCAGCCGTTTGGGAGAAATCGTGCGTACGGCGGACGGACGGAAAATTTTTTATTGCAGATTCGGATTCTACACCCTTTGAAACGTAAACCATAAAATTTTCAGGGGGGGGGGGGGGGGTTAGACATTTTTTTTCCAGAGCGATTACAATGGTTTATTATTGAATAGTAAACCAAAAGAGTTGAGTAATCACTTGTGTAGTAGTCATGACCCTCATCCATCAACAATCACTATGACCCTCCCCAATCTTCACTCTAAGGTAAGCAAGCCCACCTTACCTCACCATTGAACTGCCATTACGGTAATTGAGTCAGTGCCCTGGTACCTACCAACTGTTCCCTGATGTTCCTTCAATTTCTACAGTATTCCCTGATGATGTCTTCTACTTTCAAGAGAAACCAGTTAAATATAATGACCGAGAAATAAACGAAGTGAACAAGCCCATACCTAATACATATATTCTCCATCCTCAACAGCACAAAACCAAATGGCAAATCACAAGAAAACTTCTCAACGCTCTTTCACATTTACGTTACGGATACTATCCGGCGGTGTGCCACATCCAACTTGGTAGGCGTTTCCGAAATTTTGCTAAAAAGCGAAGACTTCAAAAGACCTGGTCAGGCGTCGCAGATCTGCACCATTTCAACCTTGAATACGACACCGAGCATTTTATATTTCCAAGAAACACTTTGACTACTTCACATCCCTTCCACCTTTCCTAGAACGTTTTCTCGCGATATCTGTAACTCGAGTATTATGGAAGCCAAGTTGAGTATCCCGCTCCTGACCTTTTTCAACACGCCAATCAATAAATTATCACCACATATCACCCAGAGGGATGTGATCGAATTAAGCTCAAGTTCGTACGAAGACCCTGAACTGGATCCCCGTTTGAAGAACTGCCGAATCATGTACAGACTCTCGTGTTATATTTAATGACGAAGTTGAAACGTAGAACATCAGTTAGTTATGAGTCGAGTTCATGTAAGCTAAGAAGAGAACTCGGATCTACCCCCTGATGAGGTCACCTCATCAGGATTTGGGTCACGGTGATTAATGTAGTGTTTTCGAATAGATCACTCCTTAAGCGCAGGAAGGTTAATTTAAATAAACGGTCTCGACAGGTGGGTTACCGACTTTCATGTATCTAAGAGTAGGATAACTTGGTTAATAGAAACCTCTGAAGATTGGGGTTATCTAAGCGATTGTCGTGATTTTATTTTCTAGTTTCGCTATGATGAATATTGTCATTGGTTGTGACAATTAAGCAGTAACAAAAAATTGCAAATAAACATTGCGATTATTTGCTGGGGTAATTTCAACGGATTTGAAACCTATCCCAGTCGAGCTACCATCAAAATGACGAGAAATGACACCCCTCTGCCAACTGTACAGGAGCTGAAGAACGAACTTTATATGACTAAGCGCTGGTTTTTAACGCTGAATCGCGTGTTGATATCCTTTTGTTGATTTGATTTCATTTGACTGCATTTGCAGCCGAAAAAGTCACTTTATTAGGAGGAAATCATTGATTTTCCGTGGAATCTTTTCCGAGTATTGTTTCCTTCACGAATTATTTCTCCTTTGTGCAGCTAGACGTTGCTGTTTACTTAATTTTGTGGAGTGTAAAATTACCTGTTATTTTACAATTTTTTCAACACTTTATCGGGATTGATTCATTACCCTTCATAAGAAAATCGAAGATTTCCTATTCAAGAAGACGGATAGCACAAAATGGATAGCACCACTTGAATCAGCGTTGGTAAACAAATAAAATTCGTGTGCCACACTTGAAGACTACCTTCATCTCAATTTTGGCGCAATCCCTGGGTTCTGCATCTTTGAGCGCTCGCTGAGCGGGTTGCACGCGGTCAAAAAATCGATTGAGGAGCCAAATGTTCATGAAATTTTCCGTGGAATCCGAATTTGCAATAAAAAGTGGGGGTTTCTATCCGAAAAAACAAAGCTGATCTTGGCTGCGCATGATTGCGCGGTTGCGCACTGCGCAATTTTGTCATTTTTGAACTCTACTCAAAAAATTATGAAGAATAGCGTTGGTCCGATTTTTTTTCGTCCACAATTAGAGAAAATGAGGGGTGGGAGCGTAGTTGGTGGGACACCCTGTATACATACATTTGTGCACAGGAGTACTTAGTCTCAATAAACATAAGTCAATATTTATTGAGACCAGAAAAGTCAATTGACCAGGAAAGACCAGATCTAGATAGATATGCTCTGAAATAGAGGAATAATAAACTTGTACCCAGCAGGAAGCGAACAAACTTAATGAGCTGTCGTAGAAGGAAATCTGAAGGTCATCTCATTTTTCGTCCAACTTTATTCACCAAATGGGTATTTATAAAACGTATTTCCCTTTTATGAGTGAACGTGTTTGTCAACACCGTAATCTATTTCTCACGCTTTCTGATTCATTCACGGAAGATGACACTGTTAAAGTGGTTCGTCGGGAAATCCATTGGGAAATCTGTGTCTTGAGGGCGGAAGTGATGATTCCATCAATCGGTGCGGGTAATGCGGCATTTTCCTGGTGAGCTTGCAAACGATGAAATCTGAACCACATCATCGTTTGACAGCTATTTTGGTCGAATTCAACTTGGCACGGTCACGAACTAAATCACTCGCGATGAAGTTGTGGAAACCCATTTCAAAAAATAAAAACAGAATTTAAAGAAAAAATTGTCTATTTCCACCAAATACTGAGTTACAAAGTTAAATCGATTTCGACTGTTAGGTCATCATCTGTAACAAAATATAACAGTTATATTTATAAATAAATCCCAAATTAAGACCAGATTAAGACGATTTTTTACTTGATCACTGAACTGCTTGAGCACTGGCGGTTTCATCTCCTATTTGTACATTTTTCAACCAGACTTCGAAAATTGATCTCCGTAACAATCTGAAAACTGGCTGCGTCTTGTGAACGGTTCATGATATAAATATTTGAAAATCCCCAGTTGGATAGTAAAACCATGTTAAAAATTTAACCAATTTAAAAATCACTTCATATGGATTGAAGCTGAATTCGCATTTCTCTCAAAACTGGGGGTCGACAATTTAGGAATTCCATTTAAAAAAATGAAAAACATGAAAGGGAAATTTGCCAGAGTTCATGTTTTTATTCTAATAAGATATCAATACTTATTCACATTCTATTTAGAGAGGATCAGCATTGAAAACTGTATTCTCCAACTTTCCAGGGTTCTTGAAATTTTTGTAGTTTCAGGCTGTAACCATGTATCAGATAGGGAAAGATAAAAATTCAGGATTTTTTTCATAATATGTATTTCAACTTTAATAGATCACTTTGAACTGATGAATTTTGAAAATTCGGGAGGAATGTAAATTCTAGGTGTATACAGTGATTTAAAAAAAGGAAAAAGGAATGGAAAAAAGAAGGAATGGAAGGGAAAAGGAAGGAAGGAAGGAGGAAGGGATTTTTTGAATTGATTCAATTTTTTCAATATGTTTTCACTATACGAATGGGGTTTTTCATATATTTATATCGTGCGCCGTTCACGAGTGGAACCCATTTTTGTTTTGAATAGCTCAGTGATTTCTCGCCTCACAGATTTGGTTTAGATTGATTATTTCTGGACTGCGTTGTTAACATTGGAACTGGAATATACCTTTAGTATTTTCTCCTCAACTATTTTATTTTATAGCCACAATTCCCTAAGCAAATCGCACCACTCGAAATATGGTTTCCAAATTTGAGGGTCAAAAATTGAAAAATTCTGGCTTTTAAAAATATTGAAAACCATGTAGGAGAAATTTAAATGAGTTAATATTTCTATTGCAATAAGAAGTCCTTAGGTTATTTACGTTTTATAGAGTTCTTATCATCATTGATAACTCATTCTTTAATTTTCGGTGAATGTTCAAAATACGGATATTCGCGAAGATTATGGTGATTTTCCGCCGTTTTCAAAAATTCATGGGTTTGTTCAGAATCAAATTTCAATGTTGAAATTTTCACTCCACTTTCCCACCATGTAGGACTACCGAATGTGTAACAATCGTAGATTTTTATTCAGTTAAATTAGAAAAATGCAGCCTCAAACTTTGACAAAATTAGAAAAATCCAATGTTTAAAAATGCATAACACATTATGGAGTGCGTTGACGATGGAGTGTAAACACCCCGTAAAATTTGAGCACCTAATGATATCTTGTCGCCGTAAAAATA
Source organism: Creontiades dilutus (assembly GCA_031894815.1). NCBI lineage: Eukaryota > Metazoa > Arthropoda > Insecta > Hemiptera > Miridae > Creontiades > Creontiades dilutus. Next base: position 1,656,347 of record JAVIWC010001773.1, on the reverse strand, counting down.
TAAATTCGTATAAATCTCTGCTTCATGATTTTTTCATTCCTATACAGGGTGGTTCCCTCGTAGTGGACGAAATTTTTTTGGGTAAAACTAGACCGAAAATGGAGAAAAACGCCGCCAACCGCACTGTCCTATCTCATCCCTTTCCGGAGATATGATTTTTCAAAGATTTTTTCGAGGAAACCACGTTTTTTTCCATAAAAGCTGTCTTATGTGCACTTTGCTCCAATGTTTTTAAATTTTTTAGTACATTTTCGGATTCAGCATTAAATTTTCAATAAGATGGTAGCACAGGTTACCATAAAAGTCACTAACTTTGCATCGAATGGACAGCTCAAACTTTAACTTTTGTAGGAAAGTTACATTTTCTTATTTTTCATTATCGCTCATCAATTTGCTGAAAAACCACCCACAAAAATGCAAATTCCATAAAAAGTAGCGCATTTAACCAGCTTTCGAATGATATAGTCACATTTAGGGAGAGAGAAAAGACATTTATTGATCATTATGTGGAATGGAATGTTGGATTAGTTGGGTTTGTGAAAAGTATAAATTGATATACCAAAAGCTCAAATTGGTATGCCAAAAGTAAATGATAAATTGAGTCGCCACAAGTTTAAATTGAGAGGAAAAAAATATTAAAATTGATTTGTGCCAAAGGTTCAAATTAATTTATCAAAATTTTCAATTTGATAATATGCCAAAAATTCAATCAGTTGACAGTTAATGCTATAGATAGAATTTGTTACCACTCCAATTCCTCGATTTCGTCGTGAAATTCGAAATTTCTGGAGGTTGTTGCACAGGCGCAGTAAAATTTGGATCTAACAAACAAACTATCATGCTAATTGGTTGAGAGTTGCAAGCTGGGCAGCATCGACAAAATTATTCATTCATGTCTATAGTTTTTCCACGGATTTGTATGCGAATTTTTCTCTCAAGTTTGGGTTGTCCCACACGTCTTTTCTGTCAACTCGAATAGCTATCCCTCTACCAACAAAGCGTTGCCAGAACGAATACCAATAAAGGTCATATTATTTTCCCAAGTGAACGTTGTATTTGTTCGCTTAACCCAGCGGCGGCGGTGCTACACGCACTGAAGAAGACGCCTCGAATCGCGGCAATTATGCAACCCGCAAAACGTGGGCAGCTTGAGGTCGGACCTCACAGTGCGACAGCCTGAAAAGGTAATGTGGTATAAGAAAACATAGATTCGCGAAGAATCGGCGATTTTTTTTATTTCGTTCTATTGAATCTGTGTACAAACAGCTTTTTTGTTGGTCGCTGAGGGTTTTACAGTTAAAGTCCGTTCTTTACATTAGGAGAGGAGCTTCTGCAGGCCACACCATAGCACGTGGGCGGTTGAGGGGCTATTGGTCAAGATCCACCGATGCGGTGACGTGATGCACATTCAGGCGGTTTCCGAGGTGTTTTTCACTTCTTCGGACGCTCCGACGGAGGAGGCCAAGGGAGTCTGCGAGGGAAAGGGGTCGGTTGATTGCGCGTTCTCCGCGGGCTATTAAACTGGAAGAGACGCTCGTCTTCGAACAGGAACAAGTAGGTGCACCACAGATCGGGAACATAAGTGGATAGAGTCGATTTACATTTCGCTTCCGAGTCTACCTACTGCACAAGATTCGTTTTCACTTTCGGGAGGCGAAAAACCCTCCCATTCGAATTTCATCTCAATAAATTCAGCGGTACGCTTTGAGCATGCGCTAACGTGAAATTCTTGAAACAGGTATAACTTACACAATTTTGATTCAATTTAGCTCATATGATAAAGGAAATGACAAACGAGGAAGCTGCTGTGCCATCTCCTTGGTAGTGTATTTCTGTTCGGTTACAGAGGTTCATTATTGAAGATAATAACCGAAAATCACTTCAAGGATAACAATGATATATCTGTAACCTAGCACTCATTGGCAGACAATTCCAACTCTGAGGGGGGAGGGGGTAGGTCACCATATTGTTGCTTGTTTATTGGTATCCCGTTTTTTTAAATGTTAGTTGTCAAATTTTGCTCGCATTTCGCGTTTCATAGTCTACTGAAAAGTTACTCGCTAAGGAGAGTGAACCGATGAACGTGAAGCGGTCAAAGTGTCCATGATCCATCCGTCGTTGGAACAATTGGAACATAAATGGGGGATCAGATTTAAATTTTGTGTGTTAGGTTATTGTTAATCGTTTACACTTTAATGGACAAGCGCCCATAACAGAAATTTAAGAAGAACGTTGCTAAATATCACACTACCGTTTATTACTAACGTATTCCCTTGTATGTAAATCAGTGATTTTTTTAGAAGTGGCCTGCAGGATTATCTAAACCGACGCTTACCAACCTTGTAATTTTATTCTAGATGGCTTGAACAGAGCTCCATTTACACTTCCATATATAAATTGGAAAACAAATTACCCACAAGGGTATCTACTTCAGAAAATCATTGGGTCACCGTAACTTGTAATGGACTTCTACACGTGTCAAAGATGATGGGATAATATACTTCGTCATAAGTATATTAAAAATACATAGTTCAATCTGAAATATTATATCATAGGGTTGATTGATCAAGGAGCCGTGACCATGGGCACATATCGGATGAATGTAGAATTCTTGAGCCAAATTTTTTAAGCTTCGGAACGGAAAAGCTACGGATGGTGAGCGGACGGGTTTTCCTATGAGATTTAGAAAATCTAGGCATCATAAAACGTCAACCAACCGTTTTCGAGCGGGTAATGATTTGTTTTTTCTTGGTCGATTACAAAGACTATTGATTTTAAGGTAAACCCAAAAAAGATAGAAACGGTTTTGCGGTTAACTGATGGAGGCTAAATTTCAAATCAATGCGTACATGCTCAATGAACGAGTATGGAAATATATCATTCAATTCGTATTCGTCAATATAGTGAATCAATAAAATAAATAAAGGAGCTGTTGAATGAAAATCTTGGGCGCTTCTGCCGAAGTCGAGGTTTCGCGGGTAGTCAATAATATCACAAACTATGCAAAATGAAGTCACTTTGATAACTATGATATGAAGTCAGTCGAGTTAACAAGGGTGTAAGAGCAAGCTAAAAACGAAGGAGAGAATTGAGTCCGGATTCTGTTTACCAAAAAACGGGAAAATTTTGTTTGGAGGGAAGTGAAGAAAATTTAGAGTGGGCAATCGTGGGGAGCAGAGGGAGGGGAATAGTAGAAACCAATCAGTTACGGGGTTATAACCACCCCGGGAAACCCCAGGGTGCTAGGGGGGAGACTACAGGTGGCTGATCATTTGCCAGAAAAAAGGGCTTGGGAAAAACCTACGGCACAAAGGAGCTTGGGGAATTTGGAGTCCATTACTACTACTACTACTTTTTGGCGCTACAACCCGGCGTGGGGTTACGGCCTCCTGTAGTGATGTCCGCCAGTCCTCTCTATTTTGTGCTGCTGCTATCCAAATTCTTGTCCCGAGGATGGAGCGGGAATCTGAGTTGACGCACTCCAACCAGCGAAGTCCAACCACAATAGGTCCACCAGGGCCTCAGTGGTTTGAAAAAAAAAAAAAAAACCCAGCGAAGTTCAGGGCGCTGGCGTAAATTTTCTCGTCGAATCTTTAAGGGTGGTTCCTCTGGGCTCATCCTGGCAACATGCCCGGCCCACCGAAGCCGACGTACCTTTATACATTGGATGACGTCTTTCTCTTTATATAGTTCCATGACTTCCTGGTTAGTTCGACGTCTCCAGACGAGTTCTTCAACATCGTAGGTCCCACCGAAGATACTCCTTAGCACTTTTCTTTCAAAACGGCGTAAGTCCTCTTCCAGTGCATTGGTAAGGGTCCATGTCTTTTAACCATAGGTAAGGACTGGTCTGATCAAGGTTTTGTACAGGCGCAGCTTGGTTGTTCTGGAGATCACCATGCTTCGGGAGATATGGAGTCCATTAAAGGCTTTAAATATGTTCACAGACAAACGGGATTATCAAACAATGAGGTACCAAAAGCGGCAAGTATGGTCACCGTTACCTGCGGGCCTTGAATAGGAGTCAAGTGTGGTTTTCAAGAGGTAATGACTCTAACACCTTAAAACTCTTCATGATACGAAACTATTTCAGATACATCTGAACAATTGAATATTGAAAATAATGAACCAAAAAATCTTCAAAATCCAGAAATGATTTCTAAACGCCTCTAAACAGATTTCGATATAGAAAATTTAACGAAATTAACAATTTTGGAGCCATTGGAGCTTCATTTTCCAAGAGAATCCGCGGAAACCAGTTTTCTTCAAAAATTGACCGATTAGTTTCAGTTTTAACAGATTAATCCTCCTTCGTGTCATTATGTCTTGAACTTTCCCGTGATTGGTCAATCAGAGCTTTCCTAACGGTGATCATATAATTCTACCAGCATCGTAAAAAAAAAAAGTCAGCGCTATTGTTGGGTGAGACAACTTTCTTTTCTTTTTCCATCCATAAGGTGTGAATCATTGTACGTGATATGTAAATTGTACTGAGTTTGGTGGCAGTTGTCGGATGAAATTTCATTGCAATACCACTTTCCCTCTCCAGAAATAGAAACCTTAGCGTGAAACTGCCCATGAGATCCAAGATGGGCATTCAAAACTCGTTGACACTGAGGGACGCTCGTTGAACCCCAGTTTTTATTTCAAACTTCCATTGTTTCGTGCAGGGGTAAATTAGGGGGTTAAGGCGTCAAAGAGGTCGAGCTCCTCGCGTCAGAGGGCGGAGGCACGATTTGCGGCTAATAGCCGACATGACGGCCTAAGTCAGGGACCCAATCCTGATTGAGGTTGAATGTCGAAACAGTCTGTACCATGAAAGCTCGAGAGCGATCGCATCGAATGAAGTCGATCAGGAGTAAAATGCAGAAATTAACATATCGGTAATTAAAGTAAGCTTGGAAAGGAAAACTCCGTGTCTGGTTTTTATAAATGAATAATTTTGATAAATTCCAATTTATTACCTATAAATACTTACAAATATTATTAAAAACGATCAAATTGTTGATGGAACAAGAAGGTAAAAAAATTGGATGGAAATTCTAGTATTTATCGGCAGGGTCTGACGAGACATTCTATTAGGTATGGACAGCGTCTAAATTTATCGGCCACAATCTCTCCGTCCTTTTCCCCGATATCAAACTCAAAAGTTCTGCATTAGGAATCGCATAAAAAATATACATATACAGGTGTTAATAATAAAATACCAAGCAAATAAAAATAGTAAAGATGAAACGAATTACCACTCCTACGCCCACCATTCGTCCCTTCCATGATAAGGTTTGAAGGATCTGAAATATGTTCCAGAACTAGACCAGTATTTTTGATTTAACCCGGAGAGATCAGTAACCCATTCATTTCACTGCATTTTCCAAACAACCCTAGCTGGGGAGCGCCAGAACCCCACCTTGTTAGTAACCAAACATTTTTATATGAACACAATATACTTTTTTGTTGGATTTCTGATGTAATTTCTGTTAATTTGGTATAAAAATCAATATTTTTTGTAGATTTCATTCATTCCTAAATTCCTACTTAAAGCCGAAAACTACAAGCGGTTACCGAAAGAAGGATAAGAATACGACCAGGCGTTGTTCTGAGTGCAATGAACCAATTTTCCGAGTGTAGGAGAAGGTTTTGAAGTTTTGCAAAAATCGTTTTGAAGGCCAGTTTGCCATAGTTTTCTTTTGTCAAATTTGAATTTGGTCTCTTATGACAAAGTTCGGAGTTAGCTTTAACACCGTTGAAATTCGTGATTTTTTCTATTCAGTCCACAATGTTTCATTTTTGTGATATTTAGCGAAGTATAAAGCATAAAGATAAAGGGTATACCCAAATAATAAACCTATTTTAAAAGGTACTTTTTTCGTTAAAAGTTTCGTTTACTAATTCAGAGAAATGTTGAAATTTATTGACATATTGGTGCGAAAACCACATACTAGCATTGACCGAGTGTCACCAAATGAAGAACGCTGCAAATTCTTTCACTGGAGTTTATTATTCAATTGGCTTGCGTTCATGATTTGAATTTTTACTAAGCTTTGGAGTGTGCGTGTTTCACAGGTGATAGAGCGATTATTGAATTTCAGGAGGCACACAAATATGATCAACTGATCAATCCAAATAGGTATTTTGGTCGAGAACAGATTTACGTGCTCCATGCATATCTCCTAAAATTCAATAATCGCCCTATCCTGTGAAACACGCACACTCCAAAGCTTAGTAGAAATTCAAATCATGAACGCAAGCCAATTGAATAATAAACCCCAGTGAAAGAATTTGCAGAGTTTTTTTATTGAACCTCAATACCCCCCCACAATAAAAACATCTATAATTTATCAAGTCCTTTGGCACTCGTATTGCGTTGAAACTTCCCCAAATCCAAATTTAAACGATGTAGCCAAAGCTTGACAGATGTAGAGGGGGCACACAAATATCATCAACTGATCATATCAAACAAATAGGTGTTTTGGATGAGAACCGATTTACGTGGTCTATGCATAGCTCCTGAAATTCAATAATCGCTCTATCACCTGTAAAACACGCACACTCCGAAGCTTAGTAAGATTCAAATCATGAACGCAAGCCAATTGAATAATAAACCCCAGTGAAAGAATACTTATTTACCCCAGTAATAATATTGAATAATAAACCCCAGTAATAATATTGAATAATATTTACCTATATATTATCAGAATGCTTCAACCCGTGTATCGGCTACTAACTACACTACAAGTATTCACATCGGCTATCACTCCAGTATCGACATTCACTACAACTCGACGCTATCGGCCGGACATCACTGGGTTACAAACAAACAATAATAAACGAAAAAACGCAAATGTTGGCACCATAAATTGGGCCATACATCGGGAATGGTTTGACCTACGGACGTGGGGAAGGGCTCATTCGATTCCTCATGGTATATTCTTCAAATAGGAAAATATTTAGGCCGATTCGAATAGTTTTGAGGTTTTCAGGGATTTTACAAAACTTTTACAGCCCTTAAAGGGCACTTTAAATTGAGTGAGGGAGCTGGCTCAAGAATTGGGGCGTCGTCGGACCAAGATGGATTTTTCCAGAAAATTTCAGATTTTTTGCTCCAGCCGTTTCGGAGATATCGTGCGTACGGCGTACGCACATTTTTATTGCAGATTTGGATTCTACACCCTCTGAAACGTAAACCGCGAAATTTTCAGGGGGGGGGGGGGGGGGGGGTTCGAATTTTCTCCAAAGAGCGATTACAATGGTTTTATATTGAATTATAAACCAAAATCACGCAAAAAGAATGTGATCCGCTTGTTCACCTTTGCCGGTTACCCAACTGAATTGAAGATAGGGAGACAGCGTTATGGCTCGTACATTCGTTGACTGTAAGAACAGACTACGGAAACTATTATCATCAAAACAGCTGATAAATCCTATCATCAGTAGTATTAGCACGATAGTTACTAATAATTGATTCTACTGACAAGGTGCCGAAACTTGAATCTGAGAGGAAACAGAAGAAATCTCTATAGTCTCCAGAGGGCTCGCCAGAAAATATGAACCTGAAGTAAGCTTTAAAAATTACACAGATACAAATGTCAAGCCCACAATGGCTATAGTCGTTACTCCGGAATGGAAGCAAATTAGAAAAAATGGGGGCAGCAGTGGAGTTGGTATTACGTGGCATTATGCCTTCACCTGAAATCGGACATGGTACAAATCGTTTCCTTTATGACTGCTTTAGGTTCTGATGCGATTGATGTTTACAATAGTTTTGGATTGGACGGTGAAGGCTTACGAATTGACACGGTCATAAAACAATTTGAGGAATTTTCGTGGGCAAAACTAACGAAAGATATGTTTTTAATTAGATTTCACAAGAAGATGGTCAAACGTTTGACGATTTCCAGACTGAATTAAAAAATAGAGCCGCTATCTGAAAATTTGGAAACTTGAAAGACAGCCTGATTAGAAATCGAATGGTTGTTGGAGTGCAAGAAAACGCACTCCGGGAAAAGCTGCTTTCTGAGGATAAATAAGACTTGAATGAGGCTGTGAAAACACAGGGCGTTCGAGCGAAGTAGAAAACAAGTAGCAGAAATGTCAACGGTAAAATCTCCTTCCGCCAAGGGGAATGAACCACAAAGAGACAGCTCTTGGTTGTGACAGCAGGTCATCAGTCAATTCTTGTAAGAGTTTCGTGCCAAGCCTTAGGATTCGTCAAAAGAATTTCGGAAATACAAACGCTGGTCAATATTTACGATTGGGTGTCTGAAGAATTTTGAGTACGAGATAGACCTCATTAAAACCCCACTTTAAAAATGTATCCTCCACGAAGGATAGCCCATAAAATTTGTGACGCAGTAAAATCAGAGCTTCACAAAATGGTCAAAAACAGTATCATAAAACCTATCAGCGAACCAACCCCTTGTGTACCACGTATGGTCGTTGTAAATCATAAAGACAAATTCAGAATTTAAATGTGTCCTTTGTTCTGAATAAAAATGTTGAAAGAGGGCATTTCCCCATGACAAATGTCGAAGACATCGCTGCCAGGTTGAAGGGTTCAACCTCAAGGGCTACAAAAGGATTCAGACAACTCGAAGTGACCGAAAGATCCTCCAAATCTCTCACTTTTGCGACCTTTGTGACTTGAGGAAGATATTCTTGATTTGTCATTTTCTATGATAAGCCTTTGTGGTCATACAGCAAACTAATTATGTAACCCCCCTTAAGTGTTACTTTATGCTATAAGGTATATTCAAAATCAATGTTCGTCCGCCGTAAGGGACACAAAAGGCGTTAGAATCCCAACTTCTAACTCGCCTCATCGCCTTATATGCATAGAGGCTACGGGTAAAAAGCTAAAAACGTGGGTTTTCCAGGTTTTTATTTACCAAGGCAGGTGAGGTGTTATTTCCTAGTGATTTTGGATGCCGAATCGATTGAGATGAGACCCAAACCAGCCCGAGCTCATTTGACTTATAAAATCTCAATTTTAAGGTTGAAAATGTTAAAACCAGGAGTGAATTTCAATTTTGACGACTTGGCAGTCAAGAAAGTTGTGGCGGGAGGTCATGAGAGGAGAGAGGTTGAAAAGTAATATGTATTACAGCGTCTTGATTTTGGTCCCAGCCATTCGTCGAAAAATGTATCGATATAACAGAAATGTGCGTTGGTAGCGCCCCAGATAGCGGGCAGCGACTCGGTTCGCCGCGCCCTTGGCATTTCTTGGGCGCATCGAACGGCTCATTACTCAGAAAAGGCGAAGTTCAAATTGGTACGAGATCAGAAAACATTTGAGGGGTTTCGGAATATACCTAATAATACGGTCCCGCGGTAGAATCCAACAGTTTTAGGAGGATGAAGACTGAGGACTCATGTCTGCGAGGCAGACGATGAAAAAGCGGATAGGCTCGCCAAGAGGGCGTCATTTGAAATGGTTGGAACAATCTCGATTGAGCTATTAATGTAGACGATGATAAAATACAATTTGGATGGAGATGTGCAGAAAAAATGGTAAAAACTCAGGAATTTGATGACTGAGTTTTGTTCAATTGTGATCAATTGTTAATGATCGACCAAGAAAAAGAATTAAACCCTCTACAAAATGTGTTATTTTAGGTATCTAGATCCAAAAATCGGAGTGATACGTCCCCCGTAAAATAGGACGAAACCTCGCTCAAAACCTATTTCTCTAAATATTTTTTCTGATCAATCAGCTAATCATTTCCAAGGTCTTTTATACGAAGAGCATCAAAATCCAACCTTCTCAGCCACATAAATGCTTTTGAAGGCTCATAACATACAACATCATTATTCAATACAACCCTTACCTTATTCGACTTGGCGCGAAAAATCAAATTTCAACCCCTGCGATGGGGTAAATTGGGTTAAGGGGTGCATACAGGCTCAAGGAAGTTCAAATTCAATCTCAGGGACCCCAAAAACATAGAATTCCGTACCCCATTCGACTTGGCGTGAGAACTCAAATTTCAACCCCTAGGAGGGGGTGGCTGGGGGTGATTGAGGGGGAGCTAGTTTCCCCAAGTACTCTCCTTGTCTGAAGTTTCTCACGCCAAGTCGTTTTTGCATTCAAAAATATTTCAGACCTTTCAGTTTTCTTTATCGAAAGAGGCGTATGGATGTGACAATAGCAATAAATCATTTTTTATCTATTTTCATATTATTTCAAAGATTTATCTTTTGTTCAACGCTAACTTTAGTCTAGTTGTGCAACGAACGTCTAGAAACATTAATTTCTCGTCGGTAACATCAATCCATTCAAGCGCATCCAATACAATTTACAGTGCGGATTTTCTTCGTTTATTAACAACTCTTTTCTAGTTTTGAAGTATATTCCAGTTCTTTCCAATTTAATTTTGGAATGTGAGAATGAAGGTGCAATATGCATAAATCATTATACCTGTCTCCATTACCTTCAATGTTTTTTTTTCAAGAATTAGGTAACATTTGTAAACGCGTTCATGAGTTTTTGTAGAAAAAAGTTAATGATTGCGATCATATAAAAACATGGTATACAGGGTGTCCCACGAGTTATGCACAACCCGACTCCTACGTGTTCTACAACTCTTTTCCGACCAAAAGTGCCTCCTAGCAATTTTTTAGGAGGCCTCGTTTCCGAGTTATTCACGATTTATGGTTTTTTGTTTTCGATCTTATATAATTAAAACTGTCATAACTCCCTCAATTTTGGAGATAGCTCAAATTTGATTACTCCATTAGAAAAAATTTTTATGTATTTGATGTCAGAAAACATTTTTTTAATCGCATTGAAGATGAGCGATTGCCGTGCGAAATGGCAGTTTTGTCAAAATGTTGATATCGCCTGTTTTTCTTCTCGCCTAGCAACCCCATTGATGCTTGACGCTGAACTGTGCAGGCCTGGTAAAACGTGAGCCAAAATGTCAGCTTTCCAACGGTGTAGCCGTTTTGGTGTTTAACTGCAGAAATACGTATGTTTTCTGATAAAATTGAGGTTTTTTCAAAAGTCTCGACGAAAAAAGTTTGGAGGCGGGATTTACGTAAATGTTCTCGCTGAATCGAACGGTGACTACGCCAGACCTCTCAAGTGACAATTTGAATTAGTTTTTCGGATGCATAAACCCGTTCGTTTGGGGACAAACAACAGCCGTCTCTCGGTTCTTCGATTATCTTGACTTTGGCCGGACAGCTTAGAAATGCCGTAGACGCTGTTCACAAGCGAACGGGTTTATGCATCTAACAAAACTAACTGAAATCGTCACTTGACATTTCTGGCGTTGTCACCATTCGTTCAGCGGGAAGAGTTACGTATATGAGTCATTTCAAAATTTCGGTCACATTTGGGTAGGTATTCCTAATTCCTTTTCTAAAAAAAAAAGAAATGTGAAACTTGATCAGTTTTCTTGTGTCTAATCAATCACTGCGGTTCTGTCGGCATATTACCCCAGTGAGCACACATACTCTTAAACCGAACTGCTGACAAGCCATTTTCAATTTAGGTGAGTGGAACAGCACAAATTAGCTTAATTTTAGCTACAGTAAATACTAAGGTCTCCTTGCCAAAATCTCACTTGCTGCAAGCAGATCTCACTCCCTACGATTTAAGGGGCTGTTGGCTGGATATTGTAGGGAGTGAAAGAGTAAGGAGTGAGGTTATAGCCTTTTACCACCTTGACAGTCCACAAATCAATTGAAACTGGTTGAACCAAAATGTTGACAAAGAACTTCCAACAACTACACTAATTGTCAACAAGTGTGATCAAGTTTCACTTACCACAGTCAGGATGTTATTGGGTAGAGAGTGATTGAATAAGGGATGCTAACAGAACAGAAGCAATTTCATAAACACACTTTCCTGTCAATAGGGGGCTACTTTTCAAAACATTGTAGGGAGTGAGGAAAACCGAGTGGCACTGAAATAATGGGCTGATAAGGCTACTTGATTTGACACAATTTTTTTCCCTGAGGCGGATATCCATTGTAGATGGTATGTTCTTTCATAGTGTAAGTGGATATAACAGCCCCAATAAATATTTCGCTGAGTAGTGACGATGGAAGTTGTATATCTCCAGTCAGTGACAGCTGTAGGGAGTGAGAAATACGGTTTTCTCTTAGGTCCTGTAGGCACAACTTTTACATAATTTTCCATGGAACATGTACATTTACAGAGGAGAAATTTTTGAAACACTTACAAAACTGTATTTAGTTGTGACTTGACGGCAATACTCATCAGTGACATAAATGTGACCGAAATTTTGAATTGACCCATACAAGAGCGTCTACAGCATTTCTAAGCTGTCCGGCCAAAGTCAAGATAATCGAAAAGCCGAGAGACGGCTGTTGTTTGTCACAAACGTACGGGCTTATGCACCCGGAAAAACTAACTCAAATCATCACTTGAGAGGTCTGGCGTTGTCAACAGAGATGAAAAACAGGAGAGGATCGACAAAACTGTCATTTTGCGCGGCAATCGCACATCTTCATTGCTATTAAAAAAATGTTTTCTAACATTAAATAGATAGAAAATATATCGTTCTTTCCGACGGTGTCATCAAATTTGAGGTATCTTCAAAATTGAGGGAGTTATGACAGTTTTAATGACATAAGATCGGAAACAAGAGAAAAATCTTTAATCGCGAATAACTCGTAAACGAGGTCTCTTAAAAAAAATTGCTTGGAGGCACATTTGGTCGGAAATGAGTTGTAGAACACGTAGGAGTCGGGCTGTGCACAAGTCGTGTGACACCCTGTAGAGACGTTCCCGTAATGTATGTGCATTACTTGCCAATATGTAAGTCAATTCTTGAGACACTCCGCGTACGTTAGAGCGCTCGAGCGAAATTCCTCTTTTCATACCAGCCACAATGAGCTGGTTATTGGAATCCACTTTTCTTTATTTATCTCTGGATCCTAGATACCGGCGCCGCACGCTACGTCCTTCTTTACTCATGGATAAAATCGCCTAGATTCCCACTTTCCTGCGGCGGTGCGCTAGCGGAATATATAAGGGAGTTTCACAACCGGCTTGCGCCACTAATCACTCATTAATGAAGCCTTGAAACGAAATAACACTTGATAGGGGCTCCTTTTGAATCAGATGCAAAATTACGATACAAATTTGATGCGAGAGACTTGGCCGAGCTTTCCGTCCATGGAGGGACAAAAAAAAGTTGAGGGCATCAAACAAATAGGAAAAGGAATAGAACAAAAAACCGTCGGGGTCAAGGAATCTACATTGTAATTGATTGGCGTACCAAGGTAGCTCTATGGAAATTATGATTACGGGAATTGATGAAATAAGTCGGAGAAATTATTGAGCTTAATCAGCCAACTATTGTTTCGCCATTCAAGGCGTGCGCGAGAATTGCACACAAAAAATGAACGAAAGTAGCACAGATCTAACGCCACTTTATTAATTCATCGTTGCGGAATCAAATCCTGAAGTTCCGGTCGTCAACCGCTGATTGTTCTTATGTGTATTATTTTCAACAAAGAACCTATGGCACGGCACACTGCACACTTGAATCCGCATCCCTCGTTTCCTGGTTTACTGAGCAACAAAAAGTCGAAGGAAGCTGGAGACACCGATTTCAAGCAACGTGGTTCGCCCCATCTGATATGACAGGAATTCCTTAATCCCTATCTAATTTAAACTCCGTTGACCAATCAAACCGTAGAGGTTGACCCTGCATTAGAAGATAGTATTCTTCCGTGACCACGAACCAGTTCGTGGTGAGAAAAGTCGAGGAAAACAAAAACACACTCTACAACTTATTTCTCAAAGGAAGTAGTGGAACCGAACTGCATGCGTGCTCTAGCAGCGGATATTCAATCCAAACAGTTCAGTTGACTGAATATATCATGACTCCCCGATTAAGTACTTGTTTATGTAAATTTACTTATTTCATGGGTTCGGGTTTCATGGTCAATCGAAATAGAATTATAGTTTTTGAACATGCACTTGCCCCACTTCACCCAAACACCCTTTTCATGCAAGGATTCACAAATCACATGACATCGCAAGGTCCATGGGTTTTGCCTTAGCAAGCCGCTGGATGGGGTCGCTGCTGTCTAGCAGGTGAAGGGTTCATGCGCTCAAGAAGTCTTAATTCGTGTTGGATCGCAAGCTGCCTTGAAATTAAATAAATATAATAGGTATATAACCTTATTCGCATTAAATAGGTCGCTCTTACGTTATCATTCCGGCCCCAAGGCCGAATAAATTCCAAACAACGCCAGAAATAGACAGGTGTGTACTCATAAACAGACTAATCATATAAGGTGAGCAGTACTTCACCTACGTACTGTACAACCAATTTCCAACAAAAAGTGCCTCTTAGCAACTTTGGTTTATTATTCAATAGGTAACAAAATTTCTTGAAAAAAAAAATGTCTAACTACCCCCTGAAAATTTCATGGTTTACGTTTCAAAGGGTGTAGAATCCAAATCTGCAATAAAATTGTTTCCGTCCATCCGCCGTACGCACGTCTTCTCCCATACGGCGTGAGCAAAAAAATCTGAAATTTTCAGGAAAAATCAATATTGGTCCGACAACGCCCCAATTCTTTAGCCAGCTCTCTCACTTAATTTAAAGTGCCACTTAAGGGTTGTCAAAGTTTTGTAAAATCCCTAAAAACCTCAAATAAAGTCAAGGAGGCCTAAATCTGGACTTTTTTTGAAGAAGTTTCCATGAGTAATCGAATGAACCCCTCCCCAGGTCAGTAGCTCAAACCATTCCCGATGTATGGCATGACCTTATGCTGCAAATTCTTTCACTGGGGTTTATTTTTCAATTTAATTGATTTGGCTCGCATTCATAATTTGAATTTCTACTAAGCTTTGGGAGTGCGCGTGTTTCACAGGTGATAGAGCGATTATTGAATTTCAGGAGATCTGCATAGAGCACGTAAATCGGTTCTCAACCAAAATACCTGTTTGGATTGACCTGTTGATCATATTTGTGTGCCTCCTGAAATTCAATAATCGCTCTGTCATCTGTGAAACACGCACACTCGAAAGCTTAGTAGAAACTCAAATCATTACCGCAAGCCGATTGAATAATAAACCTCAGTGAAAGAATTTTCAACTTTTTTTTATGTCGCTTAGTTTTTGAGTTATTTCACTTCAAGATTTTTTTCGTGTTTTCGACCTTGTCTCAGCAAAACGGCTATAACTCACCTACAGTAATATGTAAAGTAAAAGTTGATGATACCGTTGGAAAGTGCATTAAATTTCCTATCTTTCAAGCGCCAAATCGATTTTTTTTTGCTCACTTCAAGTTGGCAAAAAATCACTCTACAATCATTCAACTCTACCTTTTTGCTCACATCATTCTCAGACCTACTGAATACGCATATAAAATTTGGTAAAAATCGGTAAGCCATTTTGGATTAGTACCGTAACTAACGTTGGTACAGGGAAATTTTATGTATTAGATGAAAAGCTATCTAATAATCATGGAATTAAAAAAATATAATTAATCACTAAAAACTATGTTTTGATTCCTGTATTAGGCCTAATTTTGAATTTTTCGAACTCATTTAGGAGTGCTTAAAAACACTGTTTTCAAGTGTACAATTTTCAAAAATTTCCGGGGGATGGCCACTGTGCCCCCCTTCTCCTGGGATGCTATGCTGGTACGGGTTCCAGTAACGAAATCAGTTTTCGTTCTGGTTCTGGTGGGGGGCTTCCGCTCTTTTTGCGGTCTTAGCTCCTCGTCACTAATCGCGCCCTGGAACGTGTGAAACTTTGACTACACTACACTACAAAATCCACAAAAATAAAACATAGTTATGAGTCCGGCCGTCAAGATATGTAGAGACAAACGATCAAGTCGAAACAAATCGAGGTCGCCCCGCGAGCTTTTGGTTTGTGAAATCCTAGAAATTATCAACGCTGGTGCGTAGTAGATAATACCTGCTCAGTAGATAATGTGGTTGATGTAACCGTCTTATAAGAAGGAAAAAAACACAGATGTGATGACTTGTTGAAGCTAAGCGGACGAAACGAGTGAAAGGATGTTTTCATTTTATGCAACCCTCCATTGCCAGATAATTTATCGCCCGAACCTCACGCGCCAATAACGGTTTTCATTCCCGCGGCCGTGAACGGCACGATTACTTCGAAGTCAGTGAACAAATAAAGTGCGCGAGGCTTCGAATAACTACCGCGTACATTCAGTTTGTAAAAAACGGGACAGTAGACCTCTATGGTTCTACAGCCAGATCATTTAAATGATTAATTTTATACATTTAAGTACCGAAGATGAAAAATTGCCTACGCAACCTACAAATATGGGATTCTAGCTCAGAGCTAGTAAACAGAGATGAAAGCTACGGCTGGGGGGGGGGGGGGGGCTAACAAGGGTTTACGTGAGCGCATTCTGTGTTCATAAACGGTACTTACTAAGCCTAACCAACTCCCTGGAAAAATCTGTAGATTCAAACAGAGCACCAGAGAGGCTAGTGCTTACCAAGGTGGCAGGTACACGAATGACCCCCTCGGGCGAACGGTTAATCATTTAAATGATAACAACAGATTTGGCACGATGGCTTGAGATGTTTGAGAAACTTGATATTATGTAAATTCAATTCTATTTAATTTAATTTTTCAATCACACAAGTATATTTTTGGTTTTTATTTGTACAGTTGTCCTATTGAATCTGTCGAATCTGTGGCCCGTGTAAATAAATAAATAAACAGATTTTCAGACTTGGTGAACCTCCAAAATCTCGTCTTTTGAGTACCTACTTCCGAGCAGATATTTTACAGTTTGCCTATTGTTTTATCATTTTCTATTATAAAAATTCCTAGTTCACTAAGAAAAACAAAATTTTAACCCCACCCCCTGAAAATTGTTAGTTTACATTTCATGATACTTATAGATGCTTTCAACCAAGTTTATAGATCCTCTCAGTAGACTATTTGCCCATACGGAATCTGCCGTGAAGCTAGCTAACTCCTCGACAACGGAATACTTTGCTACCTACTTGGTCAGGTGTGAAACAGGTATGCCTGCTTTCTCCAAGTCTTTTTTCATTGTACTTGAATGACTTGCACGATTTTTTGACTGAGGGTGTGTGGGTGGGAGATCGTGAGGTGCGGCATCTGTCTTTTTTCACTAGACTAGGCCTGATTCCCCATCTACTAAACCACTAAACGCCACTTCCACAAAATTTTGGTCAAATCAAGAAACGGATGCCATCACGTGAATCTGCTTTAAAAAAACAATGAAAATACATGTGCCACACTTAAGACTTCGCCATCATCCATTATTTGACAACTTTGCGTGCTCGCTGAGCCAGTAATAGAAAAAATAGGCGCAATAGAAAAAATTGGTCGAGGAGTCAAATTTTTATGAAATTTTGGGTAGAAACCTCTATGCAATAAAAAATTGGGGTTCTCATTTAAAATAAGGAAGTTAGTGTCAATTGCGCATGGTTGCCTCAAATATGATATTTGAGATCCTAAAAAAAATGTGAAGATGCAACAAAAATTGTTTTTGTTTACTCCCATTTTTACGGTTTTGGAAGGGGGAACAACTCGTGGGACACCCTTGTATCCATGTGGGGATTTAAGATGAGGTTGAAGACCACTGCTGTTTACCATTTGATCGGGAGTTGAGCAGATTTTAAAAATATCTATAACTCAATTGAACGAAACCAGCCATAAAACATTCGTGTACCATGGGCGGATATAGGTCAAAATTTTTGGGGATGCCACTGCCAGGTATTCTATTTTTGAAAAATACAAGCTGAAAACCGCGTTTTCTAGCTATCTGATGCACATTAAACTTTTACCAGTCATTATCATTTCTTAAAAAATGTTCAAGAAATAGCTCTTTTAATCACCCAAATAAATTAAACAATATGTGTTACAATATGGGTCAAGGCGAAGCTATTAAAAGTAGTAGAGACGCTAGTTTAGTGGTGGCGTCTTAGTCGAGATCCACCTTTCAGACATGTACAACGTCATTGGGAACGTCCTCGTACACAAACATGCGCACGCATGATGTTAAAAAATAGTTTAATTTTTGTTTTAATAGTGGTTTCTTTTGATTACGAAACTTGCATACTTACGTCTAACTTGCTAAAAAAGTTTATCTTAATATAAAAAATTAGATCTAAAACAAAAATATTATTACAAAAATACAATATACATTTTTTTTAAATCTGGGGGTCCCAGGCAGCCCCGTAAATCCGCCCATGGCGTGTACTGCTTTAAACATCACTGATGAGGAGTGAGGAATTCGATCATAGTTGGTAGTGAAAATCCGTTTCGCTTTTCGCTCACCTGGTCGCGCTACTCGACCGTCGTTATCGCCATCCCAGAACTCGCGAACCTGAAGAACCAAGTGTCAAACCTCCTCAGTTATGTCACCGCTCATTCCCTCGTCGTAATTTGAAATCCCGCTTTTCTTGTATGTAACTACGGGGTCATTTGCTGTTCCCGGCTGTTGTTATACGTTGAAGCTATCGCAAGACCTTTGCATTTTCAAACTCTGGCGATAGACGCAGGTGCCTAGGAGAACTATCAATCAAACTAGCAACGCGTATTAACGTTAGTTGCAACAATGGCAAGCGACGTGACTGGAAAGCAACTATGCTAATTACTACAAGAAGGTTCATTATTTATTCTGTCTAAATAAACTTCCACTTTGATCATTGTTTCCCCCCGTTCGTTATAGTCTAACGAAATACCAGCCAAGAAATACTTATGAAACGAAATCTATAAAAATACAAATAATTTGATAAAAGGAAGAATAACGATTTATACAGGTTGTGATGTTAAAATGTTTAAATAAAGTTTTCGTGAAATGTAATTCACTTAGTTTTATGATTTTTCTAAAAAAAAATCAGTAAGAAAGGAGTTCTTAAGCTTGGTTAATTCACCACGGTTCAAAGAGGGCCTATAGTTACCGTTTAAATAAAATTCAAAAATGGGTAAAATATATGTTTTTTGGGCCAAAATACCATTTTTTCATCATCTCGATAAAATTGACAGGTGAGCCAAATTTGAGGCTGACCTGCTGAGAATTCGCTGAGAAGTAATTGTCCAAAGTTTGGATAGGCTTTATTTTGACGCGGTACCTAATGAAATGGCATTTACTTGCCATTAAAAAGATTCGTAATTTTCAATAGGTAGACTATCCCAGAATGTATGTTTTGTGTTTGATGCTTGGTTAGATTAGGGTCAGATCTCGGAGATATCTGTTAGGCTAAGGAAATAATGTGTGGTACTGGAATTAGAAACTAAACACTGTACTGTGATATTAAGATAGGGGGCAAATGAATGTGCATGTGTTAGGGAACAATTTTTTTTAGTCATACAGGGAAGATGATATTTCCCTATGTGGCCACGGAAAAGAACAAATATTTAATTGATTGATGGTAAATACAGGGTGTCCCACGAGTTGTTCACTCTCCCCCCCCCCTCCTAAAATTGTCAAAATGGGAGTAAACAAAAAAAGCATAACGTGAATCAAGTTTTCATTGTTTTTTAATTGAAAACATGATTTGGAAAACTTGATTCGACTCAACTATTGCGGAATAAGGGCCAAAATTTGTTTATTTCGCGTGAAAAATCATCATTTGTGCAAACTTTTGACTCTCAGATTAAGATGATTTTTCACTTGATGACTGAAGAAGGTTTCAATCTCCTTGTTTTACATTTTTCAACCAGACCTTGAAAATTAATCCCCGTAACAATCTGAAAACGGGCGCCGAAAAAAATAACTGGCGCGACATAAACAAATTTCGGGTATCATTCCGCAAAAATTGAGTCAAATCAAAAAACGGATAGCATCACGTGAATCGGTATTAAAAAACAATGGCAATGTGCGAGAAAAGAACAAATATCTAATAGATTGTTGGTAAATATATAGTTATAGGCTTATCTGCAATGTTCAGTTCAATGTGAAAAATGATCCAGTTCAGCTGGTAATGAGGATAGCAGCCAGGTAACAGGTGTGACAAGCAGAAAATGGAGAAATAAACTGTATTAGCACCACTAATTGACCGCACAGTGGTTTTGAAAAGATACAATAGGTGGTCTGGTACCAGGATTTTAGGGAATGATGATGATGAAAAGATGAAACCACCAAGAGGTTGGGTTGAATGCTAACCCCTTTTAACTTCACTAGACTTGCACATAAAAGTTTCTGAGAACACAAAAATGATAATTTCCTTCACTATAGTTGAAGATGACAAGAGATGATAATGTTTGGGCACTGGGGACAATGTGGTCACAGCAGTGGCTACTTTGATGGTGGTGATGGTAACCGAAAAAGGCAGACCATATCATTCCAACATGGGCTTGGCTAGGCTTCGATCCCAGCAACATGAAAATTCCCTCATAAAGAGTATAGAGTGGTGTGAATTACAGATGATCACGATGAGCATAAATATAAAGAATAATCCACAATTGTATGATAGTACTAATGAAGAATAAAATCAACAATAATTGTGTCGGCTCATTGATTCAAATGACGCTAGTTGTTCAAGTTTATGTTAGCTTTGGTAACCAAAATTACTAGGCACCGCGTTTCAAATATCCGATTCAAATAGATATATTACACAGATACGACTCACCTGATTTCAGTAGAACGAGTTTCCAATACTGTGGTTTAGACACTGTTTGAGAGCCGAATGGAATGATGTAATATTGAAACTGGACACAATAACAGTTATAAACTTTTAGTAAAGGCACAGTCGAGCGGGCAGAACGAAGTGAGTGTGTGCGAGAACGCTGCAAGCCACACACACAGGTGTGCAGTGCCAACTAAATCATGACACGGAATTAGTACCTAAATAAATTGTTATGTTTCGATATTCGCGTGATGCAAAATAGAAATAATATTCTATACGCTAAAATATAAAATATCTTGATACACATATCCATTTATGTATTGAAGCAAAACTAAGGGTATTTAGCTGAACTAGGCACACAATGAAAACGTATGAAATGGATACTGGATGTTACATGGAACTATTTCTGAAACAGTAACGTGGAAATAGATTTCAGAACACATCCATTTTTCGTCAACTTGATTTAAATTTAAAATAAAGATTCAGCCAATGGATGTTAAACGGTGCCATGTGAGGAAAAATGCGTTAAACTGATCCATAATCTATGATTGCTTCACGAATTCAAGTAAGAAACATGAAGAAGTTATTGCTGAATCTACTCCGTGGTGCGATAAAAAGTCAGTGCTATTTCAAAGTGTGATAAGTGATAAGTACACATGATTTTTCTTTGTAAACGGAAATATAAGTAGTGTAAATTCGAGAATAATGATGTTGAAAATGAATGAAGAATGAAAAGGATTTATCAAAATATCGAAGGTTGAAAGATGTGTGGAATGAATGACAGCACCAGATGAATGCAATGTGGTTGTAAATGGAAACTAAGTCCAAACAGGTTGGAAAACAAGTGAACATAGCTTTCTTGATAATTAAGTGCAATAGTTGAAACCAGTAACACTAATAATGGAAGCGGATACTTACAAAGTTGTCAACAACGAAGACAAACACAGAAAGTGAGGATTTACTATAATAGCTGCTGGGTGGCGGAAATTTAGGAAATTCAAACAACTGCCATCGATAATATTTGAGTACAACATTAACAACGGTATCAAAATGTCCCGTCAACTTGCACTGGGCCGGATCTTCAAGTGTGGTAAAGCAGGGTATTTCTCAAAATAGGCATAATTCATGGAAACGCTATAAAAATTCCGTATAAAACTTCGCTACGGTTCTGGTTTCGGAAAAAAAAGCGGTTGCGCACCCCAGAACAATAGCGTGTTTGGTGCAACGGTAAGGGCGGTGCTATTTTATGCGCTTAAATCACAATCGAGCCCTCGAGCATCAATTCGAGGCTTTTAAACATCGTGTGGCAACTTTTGCGATGGTCCGATGACTCTTTTGTCGTATTTTGTATTATTTTCTCTTCCATGAAAAACACACAGAAGCCTCACCCATTTCGCCGGTTGTAGATTTCAATCTCAACGAGCCGGAAACGGTCGAGGTAAGCGCGGCCTTGTTCGTGTGAACGTCTCCTCGTACTCCGACAAATCTTAGCCGATAATGCAACGTAAACTCGGTTTAACTCTTTGATATCCGCAGAAAAAGAATTTCGTCATTAGCGGATTTGCATGAAATAGTCACGTCCGCAACTATTAACGCATTCGAGGGTCGTCTCCTAGTTTCCTGCGTTGGGAAACATCTAGAAAATCACGGTGGATTTATTCATAAGCTGATTTATTCATAAACGCCTTGGCTTTTTATTTTATTGATCAAACGATTACATTCCGAAGACATGGTTGTTGGTAATTCTGTTTCTTAAGGCAGGTATTAATGATCACCTAGGAGATTGATGTGTACATGAAATGAGTATGAGTGTGCGGGGTGTACGGCCATGAGTTCATCAGACTTCCAGCATCGATTCCAAGTCTGGAAAACTAACTGGGAAACCTAATTCCCAACCAATTAAGACTCTTGGAATTTATCGATTTATTATTTCCAGTAAGCAATCAGCCTATGTAATGGTATGCAAAAAAAATTGTATAAGTTCCCTTCCACAAACTTTCTCATTTGATGTTTCAGAGTGTTTCAGGCATCTGGAATACAATTGCAAATTATGAAAGCACCGAGATATACTGGGTTTCCCACAATTTGTTCCCCCTTCTAAAATCGTCAAAATAGGAGTAAACAAATTTAACTTATTATTTAACTTCTTATTTTAAATATGAACCCCAATTTCTTATTGCAGATTCGGATTCTACCTAAGATTTCAAGAATATTTGACCCCTCAACCAATTTTTTTTTATTGCGCGCAACCGGTTCAGCAAACACGCAAATTTGCGCAACCCCAAAATTGTCAAATAGTGGGTGATGGTGTACTTTGAAGTGTGGCACACGAATTTTCATTGTTTTTTAACGTGATGCTATCCGTTTTTTGATTCGGCTCAATTTTCGCGGAATAATGACCGAAATTTGTTTATTTTGAGTGAAAAAATCCTAATTTATGCCGACATTTGACTCTCAGATGATTATTTTGACCTGATCACTGAAGAAGGCTTCAATCTCCAATTTTTACATTTTTCAGCCACACCTCAAGAATTAATGCCTGTAACGATATGGAAACAGCTTACATCCCTACAGCAGGCTTACATTCCAATGAGTGTTGGCAGATGATCAGAACTCAGGTACAAATACCATATTATTTATCCTACAATTGTGGCCTTTACTTGTGAAGAAGTCAATATGAGTTTGGGTGCACCTACTCGTGTCCCATATCTGGTAGGAATGATAAGAGTTGTTATTTTCAAATTGAATGCATGGAGCCACTCATCAATTAGAATACCGTAACGCCGGGTCCTACGTGAGCGGGAACTAAGCGACACCAGCGGGTCGGGTGGGTTCAGCGTTATTTGCGGGGCGGGCGATTTTCCGATCCTGCGTGCACACGGTCTATCGCAAATCGCTAACACGCACACGCTGCACGCGGCTTGAAATCAAATCGGTTTGATTTTTTCTCGCTACTCCCGCTACCGACCCGCTGGTATCGCTTAGTTCCCGCTCACGTAGGACACTGCGTTAGAGTTTGCCCTTCTATCCTTCCACCCCCACATCCCCACAAACCTCCCCATTAATGTCCTAACCACCTATGTATAGCTTTTCCAAGTCAGATTCGGAAATTTCCTAACCAATTTCAGAATTTTCCATTTTAATTTCAGAATTTTCCATTTCAATTTCAGAATGTGATCAATATCCGGGTGGGAGCGGTTTCTGAAATTGAAATGGAAAATTCTGAAATTGAATGGAAAAGTCTGAAATTGGTTTTTAAATATCTGAAATTGTTTGGAAATTTCCGAATCTGACTTGGAAAAGCTATAGTCCCAACCTGCCAACATGTTCCCAAACGTCCAACGTAGCCCCAACATCCCTGCGTCGCTCAACTGTATTGATAACTGTTAAAGTACTTGACCATTGAAAGTCCACTTCCTACCAACCCCAAGGTTGATGTCACATGTCCCTGTCCTATGTGATTCAGAGCTGCTCAACTTGAAATATTATATTTGTTGATTATGAAGAATAATCATTGACAATTTTGAATAAACTAGTATTATTTCCCCTATAATGCGTCCCTTATAATATCGTTCTACCTTTATGGAGGAGAACTACAACAGAACAGGTTGTCCGAGCGTATGAATGGCCTTAGAATAATATTTTAAGGGGGATATTATCCCCCTTAGTTTTAAGTTAGCTTCAAATCACGACGTTAGGTTTTTATGTCATTTTCCTCCACACCATATTATGTATCAAATTCCTTAAACTTCCGATTTATTAAATTACACATACTTGAGATTAGACTTTAGAAGCCTATATTGTCTGGTGTTGTTATCTATAAAACTTACTACTCATGTACTGTACTATATATCTGGTTATCAAATATTTCGTATTTCGGTTGTCCGAGCGAGCTAAAGCTTCAGTCCTTTGGCTGTTTACTGTCAGTGGGAGTACTGATTAGCCCGGTTCGAATCGGGCTGGCACCAATGATTAGGGCCAAAATCCTATCAAGTGTTGTATACCTGTCCTGTCGTTGGACAGTTCACCTCTGATCTCGATATCACGTGAATAAAAATCGCTCCCAACCCAGGGGCGTGTGGCAATAGGAAGCCACGAGCGAAATCGTCAGACCTAGTTCCGATCCATTCTAGAGGACGGCTGGCGACGTCCGCGACACCTCCGGGTAGTCGGACGAAAATCCAAGGCAAAATTCCTTGTTTACTTTATTTTTTACTTTTTACTACAACAGAAAAAGATATTTGCTTTGATCGACATTGATAGATAGTTCTTAATATTCGATTTTTGAAAGTATTATTCTAAGGAGAAGCCTGAAGTTTTCTAGCTTCTGAGTTATCTTCTGGGCGTTGAAGGCATAATCGCTACAGCCCTTGGAAGGGACGAATTCCATCCAAATGATTCCATCACCTCCATGTTGTAGTGCAGAGGAGACCTCGAGATTTTTTCTCTTTTTTTCGTTAATTGAGATTTGAAGGAATTTGGAGGTTTTGAGGCAGAAGTGGTACCGATAATCACGCGGTTTGATGGCCAACGTTCGAACACGCAATGTTCCCAATTCGCGGGCTTCTTAGATCTGGTTTGATCGGCCGTGAAGGTCGAGCGGATTTGATGGATCGCCACCCCCTAATTCAAAGCTTTCGGGTCAGCAGCGGTGATGTTATGTGCGGACAGAGATCGTTGAAATCTACCACCAACCAAATCTGAATATTGATATTGATGTGTATTCAATTCAACTTATTCCCATTGTGTTGCATCGCAAGAAGTTGCATGAAAGAAAATAAAACTGTACTTGGGCTGGCGTACATAATCATTTTCGAAATTTTACGACTTGTTAGGTGATGAGGGGAACGATCTTGTCCTAGGTAAAAATGAACAAAGTTGTTATTACTCACGAACTATGGTTTGTAAGTGCTTCTGGGTGTGGACTATCAATTCCGAGTTTACCAATCCACAAATTTGTGATGTGAGGGGTTATACAAAATAATTAATCTTTTTGAAATAATTTGCAGCACAGAAAACTTTGCAATGTGAAAATGCCAAGTGCTAAGTGAAAATTCACACTGCCATGACGATCTGACTGTCCAAATTTATTATTTGCGATTAATTTATTTTGATCTCCTACCATTTGACCACTAGCTACGTTTTATGGGATTTCGTTGTTGTAAAAGGTTTTGCGAACAGAGATTCACTCCCTTCAAATTGAAAGTACAAAACATCAACTTTGCGGTTTTCTGTCGGTTTAATGACTGAATCCCCGTTTGAGTGCCAAAAAACAGTAAATAAATGTGGTAAAAAATGTTCGAAATTAAAAAAATTTGATGTTTAGTAAGTACTAGTGACGAAACATTTTAGATGCTGGAAAATTTTTTTCGGATTTATCAATTTTCTCCGTTTAAATCGTTTGAACTTCTCGTTTTTATTCCTGAGATCAGTCGTTTGCTGCTTTAGAAAGTTTATTTGCCTTGAAATTTTAATTTCTCAATGAAATTGATCTGGGATTGCTAGGTAGTCCATAAAATTAATAAGTGGTTGTATAAGTTTTGGCGAATTGTGATTCACACTATTCCATATCGCTTTTAAAGTAGACGGCTCGTAATGACCTTTTCAGAAGCCATTCACCGGGAAATCCCCTCATGCAGACGCCCTGATTTCAAAATTTATCGGGCCGCCTTAAGAAGAGCCGTTCCTTTTGAAGAGCGGAGGGGAGATTTGAAGCAGCGGTGATGTAAGGGTGTATCCTATACCGAGAACACTATATTTTAGAAAGCATGTTGCACTAGACTCTGAGTGGGTTTATATTTTTGGAAGCACAGTCTTTCTATACGTAGTTGTTTGGTTGCGTTCAAATTTTCCAAGTAGGAATAACGATCAATCGTTATTCTATGCGAAATAGAATTTATAATACGGGCCCAATACAATATAATTGGATAGGTACATTAACATCATATTTTTTTTAATTCAATAATAATAATAATAATAATGAGTAAGTTAAATGAGGCTCTTCACTTTATTGATAAAAACTAATTCCGACTGGCAGAAAGGATCGGTTTCACGGCTCTCGTTCATTACTTGATTAAATAAGCGGGGCATCATGGAGAGTGGACGATGCTGGAGATAGTTGGTGGTTGAGAAGGGAATTCAAAAGAGGCTCTCTGATCGGGAACCAGATCGAGGGACAAGGAAATTAAGCTCGCCAACGAGTGCCGTTGAATCTACATCTCCACGGATCAATCGGAGAAAAAACTTAAGGTGGGCCAAATCTCTTCGTGAGGAAGGACGCATCAGACCGCACCTCCTGCTCAAGACATCACAATCCAATTCCTCCTGGGTTATTTGTAGCTTGTATGGTATATATCGAAGAAACCTTCGGTGGACCCTCTCGATTTGTTGGATGTGACACTGGTAGAACAGGCTCCATACTATAGAGGCGTACTCCAGAATAGGCAATACCAATGACTTGTAAATGGTAATGAGGGCTGGCAGATAATTAAATTCTCGTGTATTCCTCTTCACAAATCCCAGTGAACGCATTGCTGTACTAGAAATGGCAGATATGTGTTTGGAGAATGCGAGCCTACGGTCAAAGAGCACGCCTAAATCACGTATGGTTTCTACCCGCCTCAGTTCCTTATCACCAATCACATAGGGATATATTTGTGGGTCATGAGAGGGGTAAAAAGTCATCACCGAACACTTCGATGGGTTAAGTGCGAGACCTCTTGAAGGACACCACTGTTGGAGGACGTCAAAGCTCGCCTGAAGGGCCCTACAATCCGCAGGAGTCTCAATAGAGCGGTACAACTTCAGGTCGGCAGCAAGTCAGAGGAAATGAAGTCCCTGATGAATTGAGGCCACATCGGTCATGGTGAGCAAAAATAGCAGGGGACCCTTGGGGGACTCCCGACACTGCATTGAAAGGTTCCGAAGCTACACCGCCCAGGCGAACCACCATCGAGCGACCTGTCAGTGTCTCTCCATTCAACTGAGTAGGCCACTAAACACTCCGAACGAGCGCAGAGCGGAAACTACAGCTGTGTGCGAAAGGTGGCCAAAGGCCTTTGGCCTGCTGGAACGTTTCCCGTGTCTTTTCTGACACATAAATCATTGTAACGTTACATTCTACTTCTTCCGAGATTACTTAAAGCATTTCGAAATATAACCGTGACACTTGGTGATTTTAGAAATCATAGCTTGGGAACGGATTGAGAAGGAGAGGTAAAACGGTGGCGTCTACGCCACTTTACATGAGCATCCACCCAAACTATTTCTTTTCAATTAACAAACGCTGATAAGTTGTTGACAACAAACATAGGTATGAATTATTGGAAACAGGCGAGCAATTTGAAACAGATTTGAATGATTCCATGGAGAATGACTCACGGATAATATTTCGGCTTCTGCCTTCTCAGATTAAAACAAAAGATGTGATTTTCACTCGTGTTGCTAACATTTGTACAACGTTACATGGAACAACGAACCGAGATCGCTAATTTAATTAATCAAATTGATACTGAAAATTCAAATTAGACGTGTGGACTTTTCTTTTACGAAGAACCCTATTCGTCGGAGAACATGCAGAATATCGCTGGGTTTCCGACATTGACCTCGTTAGGGTTTTTGGGGCGGTCCAGGTGTTGGGTGTCAGCCCAATTTCATTTGACCTTCTTGACTCCAGGAAACGCCACTCATCTGAAAGCCTGCGCCGGTAAGGCGAATCCCTAATCGTATGTGATTTAAACATTTGCATGACGCCAAGAACCATAAATGATGTTATTTAGGAAATGTCGGATCATTCGGCGGAGGAGACGGTTAATATGGGAAACACATAACTTAATAAGTGCTGAAATTTGCATGAAAACAACTACAACCTCGTCCAACGCGAAAATTAGGTATTTGGTTTGCAAGGGGAGTGAAATCTGTAGTGTTTATGGGAAAACTCTGCAAATTATTATTCAGAGATTTATTATTTCTGTATTTTAATAATCGTTCTAGGTAAATCACTGATGTATGTATATTTAGTAGTATAAAAAAGATCTTATGACGGCTCGATCATGATTGGTAATTAGGATTACCTTAATTATCACTCATTATCTTGAGTAATAATCATTATCGAGCTTCAGTAAAATCGTTTCTATACTACGAAAACCCAGTTTTTTTTTTTAGCAGGTTTTGTTATTATTCTTCAGTTCAATTCAGTTTTTATGCCGTGGTCGGGCAAATAAGTGATTCTATTTCTGAGCAAAGTATTTAGTTTTTTAGGCCAATTATTAAGCTGGAGCACCAATATAAGACACAACTGGTTTCAATGGTGTTCCTACTTTATGAATTTTGGGGAGACAATATCACCTATTCGCATGTGGGTTCATTTGCACAAAGCTTGGTTTGTACATTCTTTTGAAAATATTTTCCGACTTGATAACTTCTTTCCGAATTAACTTTTGATAGTTTTCAGTTGGATCCGATTTGAGAACATTGCAGTTATTATCGTTCAAGAGTTAAGGAGTTTTTTTCAGTGTAGTCTGTTTCGTTAAAAGAGGGAGGTCTGATGCGAACCATGTGTCACGTCGTCAGGAATAACATGAGGCATAATGAATTCAAAATGCGCCTGCGACGCGCTCTTCAAAATATATCGTTTGTGTTGATCCATTCAGTTAACTGAACTGATCGGTTGCAATATCTACTACTAGAGTAATAAAACTGTGAATATAGTTCGTATTATAGACTATAATATGATTTATTATAATATTGTTGATATATTACTGTACTCTTGTACTAAGCCCCTCGTGAGTTTATACGTTCCTCATACAAAATGTTCGGAGTATTCGACACAAATTAACAGATAACATCAGAACAGAACGCTGACGGTTCGGAACGAATAGAATTATAATATCCATCATATAAGCTGGTCTTAAAATAGACAACTGTATTGATTGGTTGGAAAACAAAGACGACCTGTTCGTGAAGGGGCCAACTGATCCGGTGTGTTGAAACTTCATTAGAGAAACAAAGTTTCGAAATCGGTTTAGGTCGACGATCTTGGAGATATTTGGAATATTCAAACTCATATAGAGATCGGTAGTCGAGGAGTTTGAGTTCGGGATGGGATTAAAATTGTTTATCGGGGAACTAGCGGCAAATGGGAAGGGGTGAAAGGAGGCATTAAACCTCCATCCGAATTTAAAATTGATTTTTATTTACAAGATTTTTGCGTATCCGCGTAGATGTTTAGGGAACAAACAATGGAGAAAATTAGACAGATTTCGTATGAATCGGCTCGGCAGTTTAGACGTCTGTAGATAGATACACACGTATATTGGTAGTTGCATGCAAATGTACCGCCACGAGTTATGTAGACAAATTAACCCTGCTTGCTTGGTCCAGACAAATATAAACAGGGGGGAGAGGTTAAATAAGATACACAACTACGTAGGTACACATACATAGACACAGACTAAGTGGTAATGTGTTCAATTTAGGTCATTAATAATTATTCGATAATATTATAAGTTATTATAATATTATTTATGCAATATAATGATGGCGTAACGGTCGAAATCGATTTAAGGTTGTTACTCTGTCAATTTTTGTGGAATCAGATTACGTTTCTTCTACAAACTCCGCGTTTTTCTTAATGTATTATTCTTTGTACAAGTTCTCGGCTGCTATTTTGGTATATGTGAAAATTTCGTGGGTACCGTGAGGTATAATGTGTGAGGCGAAGATTGGCAGAAAACTAAATTTTCATCGCTAACGTTCCGTTCTATTAGTAGAAATTCTTCAAGGCTTCAAAGAGGTAATTATGGCTAAAAAACTCTGGGCCCCCTTCAAATGCTTTTGGTTAGAGCCCACGACTTACACCGAAGAAACATGGATCATTAAAATACGTTAAACATGCTGTACCATCCCTCACTATTCCTATAAGGAAATATTTTCTTATATTGTCTATTCCCCTTTATCTTTCCTTGGCACTTTTTGTACATTTCCTTTATACTCTTGGGAAACATAATACTGCCCACTATCAATGGTGGTCTCCCGTCTGACTCTTCTGCGTAACAGTTTTCGGGTAGGTAGTTGGTTTAAGTTCTATTTCAACTAATAATTTCAATCTTGTAGGAGGAAGTTCATTAATAAATTGTGTAGGGGACAGGTTTTCCGAGCTAGCTGGGGCGTCAGTCCTCTATCTGTTTACTTTCAGTGGGAGTAGGTACTGATTGCCCCGGTTCGAATCCGGCTGCACCAATGATTAGGGCCAAAATACTATCAAGTGTAGTATACCTGTCCTGTCGTTAGACAGTTCATCTCTGATCTCGATATCACGTTAGCGATGCAAGATTCTTGAAAAAGAATCGATTTAAATCGTACCGATATTTTTGGGAAGAATCGAAAAATATCGTATCGATTTTTTTGAGAATCGAAACTTTTTTGAAAATTTTAAATGAGTCTTATTAGAATGAGAAAATTCATTTTAAATCGATTTATTTAGAAAATCCGTTTACAATAGATAGGTTTTTTATAATATTTAAACGAGTCTTATTAGAATCAGAAAATTTATGATTGATAAATCTTTCATTGAAGTATCGATTTTTCTCAAGAATGGATGAGTCTTTGAATTTTGAAACGAGTCAGAGTGCATTAAATGCACTGTAAATTTTACTGGAAACTCATCTACCTATCTAACCTGTAATAGTTTCTTTCAATAACCCACTAACTATATATTTTGTATACCATGTATTTTGAGTTTAATTCGTGGCACAAATTATTGGTGACACCCACCTCCAACATAAATTACCACTTATCTATAAATTATTCTTGATGAACTGTCTATCAACCAATCAGTTGTGTAAAAAGAGAGAGATAATTGAGGACGATTTGAACTATAGGAATCTGTCTCAAACCATCTCAATCCAATCCGCATATCTGTCGGCTGGTTCATTACCTGGTACCCCCAGATGAGATGGTGCTCACTGAAGGTGCACAGAGCAAACTTGCTCATTCCTTATGGTCACAACTTGGAAACAACATCTTTCACATTTTTTTGACCCACCATAGATGATAGACAGGGTCTTCTTTTCAAATTTCAACGTCTTGACCGCAGTCATGTCAGACATAAGTAATGTGTATGGGGAGATAATAGTTGATTTAGATGAGTAACAACTGTTGGTCATTAGATTGTAATAAGCAGTGATGAGTGTTCTTGATTCTTGAGGTATTATCACTTCTTGCTCCTTTTTCCTGTTGTTGTTGGAATTGTCACAAATTTCCTTCAAAATGAAAAGAATGGGATCGATTCTCAAAATTTTGAATCGATTCTTCGATACTTGGGGGTAAGAAAAAGAATCTAAAAGTATCGATACTTTTTTTTAAATCGACTGTTTAGAGAATCGATACTTTTGTTGCATCCCTATATCACGTGAATCCAAAACGCTCCCAACCCAGGGGCGTGAGGCAATGGGAAATCGTCAGACCTAGTTCCGATCCTCTCTGGAGGACGTCCGCGACACCTCCGGGTAGTGGGACGAAAATCCAAGGTGAAATTCCTTGTTTACTTTACTCACTTTTACTTTAATAATTTAGAGTTCATGTCTACCTGACGAAAACGACCAGGTGAGTCGGTATTGTGGAAGTCACGTGATGACTAGAGAAGTTTCAAACACCACGATTAACGTCATTGCCTTCAAGTTTACTTATTCATGAGGACATTTACGAGTACCTACCCATAAAAAGATGAAACGTAACTACTGCTTACGATCGGCTCATATTACTAGCCGGAAACTGGCTCTACATCTCGAATACGACATCGATGCCCTATCAAAATCGACAGTAACACCATTTGAAGGAGAGAGACTCGCAATAATTCGCCGTTTTCATTTACCTCGGGCCTCATCAGATGTAGGCGACCCGGGTCACCGGATTCGAGCCCCCCTCCGGGTTGGTTAACTTCATGAACACCCCAATTGAAGTGCGTCCTTGACGAGAACATTTGACAAGACGAATCTCCTTAATCGGCCGATTAGGCGGTTGCGATGTGAACGTTGCAACATTTTCTCGATGTCTTCTGAAGAGTTCAAGAGCGCGACTCCTCCCAGAATAAAGTCCCTGCGTAACCAACTCCAACTCCGACCTGACGCCAGATCTACACGTTCATGTTCCCTAGACGAGTAAAATGTGCGCCATACCCCATTAGGCAGAATTTTTTTCGCCAAAATCAAAATTTCCGCTCACATTTTACGTTTTGGATCATTCTGAACAGCTTTCGTTTCGTATCTGTCTTTCTTCTAGTCTGTCTGCTAAACCTCGCAAATCAATACCCGCTGCTGAAGAGATAGCACAGCAGCTTCCTCGTTACATCCTTTATCATATGAGCTAAGTTTAATCAAAATTATGAAATTTGTACCAGTTTCAAGAATTTCACGATAGCGCATCGTGAGCGTACCGCTCATTATATTCGGATGAAATTCCTATGGGACCTCAAGAGGCCTTATCCGCATACTCCCTCAAAATTAGAGCTAAAGTCATTGAAAACGCTGCAAATTCTTTCACTGGGGTTTATTATTCAATGTCATTCATTTGGCTTGCATTCATGATTTGAATTTCTACTAAGCTTCGGAGTGTGTGTGTTTCACAGGCGATAGAGCGATTATTGAATTTCAGGAGATATGCGTAGAGCACGTAAATCTGTTCCCAACCAAAATACCTATTTGGATTGATCAGTTGATCGTATTTGTGTGCCTCATGAAATTCAATAATCGCTCTATCACCTGTGAAACGCGCACACTCCAAAGCTTAGTAGAAATTCAAATCATGAATGCAAGCCAAATGAATGAAATTGAATAATAAACCCCAGTGAATGAATTTGCAGCGTTTCATGCACATCAGAATGCTTCAACCCGTGTTTCGGTTATTAAGCCTTTTAGGAGTTCACTCAAGTATCAACATTCACTAGATCACTAGGTTACTGCAATAAAAAAAATTAAAAAACCGCTTTTGTTTTGATAGCAGTAACCTAGTGATGTAGTGAATGTGGATGCAATGTTGGCAGCATAAATCGGGCCATACATCGGGAATGGTTTGAGCTATGGACCTGGGGAGGTGCTTATTTGATTACTCATAATAATTATTGGTACATAATAATATTATTGATAGTAAATTAAGAGATTACTGCTTAAGACCTAAATTGTAAACTTGTAATTGTCAAATTGTGCAACTCTAATCCTTCAATACAGGCTCTCCCTAGTGACGGATTATATTATTCAATACTTCCACTTCAATGTATGTACATTGTATTTACATTTGAACTCTTCTCTATCTCTCTCTATCTAGCAGTTCATCAGCTATCGAATTATAGCCCTCAACCCGCAATACTTGCCGCCCTAAATCTGAAGGCTTTGATATATGCTAGAACTTGTCCCGTGAATCGTAAATGCAAGCTAATTCGAGATCATTCAAGACATTTAAATTATCTATAAATTCATGTTGTCTCCGCGAACAAGCTGTGTGCCACCGCTAACTTGACAGACTTTTTCTTTAAATTCTGGTATGTCCCTGTATTCGTTCTTGATAGTGACAGCCGAACGAGGTGAACCAGTTCTTTGGGTTAGATAACAGTTCATTGCTTCTTACAAATCGCCCTTGCCACTCCACCTTATTCTACATTTGACCCAACTGCTCTTTTCAGGTCTACTGCTTACGTAGAACGAGTATTTAAAGGATATAATTACATAGTACGAGTTAAGTAATATAATTTTCTATAACAAAACGTTCTAATGAACGAAAAAAATTGTTAAAATCCACAAATAGAACGACTGCAAACTAGATAAACTAAAACACCTATCGACGCTTCACTGGTCCTCAAATATATAAATGTGTTAATGCCCAACACTATTGAATTATAAATAATAAATAATAAAAGGAATAAATGAATGATAACAAATGTAACTATAAATACAAAACAAACAAAATTATATATAACAATAAAAGGATACATTTAACAAAAATGTTAATTCAAATTAACTTACCTACTAATTATAACTAATATTTATGCATCTAAATTATTATTATCATTATTATTCTGATTATTACTATTCTAAGAAAATGTTTAACCTTATAAACTAAAACTTGTTACTTTACTTATAAACTAACTTAAGTACATCTACTTATTAACTAATTGATATACTGGCTAACTTACCTTGTCCTAGAGAACATATTCGAGATTGAGCTTCTAGGGGGTGTATTTATTAATTAGATGGTCTGTCTGTGACAGATAAGATAATCTGGTTGAGTGAAGTGAAAGTGCTTGTGCCAGGGATCCAGAGGGTAACATCAAGCCAGCCTGGAACTTCCACTTTATCTGGCTAGGACCACAACACCTTACATGTAGGGTAGCTCCCATCTAAGTAGATAGGGGTATCACCATTTCTTCTGTTCTCGAATAAACCATGTTTTGGTTTTGGTAGTGGAAAATTGGATTGGTTATTTTAACATCCCTTTCTACACCAAACAACTTGTCCATCTTTTTTGTCTCCAGCCACTTTCAGCATTAACTGTTCAAGGGCAGAATTGCATTTTGTGATCGAACGGATAATCGAACAGCAACCAGAGTGTCATTCGATTTACTGAACAAATTCCTCTCTGGATCGAACCAAAGCATCTAAAGTTTTTGAGAATTCGAGTTTTTAATGGATTAACCGACATATATTTACATAATTTACATTTTCTTACGTATGATTCACGTCACATCAGTAGATACACTTCATTTACATCGAAGTACAAATCCGTAGGTACTATAAATTGTTATGATTGTCATTAAACTTCCACTCATCTCACCTTCGTTTATCCTCGTGGTATCACTTGTGTTTTCTGTTCTTATTACTCTTTTGCTTCCGAATGTGCGAAGCAGAGGAAGCCTTGTGTTCACTTTCGGGAGCCAAACAATTTTTGTTGACTTAAGAAAATTGGTCCAGTGTCTGTCGGTCTTTCTGTCCGCATTTACTTGTTAAAGCCATAACTTCCACAATTTTGAATGAATTCAGCTCATATTTTGAGGGAATATGCGCATAAGGCCTCTAGAGGTCCCATACGAATTCCATTTCAATATAATCAGCGGTACGCTCTGCGTACCTAACGTGAAACTCTTGAAACGGGGATAACTTTCATAATTTTGATTCGATTCAGATCATATGATAAAGGATTATACGCACAACGCCCCTCAAGGTCTCATATGAATTTCATCATGATCGAACTAACGGTACGGTGTGCTCATGGGCGTACGTGGAAATCATTAATAAATTTCGTTTTTATGCCCGCCTCTGACGAGTAACCGCAAAACCCTTAAATTTTCCGGCTTCCTGTCACACACCAACGATTAAACATATTTTAAATTTCCAATCACCATTCATCTTAAGCAATTACATCAACTTCAGTCTGTAAAATGTAACAGCGAATCTTTAGGAAG
The DNA here is from genome assembly GCA_031894815.1 of Creontiades dilutus. Taxonomy (NCBI): domain Eukaryota; kingdom Metazoa; phylum Arthropoda; class Insecta; order Hemiptera; family Miridae; genus Creontiades; species Creontiades dilutus. Next base: position 1,620,316 of record JAVIWC010001773.1, on the reverse strand, counting down.
TTTGACCAATTACCTCAACATCTTTCATCTGAAGATTTCTTTAAGTACTTATTTTCTATTTTATAATGCTTTTTCTCTAGGAAGCTGCTGTGCCATCTCCTTGGCAGTGTATTTCTTCTTTAATTATCTTCTTTCTTTGCTTGGTAGATGAACTAGATTCTCCTCTCACTCTACCTACTGGAAGAAGACGTAGATGATTCCGAAGAATTGTGAGTGGTAGAGCGACGTCTAGGGTGAGTTCTTTGCAGACCTCGGAATCATCTTCGATTCTCGTCTTACGTTCTCGCTGTATATAGACGGAATTTGCTCACGAGAAGTCTCGACTTTCTGAAACGCCATGCGAAGGGATTCAAGGATGTGGATGCCCTGGTTGTACTCTTCAATGCGTTGATCCGTTCGATCCCAGAGTATCCGTCCATCGTGTGGTCTCCATACTATCAAAACGCTTCTGATCGAATCGAACGGACCCAGAGCAGATTCCTTCGTTTTGTCGCCTCTTGATCAGGGTGTGAGCTTGCCTGATTTTGATATGGATGGTTCGTTGGCTTTCTGTAAATTGGCTTCCCTTAGTCAGCCTCGCCGTGTTGCACCTTTGTTATCGTTTGATTGCACCTTTGTTATCGGCCTTCTCAGGTCTGTGATCGATTGTCCTGAACTACCACAACGAATTGACATGCATGTGCCTCAATAGCGCACTCGCTCCTCAAACCCCGTTTATGTAAAGACAACCCCTAATAATTATTTATTCAACAATCCCCTTCTTCTAATCTAATCTTTAGATCTTATGGCATCCAACAAAGAAATATATTTATTTTTAAATTTGCCGAGACAGTTGAGACTAACGCTAAAGAGCTACTTCCGTTAATCAACATTAAGTAAAACCTACATTTCCTTACTGATGACTTGATATATCTTATACTTTTTTATTCTTCTCAATTCCATATCTATTGTGTTATTCTACTCCTATTGCCTTATTATCTATTCTATGTATTTTTTTTTTTTTTTTTTTTTTTTTTGTAATTGGGCTGAACATAACCGAGTAAACCTTAAAAAAAAAAAAAAAAAATGCTTTTGATTTAGACAGGATTTTGTGTTGTACAAGAACATGGGCCGATCTGACAGAGCTGGTCCGTAGAGATCTTGGATTACGATACCAGCATCATCATCAGGTTTTGGAAGGGTCGATTTAGAAGCCCCAGGAAAGTCACTAATAAATATTTTACAATTACAATTTTCATATAATTTCACATCATAAATAAACAATCCACTCATACCACTCCAATGAGATCCTTCAAAATGTTCTTAATCCCAGAATAACTGTGACCTCTACTTTCTTCTTTCTATTTCTCTCTTTCTTTCTTCATTTTTCTTTTCCTTTCTCGCCTCGAGTTCAAAACAATTTAACCTAAATGTAATAGCATAATTCCATACCTCAGGGAAATTGATTGAGTTGGGGATTTAGGTTATCCAGAAGAGATGGTTTCTTTGTTTTAAAAGCGATCAGATAGTGTCGACAATCTTGTTGAACTCGTTGTGAATGGGTCCTTGAAAATTGTAATTCTGACTAAATACAGAATCCTAAAGCGGTCTGCAACTAGCCCTCCCGGCAAGTTGACTAAGTCCGTGCAATCATCGGCGTCATTTCAATAACAACTGTTTCCCAACTGGAGAAATTTTCGCGTGATGGGGTCTTTTTAGTTGGGAGCTTGTCATGAAACGGAGGGGAAGCGACGTGCGAGTGGATGCGAGGGGGTTGCGATGTCCCGCGACCCGCTGGAAGGTGCAGATAATTACTGCAGATTCAGCATCAGAAGAGGAAAATTACTCAACTCGCCCCCAAGGTCTCTTCCCCCTCCCTGGTGGATCTGGGCCATTTGCCTCCGTTGACAACTTTCCCGGACGAGCGTCGACTTGTCCGGATCGACGCGTTTCGATTGTTCGGAGATCGTGGAGTTTCAACAATGTCGAGCAGAAGGAAACTTTGCGGTGGGAGTAGATCCTCAGACCCAAGGTGACTGAATCCTAGCGAGCCAACTGCGATATAATATTCAAACACCATAGTGTCTCAGGTTCTAATTTGCAAGGTTACTAATTTGCTGCGTGTATTTACTCAATTTTGAATATCCATGGATCTTGAATTTTAGAACCAACAATTGGAGGGGAAGTTGAATTTATTTTCTTGTCGTACCGCTGGAAATGCTGTTAAGTGTACTCCAATAACAAGTTTCTTTTATCAAAAACATTGTTTTTGCGGTTTCAAAATTGGAGTAGCCGCACCCTCTGAAAATTTCCTAAAACATGGCCCTTAATCCATGACAAATAAATCGATACCAACGAGCACCTGTTAGAGTAATAATTCGTAATTTGCTGTAATTACCTACTTGAGAGACCCGATCACTTCACTGATAGAACCGCCTCCTCACCCCGGCGAAGGTCGTAAACTGACAGAAATCACTGACACTGCATAATGTGAGATTCAAAAACGTTTTTATCAGGTACCTGCTAAAGACTTGGTCATCCATGACCTGGCGAGCCCTGACCCAATTTTTAAATTTCGAGGTTCTTCTTAAAAGAACGAATGTTACATTTGTTAAGTTAAATTGCAAGATGCTTGAGAGCAATCTATTGACGACCATTATTATTAGTGAATTCATTTGGTAGAGGCACTCCAGTATACGTCTATTGAATATGTACTCCAAAGCCAAGGCACAGAAGCTTGCTGAAGTTTATTGTACGTTCCCATTATGTCCCAGTGTGCCCATACGGGAACGGCCAATATACCAGCAATATGTAGTGTGTATGTTCTGGCAGGCCAAAGCATGTCCTGTCATTACCTGGGAACCCATCTCTTTATTTCTCTTCCTCATTTATTCTCGTGCCTGACTTCCTCAATGAACAGTGTTTTGCGTCAATGGAGTATGAATACAACCTGGTCTGCTTCAGGAACTAACGGCCGTTGGAGTAAAAAAATCGATTTGTTACTCTAGAAACACCACAAGTACCCGTTTTTGTCCGGCCACCTGAGCCTGACATGTCGATGTGCTGAGGAAGAAGAAACAGTTGATTTGAGACATTATCAGGCAGGCAACTTTGAGCTCGGACTTCCTTGCTCCCCTAACTCCTTTTCCATCAATATTCTAAGGTAGGAATTCTAGAGTAAAATAATTGTCCAGCAACTCAACAGCATTGTGTGAAGAAATTCCAAGCCGGAAAAATAATCTGCGTCTTAAATGCACAGACCTTTCGGACACCTGAATGGAATTTCAAGTTTTTAAAACCATTTTTATCATAATCAGACATGTTTAATAGACAAATGCTCCGATTTTCGAGAAAAATATTGAAAACAATAATAACGGGTCTTAACTTGTGAAGATTTATGAGAAAGTCACCAAAGAATTTCTTGAGTCGTTGACGAAAGGCAGTAATGTTAAAGAGTTGGGATGTAGACGGTCCTATTAGTTTCGTCACTCAGATATCACAACGTCAATCTGCGCAAGCGCAAATACAATCTCTGCGGCAACGTTTTTTCCACGGTCGGCTACTATTAAATAGCGCATAATATCTATTATCCCTTTCATGTTTGTGATTCATATGGTTAGTTGGACCTTCCCGATTTTCGTTTCTGAACGCCTTGGGAGATGAATTAGACTTTGGGGCATCCTCTGAGCGTGGCGGACATTACCGCATTCACCTCAATGGAAGGGGCAACTATACCATTCTATCACTTCACATGTTGCGATGATCAAATTTGAGCTGGTTGCTGGATTGAGCTAACTAAAACTAGTGGACATTAAAGAGTATATTAAGGATAAAACGGACAGTGTAAACGGACTGGAAAAAACGAACGATTTATGCATGACCGGCAGAACGCACGATAAGACGTTAGGTACGTGTGAGCCGGGCTTGAGCCGATGCACTGCCGCTCAACCGAACCCACACTGGGGGGTCGTGCGTAGCCCCCAACCTATAAAAACGCCAGCCGTCATCTATTGACGAAACTGCCTACGAACAAGTCGGAGATTCGTTCAATTATCTATTACCTCAACGTTCGAATTACTTACACAATTATGAAGAATAAAACGATTATTTTGTACAGGTTTACTGTTGAACTTCTAACGAAAACACAGTAATTGAAGTGCAATGAAGGGTCAACCGTGGGGACGTTCGCCTCACCGTTTAAAAAAGGAAAAAGTACATTAGAGGTTCCGTCGGTTTTTAAAACGCCGTTTTTTTTTCGCTGATCCCAAGGGCACGGAATGGGCGGTCACGATAATGCCTAGGTGAGCGTGAGTTACCACTCGCTACGCCGGAAAGTGAAAACTTCGTGAAAGGCTCACGGGGAAGTCATGGGTGAACTTCGAAACATATTTTTCTTTACTTTTAAAAGCTTTTATTGCACCAAGTGATAACTCATTAACAATATTAATCTGACTTAAATTCTCTACATAATTATGGGACTCAAGATCCATTACTCCTGTCCATGTCCGTCTGAGGTTCGGCACATTCACTTCCTACACAAGTTCATGTGATTTTGTGCGCTTAAGGCGCCTACTTAGGTCTTGCACATCAAGTAGCTTCACAGCTTCTTCATTGACATGACCTCGTAGTCTGGCTAGATGAGCGGTAGCCCTCTGATTGTTTCGTCTATGCTGTCTACTTCCAGTTCGTGGTGAAAAGCATCGTTTCGAAAGCACCAAGGAAGATATCTGAACATACGTTCTTCTGCTCTAATGTTTCTTCGATGGTGTTAACTATTCTATGAACCTGACCAATGGTTGAATATTGCTGGCGAAAACCGAATTGGTGTTCCGGTAGCAGCTAGCGTATTGAGATTATCTGTAGCAATCGTTTATTGATAAGCTTTTCAAACAGCTTGGATATGCAGCAATGAAATGGGCCTGTAGGACGTTAGCTGGTCTGTTGGTTTCCCTGGTTTTTGGATCATAATTACCTGCAGTCTTCCACAACTGAGGGACGTAACGATGAAAGATTGCTGAGTTAATAATCTGAGTAGTTTTTACTATCGCTTTTCTTGGGAGGTGTTTCAATATCTGACCAGTTACGAGGTCATATCCAGGAGCCTTTCTAAGATTTATTTCTTGCTTAATAAAATAATTCTGACTACTACCGTACTTTGACAGGAGGTATATCCATCAGGGGTTGTTGTTCTGGAATATCGTCCAGTGATTCTTCATCTGGTGAAGCAGGGTTAGGTGTGAAGATGTTTGCAAGATGCTCAGCAAATGCATCAGCTTTAGACTGGTTGTCACAAGCCCACTCTCCATCAGGTTTTCTCACTGTAGGATCACGTCTTTTGAGAAGGATAATTACTGGTGATTAGGTGAGCGTTGAGTGTTTTCATTGTTGATATCCTTTTTTATTTCCCTTAGCCACGCTGATACTTTGTGCCATTCAGCTTTGTGGTTTTGAAAATCCGTCGAGAAAAAAAAACGCGGTTCGCCTTGATGTCGACAGATTAAATAAAATGCATTTTGAACAACTTTTGTAAAATAAATATAATTCTAGCAGTTTGATAGATCATCCAGAACATTAACATGCTAAGGGATAACCATTTTTTTAAAGCAAACTCTCGGAGGTCTCATTCTACCTTGATCTCACTTGTTTTAACCAGAGATCTTTGAGGTGTGCATGAATAAAATTAGGCAGAACTTGTCTCCTTGGAAGGATAAACTTTCGGCAGTGAATTAGTAATTTTCACCCATTACCCTTAATTTTGTTAAAAAAAAAAAAAAAAAAAAAAAAAAAAAAAAAAAAAAAAAAAAAAAGAACAGCAACGAGTCTGTTGAGACAATATGACTACCAACTTTTCGCCTGAAGATTACGAAGAGGTCATGCTGGAAGTGCAATGGGTTGCGGCTGTGAGGTTTCCTTGATGTTTCCAATAGTTATATGCAGTTAAGACCCGATCTCTTTTAATGATGGTAAATTGCGGCCCACCAGCCCAAGGAACGGACGGTGAGTTGTGTCCCACATTTCCAAAGGGTTAGAAGCCTTGAAATCAGCTCCCCTGCATAATCACGAGGCATCACGAGAAGGTTGACTGATAGGGTCTCCCAAGCCGTATGGGCGCGTAGAAGCTATTCCAACGTTATTAGAAGGTATCGGGACATAACTCACCGACTCCGATCACAACCAACACTGAAGAAAATATCGTACTTATCAGTGGCTGTTCGACTTCAATTATACGTTTTTCAACTGGGTCAAATTTGAAAGTATTGTGGTATGTCGATGTAATTTACGTCAGTGGGAAAGTCAAGTTCCGTGCGGAGTATTTTACCCAGTTATTCACAGTACATGGCTCCTCTATTGCGCTAATGTCTTTTGTACTGTCCGAGAAATGTGAAGTGACGTTAAGGTTCGCTTTCAAGCTTGCTGTTCGTCAATGGCCCCCTCCAATAGCCTTTGTCTCGTGCAGAAGTTTTCATCGGTTTCGAATCAGCGATTCGTGCTTCAGTACTTGCCTGGCTCGAGATCTCATTTGTGGAGGTCGACTTCACTCAAGTCTAAGCTATCTTGAGGAGTCAAATTCAACCTTTTTCAATACATATACAACTTTTTCCCAGTCAAATACAACCCTTTTCAATTCAGATACAACCTTTTCCAAGTCGAATACAACCTTTTCCAAATCAAATGCAACCTTTTCCCAGTAAAATTCAACCTTTTTCACCCAAGTCAAAGCTATGTTGAGCAGAATGAATACTCCAGAAACTTATTTTTTAAATAACCTCTTCAAATGATCGTTTTTGGGACAAAACCAGTTCTGGGACAAAACTTGTTCAAATACAACCTTTTCCAAGTCACATCCAACCTTTTTCAAGTCAAGTTCAACCTTTTTCAATTCAAATACAACCTTTTCCCAGTCAAATTCAACATTTTTCAATTCAACTTCTACCTTTTTCAAGTACCTTTTTTTCAAGTCAAATACAACCTTTTCAACCAAAATTTTTCCAATTTTTTCAAATAAATGCAACCTTTTCCAAGTCAAATTCAACCTTTCCCAAAACCAATTGAAGCTTTTCCAAGTCAAATTCAACCTTTTTCAAGTCAACTTCAACCTTTTTCAATTCAAATTCAACCTTTCAATATTATTGGGGAAATTACGGAAAATTCAAGCTCTAGCAGTACTCTAGGCAAAGAACAAAGAGATGAGGTCCGCACTTCAAACATGTACCAAACAATGCAGCGACCGCCCCTTCAACTTGTGTGCACCAACTATCACAGCCGCCACAAATGACAGGTAATTTAGTCAACTTGATAGGGTGAAGAACTAAGCACTTACGTACTTGAAGTCAACGCTATAATGACAAGCGACGCAGTAATGACTCAAACACTCACTTTCGATGGTAATGTTGCTCCAATTCGAGCAAGACTTTGTGCAAGGATGCAAGATTGGAGAAGTGCAGCTTTAAGTGAGGCTCTGAAGAACGATTTACAAGACGCCCATGGCATTGATTTACTTACAGTCGTTTTCATTCAGCAAAAAACAATCTTGACGGAAAGGTTTTCCTTTTTTTATCAACCGGTATAAAATGCTTGATGTTACTTGATCGATTTGGACGATTCATTCAGTAATTTCTCTGATGAAGGTGTCTGTGAATGGGTGTACTTTGCTGAATGCTTTCTAGATGGAGGAGAAACCCATTGCTAGAACAACAAAAATTCAACGAAATAAAATACAAACAGGTGAAAGTAATGTTTTTACTAGATCTTCTCGATTTATTGTACAACTGAATTGAAGCTTAGGAGACCGCGTTGAAGATACGAAATTTGTATGGTATCCATCTTGCTCTGGGGGTGTCGCTAATCATTGTTTATAGTTTCCAATCAGCCCTTTGATTGGTCATTGAACGGACAAATCGGAGTGGTCTAATTCGCTCCATCGAACAATATTCTGTCTGAGTCAAGAAAAATACAAATTGGTAAGTAAGTGGTGTACGCTTTTCGAGGACGTAACCATCTCCGGTTGTTTTTCTCCATTATTTCATCATTTTAATTTTCAAAGTACACCTACTAGAATGGAGATATCCACGATCTATTGTTTTCCCCTTTAAGGTAGACATTCTATTTCGAGAAGCACGAGAAGCCTAAAACGATGTTAGGATCACCATCAGTTTTAGGAATATAGATTTCCGAATTCCTAAATTGGGTAGCTCTAGATTCTCTCATTGAAATTTACCTTTTACCTCTCAGCACTCATGAAGTTGCTTTCATTCTGATCGGCCGAGTGCTCGAAGATATGAACGAGTGTTGTTCAATTTCGATGAAAGAATTAATGTTATCCATCCTGCTCGTGTTGGGGATGTAAAGCAAGAGGTTTACTGAACTCCGGGAGTTTGCAGTTTTTTGTTTACAAAAATTTTTTATGTTTAGTTTATTATACAGGGTGTCCCACGAGTTATGCACAACCCAACTCTACGTGTTTACAACTCATTTTCGACCAAAAGTACTTCTTAGAAAATTTTTCAAGAGGTATCGTTTCCGAGTTATTCGTGGTTTAAGATGTTTTTCGTGTTTTCGATCTTGTGTCATTAAAACCGTCAAAACTCCCTCAATTTTGGAAATAGCTCAAATTCGATGACACTGTTGGAAAGAGCGTCAAATTTCCTATCTATTTGATGTCAGAAAACATTTTTTTAATTGCATCAAAGATGTGTGATTGCCACGCGATTTGGCAGTTTTGTCAAAAATCTTGAAATCGCCTGTTTTTCATCTCGCTTTGCAACTTTATTAATATTTGGCGCAGAACTGTGCAGGCCAGGTATAACGTGCGCCTACATGTCAGCTTTCCTACGGTGTAGTCGTTTTGGTGACTTTTCTCGCTGAATCGAATGGTGGCAACTCCAGACCTCTCAACTGAAAATTTAAGTTATTGACAATAGCCGGTAGTAATAACCAAAATCTTGGTGACAAAAAAAAAAGGATTAGTAGATAAAAAAAATAGTTAAGCAGGTATAGAAAGGATTAGTGACTTAAACACATATTATTTATCAATATTTTTTCCTCATACTATCCGACGCGTTCGCCAGGGTGTGAGTTGTACGCAGGAGGAGTGTGAGCACGATCACCGTAATCCCGAACACAAAAACCAGCACCTTCATAATAAAGACAGGGACATACCCTTCAATTTGTGTGCGTATGGAGTCCGTCGGTCGGGAAACCGCTGAGCACACACCCTTGCAAAACCGTACACAAAAATCATGCTAACATACTCACTTGTGGTGCAGCACTTCATGATTGATGGAGATATGCAATAGGGAAATACGCTGAAGGAAATACATCGAGGAAAGATACAAAAGGAGAGAGTTGGTAATGATATGGAAGCCTGGTTTGATAAGGGTCTATAGTGTCAGCAAAAAGATGAATGCAACCAATCGCAATCAATCTTAAATTAACCCTAACAACAGAGACTTCTGTTATTTTGTGTTCATTTACGGTTGATTGCATTCATCGTTTTGCTTTTCTAAGAATACTTAGCAGGGAATCTCATGTCGGGGGGTAGTAATTCGTGAACGATATGGAGAAGGCAGAGGGGACTTCGGGACGATCTAGAGGTGTAAATCTTGAGATTAACAACATTATGCTGTAATGTAAATCGGGCTGGATAGGAGTGGTTTGGGGAAGGATCACAGAGGTGAGGCCTCTTGTGGTAATACATAAAGAGGGTTTTCATAAATAATTGGCCCAAGTGGAAGATTTTAGCGTCGTTGTAAATAAGAGCACCGGGGTATTTTTTGGGGTTGAACAACATGATTTAAATTATGCTTTTCTGCAACGTGACAAGCCGAGATAAAGTGGTGGGGAAAGTGCCACCACAGATCAGAACCCCATATTGTTGGGCAGACTGAACTAATGATATGTAAAGCATTTTGAGCCTATCTGGGGAGAGAGTTGATCTTACATTGTTAAAGACGGACCAAAATTTACGCAGTTTGGTCCATAAATACTGTACGTGTGCATGCCATGACAAACCATCATCCAAGACTACTCCCAAATATTTATAGTGCGATACCCTCTCCAAGGGTTGGAAGGCACAACCCTCACTATTCGCAAACGAATGTATTATTAACTGTGGTGAGATTACAATCCACTTTTATTCCTGAAAACCATATAGGTATAGCATTTAAAGTAAGCACACTCATAGCTAGCCAACCATGCACCAGATTCAAAAGGTCCTTGACACAGAAAAGACTTGGTCCCACTCTCTACCTTTAACTAAAGTGCCCGTATTATCGGCTAATAAGAAAAATTTACCTGAGTTGGATACACCTGGAAGCGAATTTATGTAAATTAAGGATAAAATGGGACCAAGAGTGCTCCCCTGTATTACACCAAATTCTATCCTTTGCGGAAGGCTATTACAATCGCCGATTGAAACAAACTGGGAGCGATTGGAGAGGTAGGAGCAAAACCAGTCGTAACTCAGATCAAATAGCTGGGGGAAACGAATCAATATTATCCTTGTTTCGTTATTTTTAAGCTCTTCGATTGGTGAATCGCATACTGCCCCCTGAAAACGCCCCCAAACTCCTCCTCGTTCCTACTTTGTTATGAGACCTTGGGGTAGGTGCGCAAATCCTTCTGATTGGTCAGGTGTCCCCTTTCGAAATGCATTCCAAGCAGATACCTGGAACGTCTATTTTGTGCATTGGTTAATATAGGGTAAGACACGTCTTATTTCATCATCTTCAATGGAGGGAATTTTTCACTTTTTTGGTTAATTGGTTTGGAGGTGCAAATGCTCCTATGCTCTTATCACCACTGTTCTCGTCATTAGATGAAACACTCCAAAAAATTATTCACTGTGCGTGCAATAATTCTGACTGATTATTAATCCAAGCATCGGAACGTAGGGCATGAGTTACTTTCTAATATGGCTGTTGATCTACGTCCATCCTTTTAAATGCAGATGATCTCCCCAAAATCCACAATAAAGTAAGAAAGAGGTGGAAATGAAATCACCCCTCATGAAAATGGTTTCGCCACAACAATTACTTCCATTTCTGTACAACAGCTTAATTGCACAATTCGGAGGAGCGATAGCGTGTCGAATCCGATATCTGGGGAGCTCCTTCCACGCCAACGAACTTCACCCGAGCGGTTTAAATGAGCGCTGTGTGCAAAAACAAAAGTCCGAGATAAATCCGATGAAGAATTCGGTGACGTTGACTCGGGTCAATTAATAATAATAATATTCTTGCGTCGTCGATGAGGGGATTTGGGTGATGACAGCATATCGCGTGTCGTTTGTAACTTGGTTTGTACATTAGGTGGTGTCGCTAACGATTTCTGTGTCGCTACAACCTTTGACGCGGTAATGACACAATAAAGTCTGGTAATTGGCGTGTGTCACGTGACTGATCTTCAGACAGTAAGCACTTACACTCAGTTTCAAGTCGTATTTTCGACATTTGCGTCTTTACTATTTCATAATTGCCTTTCGAATAATATATATATTAGTGTGATTATAGTTGTTCTACTGAACTGTATAGATACCAAATTTATAGGAATTTCGCAGACAAAAAGATTTTTTCCAGTTATTTATTGTTACAACTGATTTAAATTATAAATCATCTAGCAACTTTATTTATAATGATGTAATATCACTTTTTGTGGTTCAGTAATTCATTATCTAAGACCACTACCAGTCACAAACACTAATCAGCGTCTGGTCACAATAAGGTTCAGCGGCTTGGTCCTCTTGAGTCCTTTTACCTCTTCTCTGTTGTCTAGGGTATACAGGATTTCGAGATTTTGGTGTCTGTGCAGCCGAATTTCGTGATCCGCTGCAATTCTTATCGCGCGTATCTCACCATTTCCACTTTGAGGTCGCGGTGGAGATCAGTTGTCCTGATATACCAGGGTGCGTTGACAATACTCCTTAAGATTTTATTTTGGAGTGTCTGGGTAGTGTTGACATTACTGTTGCTCGTGCAGCCCCATAGTTGGCAGCCATAGGCCCAGACGGGTTTAATCGTTTGCTGATATAACAGCAATGTGTTATGAGTGGATAGTTGAGATTTCCGACCCAACATAGACAAAAGATGGGAGAATAATTTGGAAACATCCATATAAATCTTTTAAATTAGGAGAATAGCGGTTTTCTGAATTTTTACGCTTGATGGTGTCTTGGATGTAACTATGTGCAAAGTCAAGGTTATGCAAATTAGCAAAGATTGAAAGATACTGGACAAATTAGTCCAGTATATTCCAATCATTACGATTGGGTCCAGGAAGTCCCATCGATCCAAACACCCATCGATGTGACAGTTCGGACTGCTGCAACAGTCTGTCATTGCTCGTCGTGAGACGTTGAATGTGATTTACCTTTTGTTGACCTTGTCTCTGCGATTAAGTTATAAATATTACAGGGGTCCCCCCCCCCCCCCAATAACAACCAGCCCCCCCCCCCCCCACCGTGTGAGTTGGTACCCCCTCCAAAAAACAAAAATGTAAAAAATACTCGAAGCACTCCTTATTTTATCTAAAACTAAAAGGAGAATTATATTGGTATTGAAACATGTCTTAATAATGTCGTGAAACACATGAAAACATTGGCAGTTTGAAGACAAACATTTTAAATTTATAGTCTGAGACCTTTTAAGATTGTTAAATACATCTCTTTAAGCCCTACAAAACAGTTTTTGTCTTTGGCACGAGGAAGCAGAAAATCTTTCGATTATGTCTTCATTAGAAATAGACTGAAGTACATCTTTTTCTGCAGCAAGAACCCTTAGATTGGACAACCATGAGCCTCCCATAGCTGATCTGAATCTGTTTTTGATCATTTTAACTCGACTCTCCGCTGAACAACTAGAAATGGCTAAGGAGATTAAAGTTGTGTAAACCACTTTCAGAGCACAAAAGCTAGAAAAATCCATTAAACATGTGTAAGGTTTCAAAAATCCTTCAGTGATTGAGTCCTCTCAATTTGCTCTGGGAAATCTACTTCCACTCTCAGACTTTGCACCAAAGTCCCTTTCTTCTCGATTGTGTTTGCTTTTGCTTGAGTTACTGGCTGTTGTTTGCTGATGGGGCATTAGGGCAGTACCATAGGCGAACACAACGAAAAAAATTCCAATTTTGACTTAAAATCATGAAAATGAAAATTATTTCCCAGAAAATCACAACTAAAAATTTTGATTTTTTGCAAAATCTCCAAAAAAATTGTGAATACCTCTGAAACCAAATTCCGGTTGTGTTCAAATTGTACATAATACATACAATTTACATATATGGTGAAATATGCGTACTTGAATGTATATTTTACATTTCCTCAATTTGACCATATATTCTTCAATCAAGCAATACTACGACATTCTCACAAACATTTTAGGAACCTCAAATACATCTATTAAACAATTTTATTTCCAAGGTATAACAAAAAAGAAATAAATTATCAAGCCTCAGTGCGTTCTTGATCCAAACATGAACGCGATTGGCCAGTTGGTGGTTAGCAAATCAATAGTAATTCATGATCCCGCAAGAATAGCTGGTGAATGTAAACAAGTGGTAAGCGCATGTCAATTAGTTTAATTGTTTCTGTAAATGATTATGACAGTATGAAACAACTCGATGGAAAATAAAATACATTCCGTTTCCTTAATGGATTATTAACTGAAATGTGTGTATAAAATTAATTCTGGAAAAGAAAATAATTTCATTTACAATCCTTGGGAGATAGATATTGTGATTATTTACAGGTATATTGCTAATCAGAATGACGGCGAAATAATCTGTTCTTCTCGTAGTTTTTCCCTTTCTTTTCAGTTCTTCCTGGAAATGCAAAAATGTTGTGAAATGTTTTTCCATCCCGAAACAATATCCGCGACAAGATCACAAATGATTTCCGAGTTTGTGCGGATGTCCGCCCGTTCAAATGCAATTCATATTTAAAAGTTATTCACACTCCAGCTATTACGGAATCGCGAGGTCCGTCTCTGACATTGTCATTGCAAGAAAGTTAACACGCGCCACTGAACGATTTCTCTATCTGTCGATGATTTGAGACCTTAATGGAAAGATCGGCAAACTCCATTCTCTCAGGTTAGCAACAATTCAACCGAAATTGATTTCTCTGGCCGACCAAAGGACGAAAAAACGGAGCTTTCGGGGAAAATGTAGTCATTTTCACAAAATTGAAGACTAACCCTTTCCCTTTTGGTTTATTATTCAACGATAAACCATTGTAATCGCTCTTAAAAAAAATTCTAACCCCCCCTGAACATTTCATGGTTTACGTTTCAAAGGGTTTAGAATCCGAATCTGCAATAAAAAATTTTCCGTACGTCCGCCGTATGCAGATTTCTCCCAAACGGCTATAGCAAAAGACCTGAAATGTTCAGGAAAAATCCATGTTGGTCCGGCGACGCCCCAATTTTTGAGCCAGCTCTCTCACTTAATTTAAAGTGCCCTTTAAGGATTGTCGAAGTTTTGTAAAATCCCTAAAAATCTGGAAAAAAAAGTCAAGGCGGCCTAAATTTGTACTCTTTTTGAAGAACACTCCACGAGGAATCGAATGAGCCCCTCCCCAGGTCCTTAGGCTCTTTTGGGGCTTATTTTTCAATTGGCTTGCGTTCATGATTTGAGTTTATACTAAGCTTTGGAGTGTGCATGTTTCACAGGTGATAGAGCGATTATTGAATTTCAGGAGGCACACAAATATGATCAACTGATCAATCCAAATAGGTATTTTGGTTGAGAACAGATTTACGTGCTCTTTGCATATCTCCTGAAATTCAATAATCGCTCTATCACCTGTGAAACACGCACACTCCAAAGCTTAGTAGAAATTCAAATCATGAACGCAAGCCAATTGAATAATAAACCCTAGAGAAAGAATTTGCAGCGTTTTTTCGAAGAACTTTATTCCAAATTTTATCAATGAGTTCTCCTCTATATCCATATTCACCGCCATCCTTTTGATGTTGCATTTTCCTTTTGATAAATTGTGCATTAGGAATAAGATTCTTCGAAAAAAGGGAAAGGTCATCAAATTCAACTGGGGAAGTTACATTAGAAAAAATACAGTGATCAGAAAGTTTTCAATAATGATCTTATTACGGGAAAATGTCTGATAAAGTTGTCAAACTTCCATCATCCAGGAGTTTCAATCCCACGTGGAAGGAAGAAAAAGGCAGGATGAACGCTGCACCAACAATCCGCTCTTGAAGGCGATGGGGAGTCAACTGTGATGTGGAGAATTCGTACGAGGTGAGGGGAGAGAGTGGACTTGTGCTTTTGTTTATTAGCTGGATATCGAGAAGAGCAAGCCGCGTGAAACACTGCAGCGATAAAGGAAGTTGATTCCGCGACCACTTGTTATGGATCTTCTCTTGAAATGAAATAAATGGGTTGAACAAGTTCGACCTCATAACAACATGATTTACGCACCAAATTGATAAAATTAAGATTCGCCCTTGCTATCTTGAAGTCATTGAAAAGTTTGATTTCTCAACACCCCAATTTCGTGATTCACCCTTTCTCTTCCAAGATCCTGAATTTCACTCCTACGCCGGCATGAAGCGGCTGGTTCAACGGCAACAGTTTCCACAAGGAATTTTGAACCACCATATGTCGGATCCGATCTCTTGCACCAAATGTCTCGACGAGAATAAGAGCTCGAAAGATCGCATTATGGAATTTCCGGCTTACGAGACTGAAAGAGAAGCATACTACAAGGACTTGGTTCAAATGCTCGACAATCCTTTTAATTACGAACGAATCATTTCGTCAGGGATAAGTGCTATAAAACGCTGCAAATTCTTTCACTGAGGTTTATTATTCATTTGGCTTGCATTTATGGTTTGAATTTCTACTTAGCTTTGGAGTGTGCGTGTTTCACAGGTGGTAGAGCGGTTATTGAATTTCAGGAGGCACTCAAATATGATCAACTGATCAATCCAAATAGGTATTTTGGTTGAGAACCAATTTACGTGCTCTATGCATAACTCCTGAAATTCAATAATCGCTCTATCACCTGTGAAACACGCACACTCCAAAGCTAAGTAGAAATTCAAATCATGAATGCAAGCCAAATGAATGAAATTGAATAATAAACCCCAGTGGAACAATTTGCAGCTTTTCATGCATATCAGAGTGCTTCAACCCGTGTATCGGCTATATACCCATTTTGGAGTTCACTCCAGTATCCACATTCACTACATCACTAGGTTAATGCGATCAAAACGAAAAAAAAAACTCTGTTGTGTTTGTTTTGATCGCAGTAACCTAGTAGTGAATGTGGATGCAAATGTTGGCACCATAAATCGGACCTGGGGAGGGGTTCATTCGATTCCTCATGGAAAGTTCTTCAAAAACAGTCCAAATTTAGGCCGCCTTGATTTTTTTGAGGTTTTTAGGGATTTTACAAAACTTTAACAACTCTTAAAGGGCACTTTATATTAAGTGAGAGTGGTGGCTAAAGAATTGAGGCGTTGTCGGACCAATATTGATTTTTCCTGAAAATTTCAGATTTTTTGCTCTAGCCGTTGGGGAGAAATCGTGCGTACGTTGTACGGCGGACGGACGGAAAAATTTGTATTGCAGATTTGGGTTCTACACCCTTTGAAACGTAAACCATGACATTTTCAGGGGGGGTTAGAATTTTTTTTTTTCCAAGAGCGATTACAATGGTTTGTTATTGAATAATAAACCAAAAGACTATGAATTTGTGAAAACAGCGGTCATTAATATTACGAAAAACGATCTTCTGTTATTTTATATTACTAAGTTTACATTACAAAATCCTCTACAATCTGTAATAATAAACATTATAGTGGCTAATAACCACACTAGTAATGACCACATTATACGGGGATAATGATAATCCCTCTTGATTATTATTATTTTTTTATATTTTTATTTTATTTCTACTGTTCCAAAACGAATTGATTCTTAGGAAACATCTTTCTCAAAATTCATTACCGTCTCTCCTCAAAAGCATATCATTTTTTGAAATTCTCCCCAAACGTCACCCTTCAGAGGGATTGTTTTTTCACGGTCATTTACAAAGGTCCATAATTGAAAATAATAAACAATAGTTTGAAACGATAGACTATACTCCATTCAATCTCTGTAATATTAATTAAATTGACAAAATCCAGGCGTTAAATTCACAGAATGATGCTTGTTGTGACTAGATGGCTCAGACAGAAGTGAGATTGTTGCAAGGTTGTGGGGAAAGTTGTGACGCGCAATGTTGACATTGAAATTAAACTGAAATTACCAGGTTGGCCTTGTTGCAACATGAAGGAGAAAATAAGGAATAAAAAATCAATTGTTGGAGACTACTAATTGTGACGCTCTTCTTGGCGAATTGGGATACGTTTGATAAGGGGGTATTGTGTGTTAATTGGGCGAGGAATTTCGGAGGTTTAATGGGGGGCACGAAGGGGAATTGTTATCGACTATATTCGCTGGGGAATAGAGGAATTTATAGAAGGGTAGGAAAGTTATTTAGAAGGATAAGGATAAAGAATTTACGAAGAAAGTGTTTGCGGAAGGGAGGGGGAATGCCCCTAATTCTATATCAACGGATCATCAACCAGACTCAACACAATAAATCCAGCAATCGATGTCCAAGATGCGATTATGTTTTACTATTCAATAATAAACCATTGAAATCGCTCTTGAAAAAAAATTCTAACCTCCCCTGAATATTTCATGGTGTACGTTTCAAAGGGTGTGGAATTCGAATCTGCAATAACAAATTTTCCGTCCGCCGTACGCACAATTTCTCCCAAACGGCTGGAGCAAAACATCTGAAATTTTCAGAAAAAATCCATGTTGGTCCGACAAAGCTCCAATTCTTTAGCCAGCTCTCGCACTTAATTTAAAGTGCCCTTTAAGGGTTGTCAAAGTTTTGTAAAATCCCTAAAAACCTAAAAAAAAATTCAAGGCCATTTGGACTTTTTTTAAGAATTTTCCACGAGGAATCGAATGAGCCCCTCCCCAGGTCTGTAGCTCAAACCATTCCCGATGTATGGCCCAATTTATGGCGCCAACATTTGCATCCAAATTAACTACATCACTAAGTTACTGCGATCAAAACAAAAACAACAGCTTTTTTTTTTTTTTTAATCGCAGTAACCTAGTGAGGTAGTGAACGTGGATACTGGAGTGAACTCCTGGAAGGGTTTATAGCCGATACACGGGTTGAAGCATTCTGATATGCATGCTCCATCTTACGAAATTTAAAATTTTCAAATAGAATATTTCTCCATTGTAATCGCTCTTGAAGAAAACGCTGCAAATTCATTCACTGAGGTTCATTATTCAATTTCATTCATTCGGCTTGGATTCATAATTATAATTCCTACCAAGGTTTGGAGTGTGCGTGTCTCACAAGTGATAGAGCGATTATTGAATTTTAGGAGATATGCATAGAGCACTTGAATCAGTTCTCAACCAAAATACCTATTTGGATTGATCAGTTGATCATATTTTTGTGCCTCCTGAAATTCAATAATCACTCTATTACCTGTGAAACAGCGACACTCCAAAGCTTAGTGGAAATTCAAATTATGAATCCAAGCCAAATGAATGAAATAAAAACAAACCCCAGTGAAAGAATTTGCAGCGTTTTTTCATCGTTTTGAAAATCCCCCTCCCCCTTCCTCGCGGGAATTCCTAACGCGGTTGCTATGTACCGTATTCACTTGGGTGTCTCACCAATGAATATGCACTCCTTTCCCCCTAAATGCCTGATGTTCTTAGGTATCCCACCTCTGAATATGCACATATTTCCCCCGAAGTGCCCAATGTACTTGGGTATCCCAACTCGAATATGCCCATCTCTGGGCCTCAATTCCCCATGTAGTTGGCTATCTCACCTCTGAATATGCACATCTTTCATCTCAAGTGTCTAATGTTACTAGGTATCCCACATCTGAATACGACCATCTCCACCCTTAAGTTCCAAATGTACTTGGCTATCTCACCAGTGAATATGCACACCTTTCCCCCTAAATGCCTAATATACTTAGATATCCCACCTCTGAATACGACCATCTCTGCCTGTATGTTCTCAATGTACTTGACTATCTCACCTCTAAATATGCACATCTTTCCCCCCTATGTGCCCAATGTACTTAGATATCCCACCTCTGAATACGACCATCTCTGCCCTCAAGTTCCCAATGTACTTGGCCCTAAATGCCTAATGTACTTGATTCTCTAAACCCCGATAAAGAGCCTACGGTTCCTGGGGTACATGGATGGGAGATATGAGGAAGAGGGGGAGTGCGGTCGAGGGGATGGGGGCGGTCCCCACCGGGGGGTCCTCGCGAGTCCAGGAGCCCTCGGGGCCGCCGCTGCGTTACTTAACTCTGGTAGTGCGCGCGGACCACGAGCCAGTCACCCCAGTGCCACCATCACAATCGCATAACAGTGAGTTACCTACCACCCTCTCACATATATATATATATTTATGTACACACACGTACCTACCTTCCGCATGTCATACATATTTACTCATATTTACCTACATGTACATACAGCAATACGTCAATTGTACATTGTCAATATACATACATCACATACACACCAATAGACGCTCCTTCCAATATCTAATATGGTCACAAATCCCCCAAAAGTCATCCTAATCATGAAAACTTTCTCAAATTTTAATCAAATCTCGAAATTCCAATAAAAATGTTTCAAAATCAAATACATTTTCATAATATATTTCACCCCACAAACTCTCACGGCATTATATTCTACGCCAATTCACCTCCAGAAATATCGCAATACGAACAACTGTCAGAAATGCAACTACTTCTTCCCGCGATTAATGACTGCAATGGAATTTGATCACATTTTTATTACATAAACAACACCGTTTTTCAGTACCAAAACACTTGACTTCCAAATTAATGGAAACGAAACTTGTCTCCCCATAATATGTAGTAAAAACACGATTTTTTTTGGATCGTAACCGATTTAACAAATTTTAAAGCGCCACAATGACCACACTTTATATTCGCTAATTTGATTATTGGTGAAATGCACGTTGTACAAACGTCATTGTTTTGGGTCTACACATTCTCGTGGAAATTTTTATTCATAAAGTGTTAACTTCCAAACTCCAACAGCTTCTGTGATGTCTGATCGTATTGGTTATGCTTATAGATTTTGTTAAAAAGCGTTGAAAGGACCGAAACATCTTTAGTACCACCCGTTGTTACAGCTGATTCCGATCATGATTGTTTCACCTGATAATAGTGAATCTTACAGTGTTACAGTGTCTCACATGGATGTTCGTTGGTATCAAAATTATTTTAAAACAGGAATACGGTTAATTGTAAATGTCGTTATTTTCTTTAACTTGGATAATAATAATTTGGACGATTTGAAACAGAAAGAGAAAGATAGAGAAAGGGCCGAATGGGGGGGGGGGGGTACAAAATACAAAGATGAAGTGAGAGGGGGGTAGAGATAGAAAGCCATAGTTAAGGTGAGATGGGATGGGGGAATATGAAGTAAAAGTTGAAGTTAGAGAGATGGGGGAGGGGGGGGGGGTTGATAAAAAAAAAAACTTAAAGTGAGATGGGATGGGGGAATATAAAGCCAAAATTGAAGTAAGCGGATGGGGGGGGGGGGTATTAAAAACACAAATTTAAAGTGAGATGGGAAATATAAAGTCAAATTTGAAATTTGTGGGATGGGGGGGGGGGTTGATAGATAGCCAAAGTTGAAGTGGTATAAGGAGGGGAGGGGATATAAATCCAATGATGGAGCTAGGAGTAGGAGGAAGAGGGAGATAGACAGCCAAAGTTAAATAGAGATGGGAGGGTGGAATATAAAGTCAAAGTTAATGTTAGGGGGATTGGAGGGGGATTTGATAGAAAGTCAAAGATAAAGTGAGAGTGGGGTTGGGAGATAAAAAATCAAAGTTAAAGTGGGAGAGGAGGGAGGGGGCTGGAAGTAAATCACTGGTGATGATGACTAGATTTAGGATTCGGTCATATATTCAAATTTTTTTCCCAATTATGAAAACATTATAAATGCAATCTGTAGTCAATTTCACTGAGGTACATGTTTCCCATTTTAAATTCATCATACTTTTGCTGTTACGTCCTGCTACGTTAGTTTTGCTTCTTCTTTCCAAAATTTTGAACATTTTTGTTCAAGTTTTGTTAGAAAATGCGGAAGAAGTAAGAAGATTTTCCTCAAACCGGTTATTTCTCACTTTACCCGTAAACATAGAAACCTCGCGTTATCAAGATATATTCGGCGATATCCGATCTACTATTATAGAACTGCTCGTATTATAGGAGGCTGAACAAGCAACATGGATGCATGTTACAATACACTACACAAGACCAGCAACACAATGCCCATAGCCTTGGTTTAGGCTGTAAGTTTTCCGTTGACCGGTAAATCACGAACACCTCTGCATAGAATTTTCGGATGATGGATAGTTGGTGCCCCTACCTCTGAGAGCTTCGCAATATATCTAGATACCCAACCATAGTGGGGCTCAAGAGTTTTGGGAAATCGTACAACTCCTTTTCCACGCAGGCATTTCGATTAATCGTCCTTTACATAGATGTATCCTTCAACCTCTCAGTCATTTTTTACTTAAATGACACGATCCCGGCCATTCTGTACTGTAACAACCCCTCCAGTTCAGACTGGATTCTTATTAGAATTAAGCCGATAGAAAATTTTGACTAAAAGCGCTAAAAAAAGTACTGGAAGGTTTCGGAGTGAACTTTAATTAACAGGTAGGTATTTTGAATTTATTTTATAACATACACTAGACATTCGGGTTTTGTATAGTCGTTTTGAAGGTCGTACATGAAGGTTATATGTCCTTATTCAGGTCATGTTTACAGAGGTTTTCTGTCATATTCCGTTGTTTTTTGCGTAATGTCGATCCGAACTCTAATGATGACCAAACGCCGTAATCTATTTGCAATGTCCGATTTTGGCATCCGATTCATTAACTTACCACAATTTCTCCATTTAGAGGGAGGAAGAGAGGAATAAACGGGGAGAGAAACATAAAGCGGGGGGGGGGGGGGGGAGAAGAAGCCGGAACTATTTAAATCCTATATCAATTTAGAAGAGAAATTAACGAAAAACAGTTGGTAAAAATAATCGAATAACGAGAGTAATCAATTACTTTTGTATTCGCGCGATGGGATCGTGTAATTGTAATCGATTACAATTGTGTTTGATTACTTTGGTATTCGAATACTTCCGCCGATTACAATGGTCCATGCCGTTGATATTGGTTGATTATTCAATAATAAACCAATGTAATCGCTTTAAAAAAAAAAAAAAAAAAAAAAAAAATGTCTAACCCCCCCTGAAAATTTCATGGTTTACGTTTCAAATGGTGTAGAATCCAAATCTGCAATACAAATTTCTCCGTCCGTCCGCGGTAAGCCGTACGTCGTACTCACGTTTTCTCCCAAACGACTATAGCAAAAAATCCGAAATTTTCAGGAAAAATCATATTGGTCCGACAACGCCCCAATTCTTGAGCCAGCTCTCACTTAATTTAAAGTGCCCTTTAAGGGTTTTCAAAGTTTTGTAAAATCGCTAAAAACCTCAAAAAAAGTCAAGGCGGCCTAAATTTGGACTCTTTTTGAAGAACTACCCACGAGGAATCGAATGACCCCCTCCCCTGGTCCGTAGGTCAAACCATTCCGTATGGTACCAACATTTGCATCCACATTCACAACTAGGTTACTGCGATCAAAACAAACACAACAGAGTTTTTTACCTAGTGATGTAGTGAACATGGATGCGGGAGTGAACTCCTAAAAGGGTTTATAGCCGATACACGGGTAAAGTATTCTGATAACCATAAAAAAACGCTGCAAATACTGATGTAGAGGAGGGACACAAATATGATCAACTGATCAATCCAAGTAGGTATTTTGGTTGAGAACAGATTTACGTGCTCTATGCATATCTCCTGAAATTCAATAATCGCTCTATCACCTGTGAAACAGGGATACTCCAAAGCTTAGTAGAAATTCAAATCATGAATGCAAGCCAATTGAATAATAAACCCCAGTAAAAGAATTTGCAGCGTTTTTTTTTTTTTTTTTAATGTTTGTGGCAGACGGTTTGCCTGAATTTAATTAATAAAAATTATCTTTTATAATAAACCCTGAAAAAAATCTACATATTACAGAAAGTCAGAAGCAGGCATAGCTCATAAATGAACAATAAAATAGACAGTAAATTTATGAAAAATTACATTTTAGATTAGTACAAATTGAGATTTGAACTCAAACGATCTTTCAATATTTTAACTGCTTGGTTTTAAATTAGTAGATATGTACTTTTGGTTCCAATTTTAAGTGGTTACAAGTAGGTACCTACCATTATTATTGAATGTTCAATTTGCTATGTTATCTCAACCGATTGCCTACGGGAAAAGATATTATTGAGCGTAGTTCACAACTGATTTTAGCGAATTTGCAAGAAAAAATAAGATGTTTAAGAAAGTAAAAGAATTAGAAGAACTGAAACTCTTTTTCGATAATCGTGTGGGCATACCTAGTTTTTCTTTGTGAAACCGACCCAAATGGCAACTTGTGAAGTTTGACCATTCTAGCCTAATGGAAAAGTGTGGTGTGCCATAGGGTTTCAATGGATTCTCCCACCTAGTAGAATTCCCAGCCGATTTTTATGCTCTTCGATTTTGATTTTACCCTAGTTTTCAAAATCACTTGTTAGGCCTTTATAATTACGGTTATAAGCTTGAGCGAATTCTAATCTGTCCGGAAAACCCCCTGACACCCAAATTTTGAGCTATGGCCAAAAAAATACTTTTAAATTGGTATCAGAACCTTCTTTTTGAGTCATGAGATTGAGATGAACTACGACATCTTTTAAGTGAATTTCTACATTTTTTTTTAACTTCAGACAAAGAGAGTACTTGGGGACACTACCTCCCCTCAATCACTCCTAGGGATTAAATTGTGAGTTATCACGCCAAGTCGACAGGGGTATGGATTTTTATGTTTTGGGGGTTCCTGAGATCGAATTTGAACTTCAAAGAGTCCGTAGACACCTCTTCTTCCCTTAATCACCCCCTCCGAGGCATTTTATTCACTTTTCTTGTGATATCTCAGTGATATTCGAAAGAATTAAAAGTCATTGGAGCTGACTTCAACAAAGTTTGAAAGCCTTTTCGAAAATCATATTTAATTACAGCGAACAAAGAACCTTTTGCGACTTGGTTTCGAAAAATCAAATTGCAACCCCTAGGAGGGGGTGATTGAGGGGTTAAGGGGTGTGTACGGGATCTTGGAAGTTCAAATTCGATCTGAGGAACCCCAAAAACATAGAAATCCATACCCCACTCAACTTTTCGTGAGAACTCAAATTTCAACCCCTAGGAGGGGGTGGCGGTGGTGAGTTTTGGCAAGGTTTCTTTTCGATATTTCCTTCTGTGCAACGGCTGGTTGTGCGCAGAAGTGCATAGAAAATGTGTATGACAGTTTTCGTCACTTGAAAAGTGACAGTTTTGGTTAGTAAGGTTATGGCTAAAGCATGTACGATGCTGAAACTTGTTTCTAGAAAAGATGGGTATATTCACATTTAAACTCCTTATGAACTTGTGGTATTACAAGTCAGCGGTTAGTAATTGTGTTGTTTGTAAATGTGGTTTTTTGATGACACGTCTGTAGAAGTAATTACTTAACATTAGGAAAAACCTGCTCTTGGGCTCAAATTTTTATTTTAATCAACATAAAGACTCCGTAAGTCTGCGAATTCCATTCTAATCATTGGCAAGATAGTATGTAAATATGAGAAGATGATATTGGATTGAGAAAGATAACGTTTATTACATTTAAGAGGAAAATCTCACAAAAAACGCTGCAAATTCTTTCACTGGGGTTTATTATTCAATTTCATTCATTTGGCTTGCATTCATGATTTGGATTTCTACTAAGCTTTGGAGTGTGCGTGTTTCACAGGTGATAGAGCGATTAATTAAATTTCAGGAGGCACACAAATATGATCAACTGATCAATCCAAATAGGTATTTTGGTTGAGAACAGATTTACGTGCTCTATGCATATCTCCTGAAATTCAATAATCGCTCTCGCACCCGTGAAACACGCACACTCCAAAGTTTAGTAGGAATTCAAATTGTGAATGCAAGCCAAATGAATGAAATTTAATAATAAACCCCAGTGAAAGAATTAGCAACGTACCATGTAGACCAGAATGCTTCAACCCGCGTATCGGCTATAAACCCTTTTAGGAGTTCACTCCAGTATCCACATTCAATACATCACTAGTTTACGGCGATCAAAAAAAAAAAAAAAAAAAAACACGTTGTTTTTGTTTTGATTGCAGTAACCTAGTGATGTAGTGAATGTGGATGCAAATGTTGGCAGCATAAGATCTTGCCATACATTGGGAATGGTTTGAGCTACGGACCTGGGGAGGGGCTCATTGGATTCCTCATGGAAAGTTCTTAAAAAAAAGTTCTTAAAAATGGCCTTGACTTTTTTTTTAGGTTTTTAGGGATTTTACACAACTTTGACAACCCTTAAAGGCCACTTTAAATTAAGTGAGAGAGCTGGCTAAAGAATTGGGGCGTTGTCGGACCAACATTGATTTTTCCTGAAAATTTCAGATTTTTTGCTCCAGCCGTTTGGGAGAAAACGTGCGTACGGCGGACGGACGGAAAAATTGCGGATTTGGATTCTACACCCTTTGGAATGTAAACCATTACCTTCCAGGGGGGTTAGACATTTTTTTTTTTTTTTTTTCAAGAGCGATTACAATGGTTTATTATTGAATAATAAACCAATATACTTGGTAAGTAGGTTGAAAAATTGGGTCGGGAACCAATTCAATGTCAAAGCAATTATTTTCTAGCTAACGAAATCGAGCCGAATTCGATTTAAAGAGGTTTTATTTACCCAAAACGAAGGTCCTTGGTGATTTTTTTTTCTCTCAACGAGCGACAGACCTCCAGTTCCAAGTGTATTTCGTAACCCCGGGTGGAACCGGTTTAGAAAAACTTTTGACTCCGTTTAGACTCCGGCATTAATTCACCTTCTAGTTGCAACATGCGAATAGACTTTGATCTTTTACGCGGGGTCTGGAGGATCGTAAAGGTGCATCTGACGGATACAACGACCAATCACTTTCCAAAATCAACCGCCTGAACCTGATGTAAGCAGCAGAGTTGGAAGCTAATGATTACTTTGAGTAATTATCACTTTTTAAATTACTTTGCTGTTTTGATGGAAATTCACCTTGGCTGACACCAGCCATAGTCAAAACTCAGGATTCAGGCCTTTGAACAAGAAAATTTCATTGAGAGTAATTGCAATGCCCATTCCAATTCCTGTTATGGTAATTGAAAATGCAATTCCTTTTTCTGATTATATGTGATGGGAATTCAAAAAACCCATTCCAATTACATGTAATCGGAAAATTTGATGGCAATTGCGATTACCATTACAGGAATTGGAATGGAGTAATCCCATTACACGCCTCCAATTCGATTACAAGTGAATGGGAGGTTTTATGCAGTTTTGGGAAAAATCAAAGTCTTTCATTTGTATTGGCCGATGGCAATATCTTAAGGGGAGGGGGTCCGCGGACATGTTGGTAAAGTTTTATAAGTTTCTCAGTGATTTTGGGCTGGTTTCGAATTGGTTTGCACCTGAACACACCTCGCGGACTTGTAGCTACAGTTCTGTAAATTTCTCAGTAATTTGGGGCTGGTTTACACATGACATGACTTGTTAGACTCTAACTAGCAGGATATCGAGCTCCCCCTACGGGAAGGGAAGTCAAGGACTTGAACAATGTATATTGCTTCCGAGTCTACGAAGCAGCGGAAACCTTGTGTTGGAAAAGTTTTTGGGAGCCAAAAACTTTCTTTTGTCCAAATTCAAAATTTCTATTCGCATCTTGCGTTTCATAGCCTACTGAACAAATTTGGTTCCGTGTCTATCGATCTGTCTGTCTGCATTTCCTTGTTACAGCCATACCTTCCACAGTTTTGATTGAATTTAGCTCAAATATTGAGGGATTATGCGGATAAGGCCTATTGAGGAGCCATACGAATTGCATCTCAATATGATCAGCGGTACGCTCTCCGCATGCGCTAACGTGAAATTCTTGAAACAGGTGTAACTTTCACAATTTCGATTCAATTTAGCTCATATGATAAAGGATGTAACGAGGAAGCTGCCACCTCCTTGGCAGTGTATTTTTATATGACTGGTTCCTTGTGAATCAACAGCGAACATTGCGTCTTGAATCTCGAGATTTTATATCCCCGAGCGTCTATTTAGGCATCAAGATACCAGTCAAGTCAAAATCAATTATTCGGTGGGAAAACAAGGTCTGATGGTAGCTTTTGCGGGCTTTGTGCAGCGGTCAGCCTTCTGTCACACGTGGTAAGTTGATAATCGATCTGTGTGGAAGGGTCCTTTGATACAGAAATTAAAAACCTTAGCGTGATAAGTTGCAGAGATTCGTTGTATTACTCGCAAATCCAGGCGACGGGCCTCCGGGTAACCTTCCGCGATCCTCGAAATAGCAGATCGTGCTTTCCCTTTCTCCGAGAGCGCGGGCAGTTCCGAGCTCATCATCCCCGGTTACATAAACCGCCTCATCGCGAATGAACAAACATCGGTGGGCAGCCGCCTCGCGTCTTCTGTTTACATCCTTCAACGGTCTCAGATGGCTCTTCAAGTCGCCAAAACAGCCTTGAACTTGATCTAAGGCGTCGCGAACTGCCAGGAGTTCCTGGAAAGAAAGTTATGTCGTTCGGTTTATTATTTTTTGATGGAATACCTTGCGACTTCTAGATATAACGAAGAACCTTCTCAAAAGTATACCCGCCACGCTCAGACGATGACCCAGACGCCTGAAAACGGCTGGTTCATCTCCCAAGTCGAGGGATTCAAGAATCGGGAAGGTCCAACTAACCATATCCATCACAATGTTCTGTTCTTCTGTCCAAATTGAAGCTTTTAGGGAGAGTGAATTGACGAACGTTAAGCCGTCCAAGCGAGTTCATTCGATTCCTTGAATGGATGTCTGTCAATAAAGGATAGAAAACCATTGACATTATTTCAAACCTTCTCGATATTCTAAATTTTGAATAATTTAGCCCTTTAATTTCACCCTTTGGGTCTCCATATTTATCAGTTCCTTATTTCAATTCTGTTTCTTTTACTTTATTAAAGTTTTCGTGATATCAAATGAAATTAATAACTGAATAATTGGTGACACGACATTGAAGAATAAAGTAAACAGACGATGATATTCAAAATTGTCAAATTCCTGACCAAAAAGCTTCAATCCTCACCAAGAAATTGGGAATTTACCGAAAAAAAAGTAGTAAAAACGCACCGACGGAATAGCAAGGAGGAGGAAGGTTGATGTGTTAAACTAGTATTTTAGTTACCTGAACTGTTTCTATTCGTCGTCCAATTACATCGTGCCTTAATATCCCATTATTCTTTATTTCCTATTGAAATGGCTGGTCAATTATGTTGTTATTACTTAAAACATTCTGAATGCCATTCATAGGTTGTCCGAGTACCGATGAATTCAAGTAACACCATTGAATTTCAAAGTTAGAACATACCTCGAATTTCTCGGGACTTCATTGTCCCTAATTCTCTTTCGTCGGGAAAAACAATAACGAATGAGAATTTAGTTTCAGTAACCAGAACTCACTACAAAACCAACGAAAGCGATGCTGACATTTTGAAATCAAATTTTAATAAAATCAAATCTATTATTTGCAGGATTTTGGCAGCTTAAACGCCAATTGCCTCGATAGGGGTTGACAAGAGAAAAACACTGTGGGGAAAGACGAATTTCTGCTATCTCCATAATTTGTCCATTCTCTTTTAGCTTACATGTGAAAATGGCCTAAGTCAAGTTTAGCAAAATATTAAGTCTGGGAGGGATCGCGTTTTGAAAGGTGCTTCGTCCGAGGTTCTCTATTCATCTTAAACTAGACTCCACTGACGAGTATCAGATTCGTTACGATCAGTTTAATGAGAAAGATAATGTCGTCTGGATGTTCAACGAAGGGTTTCTTCTAGACATTTCATCAGCTTCGTAAGTTTGCACACAGCGAGATGAAGTAAACCACGCAGAGTGCCTGTTGCGGGCTCCCTGTCCCTTATCTAACTCCATCTCAACTACCAAAAGCGCCTCCACGCAGTAGAAATCAGCACCGTTGATTAATAGACAGGCAAAACAGAAGGTGCAAGTTTTTCATTTCAACATCATATTCATTAGAGAAAAAAATTCCGAATAGGCTGCACATGGCTCCTCCGCTACCACAACATAATATTTACGCCTAATTTAAAGTAAATTTATAAACGAATCATATTTTAACATATGGGTTTGTTATTTAATGAATATTATTGAGAGAGCGCTAGAGGAAAAGAAGATCTGCTCTGCCATCTTCCTTGATGTGACACAGGCATTTGACAAAGTTTGGCATGAAGGTCTTATTCACAAACTTCGTAAAATGGTGCCAGAACGTTATGCTACACTCTTGCAGTCCTACATATCCAGCAGATATTTTTATGTAAAACAGGATGCTGCCTTTTCAGAACCAAAAAAGATAGGAGCTGGAGACAAAAAAAGCTGAGCTTGCGATCAAATTCAGAAAAATGTACTGGCTGATGGGCCGACTGTCAAAACTCCCAGTCCACGATAATTTGATACTGTACTAGCAAGCCCTAAAGCCTGTCTGGACTTATGGTGCGCAACTGTGGGGGTGCACGGCCCAGAGCAAACCGTGACATTATTCAGCGCTTTCAGAAAAATGTCCTACGAAGTTGCGTAGATGCATACACATATTTTAGAAAGATTGAATCTGTCAATGAGGTCATTCGAAGTCAAGCCATGCATCACCTCTTGAGGCTACAAGATCATATGAATGAGGATGTCGTCCAGCTTCTCAAGACAGAGGATCTGCTTAGAAGACTGAAGAGAACCAAGCCACACTATTTAATCCACTTAGTGTGAGCATCATAAAGTGCAAATATCAGGAAAATAAGGACTATGTGATGTATCTTACGACGTACTTCACGTTACTATTTTCAATAAAAAACCTTGGGAATCGAAAAAGAAAAAACGAAAGTTAACGCCGCTCAAAATCAAGACCGTTCATGTTTCAAGATACGTGCATAGCAAAAACTGAATTGCTGACAAACTTCAGAGATGTTCTTCATTAACGTCGATGAACCAAAATGATTAAAACATCTAAAGATAAAATTCATTCTTCTTTGTAAATTGACCACTGCAGCTCATCTTGTTGTCCTTTACATTGGTGGTACACTTAGTTTTATTGAGTTATTTCCTATTATTTTTCCGGGATCGTGGGATGAGCTATTTGGACGAGAGGAATAGAAAGAGGGAAATCCGTCCCGGAGATCTAGCGAGCCGACAATGGAAAACGGCGAGCAAATGGACGAATGTTGGCCACCTAATCGACTGTAATTTGGAAATCGGGGTTTGCCGATCTCAAAAGCCCTCGTTGACGCTCCTGGCTAAATCAGATTTCGAATGAATCTGGGTTACGGCAGTTGTTATGATTCTTCCAGAGTTGAAAATCGTGCGTTATTAAACCGGGAGGGTGATAACAGTTAAAACGTCAGTAATGAGAAACTTCCGTCAGATATGGTGTGAATCAGTTGAGGTGGTGAAGAATTTTTAGTTTTAACAATGAAAATACAATCCCACTTAGCCTTACTATACACCCTTTCTTCAAAAGAATATCGGAACTTTAAAATTCGTTATTCAAGGAAGTATTAAACTTGGAAAAATGAAAAAAAAAAAAAATGGAAATGAAAATTAAAGTTCTACCGGTTTTTTTTTTTTTTTTTTTTTTTTTGGTATTCATAGATGTTTTATTTGTCCACCACCGGAAGCATTAATCACATCGACACGATAACTCAGTTCATCCCACACTCTTGGTAACGTGTCGGGGGTCACCAAATTCTTGGGTAGAAGAGGTACAAAAACCGTGTCTTTTATGTATCCCCACAAGAAGAAATCGCAAGGCGTCATATCAGGGCAACGAGGAGACCATGGGCGAATAACCAAATCTTGCGCAGAACTTCGACCTATCCTTCGGTACGGGAGAAAGTCATTTAAGAACTCGCTTACCTGAAGAGACCAATGAGGTGGTGCATCATCTTGTTGGGATATCAAGTTTACAAAGTTGCCCTGTTCTCAAAATTGGGGGGAATAGTCACGTTTGCACTATTACATGAAAAACGACATGGTGCATTCAGATTGCCGTGGGACAGTGTGACTACTGCTACTACTGTGTCGTTTTTCATGTAATTTTGGACGCATATGGGACTCAACTGTGGGGTTGTGCCAAAGATACTGACGTAAAGAAAATACAAACTTGTCAGAACAAAATCCTGTGAAGCATAGTTGGTGCCCCCTGGTATGTGCGAAATGGTGACATTCATCGTGGCCTAAGACTGGAAACAGTCAACGAAATCATCATGAAATACGCCCAGAAGCACGAAAAACGCCTCCATCAGCACAAGAACCCGGAGATGCTCAACGTTCTGGACAACGAAGAAGAACTGCGGCGCCTCAATCTAACAAGCCACTGGAACTGATTGTGCTGTGCAAGTTATAGTGAAGTGTGTTCCAGTTAACAGTGTGTGACTCTGAAGGGTTGGTTTGTCGAAATCTCACCCTGTACATCTTGTACATTTATGAGATAAAATATTGCTAGATGATGTATCCAACAATCAGTGCAATAAATGAAATCACGAAAAAAAAAAAAAAAAAATTGGTCGCTGAATCGATTTAGAGTAGTCCGAGGCCGGTAAGAGGCTTGTGGATGACTTTTTTTCTAATAATTTTTGACGCTAATTGATTGAGACGGTTCTTAGACCAGATAGTAGCCTACAACCACTTAGTGTGGAGAAATACAATTTTTAGTCAGAAATCATCAATTAGTTGTCAGCCACGGTAACGCTAACCGCTTCAGTTGTTACCTTCAGTCAAACAGCAGGTAATTTTGCAGTAGCTTTTAGCTTTTTGCCCAACTCTGCTGCAATTAAACCTTCCAGAAACCCTCACAAGTTTCTTATCACGTCTAGACAGGGTGCGCCTCCCTAAATAACTTAGGATATTCAACTCTGCAAGGTGACAACCTTGTGCAGAGTCGACGGGATTGAGCAACTCCCGAAGATTTTGCCCAACCTTCTGATGAATGAGGAGGAATCAGTGGAGAGAATCAGGGTCGGGGCCCCATTAGCGGGTGGACTTTCCGCCGATGTAAAGTGGCTCGTCCGAAGAAGGCCGACAGATACCGAGACTTGTCGACCATTAAAGATTTCGGAAAAGAATTTCAATACTGACAAGGGCCTTTTCAGGTTTCCTGTGGGGGAAAACGTCGGATTTCTGTGTTGTGAAAGTCAGAAATCCAACTTCTGTGGTACACCACCACCCAAGTTCTGTGGAAAATGAAAGGTGGAAGCGGATAAGTGACGAAAAATGTTTTCTGTTAATCCGCATAAAAAATGTAGTAAAACCCCGCCAACCGCACTTTTGTGTCTCAACCCGTTCTCTAGATATAAATTTTTAAAGTTTTTTTTCTTCAGAAAACCACGTTTTTTGACATAAAAACCCACGTTTTTTGACATAAAAACCCACGTTTTTTTACATAAAAACCCACGTTTTTTGACATAAAAACCCACGTTTTTTGACATAAAAACCCACGTTTCTCCACTTTAAAACAACTTTTTTCTATTTTTAACCACTTAATGCTTGGTGATATATAATAACCCAATAAAACGCCCCCCTCCCCCCCCTCGAGGGGGCAAAATATACTCCTTCGATAAAAATATAAATGTGAAATATACCCCTAGGTTGTTTGAGTTAGTGAAACTGAAAATGCTACCAGAAAAAAAATCTTGAAACTTTTATCGACGAAGTATACTTTCCCCTACGAGGGACGGTGTTTATGGAGCGGTTTATTGGGTTATTGAGGGGAAGTAGTAGTAAGATATTCTTTCTCCTAGCACTTTTAGTTTCAATGACCCATAGAACATAACAATATACATCAAATTTAAATATTTAATGATGGAGAATAATCTCCCCTTGGGATGTCTGTGGAGGTTTATGGTCTAAGCAGGGTCATTCACAACTTTATTTGTTGTCAGATTTGATTTTTATTCCTTAAGAACCATGCGTGAGCGGAATCTGACCAAATGTTTAACTAATTCTTATTTTTTTACCTGCTTGTTCAAGTTTTTATTGAAAAATCAACATTTTTGAAGGGGTTGTGTTCGCCGTAGCGCAAAATTTCGAGTGGTAAACGGCAATTCTGACTTAAGATTCGTTTTCACCATAACAAAATACGTACGGAAAACCTAATCAGAATATTATTTCAGAGCTTTTTTGTTGTGGGGCTGTGTTATTGAAAATAAATATTAAACCAAAAATGTTCAAATCAAAATGAGGCCATTGTCAGTGATGTTTTGTCGGGTGGCCGTGCCAACAGAACCGACCCCGTCAATCTTCGCAGAAATCCCGATCAAGTGGTTGTTTTAAAACATTCAAGTGTGATAACGCATTTGAAACCAATTAACCAGGAAACTCCACCCGCTGAACCACCCAAATCCAGGTCACATTCCCAAGTCTTCTCCGGATCATCCCTTTTGTGTTATCACTCCTCTCGTCTCCGAAGAAATGAACAACGTTTTTACTGAATCCGTTCCATTATTGAAGCGCCGATTACCTCTAGGAGCACCGCGAACCTCTGATGTCGTTAGAAAGCCATCGATCGGAACGCGTTACGGTCCTTAACCTTGAAACTGTTGTGCTTTTCGTTGTTTCCCTTTTAACGGACGGTCGTTATAGAAAGTGTCTTCAAAAAACCGCCCCAGGGCTGACCGTTTTTACTCGCGCGTTCTTTGCGTGAAAACCAATCCGAGCTTTAGAATTATTCTTCCGATTCGAAATGTATAGTTGCGAAATGCACCAGTCGCTGCGAAGGGATTAACATGCTCTTTAGCAAAGGGGACGAAAGAGGTCCTATTCGTAACAAAATAGATACAAATTTGAACCATAAACAAACTTGATAGATCCGGGTAAATTTCTCATTGTCAATACACATGTCGTACAATAGGCAGGACTGACAAGTCCAATCGGCATGATTTTCTGACAAAACGAAGCAATCGAGGTTGCTCCAAAATGTTTGAAATAGGCATTCAAAATCCATTTTGGGCTCTTCTGAAATGATTCCTGGAATATTACTCAAGAAAAAGTTTATCAAATACTAAATAGCACTAAAACATACACATTTATGCACTAAATCGTTCTGAAAATTGTCATTAAATTTCATTTAAAAAAGTCAAAAGTTGAAAGCAACACTTCAATAAAAAATTCTAAAAATCCACAAATTCAGTTATTTATCGGAATATTACCCAGAAAAAGTTTATTAGCTTTAGAATTCATAATTGGCACTACATTTACAGCCCCGAATTTTCGCTATTCTCCCTCAATAGAGGAACGCCTGTTAGAATTGATCTTGGGGATGTGTAACATTTCAAAAATGAGAAAAATGAAATAACTCGATACGAATCCGTTCTAATCGATCAATCAATACATTTTATTGCAGAAAAAATACATATTGCAAGGAGTTGCGAATGTGAAACATTCTGTATAGGTGAGTAAAATATATGGAGAGAAGTAAACGATTCCACGTTTTACAAAGGGAAATCAAAATAAAGTTAAATAACATGACTATTTGATTACTTTTGGCATTTTAAGACGACTACAATAAGCAACTTAAACTCGACTAACATCTTTCCTCATATCTCTCTTCATTCGTTAAGCGAGAAGACACCCAGCCTTAGTGAACGGGTAACATTTTTGTAAATGCCTTCGTAGCAGTCGCCGACATGTTTGAAGCCTTAGCTGAACTGTAGGCGGATAGCGTTTGAGAGTTTTTTTTTAAATTTTTAATTTGTATAGTCTTTTGATGTTACAATGGTGGTTCGCTAATAATACGTACGATACAGTGACAGTGCAATACAATAACACATGAAAAAAAAATTAACTAAATACTGGATATCGCAATAAATTAAATGAGAAAATTGGCGGTAGAAGGAGCCATGTAGCAACTGCCTACAGTAGGGTTTTGGCTTGTATGACCGACTGCACAAAAATGTAGACCTTCATCGCTAGTTCGTTGGTGTCCAGATTTAATAAGGATATGAAGAAGTCCATTGATAGATGTTCTTTGTTAAAATGGGTCATCCTCTGATTCCTAAAACATGGGCACTCGCAAAAACAGTGCGTAAGTGAGTCAGGCGTGTCCAAACCACAAGACATACAATTTTCAGAGGCATCGAAGGAGACTTTTTTACCACGGCTATAAATTGTACATAATCCCGGGTTACTAACTCTTATTTTACATAATAGTCTTTTATTTTGTATACCCGTTTTCAGGTTTAAATATTCTGCGTGGTTTCTCATTGGGAGCAGGTGCTTATATATTTCATTATACGATGAAGTAAAAACTCTTTTCCTGTCGCACTCCATACACATATCAACAAACCCTTGAAGAAGGGAGCTCTTGCATGCTTTGAATTCTTCAAAGTCCTGCTTCTGCCAAATTTCGCTTCGGCCCAACTCTTCAAAGAAACATGCCATCTGGGAAGCCCAATTATGGGATAAATCAGATTTTCGTCCTGACAATCCCAGTAAGCGATCAAGGCACAATCTCGGCAGGCGGTCCGGACCCATCAACCCTATTTTCACCCACCACCCCAACGCTCTTGCCATCAGTTGAACCTTGGTATGTACAAGCCCAACTCAGACCTCACAACATAATCAGGGGTGTTTGACGCAAGAAAAAACGCATTTTTAAAAAAACGAACTTGTACCTTTTCAATAAGTTTCGGGTAGGATAGTCCCCATACCTCAGAGGCGTACATGGTTGTAGCGAGCGCCACCGATTGGAATACCTTAAGCCACGTCTCTAGAGAATTTGCCCGAGTCTTACTCATTATTGGCATCATTGAGTTGGTAGCATTTTCTCCCTTTTTCCGTTGCATCATAGCATTCAGATTGAATCTACCGTTCCATGAAAATTGCACCCCTAAGTAATTATAAGATTTTGCCAGCTCGATTCGTTTATTCCCACATTTAAACTCATACTTCTTTGAAAAACCATTTCTTTTGAAAACAATGACATTGGACTTAAAAGTTAAATAACATGACTATTTGATTACTTTTCGCATTTTAAAACGACTACAATAAGCTACTTAAACTCGACTAACACCTTTCCTCATATCTCTCTTCATTCGTTAAGCGAGAAGGCACCCAGTCTTAGTGAACGGGTAACATATTTGTAAATGCCTTCGTAGCAGTCGCCGACATGTTTGAAGCCTTAGCTGAACTGTAGGCGGATAGCGTTTGAGAGGCAAAGCTGGTCAATCACTCTTTCCACATCCAAGTTTGCAGGCCATTTTAAAACCGAATCCACAACTTTGGCCGGCGTTGCTTTTCATGATTTTCATGGTTCTTATTTCGTGCGATCGCACTTTTGGTCTACGTGCAACGAACCTCGGAAATTTCCTCTTACTGGCAGATGGTGGGAATGGAGGAGTAATAATCCTTTCAATCGCTGCTTAAGGGAGAATTATCGATCAACGTCAACCTTCTTTTTGTTCAATTAGGAGTTCAATTAGGAGTTTGATTTAAGCTTATTTCAGCACATATGATACAAGCACATTCAATTTTAATTATGAAAAAAGGTGAATGGAAGGGATGATAGTGATTAAAAATGGTTGTTTCTTCTCCAGTTTCATCTGATTTCGATGGCCATTTTGAACGTATGTGAGAAATGATAAGAATCGACTTGCTGTCCATTTCTTGTTGTGTGAACTAGGGATGGGTTAAACGGTTATTTTACAATAACTAGTAATCCAGCTACGCGATCCACGGTTTGAAAAACTGATTGTTTCAGTAGCACGATACTCATCGCATCACCATCACTTGAAAACTTCACCAAATCAAAATTTAGACGAGGTAGCCAAAGGTAGACCGACGTAGAGGAGGCACACAAATATCATCAACTGAACAATCCAAATAGGTGTTTTGGTTGAGAAACGATTTACGTAGTCTATGCATATCTCCTGAAATTCAATAATCGCTCTATCACCTGTAAAACACGCACACTCCGAAGCTTAGTAAGATTCAAATCATGAACGCAAGCCAATTGAATAATAAACCCCAGTAAAAGAATACTTATTTACCCCAGTAATAATATTGAATAATGAACCCCAGTAATAATATTGAATAATATTTACCTATATATTATCAGCGTTTCATGCATATCAGAATGCTTCAACCCGTGTATCGGCTATAAACTACAAGTACCCACATCGGCTATCACTCCAGTATCCACATTCACTACAACTCGACGCTATCGGCCGGACATCACCACGTAGGTAACAAAAAAACAATAATAAACCAAAAAACGCAAATGTTGGCTCAATAAATCGGGCCATAGATTGGGAATGGTTTGACCTACGGACCTGGGGAGGAGCTCATTCGATTCCTCGTGGAGTGTTCTTCAAAAAGAGTATAAATTTAGGCCGCCTTGACTTTTTTTGACCTTTTTAGGGATTTTAAAAAACTTTGACAGCCCTTAAAGGGCACTTTAAATTGAGTGAGAGAGCTGGCTCAAGAATTGGGGCGTCGTCGGACCAAGATGGATTTTTCCTGGAAATTTCAGATCTTTTGCTCCAGCCGTTTGGGAGAAATCGTGCGTACGGCGTACGGCGGACGGACGGAAAATTTTTTATTGCAGATGCGGATTCTACACCCTTTGAAACGTAAACCATGAAATTTTCAGGGGGGGTTAGATTTTTTTTCCAGAGCGATTACAATGGTTTATTATTGAATAATAAACCAAAATGTATACATACCTACATGCTTAGTGGCAGCTGATAGGCTATGCAGATAGAGTCGGTTTATTCTAATAAATAAAGGAGTCGAAATCAAATCCTTGTGCGTAAATTCGTGAAAAGTACACTTATTGGAGAGGAGTACGGTACGTACATGTTGTCTGTTCCATTGCACTTGCACAAAACTGAATATAATTGTCCAATAACTCATTGTAAAATAAGTCGTTATTCTCTTAAAAGTTACTAGAGAGACGGATTACCTTGCCCCTTCAAAGGTAGGTATAGACTTCAGCCCTGGTGGTTATTCCAACCCCTTGGTTAGCCCAGTAGAGGAGTATCGAGCTTCAAAGAAAACGTTCTCTTATCCGAAGTTCCAAGCTAGGAGGCCTACGTTAAGGCGTTATTCTCGATACATTTTCGTTCAAAAAGCTTGTTATCAGGATAAATCCAAAAGTGAAATAACTAGCTACTTTAACTGGTTTCGCTATTGTTGTATCATCCCTGACAGGCAGGATAAAAAACTATTTTCGGTCCGTAGAAAATAAATTATGACCTAATCTTATATGGTTAGGGGAGGTACAGCAGTTCCCAGGAGCAAAGCTCGAAGCGACTTCCAATTCTCGGTTGCTGATAACTTGAGGCACCTGATAACTCGTGTGAAATCCGCCAGTTGATCCGGTCATTCGTAACTGCCAAACATCGTGGTTGTCCAGTTCGTATCGAACCGTTTAGCTCGAGGTGCTCGACTCGCCGATCCGTCTCGTTCACGGCCTGTAGTGGAGCGAGGGGGGTTCGTGGTCTCAGGGGCTCAGGAAGGCGCAACTTTCTCGACTTTCTTCCTGAATCCGAACGAAACAGAACGGGCTTAACCCTGGACGATCTCATACGGTCTCCCACGCTCGGAAGGTCGTTTATTTCGCTTCCAAGACCGATTACGGAATGATACTGTGCGGAGTTATCGGCGTATCAAGTTATCAGCTATTGGAGAATCCTCTTGAGATTCGCTATCGAAAAGTGCAGTTCCTCCTGATCTCAAAATGTTTGTTAATGATTTACTTCGTCCTCACTTGGAATACTTTTTTCCTTCTGGTGTTTGTCAGACCTTGTCAGATATTCCTAACTCCTCTCCTTATCAGCGAATCGAGTTTTCATTTACGGGAAACTAGGCGGTTACCCGAGCGTTGAACGGGCCCTGGTGCCAATTGCTCCCTCAAATCCTGTAACTTTTCCCAATCACTCCACCTTGATATCAAGAGACTTTGTAAGAAATCTCAACGCTCTATGATGAACAGGATGGACGTCAGCCCTAACTGAACTGGTGGGAATTACGTAGCTTTGCCGCTCACTCAGATTTGAAATCCTCACGATCCCTCTTCGTTGTCGCATGAGGCTTTGCATCAAATAGTAACAGCTATAAAATAACTGAGGCAAAATCGTGAGACAAATGAGAATATTCTCTGAACATCGCGTGATGACATTGCGTTGCGTCACTCTTGGCAACCAATCTTTGTGATCGTGCCCTTCAACCGGTAAACCAATTCTTTTTTCGAATGATCGAGAATACGACAACTGAAAAGTCTCTTCCTGTCAATAGGGTTTAATTTAATTGACCTGATCCTATCTGGTTGTCTTCGTGCGGACTTTGGGGCGGCAAATAGGTACACATATTAAACGTTTATAAACGCTCCACAAACGGCTATTACGGTTGATCACGGGCACCGTAACTCAATACTACACGCCGATCTCGATGTACCTGAAATATACGTAATCATTCGCAAGGCTTACGCAAACCTGCACTCTTCAACGTGCTGCTTTGGCATCACCAAAACATCACCCCGCCGGGAAACCAACGGCGTAGCAAAAGAAAAAAGCTCCATGGTCTTCTTTCCGAAGACTAAATCGTTCCACGTTATTTATTTACTCGCATGTTCAAGTTATTTATTTATATATACTCCTTGTTATCTAATTTGTTTGGGACACTCAATGGATTGGAACCCACTCGCATGTTCCATGTAAATTAGGTCTGCAAGTAATCTTCTATTCATAACAATAAAGTTTTACGTTATTAAAGAAAAACAAAAACCGACGTTTTCAAAACTGAATGTCGATAATCTTCTTCGACTAACGACGGTAGAAGGGCTCAACTCATAGAAATGGTTAACATGTCGATGAAATGGTTACAAAAAGTTATTTTCGGCGGTTGGCACCACATTCAGATTTGAATTGAACAATTACGTCAACAACTACGGCACCTTTCCCTACTCATGAACATATTTATTCAATCATCATCACTAAGTTAGGTCGACTCCACGATAATTGGACAAGTTTTGAGGCATCTAATATCGACAGGAACCTGTTTTCGAACTTGCAAATCAGAATGGAGCAATCCGTATCAAAATCGGATCAGCGATTTGGTCGTCTGTAGAGGAGAAACAGACAAACGCAGAGATTTATTTGTAAGAATTGAAGAATCCTCTTGGGAAAAGTTACCGAAATTCCAACCCTCTTGGACACCTTGATGGTAGGAGTGCAGTGATTCTATAATTAGACTGTATGAAGCAGTGTTAAAGCATGACATTTAGCAGGTAAGGTCCAGTGGGCTTTCTCTCTGAAGATCTGGCGCGGGGATCTGAGTTTCAACAGTTTTTTAACTCCAAAGTCCAAGAAAATTCGCTAAAAGAACATGAAAGTCCACTCATATAGCCATGTGGTACGACTGGAACATTCTGCAAGTAACTTTATCTCTGCACTTCTGGGAATTAGCACAATATCAAGGGACTCGTTCGCCCGTCGAACATAAATCACCGGATTGATAAGGATTGATTGAAAACGTCAATGCGTTTCGAAATCGAGGGATTGAAATAAGCCGAAGTTTTGGACTAGTAAATCGCTGGAGTAAATCTCGAATCTCTCAAGTCGTCGGTCTGTTTTCTAAAGCCTACTTCAATTTATTTTCATCATCGAGAACGGTGAGGTTCGCGAGTGGATTTCCAAGGGAGAGAAATGTAATGCTATTTTTTATATGAAGGGGGTACGACGTGGCTGGAGTGGGCCAAGGTTGGTTGCCGGTTATAGGAGGTAATAGGTAGGTAATTATTAGACAGTAGTTGAGTCAGTGGGCTGGGCGGGGAAGGTGGGCACGCCGAGTACACCGTGGAGGGGAATTACTCCTCACCGACTTTCTTATTTCAAATGTATTCCGAGTCTTCAACACTGAGTACCGCCTTAACCAGGATAGGTAGCACCGCGGTAACCAGGGTAGGTAGCTCCACCTTAACCAGGATAGGTATCACCACGCTATCAGGGTAGTTAGCACTATCTATACCAGGGAAGGTAGCATCAACATAATCATGCTAGGTAGCATCACATAACCAGGGTTGGTAGCCCCGCCTCAATCAGGATAGGTTGCATCAACATAACTGGGTAGTTTGGTTGGTGGATGCTATCTTAACCAAGATAGGACCACTTTAACCAGGGTAGGTAGCATCAACTGGGTATGTTGGTAGGTGTATGTTACCATAACCAGGATAGGTAGGACCACTTTTACAAGGTTAGGTAGCATCAATATAACTGGGTAGGTTGGTAGGTGGCACCACGATAACCAGAGTAGGTAGCATCACCTTAACCAGGGTAGGTAGGACCACCAACGACAAGAAATCGATTCTACAAATCGTTTTTAACAAAAACAACAAAGCGCTGCAAACTATTTCAGAAAGGTTCATTACTTCTGTATCAAATAGCCCTCAAACGCATATCAGCGAGCTGCAGATAATTAGATAAAATTGTTATCTTTATGCGTAGTCATTCTATCGTTTTTGGGACATCTAGATGCCAATTACAAGGTATGGAGACACACTGAGTAAAATTCGCATACCTTGTTTTGCCTATAGCATCTGTGAATTCATCTATAGCGATAACTTTTTTGTGCGGTGTAAACTTGTTTGTCGTAATAAACTAACAACTAGTGTGATCAGATTAAGTTGGGCATTCAACTTCCCTCACAATACTGCCTCCTACTCGAGGCGAGACCCTTGTCGCGTCAGTCGTCACATTTCTAACGTCGAAGGTACTTCGCATTCTCGTCTTCCTTGTTCCTAGTGAAATACTTGAACACATCGATCACGATTTCTCGGGCAGACTCCTTGAAGACTTGTCTCTATCGAAAGCGGATTATTGGCTGTTTGCTGACGACGAAGGTTGCTCATTCGTTTGCACGGTTTTGATTGAAATTGACGAAATTGTGATGATACTCACGGCTAATACAGGATCATAGGGGAATATAGACTGTTGAAACGAAATATGCAAAGAAAACGCAGCAAATACGAACACGAGGGAACAAACACCGCGGGAAATAGCACCGAAATGGATCGAGATTTGGTTGGGGCTGCCAACTTAATAGAGCATAATTCCCTACAATACCTTCCAGTTCAGGGAGGAGTCAACTTCTCTCGATCTTCTGTGCAGTTGTGATAGATATGGTTAGTTGGCCCTTCCCGATTCTTGAATCCGTCGCCTTGGGAGACGAATCAGACGTCTTCAAGCTCCTGGGTCATCCTCTGAGCGTGGCGGAACATTGTTACCGCATCCACCTCAATGGAAGGGGCAATTATACCACTCCACACTTCCATTTCACACTTCACACAGTGCGGTTTCGAGGAGTAATACTTGACTATGTCCTGGACTGTATTACACCAGATTCACTGCCATCCTTCTATGACTTGCCTGAAGAATTCTTTGAAATTCCATTCCCCTGATTAT
Source organism: Creontiades dilutus (assembly GCA_031894815.1). Lineage (NCBI taxonomy): Eukaryota > Metazoa > Arthropoda > Insecta > Hemiptera > Miridae > Creontiades > Creontiades dilutus. The sequence goes on along the minus strand of JAVIWC010001773.1, from coordinate 1,577,615 downwards.
GGCCGTTCGACTTTATTATTGCTTACCAGAAGGTGTTCGCAAGCTCCTCGAGAGGGCTTTTGCCAGTACAGTAAAATGTATACTCCTTGTACACAGTTCATTAGTTTTTGACGATCAAGTTTTGAGTTTCTGGTGTTGCGTCTATGAAAAAGGATTTATAGTTTCTGGTGTTGCTGTTTTTTTTTTTTTTTGTTTTTTTTTTTTTTCGCTCAATATATGTTGACGATTTTCTTGTATCCGTATGTATATTTTCGTTTTATTGTATTTTTAGTTTTTGAAATAAAACTTATTATATTTTATTTCGTTTTTGAAACAACATTATTTTTCGTTTTTGGAAATAAAACTTATTCTATTCTAATAGTTGATGATCGTCGAACAAATTCGCTTTCACAGACCTACTGCATAGACCTTTGAAGTCGATCCACCTTTTTTTATCGTCATTTTAGGACTTTATGAGAAATTTGCGAGTAGGAGATTATTGATGCATTTTGTAGTTGGTGGTCAATTTTATACGAATTTTTCGGTCAAGTACTGCAAAGTTGTGTGATGCCTCGCATTAGTTGTTGTCAATGTCGTAACACTAAATCTTTCCCGTCCGATAATATAACAGTGATGACAGCTTCACTGTTGGAGATTAGAGCCGGGGTAAGTTGCACCAGCCTTCTATTTGACCGCGAGCAGTTGGATAGTTGCACCGCACGTTTGGGTAGTTGAGAGAAGTTTCATAACGGCTAACTAGACGCCTGGGTAATAGGTACCCAGCGATATCACGCCAAGTACAGGTCAAGTGCCCAAGACATTTGCCAAAGTAGCAGGAAAACATGCAGGCTAATTCCTGATAATTGTAAAAGCTGAATACATTTTTTTATATGTACCGCTCTAGCTTCGACTACTGTATATTGAAAATTAATCAATACAAATCAGTTCATTATAAGATCGAATATGTGGAAAAAACGGTAGTTGCACTTCTACGAGTTCCTGTCTTAGTTTATATGTACATGATGCAGTGGGCTAAATGGTTCAGTGGATGACGATGAACACCCACAGTGCTGTGAATCTCACATTTCCTTCCAATAGGTGGAGTGGGCTTCAGAGGGTTTAGCTGCGACTACCGACGTTTCATGGCGTCCGAATGGTGTCACTAGAGGTATTCCTCACTAGGTAGTCGTGGGACAGTCGATACCCTTTGCCGTGAAAGTCGGAGTAAAAATGAGAACCTGCATTGAGTGGCGCAGCAGTGTCCACAAACTCACGGTGACCGCATTCTCCGTCATTATGTGGTTACTAAGCAGAAACCAGTTGCATTGCCATCCAGTAGCTGGGATATGGAAAGATACTGTATCATGTGTCAAGTGACCAGGGTAAGAAGCCAGATATCGTTGCCATAATCATGGATCTCCAAGTTGTCACTGGCAGCGTGGACGTGGAGCAGACCTCGAAGGCTAAGAAAAGTAAATATGATAAGAAAGACCTGGAGCACGCGGTATTTCAGATAAAAGGAGTGGCGCCTAATAACATCGCGGTCATGGCGTCGAGTGAAGTGCAGGAAAAGTGCCACGGAGCTATTACTTAAACTGGTGCTCATTATATTGGGCATCTCGTCAGGGCTTGGAGTCGATTACTTTGATTTTATTTGTTTAGTTTTTTCGTTTAATTTAAGGATCTTTGGGAAGAGATTATTAAAAAAAGAATGTACGTACGTGAACAATTTTGTTTTTCGCCGCTCTGCCTGCAATACTTAACCGATGTGCATGAATCTTTATTGGTTCGATCAGAGTTTCACCCTCGTCGTGAAACAGACTTCGACAATCTCGAATTTGACGAAGGAAGAGAAGAACTCTGGAGGGAAGTGCCGAAAAAACGTCTCTTTGTCGTCTACTTAGGTTATAACTCTCAACCGAGTTTCAAAATGCTTATCTTGTTCGATCACGTTTTAAGTCCACTTGTACAACGAACCTCGTGAAATCAGCTGATGCGGACAGTATGGAGAATGGAGGGGATATTTGCCTTCATAAATCCTTTCAATCGCTGCTAAAGCGAGCATTTTGGACTGATTCTTGTCATTCTTTTTTGAATCAGTGAAGATTTTGGTATTGTAAAGTTCAGTGAAACACATGTCAACACATTCAATTTTTCAGTCGGAAAGGGCATTAATGGTAGGAAAATAGTGACAAATTGTTATAATTCCACTATTTTCATGTTTTTTTTTTTTTTTTTCAATCCCAACTTCGTCAAACAAACCTTTCTCCTCCAATAAAACACAGAAGTGTTGGATGTTGATGTTCAAAACGGTGATGGTGGGGTAATGGCCAATGAATAATTCATGCATAATTATTATAATTATAACTGATCAATATGTTAAGTCTGAGTGAATGAGTTTATTAATAAGGTGACTTTTCTCTTTTCCAGATATGAGGGGCGCGTTTCTCTTGTTAGCCGCGTTGGGCGTAGCCGTGGCCGGACCCATCTACCCAGCTGAGCCGCCGCCCCAACAGAAGATCACCCCTCAACTCAAGGTCGCACTGATCAAGGTAAGCTCACGTCCTCCACCTCCGATACCTTATACAGGGTGTCCCACGATTTATGGACAATCCGACTCCTACGTGCTCTCCAACTCATTTCCGACCAAAAGTTCCTTGTAGCAATTTTTTTCAAAAGGCCTCGTTTCCGAGTTATTCGCAATTTAAGATTTTTCCCGTGTTTTCAATCTAATGTCATTCAAATTGTCATAACTCCCTCAGTTTCGGAGATAGCCCAAATTTGATGACTCCGTTGGAAAGAGCGTTAAATTTTCTATCTATTTGATGACAAAAATTTCTTTAAATTGCATTGAAGATGCGGCAATTGCAGCACGAAATGGCAGTATTGTCAAAATCTTGAAATCGCCTGTTTTTCATTTCGCGTAGCAACCCCATTAATGCTTGACGCAGAACTGTGCAAGCCTGATAAAACTTTGTTTGCACCAACGACCCATTTCTATCTACGTGTACTTTACTGTTTTTAGGGCTTGAGTGAGAGGAGGTTCAATATTTGAATAGATTATTTAATCCTAAATCATTTTTCATATTTTTGAAATTGTTACATTTTCATTTCGATGAGCCCATTGACAATTGCTAACAAGTATTGCTACGTACATTTAGGCTTGTATACTTTAGACAATATGATGATAATAATTCTGAAAGGGCTTGAATTTTATTTGGAAAAAGTTCCATTTGTTTTGTAAAAGGTTTAATTTGACTTGAAAATGCTATAATATACATATCATATATTACATATAATATACATATAATGACTGGACAAACCGTGTTTTCTCCTTCAAAAGAACATTTATTAATTAGTTAACAGACCCAATCCGAATTACAAGTTGGTTTCATAAGATTGAAAATAATATAATTTACCTTCAAAAGAAAATCGGTTTTATGTCGTTGTCCTGGAGTCTCAACGGCGAGTGAATGAAAAGGATAACAAAAATTATAACATCTGGAACAAACTAGGCCATATGATTAATTGGCAACCGGAACTTAATAAAAGTGGAGTGATTCACTTTTACATACATACTACAGATAATATACATATTACATATAATGTACATATTACATATAATGTAATATGTCACTTAAAAATGCTTAACTTTTCGGGTACGAGGGATTCGTTCTAAACGGTAGCACACAATTTCAATTTTTAAAACTACAGCGGTCTATTGACTTTAGAAGAGGTTGTGGCGGAATAACAAATTTACACAGAAATTCGCAGCGAGCAGCTTGAACTTTATGTTTCATTCTTTTCGAATAACTTTCTAGAAACAGTCGAGTGTCGAGGGGATTCTATTTAAACGAGTGGATGTGTGAAATGAGCCAACTTGACGGATGGGTTGCCTAACCGCGTTTGCTAGGCGCATCGCGGGTCGGTGTAGGTCAGTGTCAGTTGGCACCTCGACAGAAATCAACGCTCGGCCGTTCTCACTGGAATCAAATAAAACGTGGAATGCGAGGAATTCGGACGAATAATCGGGCAAGACTAACACATCTACGGGGAACAGACCAATAAGTTTGTTGGACTTCCCTCACCGCCGGACAGACTGTGTTGTGTCCCCATTTACGACCCACGTAGACACAATTATTTTATAGACCATTCTTATACGAAACTAGCTGACCCCATATTATGGTGCCTACCTAGTGGTGGACATAATATGGACAATATAAGTGAAATTACAATAAATTGAATCGAACCTGTGGGGGGATGAACCGGCGAAATGGTGAAAGAACGAGCCACGCGAGAGTTTCTCGACCTTGGGAACCGCTTGCCGCCAAACCAACAACAACTTGGCGAAGATTGTTGCAACTTTGGGAGCCTTCCTACCTTCCTTATACGTTCTCTGGAGGTACTTGTCATCCTGAAATGGCGTGTTTCGTTTGAATAATATATTTGGCAATCGCTTCTGAGCGGAACCGCCGGAGAAAAAGCTGCTTCTCCCCGCCTCGTTACGAGCCACTAAAAGAAGGATTTTCGTATCAGTCGTTATTCATCGTTACCTCGAACGTCTGGTTAACGAGTTGAAAGTGATCTAAGAGTTAATCGTGTAAAAATCAGAAAAATCTGATTCTACACCACCTGCAGAATAGAAACGGAGTAAAACAGAACGTTGTCTATGTTTCCACGAAAGTAAAGAGTTGCACAGTTAAACCGATTTCGACGGTTAGGGCATCATCAATGACAAACATGAACTTTCAGTTCATCACAGAAAGCACATCTTAGGACCGGGGAGGACCAATCAATGCCATTCAGGCTAACAAAGTGAAAGGGGACACAAACATTAACATTATAGAGAAGGGGAGCTAAACTTATTGAAAAATGAACCAATTGATTGTGAAATATTTTGAGGAATAACCTCATTTAAACATTTTCCTGACCTACCACCGTTAAAAATTTCGATTTTTTTCTAGCCTTTAGGCAAAAGCGAGGAAATTCTACATATTGCCTGTTTGTCAGATCAAAAAAAGCTATGTTTGGACTCATTCAAATGGCTTGCAAAGGCAGAATCACCTTTGTTGTCCCTGAAATCCTTTTCATGCTCTTTTATTCTTCACTCAATTTCCTCACTTTTGTCCAAAGTTTTGTCCATATTTGAAACTGTCACTTCACTTCACTTCGTCTTTCCTCTTCTCCCTTGCGGTGTTGAGGTTTTTGCAGAGAGCAGACCATCCTTTCCTGTCTTCTGCTAGGGTCCTAGCACGGCCCCATTGAACTCCCCTGGCTTGCACACTGGCCTGGACGTTTTCTTCCCATGTGCGACGTGGTCTACCAATTGCTTTTCTGCTTGGGTAACGTGCTTCTGGACGTTTTCTTCCCATGTGCGACGTGGTCTACCAATTGCTTTTCTGCTTGGGTAACGTGCTTCCCGGGCCATACACGGATATCTGTTGTCTGGCATTATTAATACATGTCCGAACCACCAAAGCTGCGCACCCTCTAATCGGTGTTGCAAGGGATCCAAGTGCAGGTTTCTCCGAATTGTTTGATTCCGGATCCTGACTCTTTTTGTCTTGCCTTATACCCTCCGAAGGTATCTCATCCCCGAGATGTATCATCCCGTATCTGGATCCTGCTAATGTGCTTGGTGGTTATTATCCATGATTCAGAACTGTGGATAAGGGTGGGGACGTAGACAGATTGGTACACGGCAACTTTTGTTTCCTACATCGCATGGTGTAGGCGCGATGTTGCAGCAATTCTATTGTTGATCTTTTGGTCTTGCGTCCCATCTTGGCTGATCGTGGCTCCCAAATACTTGAAACTCTACACCTGCTCCAAGGGTTTCCCCATAGGCGGAGTTTATTCGAAATTGTTAAGAGTGAAAGGTCAGGAAAATGTTTAAATGACGTCATTCCTCAAAATATTTCACCATAAATGGGTTCATTTTTGCAATAAGTTTAGCTCTCCTTCTTCATAATGTTAATATTTGTGTCCCTTTCATATTGTAAGCCTTAAGTGGCATTGCTTGGTCCTCCCCGTTGTTTTCACTTCCCTGAGCCAATAGGATTCAATCTCCTTTCACCTGGGCTTATATAAGATGTGCTATCTTTGATGTACCTTCAGTTCATGTTCGTTACTGATGATGACCTAATCGTCGAAATCGATTCAACTGTGTAATATAGACAACGGTCTATTTTACTCCGTTTTTATTGAAACGGGCTTCCGCAACTTTGTCGCGAGGGACTTACTCCGTACCACCTGCAGACGTAGTTTCCTCGTTTAGTCGAATAACTCGACACGAGTTGGGATCACACACATATTGAATATTGAGCATCAAAAGCAATAAGAGCATGAAGGCAAAATTTTCCTTTCAAGTCTCCCAAAAAGAGGACTTGGCGGGAGCTGTTTCCATTTCCGGGAGTTGGCAAGTTTTTTATTTCTCCAAGATCAAAATTTCAACTCGAATTCCACCATTTAGACGATTGTTTCTGTCTGTCTGTGTGTCTATCCGTGTGTCTTCAGGACTTTGAAATATCCGAATTCCCAAAGCGTTTTTCCGAATTCCTATTTCGATAAAGTTTTCAGGGAATGTGCTGGTTAGACTATAAATATTCCCCTACGAGTTTCATTGCTCAAACCTAAATACTTCGGCCTGTGTATGCCTAAAAGAGTAATTTGAAAGTTGATACGTTTAGTGTATTTCTGCGTGTCTGTGCTAGTGCCCGCGGGTCCTTGTAACAAAACTAGGTCCTAAAGGAATTAACCGATTTTGACGAAATTACGGTATGTGCGGCGGTGGTATGTGGTAAATTGACAGAGTATGTGCGGGTTAGGCTGCAAATATTCCCTTATGAGTTTCGTTGCTCAGATCCGAACCCATCAGCCTGCGCATGGGCAAAACCCAACGTAAAACCCGCCAACCATCATCCCCTCAGGTTCTAGAGGTCTGATCTAGCTCAAAGTTTCATTGGTAGTCGGATAATTTCAATGGAGAAATGTTGAGTTTGGCTTACGAATACTACGTTGTGACACATCATATTATGAAGAAATCGGAACCCCCCCCCCCTCATCCTCATGGGTGACGTTCCCTTTTTAAATTTCATCACCATTTCGAACCACCTTGTTGATTTTGGTTTTTTTTTTTTTTTTTTTTTGTATCCCTAACTTCAGCTGTTTAAAGGGGGGACTGGACATGATGCCCCCGGAATTTTGCCCCTGGGCCCTGATTTTCTCTCTATGGCCCTACAAAACGTACCCTATCTTAGTTTCAATGCGGGCTGGTTCCTCTTCTTTTTGAGTGTTCTGTCTACGTGAACTTGGAATTTAGCGCCATGCCCCGTTGTTATACTTTATTGTTGTTGAGAATTGCCTCGTTATTGACTTGACTTGCTCGACTCATTTCCTGTTACTCTTCAGGAGGAGCATAGGGCCAAGACGAAGTTCCGCCATCCGTTCTCAATTCCTTGCCAAAGTCTTGATCTGACGCCACGACTTGCCAGTTCTTCGCACTCTTCTGATCTTCTGTATCCTTATGGGTTCCACTCCATTGCCCTCTGGTCTATTGCTCCATTGCCATTCCTCAGTGTGTGGCCTATCCATTGCCAATCAGTCCGGCGGATATTCGTTTAAGCTTCTATAATCAATTTTGTTCTCAGGTGTGCGGGTGATATAGTCTCTGGTTGGTATATTCCACTTGCACCAACTAGACCTAGCTTAGTATGATCCTCATTTCGGTGGACTCATTGAGTTTTGATGCAGAATCGTAATTGGTGTCATCAACTGAGGAGAATGCCCTTCGTGGTGAAGCGAGACACAATGCGTTTCCAAGTGAGGAAGATTTTATACCGAGAAGACATTTTACATCTGTTTTCAAAACTTACGTCAACAAATCGTGAAATTATTCGTGTTTCTGACCAAGGTCTCCAGGATCAACTCGGACAATCTGCGGAACCGCGTCCGCCACGATCGCGACGCCGGATCCACGATATGTCGAAACGTTGTAATTTATTCACAAAGCCGGTTGAGGCTGCGAACAAAAAACTAAAATGATTTAAGGAGGAAACTAGGCAAAGAGTTAAGCCTGACGACCGCTTTTGAAGAGGAAATTGAGAAATCTTGAAATGGAGATTGAAATTGGGATAAATCATGAAGGTGAGGTGGGTCACGTGCGTGTGAGGGTGTCATTGATTTGACAGTTCTTGCCAATAGCCCATGATTGACAGGAAATCGTGACCTCTTGAGTAGGTACAAGTAAACTATCTAGTTCGTACCACAGGATCATGATAATAACCACGATTTTTGCGTTTGGAGAAAGAGAGGATTGAGGATTTCCTGTTGCGATGAATCAAGCCTTCTCAAATCATGATTGTAAGGAGGATGATTGATAGTGTGTAACTTTTTAACATTGAAGAGAATACGTTCAAGAGCGGCGCAGTACAGAACTAACTTATTCTGTATTGGATAGCAGCAATATCGTTGACAACCATTAACACATGGATGGAACGAATGAGTATAGTAACACGAAGCCTCCACATCTTCTTTCTTCAAGTATTCTTCTTCTGAACATGTTTTCTTTATTTCCTCCCATTAAACCTCACTTCATCACTCCTGACCGTTCAAAACTCTGCCCAGGTTTTGTTTTTGGCTGATAGTAACTTAGCCCAAACTCACTCTTTCTAAGCGAACTCTCTGCATTGGTGTTTTTCATGGTTAAGTTGTTGATACCATATTGCTCGAAATTTATTCTGCTGTACACCGGGTTTCAACAAGACGATTTCCACAAAGAAAAGTTCCGTTGCAAATCGTCCGTTGCAAATATGTATGGCTGTTTTGTAATTGAACAGTAATTTCCCCGCTTTCTCCAAAATTTGTGATTTATTTCTTATCAGTTCTCCAGTTTCTTTGATGTGATAGTTGCCGAAGATGATACATAACTCATTGGAATCCGTGTCAGCCATTTAGTAGAAGCAGGTTTCGGTGAGACGTGATAGAAGCCGATTTTCGTAATCCACAGCTCTTTTTCTTATAACCTCGTCGAACATCTCAACCTTGAGATTGCGATGCAGATCATTTGTTAGGAATTGTTCTGCACTGTTTGGATGATTTTGATGTTGCTCTTTTTGGTACAGCCCCATAAGTGACAGCCGTAGCCCATATTGCTTTAATCACTTGCTCATATAGTTTAATCACTTGCTCGTGTTATTTTATTCTGGACTGAGAGCTGTGAACCCCTTCCCAGAAGCCAATACATTTTCTTAAATTTCAGGTTGATTTCTGCCTCCTCCTTCTTCACATGCTCTTTGCATTGAGCTTAGCATCTAGTGTCTTACCCAGATATTTGGCTGTATTACAGTACGGTACTATTTGAAAGTTAATTTCAATTGGGGTAGGTAAGGTTTATATGTCTTGACTTGGTTGCATTCAGCTTTTTTTTTCACGTGGACAATTTTACGTAGCATGCTCTCGAATGGGTAAACCATCCAGTTTATTTGTGCTAAAGATGGGCTAACAAAAAATATTGTTCACGCTATAGAATTAAAAGATTAATGTTGTTTGTTAGTGTTACTGTCGTAATTAATATGTGATATGTAATTTTAAGAAACAACATTTGAAATCTTTAAAATAATATTGTTGGGCGTTTGTTAGTTTTATATTTCCTTATCGATCATAGAGCTCCATGCCTACTTCAAGCATATACCACACATTTGCAAACTTATAATGATTAAGTTACTTTTTGTCTACACTAGAATTATCTAGAAACTAGAAATAACTTATAAGGCAAAACAAAGTTTGCCGGGTCTGCTAGTTTACTATAAATTACAAAGGGTCATTAATGGAAATAATAAAACCAAAATTTGCATTTCACTCTTACAAGTCGTCAAAATGGTATTAAGTACAATAGTATGCAGGTCTGTGGAGGCAGGGAAGGCGTTAGCGGTGAGAGGGGCGCCTTCGTCCGAGCGGATATTGCATTAGGATCCCCACAGCGATGAAACGCGCCGTTGACTTCTCATTTCTACGAATAACACGGGAATTAAAGCAACCCGGCCTTCACCCCGTCTCGACGCCCGGGCAATGTGAGATAACGGAATTACAATGGCTGGTTTGAAAAGTCGATAATACAGCTCCACAAAAAACAAAAAACTCAAGTGAATTCGAATCTAAGGTCCGAAAGATCCCCTGACCCCCAAAATTTCGAGCTATGGCCAAAAAAAACTACCCTTAAATTGATGTCACTAACTAATCGTGCGCGAACCAAAGGTGAAATGTTTCGGTTTTGTTGAAGCCTTGTAAATAGTGTTCCCAACTACATCTCTGTCCGAATCGCAATTGTGAGTAGAATCGCCTTTATATCTTTTTTTAACCGATATCTACTACACTTTCCTCCTTTAGGTGCTACTGTTTCTACTTAATCTTTAAAGTCACTAACTGACTATCTATTAATCATTACTTATTACTCACAATTAATTGTTGCCCCTTCTCTCCCCGCCGGACACCCTCATGTTTTTCAAACGCCGACATTTTCGTTGTTATCAACATTTTTTAGGAGCGATTCCAGGCGGTTTTCCTCGCCTACTTTTTTCACGTACTATTTTCAGAATGCACGCGATTCCCCATTAGACCTTTTGTTTGAACGAATTCGTAAATCAACAGTATCGATCAAATGGAAAACAATACTAGCCGACAGAATTGTTACCGCCAACGACAATGTTTTCATTCCACTTCACATCCGTTCGCCGCTCCTATGTCATTCTACACCAATCAATCCCATTGTTTTGTTCGACAATTCGTGATACTTAGATAGTGCTATCTATCTTGACAAATCATCAAGACCGTGCTGAAGATTTTTATCGTTTGATTTTCGGCTGGCACTGGTGGGCCACCTGTTCACCACCATATTCTTTATTTGGTGTGATCCACCCATTATCATGATATATATGTTTAGAATCACAGATAGAATTGACGAAACTAGACGATATTTTGGCTCCTTAATGTTCATTGAGCACACATAACGTTTCTGTCTTGGGGCTGGGCCCTGATCATGTGGTAATTATCCTAAAAAGAATAAGAAATACCTATATAGTGACCAATGGTAGAGTTGTAAGAAGTATAGGAAAAAGAAACGAAGTTGGATGGGTATGGTTAGTTGGCCCTACCCGATTCTTGAATCCGTCGTCTTGGGAGATGAATCAGACGCCTTCAAGCGCCTGGGTCATCCTCTGAGCGTGGCGGTGCACTATTACCGTATTCAGCTCATTGGAAGGGGCAGACAGCTACAACTTGGATTCACCTCTTCTGGCTTCACTGTTCTGAGCACCTTCACACTAAAGCAGTCATCGAAGGAAGAGGTATGGGAGATGGCATGACGGCTTACAGGAAGTTAAGGATCTTGAACAACAACTGGATGTCTGTGGTTGTTGATCGTTAAATTCAGTCCAGTGACTGGATCCCAGTCTCGAATTTTCCCACATGAACGCTGACCAATTTTTGAAGAGCAGCTCGTACACACATTGCACATACGCCGAAATATAAATTTAGTTAGTGATTTCCTGAACACGCTCTTGTAGAGCCATTTAATCTCCATTGATACTGTCCACAAATTAATCTCGGGACTTGTGTGTAGGAGAACATTGATATACATGTCAAAATTGCGGTCACATTTGGTTAATGACTTTTCTAAAAAAAAATTGTGAAACTTGATCAATTTTCTTGTTCCTAATCAATCACTGCGGTTCTCTCGACATATTACCCAAGTGAGCACACATAATCTTGAACCGTACTGCTGATACATTTAAAAAAAACTTTTGTAGGGAGTGAGGTATATACTACTATTTTTTCCCCTCTTGAGCCTCCAACCTCCATGGGAATCGCCGCTCAAGTCTTTCAATTTATGTGAATAGAACAGGACAAACTACCCTAATTTTAGCTACAGTAAATACTAAGGTTTCCATGCCAAAATCTCATTTGCTACAAGCAGATCTCACTCCCTACAATTTAAGGGGCTACTGGCTGGACATTGTAGGGAGTGAAAGAGTAAGGAGTGAGGTTATAGCCTTTCACCGCCTTTACAGGCCAGAAATCAATTGAAACTGGTTGTACCAAAATGTTGTCAACGAACTTCCAACAACTACACTAATTCTCAACAGGTGCGATCAAGTTTCACTTCCCACAGTCAGAATGTTATTGGAGTAGGGAGTGGGAGTTAAAAACCCCTTACTGCTGCCTCCAGGGATGGTTTTCCCGGTAGAACTGACTGGGAAGGTCTAGGCAAAATCCAACCACCAGCGTTGGGACCATCTTGAATAAGGGATGTCAACAGAACAGAAGCAACTTCATAAACACCCTTTCCAGCCAGTCGAGGGCTACTTTTCAAAACATTGTGTGGAGTGAAGAAAAACCCTGTGACACTAAAATAATAGGATTAAGGTGACTTGCTTTTGATCCAATTTTTTTTCTGAGGCGGATATCCATGTTAGATGGTATATTCTTTCACAGTGTAAGTGGGGATGTAGAGGCCCCAATAAATATTTCGCTGAGTAGTGATGATGGCTGTTGTATACCTCTAGTCAGTGGCTGGAGTAGGGAGTGAGAAATCAGCACTTCGGTATTTTCTCCTGGTTCTTCTAGGCACAACTTTACATGTACATCCAATTAAAGAGACAAAATTTTAAAAATTTACAAAACTGCATTCAGTTTATTCTGATAGCATTATGACCAGTGACATAAATGTGACCGAAATTTTGAAATCACTCTTCTGTATGGCTAATCTGATTCCTGCATACACCAAACCAAACAGCAGTCGTTTGAACTCATAACTCTATCATATTGGATTCGGATTTGGATTCCGCGGTGGGTGAAAAGTCGTGGCAACATTGTTAGGGACAAGAGGCTACGGTAGGTAGCCTCCCTCCCGAGTGTCAGTCGTACTAGGTCAGTTGTCGGCCGGTCATTACCATTACGTCACCACACCTACCGGTCGACCTTTGGACACCCCCCTTCTTTTCCCTTCTTCCACAACCATACGAACGCCTTCATCTCCCGTTTTTTCCACTTGATGCCCACAGTCGAGACATTGAAAACGGTATCTCTTTTCAATGTGACCGTGAGTCATTCCCCCATTCGGTAGGTATTACGACAGGACCCGCTAACTCGCGGCGTCTCCTGTTGAATCATGTCTACCACTCGATCTTTAGTCTACAGGATCGCCGAATGACCCTTGTGCATGATTTCTCTCCTAATCAAACTATACAGGTGGGTGAATTATACAGGTTGGTTCATATTTACGCAAAAAAAACTTGTTTCCAATTTTTTATCCCGCGTCCAGCTACGCTATTTTAATTTTTTTCTTACTGGAGCGCATTCATAGCAACTAAGGTTGTATAATACATTTCAAAATATCTATACGTTCATGTTACATAGACGAGGAAGCTATACGACACTCCCAACCTGGCAAACATTTTGCTTCCCAGCCTGCGAAGCAGCGGAAGCCTTGTGTTCACTTTCGGGAGCCAAACAATTAATTAATTAATTAAACTGTAATAGTATCTTTCAATACCCCACTCTCTTCTTCTTTTCTCTTATTTATTGACCATGGGTTGACATGTTGTCCATATAGTCACTGGTGTGTTGAAGGATTCTCTTACAATTGTTCTTGTCCAGTCCAGCACTAGTTTGGTACAATACCCACTCGTTATTTGTTTGAAGCAGGATCTCAGGGCTGCAATTCGAGTTACATGTTTTGCTTCCAATGTCTCCTTTGCTTAATCCAATCCGCATATCTGTCGGCTTTTTCATTACCTGGTACCTCCGCATGAGATGGTACTAACTGAAGGTGCACAGAGCAAACTTGTTCGCTTCCTTTGGACTCAACTTGGAAACAACATCTTTCACATTTTTTGGACACAACTTGGAAACGACTTCTTTCATATTTTTTTTTACCCACCATGGATGATGGATATGGTCTTCTTCTTCAAATCTCAACGTCTTGACAGACATAAGTAATGTGTATGGAGAGATAATAGTTGATTTAGATGAGTAACAACTGTTGGTAATTAGATTGTAATAAACAGTGATGAGTGTTCTTGAGGTATTTTCACTCGTTGCTCCTTTTCGATTGTTGTTGTTGGAATTGTAAAAAATTTCCTTCAAAATGAAAAGAATCGGGCCGATTTTAAGAATTTTGAATCGATTTTTGGATACTTTGGGGGGGGGGAATCTAAATATCGACCCTTTTTTTAAAAATCGATACTTTTTTTGCATCCCTAGCATCAAAACCCGGACACCGAGCCGGGACTTCACTTGGTCAGTGAGCTCTCTCTTAACGGACTCAACGGGGGACCAAAAACCAAGACATTGCCCCCAGAAGGGAAGAATCTTTAGTGCGGTTTTCATTATAAACTCGAAAAATGTCTTCCTAAATGTATATAAAAATGTTCAGGTCCATAAGGGGGCGATTATGAATTTTTTGGACCATGGCACCAGTGTGGTGCCTCACGTGAGCGGGGATGACCAAAGGTATTCTAACTCGCACAACTCACTACTTTGATTGCTCTGTACGACGACAAAGTCATTTAGAACACACTTTTTGTTTATAAATATATTTTTAGGCTATTTGGGATGGTTGACTACCCCCCCCCCCCCCCCACCCCCCCCCATACACACACGCAAGTGAATATTCAACGTACTAGTCCACATTTTGAACACACTGGAATAAATATAGGTATTATCCATTTTGTTAGGTGCTTATTTACCATTTTCATCATTTTTCATTTTTCATTTTCAGTGAAAAATATAACTGTGAAAAAATGCGTAGGTAACATCATAGGAACTAGGAAAATAGGAACTGAACTTTCGAAGTGAGCAGAGAGCAAAAGGGCTCGTTGACGCTGCATTGACCATCGAAAGTGTGAATTACCGACCTCTGACGTCCTTCAAAAAGCTCAAGAGGAGAAACAATAACTAGAATATAAAAGAAATTAGCACTATAAATCGGAACACTGGCGAGAAATAAAAAACTAGGAGAAAGAGCGAGAAACTGCCTTCCTCATTTTAACACAAACTACACGAAAACGGAGGGCATCAGCGTGATCGACAAGATTTACCGAACCATTGGCAACACTGAAATCCCTCCTAGTTTAAAACCACCGGGAATGATAATTTTTTAAAAGTGAGAATGCAAAAGCGGGGAAAACCCGCTTGGCACCGGTGTGGTGCCTTCCGCTTTGAGTCGGTTAAGCTGAAAACTTTGCCATATTACTGCTAAAATAACCAAATAACCCTCCTTGCGAGTAGGTTTTAGTAGGTACACCTTTTAGCCTTTTCCTTGAGTAAGAGCTCTGATGTACGCAGAAGTTGCATTCTGGAAACCTCCTGTTTTCAATATCCATCATATTCCAAGTTAGAGTGACTGGTGGACGCGGACTATATGTCATGGAAACACCGTCACCCTCTTAAATGCTTCGTTTAGGCTGAGACATGTTCCATCTCAGTGAGAAGTCGCAGATGTCATTATGATCCCCAAACCAGGAAAATCACTCAACGAGAAAACTGGATATCGTCCTATATCACTTCTTCCAGTCATGTCCAAGCTATTCAAAAAATTGCTCCTAAAACGTCTCAAACCAATAATAGAAGATAGAAATTTGATTCCAGATCATCAATTTGGTTTTAGGCAACGTCACCCAACGATAGATCAAGTCCATAGGATAACTGATATCATTGAAAAGTCCCTAGAAGGTAAACAAATATGTTACAGTATTTCCCTAGACTTTGACAAGGTCTGGCACGAGGGACTGGAGTATAAACTGCATACGGACCTCCCTAACCAGTATTATCTCCTCTTGAAATCTTATCTTGAGTGCCGACACTTTAGGGTGGAGCCAGAAGACCAATACTCAGATTTGAAACCTATAAAAGCAGGAGTGCCGCAAGGCAGCGTTCTTGGTCCTGTTCTCTATTTGCTATTCAGAAGGGACATACCACAGCATGATGACACATTAGTTGCCACATTTGCAGACGACAAGGCCATCCTCTCACTTGGTGATGACGTCGTTAGTGCAACGCAAAAATTACAAAAGCAGGCTGGCCCAAAGTGTGGAGAATGAAACTTAATGAATCAAAATCAACACACATAAACTTCACAAACCGCAACATGTTCAACCTTAGATGTTACAATCAATTCAAATAAAATATCATACAGGAATTCAGTAAAATATTTGGTGATGACCATTGATTCAAAATTAAAGTGGAATAATCACATAGAAAAGAAAAAGCAAGAACTGAAGATCAGGTATAAAAGGATGTGCTGGATGTTGGGAAGGAATTCCCGCCTAACACTCCACAACAAACTATTATAAGCGGATTTAACCAGGTCTGCTAGCAGATCCATATCCATCACACATTACAAAGAAGGGCTATCTAACACAGAAATACTAAACCTTTGTAGGATGTCTTTGTTCTAAAGCCCACCCAGTTTTATACGACTCAGAAATAGAATTCGTCGCGGGTATTCATAAAAGCTTTTTCTTGTTCCCTAAATTTCATCTAACTCTTCTTATGAATTATCAATTATTCCGAATGCTCGTGGTAAATACTTGCCGCTTAACCCACTACAATCAACTCCGAAGACGTTTAAAGAATCGAACGCGAAGAGATACGTTTGTGAACACTTTCCGACAATTTGAGTTTAACACGAAACAGCTTTCCTCATATTTGGCTTTTCATTTTCCTTGTATACGTTAAGAGGCTCGTTTGATTAAATGGAGAATCCCATTCCAATGTGAGGGTTGTGTTTCGGTATAAAACTCCGAGTGAAACGTAATCTAACTTCAGTTTCTAGTTGGGTTTCCGTATCTTTCGCGTGATAAATGAACTTGCACTTAACTTAAATACATCATGTCGCTGGCACATTTGACGTTTTTCGCTTTCTGCTGGAACCGTTTGGTTCTTTCGTGGGAGATCCCCGTTTGCTTTGACGCAACGTGCGGCAACGCATCAAGCCTCAATTACGATGTGGACAGAGCTGTGTTGGACATGAACTACGAATTGGAGGACGGCAGTTGGGAACACGATTTACAAGGCTTCAACAAAACGGGAACATTTCACCTTTGGTTCGCAAACGGTTTGCTCCCTCAGGTGTCGTTTAAAGGTTCATTCGAAGCGGCAGAAGGTTATCTGGATATGCCCTATGGAACCACAGGTTTTAGTAGACAATCAGACACGAGTTATAGTGAATATTGTTATTCCGCTAACACTTGTTATGTGAATACTGACGATGTAGATGTGAGCATCACTTCGAGCAATGTCTGGCAATACTACTTCGAGCAGTTCCACTTCAAGATTCTCCGTTGGGATTTTAAAGGAGGATTACAGTTTAATTTCA
The DNA here is from genome assembly GCA_031894815.1 of Creontiades dilutus. Taxonomy (NCBI): domain Eukaryota; kingdom Metazoa; phylum Arthropoda; class Insecta; order Hemiptera; family Miridae; genus Creontiades; species Creontiades dilutus. The sequence continues at coordinate 1,560,262 of JAVIWC010001773.1, read as the reverse complement.
ATCCTGTTCTGAGGTTTGCAGTGACACACAACAGCACAGCTTGTGAGTTAAAAGACATATCAGTGGCAATAGTTCCAGGTGATATATACTTCGATACTGATAATTGGCCCAGCCGCCTGATGTGGATGGCATCTCCGATCTTCGATTTGACAAACTTCAAATCTTCAATCTTCGATTCTTCAGCGTTAGAAATTCCGTTAACTCAGATTATCAAAGACCACTTTTTGGAGAATTGGTGTCGATACCACAGACCATAAACGTCCGAAATGTTTGTTTTCATTTATAATGTGAAAAAATCAATAACTAAAACCACATTTTTACAATAATTCAGAGTATGTACGACATTCTTTTCGGTTCCCCTATCCTCAGTTACCAAGAAAAAATCTGTATCTCTACTAATACTAAAAACAGGGAATATTTAATTTTTTGTACATTATGTTTTACTCGAAAATTTTGAGATCGATTTGAAATAATGCCATTAGAAAGCTATATTACGGTATAAAGCTATAAACATGGGCTATATTACGAGTAGATTTTCAAACAAGTTGGAGATCTACAGCGAAAATTACACGTGCAATCCAAACTTCAACTCCAAACTGTTGCGAATAGTAGCCGTTATTTCGCGTGCATTATCAAAACTATTATCAATAGAACACATCGCTAATATTATTGAGGTCCAGTTTCACCAAACAGAATGGGAACTCCGATGAATAGGAACCAAGATCAACAAGAACGGCGGATGGATCTCAGTTTGAAAAATTCTGGGTTTCACCAAATTGAACCCAGATCTATGGAACGCGTTATCGCCTGATCGAGATCAACGTAAACCACTGTTGATACCGTTGAGCCGTTGATCTGTTGAACATCGATTCGGTTAGGCACTCTTCGTTGATAGAGGAGAAAAAACATTTATTGATCATTATTTGTGAAAAGTATAAATTGATATTCCAGAACCTCGAAATGGTAAGCCAAAAGTTGAAAGTGAGTCGCCAAAAGTTTAAATTGAAATGCCAAAAATATTAAAATTGATTTGTGCCAAAGCTTCATAGCCAAATTGCTGCTCCGTCCTCCAGTACAATTCCTAGTACGTGTTTCCTCGGGCCCTTCAGCCTCATGGAAACTGCTCGATGAACTAAGAATTGAGTTTTCACTCGCACCCACATCATCACCTGGGAGTAGGATTTCGGCCACTTGTTGGCGAGGCGTAAGGAAACGTTCTTGAGGAAGGCTTCGTATTTTTATGTAATGCGCCATCACATAAAACGACGAGTGGCATGAAAGACCCTCTCAGGTCTTCAGCAACTCTATCGTATTTTGCGTGTTTGGCTTGGGCTGCATGCCGGGAGATGGTAGGCCAATCCATGGAGGAGTAAGAGACTGCATCAGCGTTTATAACGCGGGTATCGAAAAACGCAGGTCTCTCACGGTCCCACATGCCATGGACCTTCATGTCCGCTACCAAGCCGGGGCTGCCATCAGCACTGTCACTCAAAACTGGTTCTGTGACCACGCCGTTCCATGCAAGGATCGCTATTTTTGCACATTCATCTCGGACGAGGTCATGTCCCTGTTTGCCTCCCATCATACAGTTAAGACCGTGATTCGTGCCCATGGGACTCCTGTATCCGTCGCACCACACTGGCAACCCTTTCGGTTCCCAGCCGTACCGAATGAGCAGTGGATCGCGGAATTGGGATTGCGACAAGTCGAAGTTGGGACGCCTCTCGTCCTTCGAATGGTTTTTTGCTGTCTTGTGGGTAGTGTTGCCAGGAGTTACTTGCTGGCTGCAAGCTCAACGGCTCTACGTCGTGTAGCCACTTCTGGCAAATTTGACACCTCAGCACCTTCATATTGGGCAACATCCAACGTGATGCCACTTTGTATGGCTTGAATGAGTGATGCAGTGGCTTCTCTGGATACCTCAAAATCTTTTGAGGTCGTTATGACAGGATTGATTAGATGATACCGGGTGACTGTGAAGAGGGGGGGGGGGGGCGGTTGTGATTTTTTTCGTTACACTCACTTCACCATTCATTGGTATACCAATCACTTCACACCCTCTATATCGATATTGTATTTGGTTTTGACAGTATTATAAACCAACAAAATAGACCTCAAGTTGAGTCCACGAGCGAAAGAACTGATCTTTCACATGAATTCTAAGTGCTTTTAAAATAATTTTGATGTGTGGGGGGGGGGGGGTACGTTAAAAATGTTTGCTTCGCCACTAAACATCTTATTACTGAAAACAATTAACTAAAAATGTCATGATTAATTTAATGAAGTCTTGTGCTTCTATAAAAACCGGACACGCGGACCTCCCTTTAATGCATACATCACTAGCCAATAAGTAAGAATAAAAAGGTAAGATTTTGATGAATGAACTCCGATCACGCCGAGAGACGGGGGGAAACTATCACAACAGTTTGACGATTGAATTTCCGCATCGAGTGCGTGCGAGCAGGCTCACTGGAAGCAGACGAGAGATACGCGATCGCCGGATCCTCGGCTCATGTGCTCGCCCGCCAACTTTCTTTCCTGTTGTTCTGAATTCATCGAAGTCAAGCTGCCGTGATTCCTAGTGAGACACCTGTCGGCCTTACGTCAAATGTCTAACGAAGTGGAATCTACATTAATTACTTTCTGCTCGTCGAGAGATTTGAATGAACGAATGAATGAAAACATGCCTTTGTTATGAAAAATAAGTAATACAATTCTTGTAAACGAGGAGCCATACAATAATCCTGGGCACTGGCCGTCCGATGATTTTGCCATAATTAATACATCTCACAGCCCTAGAATGGAAATAATGAGTAAATCTTACTCCTAACCACCTTGAAATGGTAACACTGTCACAAGAAAGGTAGGTGGCGGGCACTAGCTCTCGCTATGCTTCCATCAAGGTTTCTAGTCAGTTGTGAAAATGCACCCAGGTAGGTAAGATGTTTCCTCTTTGTGTGGCTCAACCCTTTGCAATGGTAAGTGAGTAAAAATTACTCAACATTTCTAATACTGTAGGTCTAGAGGAGTAAATATTACTCCTCATTTCCATTAAAAGGCCCACCACGTGAGTCATTTTCATTTGTTTGCCAATGATAGCAGATAGGAAATGTAACATATTTTACTTCCGCCAATGCTTTTGTGATTCACAAGCATAATTTCTACTGGGAACAACCACAAGGACCAACAACTGCCTCGTCCACTCGAAAAAAGTGAAGCTTCTCAATCGGTTGGACATTATGTTCAAGTTCTATGAGCAGCTTACAGAAAATTGGAAGAGGCAAAGATTGACTTCCCGGTTGCCGAAAGAGCTTCGCAGTGCCATTTAGCAGAACTGCTCGAACAGCCAGCTCCATTGCCTTCAACTTCAGGAATGAAACAAAGCAAATATTACTTTTATCACCTATCTTCATTGAGATGATATACAACTACGTTTTGCAAGGATTGCAAAAAACCTATTTGTGGTCACCATCAAGTAAAATTTTGCAAACACTGTTCGGAATTTTGAATTGTTCACGTATCATATGGACTTTTTTTGGTTTATTATTCATGAATAAACCATTGTAATTGCTCTTGAAAAAAAAAATTCTAACCTCTCCCCTGAAAATTTCATAACTTACGTTTCAAAGGGTGTAGAATCCAAATCTGCAATAAAACATTTTCCGTCCGACATTTTTCCACCGTACATACTACCTATAATTCAAAGCTAAAAGGTCACCCCTGATCTTGAAAACCCACCTACATTGTTGAAACTCCTCGAACTTGCTCAATGGTGCTATGTCACTCTCACATCTAAGGGCCACGTACTGATGGTGATTTCGAGAGCTAAGCGCCTTTTCCTCAAATTCGGAATACATTGTTTTGGCTATTAACTCAAGACTTTTCTCTACTAGCGATTTCCATTCACTGAGGTCTACATGCTGATTCGATGGGGTGTTGTATTTTTCTCTTAGTACGCCCCACTCTTTCGCCTAGTACACATCGAGCTCAATGCGTTTTTTTGCCAAGTAGTGTGGGAGGCGATCTTCAGACAGCTTCATAACCTTTAGTATATAATTAAAATGCATCCTAAGGGTATACACTTAAAGAGGTTTCAACTGGGTTTCCAGAAATAAGATGTAATTAGGTGTGCATCTCGGTAGCGAAAATACTATCTTCACGAAATAACGTAAAACTTTATAACTACATAATCACTATGAAGAAACCCCCAAAACTGTGACGAATAACACAGAATTGAGCGTCGAGAGATTTAAGCTGTGGCAAATTTTATTTGCATCCGGATGGAGTGCAGTGGAAACGTAAATACTACTGTTACATAGTGTGAAATCTGATTAGTGAAGAACATTCTTTGCGTTTCATTTCCATCACAAATGTAATAAAATGCGGCATGAATGAGTGTCATATCACTATCAGTTCCATGATTTTCATCGAAGTGATTATTTTCCGTGATTTTTTTTACTGTTCCGTTCTATTCGTTTCCATTTTTCATATAATTTTCTGGGCGATGGATAACTGAAAGGAGTGACGGTTAACAGAAAGAAGCTGCTTAACAACATGAAGTGATGCCTAACACAGCCCCACACAAAAAAAAAGTCAAGATCCTATGTATTTTTTGATGCTGAATTCGAATCCGATGTCCAAAAAATCACCTGACCCCCAAACTTTTGAGCTATGATAAAAAACTACCCTTAAATTGGTGTCAGAACCTTCTTTTTGAGTCATGAGATTGGGATGAACTACGACATCTTTTCAACTTCAGACAAGGGGAGTACTGCCTCCCCTCAATCACTCCTGGGGGGTGAAATTCGAGTTCTCACGCCAAGTCGAGTGGGGTATGGATTTCCATGTTTTTTGGGTTCCTGAGATCGAATTTGAACTTCCAAGAGTCCATAGACCCAGGATTTCTGTGTTTCTGTGTTCGGATTTGATTCTCTTTTCTTGTGATGTCTCAGTGATATTAAAAGTCATTGGAGGAGATCCCAACAAATTTTGAAAGCCATTTCAAAAGTCATAATCAATTTTAGCGAACCTAGGAACACAAAAATCCTTACCTTATTCAACTTGGACTCGAAAAATTTCAACCCCTAATAGGGATTAATTAAGGGAAGAAGAAGTGCCTACTTACTCTTAGAAGTTCAAATTCGATCTCAGGGAAACCAAAACCAAGTTCAAAACATGGAAACCCATACCCCATTCGACTTGGCGTGAGAACTCAAATTTCAAATTTCTGTTGTTTTATGGAAAGAAAATCTGTTCCTGGAAGCAAAAACTGTATTCGTCCCCTAAAGAAATGTATTTCAATAAATTGGTATTAGGTGGGAGTTAGTAAAATTATTGAACGCAAATGTGGAGGGTCGAATTGGATAGGCGACAACAAACTTGTTCTGTTGATCTTCATTTCAAAAAAATAGTACGACTAAATAACTCTTTCACTAATTATGATTTTTGTTGTTTATTTCCGATTAAACACTTCATAATAAAATTACTAATTCGTAACTTGTGATTCACTTACTTCCATTGCTCTTCCAATTTTCGTATGAAGCATTCGGTTTTAGATGTATTTTCAGGAATAATTCCACTCTAAAACCGTTAAATTGTTTCACAAATTTATAATATTCATGAAATTTCAAAAATTACCATCTCCGACAAAATTGGTCGTTAAGGTAGGCAAGAGAAGAGACAGAGCCATTCTTTAAATTAAAATAGGCGTTTTAGATTTTTAATACGCTTTTATCAATATCTCATCCAACATGGGTATTTCGAGTCCCAGGTCGCTGGAGTCATTGACATCGTAGTGACGCAAGATAGGAGGAGGAATGTTACTTTAAAACCCAACTAACTAAAACGGGCTTTCGGCAGGTTCGATTCCTTTATTGGGATACTTGACTCGAGGGCGAAGGGCATAAATTAGTCGGGGTCCGTTCATCCGAACAGAAATTCTAAAAATACCCACGATGAGTCTCGATTTCATCATTGTGACGTACAAAAGCTGGCGGGCAAACCGAACGGGTAGAGACAGAAAAGTGCGGTTGGCGGCGTTTTACTGAATTGGTTTATTATTCAATAATGAACCATTGTAATCGCTCTTGAATAAAAAAAATTCTAACCCTCCTTGAAAATTTCATGGTCTACGTTTCAAAGGGTGTAGAATCCGAATCTGCAATAAACATTTTTCCGTCCGTCCGCCGTACGTCGAACGCACGATTTTTCCCAAACGGCTGGAGCAAAATATCTGAAATTTTCAAGAAAAATCAATATTGGTTTGACAACGCCCCAATTCTTTAGCCAAAACTCTCACTTGATATGAGCCTTTAAGGGCTGTCAAAGTTTTGTAAAATCCCTAAAAACCTCAAAAAAAGTCGAAGCGACCTAAATTTGGACTCTTTTTGAAGAACTTTCACGAGGAATCAAATGAGCCCTCCCCCAGGTTCGTAGCTCAAACCATTCCCGATATACGACCTGATTTATGGTGCCAACATTTGCGTTTTTTGGTTTATTATTGTTTATGTTTTCATCTCAGTAACCTAGTGATGTAGTAATGTGGATACAGGAGAGAACTCCTAAAAGGCTTTGTAGCCGATACACGGGTTGAAGCATCTGATACGCATGAAACGCTGCAAATTCTTTCACTGGGGTTTATTATTCAATTGGCTTGCGTTCATGATTTGAATTTCTACTAAGCTTTGGAGTGTGCGTGTTTCACAGGTGATAGAGTGATTATTGAATTTCAGGAGGCACCCAAATATGATCAACTGAACAATCCAAATAGGTATTTTGGTTGAGAATAGATTTACGTGCTCTATGCATATCTCCTGAAATTCAATAATCGCTCTATCACCTGTGAAACACGCACTCTCCAAAGCTTAGTAGAAATTCAAATCATGAACGCAAGCCAATTGAATAATAAACCCCAGTGAAAGAATTAGCAGCGTTTTTTCATGCAAATTAATAGAAAAAATTTGTCGTCACTTATCCGGTTTCACTCTGTATTCTTCACGTGGTGTACCAGATAAAACCCCAATATTCCTCTGGATCCGCAGATCTTCTGTCCAAATGTAAGTACCCTTCCTGGACCATTACAATTAGACACACTGCATTACAGCACCTACCCACTATGAAACCAAAATATAAAGCTCCAAGAGTTATGGAATGAATCCCTAAGTTCTTTGGATCTGAGACGCTCTGTCTAAAAGTCTTCTTCTTGGACTAGTTACGGTTATATACACTACATTACAGTACCTACGTACAACTAAACGAAGATGTAACGATCCAGACGTTGTAAAATAAACCCTATATGTTTCATTGGACTCGGGAGACCTTCAAGTCCAAATGTCCCGTTCTTGAGGGGGTTGGTCGGCGGTCGAAGGGCGTCCGGATTACGAAATGCCCCAGAAGCCGGTGAGCGGACGAAGTGCCGAGGTGAGCGAGAAAGACGTCAGCTCTCCACTTAGCAAGAATTCGAAAATTCCGGGACGATCTTCTGAAATGCCATAATTTTGATTTACCGTTAGGAATATTGAACCTTCCTAGAAATGTGAGGAAATACCTATCTAAAACAATAATCGTCTTTCTCATTTATTCTAATATGCATATATAGAAATCTTCGACGTTTCCCAAGCTTTTGATAAAGTTTGCCATAAAGGACTCTTAGCAAAGATCCATAGGGACCTCCCACAGCAGCATCATTTATTGATTGAGTCGTACCTCTCAGAAAGGCACTTTAGAGTGAAACATGTAGGTGAATATTCTGGGCTAAGGAAAATAGCAGTAGGGGTACCGCAGGGCGGTGTACTTGGGCCAGTTCAGTATCTGCTGTTCACAAGCGACCTCTCAAAACAAGCAAACGCTGTCACAGCTACGTTTGCAGATGACATAGCAATCCTATCAACAGGAAATACCATAGAGGAAGCCACTGCGAAACTGCAGGACTCAGTGAACGGAATTCTTCAGTGAACTAAAAGGTGGCGAATAAAGCTGAATAAAACCAAGTCAACACAAATAATCCTCGTGCCTATTGATTTTATGGCTGATGAACGGCAGAGGATATATCGGCGGAAGGAAGGGGAACTGTTGAGAAACTCATGGGAAACGATAAGGAAATGGCACAAGAACAGTTCTCCAAAAGAAGAATTGGAGTGGCGGTTTTAGTTGGTAGGCCTTTCGAGTCCAACACTGCCGATGCGGGGCTGCAACTGCTCAGCGCTCATGAGTTTCCACACTCCAAAAAAAAAGACACATATAAACCTTGCCTATCCCAATTGAAATTAACTCTCAAATAGTACCGTACTGCAATACAGTCAAACATCTGGGTATGACACTGAATGCTCAGCTCAAATGTAAAGAGCAGGCGAAAAAGAAGGAGGCAGAAATTGACCTGAAATTCACAGCTCTCAGTCCACAATAAAATATGTACTACAAATTGAGCAAGTGGTTAAATCAACATGGGCTTATGGCTGTCTTTTATGGGGTTGTGCCAAAAAGAGGGCCTTCAAAATCATCCCAACAGTCCAGAACAAAATTCTGAGGAGCATAGTATATGCCCCATGGTAAATTTGAACAAATGATCTGCATCGCGATCTCAAGGTTGAGGTGGTCGAGGAGGTTATAAGAACCCTTGGACCTAGTTACGACAGTTTAAAGAACAAACTGAAATAATAGAGTTAATTAATAAAGGCGTTTGGACGCACTAAGGAAGTTTGGGGTTAACCACCTTGCCATCCTATCTGTACACAAAGACATTTCTAGTAATTTCGACGATAAGAAAATTGCTAGTGTTTTTGTGATTTTGACTATCTGTGTTATTGGGTTTGAGATTTGGTGGCTTCGAAGAGCACGTTAGGATGTTACGTGGAGCGGGGAAAGATTAGCGGGGGAGTCAGCCGTTGAGCCGCAGGTGATTTCCGAGAGTCGGTGTATCGAAGTGAAGTTGCCCCCGAGCACGCGCCACATAACCTCATTTCGAGGCGCCGGTTTCCCGTTGGGAAAAAAAAATCCGCGGCGACTCCTCCGTGGACCGCGAAATCGTCTTTTTGTCTTCAACTAGGAAATGAACGTGGGGGTACCCAATGCGCTTTCCGGCGTTTCGTGAGAGAGTTTGATCGATCGGTTTATTAAGACGCCCTTTGTGAGGTGATGGAATGGTATAGTTGCCCCTTCCATTGAGCCGAATGCGGTATTAATGCTCCGCCACGCTCAGAAGATGGCCCAGACGTTTGAAGGCGTCTGATTCACCTCCCAAGGCGACGGATTCTAAAATCGGGAAGGGCCAACCAACCATATCCCACACACCCTCTGAAGTAAGGCTTTCTCAATAGAAGAAGAAGAAGAATAAGAAAAGGGTTTATTAAAAGATAATTATGTTTTACAAAATTTCAAAGTACAAAATAAACATTACCGCATGGTTAATGAACCGTCTGCGGGGGTATGGGATTAAAAAGTAAATTACAAAGTGTAAGGATATATTTCATTTGTAAGAAAAAAATAAAATAGGATGAAAAAAAAAATAAAATAAAATAAAAAGGACTCAAGACTATCCAATGGGGTGCAAAACAAACCTGATTGGCTTCCCCTGTATGTGCTGCTTGCTGCCATGCCTACCATGGTAGATCTGTGACATCTAAAATCCTCCTCCAACGGGGTCAACAGAGAACAGCCAACACCGGACACATACTTTCACCTTGTTCACAGTTCAAATAAAACATCAGTATTACGAATAAAACACTTTTGACGTCTTGGGTGAGAGTTGGGGGTTGATGTTCCGTGAAATCCTAGAGTCACCTACAGGTGACATGGCTGATTTGGTTGAGTATAGGGGGCTTCAGTTTGAATTTTTCTGGACATAATGTTATTTACAAACACATGCACATCCTAAAAAACAGATTATCACAAAAAAGTCCCAGAATTTTACCGGATCTTCGGCATTTTTCTCAAAACTCTTGACAAACTGCAGGGAAACACGAAATTCACGAGATAACAAAACATATGAGCTTATCAGTTGAACTGACATGAATATTAAATTCTTCTATGACTTGTAAGTTGTTGTCCATGCCCTGTAGATCCCGTAGGACCGCAGAAAAATCGAATTTGGCGGCTAATTTATTTTTAATTATCAAAGTAGTGTCACCTAGAGGTGATTACAGTACTTGGCGGTTAAACCAGTTGGGGCCGCTAACTATACTTATCGCATGGCTTCGCGACCACCTTGGTACTCCGAAGATGGGAACGCGGAATTTAGCCACAATTGAAGCATGAAGCTTTGTCAATAGAGGGACGACAATTAGAATTGATCCAGGACGGTGTGGGACAACCTACATGTGAGGGGAAGAAAAAAAAAGAAGAAATTCAAATCCTTTTATGACCGAATCCACGAAGATCAATACACATACTGGAGTGAGCGGTAACGTTATCGCTCTGCAGGAGCTAAGCGGGCGGTACTTCTCCCAGAACCGTTGCCATCCCAAATATATCCACATACTGATCTAAGACGATCAGCCAATAATAGGGTCCCGGAAAAATGGAAAGGCGTTCGAAGCACTCCCAGCAGCTGGTCAATACGAATCTCTTTTTCCCGTTCCCAAGAAAAAAACCTGATTGGACGCTGCAACAGACGTCAAGTCCCCATCCATCCAGAGATCAATTGTAAGGCTGCGAATATTTCCAAAACACACACATTGTTGTCTTTGCTTGTGTACTTGATTGGGGTTAAAGATAATTAAAACCAATTAATCAAGTGCATTGTTTATAATTCTCATGACGGGTTGCAATATAAATTAAAATTTCTTTGAGACCTACCTAAGGAGCTCCATTAATCAAAAATCAATAATATAAAATTTTTCTTATAATCGATTATCAATAGTCCTTAAATTCAAATTTGGAACGAACTGACCAGATGTCGATGATGAGTCCACGTGTTCCCCGCTCTCCAAATCGCCAAGGCAGGAAGCGAGCGAATATTGGTAAGCATGTACGATGCTCGTAGTCGAATTTTGACGTGCGTACGAGTATGATGAATGAACGGAAACGGTATGTTACGTATGCTGCCTCCAGACGCCCTGGATCTGTAACGAAAGGTAGGGACCATCCGTGAATATCGAGGACAATGAAGGCTAGAAATAGGCCGAGGAAGACTGGATTTAACTCGTTACTTACATATTCCGATGTAATGTGGAGCTAAACGCAGACAATCGTCGGTTCAGACCAGTAAGGATCCAAAACTGCTGAATTCCAAAATATACGATTTTGAAATAGTTGGTTTCAACAGAATAAATGCAATAAAATGACGAGAGGTCTGGGTATATCGAAGACGAAGCGTGGACTGATGCGATGGGAAGAAGGGGAGCGGAGCGTTGAGACGAGAGAAGAGAAATCATATTGTTCGTCACTCACAAACACAATCACATCCGAACATGAACGTAGTTTACGGAACTTAGTAAGTAGGAGGCCTATCTACGAGGCGTAAACAATAATTGTAAAATTACAATTATTGTAAAACTAATTACCTCCTACACAAAATGGATCCAGACATTTCCCCACTTTGCCACAAGTGTGTTATATCAGAAGAGACTCCGCATACTGGAACATCCAATGCACGAAGCAGCACGAAACCGTCTTCTGATGTCTAGCCAGAGTTTGCTGCGAAGTAGATTTGTTTATTTGAATTACAAAGATTGTACATGGAATATTAATAACCTGTTTGTATTCCATATTTTTTTCCAAGGATCTGAAATATTATATTTGCGCGATCTGCGCCACCATGCGCAAGTGATATGTACAAAACTTGTCTTAGGGATGTCTTATACAGAACCGGGTTTAGGGACGTCGCTGTAATGCGAACATTTTTCGGTAATTAGCGTTTTTTGGTAATTAGTCTCTAGCGTTTTCCTTGGTACGACACGACGTTTCCTTGGTACGAAAAGTGAATGGGATTTTTGTCTTGTTGCAGGACCTTCAGAACGACATTTTGAAAGCTGCAGCGCTGAGGGCAGCAGCCGAGAGCATCAAGTTGGAGCAAGCAGCTGAAGACGAGCTTCTGGAAGCTGCAGTCGAGACTCTTGAAGAAGAACCTTCACCCGAAAGAACCGAACACCTCAAAGAGGTAAAATTTTGTTACTTTTAGAAATTTTGGATTACCATTTCCAGTATTAAAAAAAACACAGAGTTTGTTGAAAAAAAAGTAGTCTATTTCCTGAAAAAAATTACAAGATTGAATCGATTTTGACGGTTAGGTCATCATCAGTATGAATCACTCTGTTCATAACATAACATAACATTGTAGCTCTTAATTTTTTTTGGAAATAGACAACATTCTTTTTCTAAAAAACGTGTTTTTCCTTGACATGGGTTTCCACAATTTCTTCGCTAATGATTTAATGCCTAACAAGCCATTGTAATCGTTTAACAAAGATGTATTACAACCCCTCCCTCCCCCCTTAAACTTTGTAACTTAGCGTTTGAAGGTGCGTATATTTCTAATTTGGGATTTCCGTACTTCTCACGGTGATGGAAAATGGCCGATTTTGGGGGAAACCCCAAGAATGTTGCTTGTAATTGGCGCAATAAATAATACTGAGAAAAAAAAATTACTTGGATGAAAGACAAATAAAGTAGACAAAATGAATTCAATATCCAATACACATAATTATAATACATTCTTAATGTTGTAGAATAATAAACATAATGAGATATAGAAGAAAGCAGAAAGTAAATTAGGTACGCTTTGAAAAGAAAAAAATGAATAAATTTTTCCTTGGGGGAAAAACAACAGAGCATGGATATGTCCATTGTTGGAGGTGTAAATAGAAAATTAAAATGATTAAATAAATAAAATAAGCACAAGATATTTTATGAAAAATTTATTGGCATTGAACATTAATGAACAAAATAGTCAAAATTTGTAAATATTAGTGGTAGCGTTTGTATTGCTCATTAATGTTTTGTGGGAACAAAAATATGAGATAAAATGTCTTGTTTCCATATGATCAATATACATATAGTGTGAATACAGCATCAATGACTGTATTGTTTCGGGTTGTTGAGTAGCTGGAATAACGCATGAAAGTCAAAATTTCTGCACCTTTTGTGGTGTTCAAATTCACATTGAATTATCCACATAGAATCAATGGAATTGTGCTCAACTCAAGTTCATCAAGTACCTCTTCTCACAATTTTTAAACTGTAAGCGGATTGATGAAGTGCGAAAAATTGTTCCAATTTATGAATAGAAGTTTGTACTTCATCTGTTAGCCTGCAGCCCCAAGCTTGTGGGAATCATAGAGGTACTTGATGGCCGTATCCATGATCTATACTTTTTCTCTCCAAGGGAAAATGGATGCGTGAGAGTCCTAGGGATGTAAGTGGGCACGAGTAATGCTCTTGTACTATTGATTGTAGTTTGATTTGCACATATGCATCCAACTCCATCATGTGATGTAGTTATTCTCTTCACTTGCAGAGCATCTCTATCAAATTTCTGAAGCTCGTGGTTTTCAGATTGAAGAACGGATGAACGCTCTTCTTTCTCGTAGGTACAAACAGCTCCAGAACAGTGTTTCGTTTGAATTGAGAAATTGGCTCATATCCATGCAAATCAACTCGTTCATAATTTTCAACCCACCTCTCTGGCGTAGAAATGTGCAAATCAAGAGAAATGCACTGCCAAGGAGATAGCACAGCAGCTTCCTCGTTACATCTTTTATTATATGAGCTAAATTGAATCAAAATTGAGAAAGTTATGCCTGTTTCAAGAATCTTACGTTAGCGCATGCGCAGAGCGCATCGCTGATTATATTAAGATGAAATTTGTATGGGACCTCAAGAGGCCTTATCCGCATAGTCCCTGAAAATATGAGACAAATGCATTCTAAAATGCGGAAATTTTGAATTAGGACAACAAAAATTGTTTGGCTCCCGAAAGTGAACACAAGGCTTCCACTGCCTCGGGAGCAAAATAGTTTAAGGAGAGGTAGGCAAATACAGTAGAGTAATTCTAATTCATTCCATAATATTATGGAGTTCTGATCGTGAATGACAGAACGATGCGTAAAACCAACGAACTTCGAAGGGGATTACAAAACATATTCCTGGTCAAGAACAAAGGTTCATTATTGAATCCAATGAACCAAAATTACCGAATCAAATCATTTCGTACAGCTTGTCAACCGCATGGTTTGGAAATTGCGTAATAGCATCTTCTACGTGTGTTGAAAACGGCTTGATGACTTGTGCGTCGAGCAAAAAACACGGTTTCTATAAGCATTAGCCCGAATAGAGGGAATCACATTCGTCATAATGATTGGCAAAGATTGTCAATGATCAGCCGTTACGTAAAGCCTCCCTTACTTTTATCGTCCGCCCGAGATTTGACTTGAAGCGAACCGTTTCGAGAAATATTTTTCGCTTCTTGAGCGGTTCGGTGGATTTTTATGTTCGCACGTTGAAAACGTCGGCTTAATAACCGGCGGCGAATGACTTGGTTTTAAAGGCTCCGTGCGAGTCGGCTTGAACCAGTTTGGCCGATCGCTGAAGGAAGTGAAGCAACTAGGTGCTTACTGCACTACCTATGTAACGATGCACGGAGAGACTTATAAAGTTACTACTGTTATGTATCACGATTTGAACACTACATATACATATACATTAAATATAAATTTTATATTACACATCCATGTCATTTAATGGTTCTGATCTCATCACAAAACTAACTGTGAATTTCATCGTACCAGACCAATGTGTTAACATTCCCTACCAACTACAAATATCTAATCACTAATAGAGTATTGAATACGGGTCACCTCTACAATCTTAGTACTTTTTCGTTGATCCAAGTGTCTTCTTATTATCTTTCTTACTAGATGTACAAGATGATGGAGCCTTCCTTTCTTCTCTTGAATCACACCTTCATGCCATTTATTCTGTTAAGGATGGTATTCTCTGGCTCGCACCAAATCTTCAACTTGAAAGGATCTTGTGTTCTCAGATTCACTGTGTGGTGTTCATCTCAGATGAAGATGTCCCTGTTGCGTTCAGAGCTCTTCTAAATTGCTTAAAGATCGATGTCATTTTTAGTTTATTTTTAAACACAAATCTTTCGGCTTGACCATTTACTTTTTTTTTTTTTTTTTTTTTTTTCAATTCAATTCAAACTTTTTTTTATTGACACAAGGACCAAATACTTAAGGACAATATACAGGGTGAGTCAACAAAACTTGCTGATTTTGAAGGTAAATTTTAATAAAAGTATCCAAGATATCAATGCGACTCAAATTTCATTGTGTAAACAAGATCTTCCAAATTTGTTTCATACGGTTTTAAAAATTGTATCCCTCAAATGACCCCCACCCCCCATTTTCAATGCACTAAAACACTCGATTTCGGAAGTTTTGGTCCACTCGTCTCAGCATATCGAGGGGAATTTCAGCAATGGCTCGTCGGATATTGTCCTTGAGTTGTCCTGTGGTCGTGGGACGATCCACGTAAACGATGGACTTGAGATAGCACCACAAAAAAATCGCAGGGCGTAAAATCTGGAGACCGCGCCGGCCACTGCACATCTCTTGGTGAGATGAGTCAACCCTCAAACTTCTCGTGCAAAACTGCCATCACTGCTCTCGCCCTGTGTGCTGTTGCGCCATCGTGCTGGAAAGAAACATCACCAAGGCCCATTTCTTCAAGTTGAGGCATAAAAAATTCCTCAATCATGGCGAGGTAGCGTGTCGAATTGACGGTAACAGCATGCCCGTCTACCTCAAAAAAGTACGGACCAATAATCCCTGCAGTGGCCGGCGACCAGGTCTGGGTCCCACTCAAATATTTGCCCTCATTGGCGTGTGGCAATTTTTGCTCGTTCATCCTAATCTTCCATTTATCTGTCCTTCAAGTAAAAACTGGATCTTCGTTGTTTCAGGTGGAGCAGCTACTCAAGAGAGACAAGAGGGCTGTCCAGTTGCTGCAAGGAATCCTAGGCGGTAGTAGCGGAGGTGGCGGCGGGGGTGTGAGTATTTTTCATTAAACATAAAACAAACTTAGAATATATGAAATAAGTATGAGACAATTATAGTATATATAAGATAAAACTAAACTTTGTGTTTGACTTATTTCTTGTGGAAACAGCTATTCTGTATCAGCATGGGCGCCTTGGGATTCCATTAGAGGGTGGTACTACCGAGCTAATCCTTAACCCTTCCTTGGTATTCCACCTAGTTGGGGGACTACCAGGGAAAATGGACCTTGGAATTTCACCTCGTGTGTATCAATTCTTCTAGCAATGTACCTGTACATTAGTTGGACAAATAGATCGGGATTCCTGTTGGAACGAGTGTCTCTGCGTTTTGATGCAAAACCTGCATGATGTTGAAATGTGTAAACCTACCAAAAGATATACGGGGGATAAGGGACGAAAAATTGTTTCTGTTAATCTGCATAAAAAATGTTGTAAAACCCCGCCAACCGCACTTTTGTATCTCAACCTGTTCTCTAGATATAATTTTGTAAAGGTTTTCTTTCAGAAAACCACGTTAAAACAACTTTTTCCTACTTTTGACCACATTTTTGGATTCAGCGTAAAATTTCCTTTACGACCAATGCACATTCATAATCATAAACGAACCCCTAAGGACAGCAATTGCAGTTCAAACATTGAAAATTTTAAAAAATTGCTAGTTTCTGAATTACTTTTATTTTTACTGCACTTCCAAAAAACGTGCTGGAACTTGTCAAACCTCAGGAAAACTTGCAAATTCAATCAGCTGCCTAATGATATGGTCAACTTTGCGATTCCACTTCGGTCTCATGGAGGAATTCCAGTTTGAAGGCGAAAAAACGTTGGGCACTTTACAGCAATTGAGGAATCCCAGGGATAAAAGAAACAGTTCACGTAAAAATAAAAACGGAGTAAGATGGAACGTTGTCTATATTTCCACGAAAGTAAAGAGTTACACTGAACACAAACATGAACTCATGTTTGTTACTGATGATTCATGACGTTATGTCGACTTTTTCAATTCAAAATCTTCTTGCCCCACCTCTTCATCTTCAGAATCGTCTTCCTCGCCGCACAGGATGTCCAATTTTGGGACCAGCGAGGCAATTAATTTTCCTCGACTTAGTGTAGGGTCTCCTTGTTTTCTTGTAATTCTTGTAATCTGAAGCCTACGACGGATTTGATTAGTTGGCCCTTCCCGATGTTAGAATCCGTCGCCTTGGGAGATGAATCAGACGTTTTTAAGCGTCTGGAGCATCCTCTGAGCGTGGCGCAGCATTATTACCGCATTCACCTCAACGGAAGGGGCAACTACACCATTCCTCACAATCCTCGTCAACTAGTTCTGAGATATGACAAGGACAATTCCACGTGTGCTGATGGATGGTCCTTTTCTCAATGTGTCTTTTTGGAAACCAAATCCATCATGGCTAAGCCCCCCCTTGCCCAATGTATTCAAAAGGACGCCTGGAAAAATTAACGACTACCCCAAGTAACTAAACTGTTGCCATAGAAAGACTTTTCATTCCGCTCAATCTTAAATACATGTTCAATAAAATTCAAAAATAAATGTTGCTCATGAGTGAAAATATTCATCAAAATCGTGAACGAAACTTACCGTAGATGCTCGGTGGTCCATCTTTGGTGGCGCTCACGTTCATCAAACCTGTGGTTGTTGTATAACCTTCCTTTTATCTTTTTTCGTGTCTTGAGACGTCATGCTGGCCGCAAATTGTTTGGAGAGGTTCAAAACGGTTTAGTTGTGCAGTAAAACGCGTTGGAGGATGGTTTTCCAAAAAGATGCATTGGGCCGTTAAGGGTTAATTTAATCATATCCAATGACGAGCGTTTGTCTTTGTGTCGCAGGACGGAGGCGCTGGTTCCGACTCCGGAGCTATCCTGAACCTCATCGGACCGATTTTGGGCAGCAGCAGCGGTGGTGGAGTGAGTCACCATAATAAACTGAATTTTTTTCTTTAAAATTACGAAAACTCTGTATTAATCTCGATATTTGACAAAAATCATATACAGATTTAGAGCCAACTGACGTATTTGAACTCTAACGTTTAAAATATTGAAAAATGGGGCATTATTCCAAAAGTAGGAGAAATTCAGAATAGAACATTAGTTCATGAAATAAAACAGCCCCAAAAAAAAAATGTCAAGATCCGTAAAGTAGACTAGGGTATCCCTATGTATTTTTCGATGCTGAATTCGAATCCAAGGTCCAAAAAATCCCCTGACCCCCAAAATTTTGTGCTATGGCCAAAAAACTACCCTTAAATTGATGTCAGAACCTTCTTTTAGAGTCATGAGATTGGGATGAACTACGACATCTTTTCAAGTGAATTTCTACATTTTTTTCAACTTTAGACAAGGAGAGTACGTTGGGAAACTACTTCCTCCTCAATCATCCCCCGCCACAAACTCCTAGGGGTTGAAATTTATTTTCTCGCGTCAAGTCGTATATGGTAAGGATTTCTGTGTTCCCAGGTTCGCTGAAATTGAATATGATTTTTGAATAGGCTTTCAAACTTTGTTGGGGTCTCCCCCAATGACTTTTAATCCTTTCAAATCACAAAGATTTAACAAGATAAGAAAATAAAATCCGAAAGAATCAATGTTCTTACCTTATTCGACTTGGCGTCAAAAATCAAATTTCAACCCTTAGGAGGGGGTGGCGGGGGTGATTGAGGGGAGGTAGTTTCCCAACTTACTCTCCTTGTCTATAGTTTTAAAAAAATGTAGAGATGCACTTAAAAAGATTTCGCAATTCATCCCAATCTATGACTAAAAAAAAAAAAAAAGGTTCTGACATCAATTTAAGGGTAGTTTTTTGGCCATAGCACAAAATTTTGGGGGTCACGGGATTTTTAGGAACTTAGATTCAAATTCAGCATCGAATAATACATAGGGATACCCTAGTCTACTTTACGGATCTTGACTTTTTTTTATGGGGCTATATAATTTCCAAAGAATAGTATTTCAGATCATAGTTAAACCTTTCTCGCAATGGTTTAAACGTTTTTATTCTAAATTTAACCTTTTTCATTTTCATTTGAACATATTCTTATTTTAACTTGCTATTTGGCGAGCTTAAAAAAGCCGTTAAGGCTAATAACAACATTTCAATTGTGCGGAGTATTTTCAAATGTATTTCATCAGTCCTATTTAAAATAGTTCAATTTATGATGTATTATGCAATTATTTTGTTTTTGTTTCGTTAGCATGAATTTGTTCAATAAATTCGACCAATGTGTGGATGATTACTAACTGATCACAAACGAATTCTGCCCTCCAGAGTTCTGAGTACTGGATTCACTTTGAGACTCAAATTCTTGATACAGAAGTTTCTCATTTCTCATAAAGAGCACGTTCCAAGGCACATATTAACAATTTAAATGGTTGTATTTGATTTTTTTTTTCACACTTTGTCCTGTTCACCAAAAATAATCGACAAGGCGGACGACGATGAGAAAGAGGAGCTGACGGCGTTCACCGCGATCCCACAGGCGATCTACCCGCTGTTGACTTGGCTCCTTGTGAGTAATTCTTTGGGCGTCCGTGACAAAATCTCGTAGACAAAGTTCGTCGAAATCACAAAAGCTCGTGTGTCGTGTATGTGGCACAAAGGTGACGTAACTATGACATACTGAAACGAGTATATGACGTGTATGTGCATTAGATGTGACGTAGATACGAAATGATGTACATGAGGTGTCCTTTAGTACCTACTGCTTCATTTTGAAAACGAGATTTCTCCTCTTGAAGCCAACCTTTTGGTATGGAGATTTCTCGTAGTCAAAGCTCGCCAAAATCACAAAGTGTGTGCTCTGTGTACGTGATCCATATCATATGCTGAAACGTGCACAACACGTGCATGTGCAAAATACTATTTGGATCCATTACACTCCTCCCTTTCACATTTCAAATAGTGAAATTAGAATAAGACAATAATGCACTGGTTTTTATAGCATTCAAAGAGTCGGGGTATTCAACGTTTTTGCCTAGTGTCTTACTTTAGTACTGCTCCCCCACTATGTATCAAGCGCCGGGTTATCTCAAGAAACGACTGGAATTTGGTTTGTTATTTCCAATACTAAGCCTTTATAATGGTACAGCAAATATTTTTAATGACCTTTGATCAAACTGTGCCTTTTAAGGTGTCAAAGTGGTTACTTAGTTCCGAAATTTGGAATGTAGGCCGTAGAGGCCATAAAACAGAACTAGAATTGATGTACAAATCCGTTTTTTTTTTTTTTTGCACTTGAACTCGATTTGGGGTCTAGTTGTCAGACAGCTCTTAAAGCTCTAGCAGCTGTCCAAACGAAGTCAAGACTGGTGAAGGAATGCTGGGATGTGCTGAATACCCTTGGAAAAGAGCAGAAAGATTGTCTTGGATTTGGTACCAGGGCATACAGGAGTGGTATGGCACGAACAAGCATACCTGCTTGCACAAGCAGAGGCATCAATGCTTTCATGGGGCCAGTACCAGTCTAGGGTGATGCATAAAGCAAGGTAAAAACCGTGTCCGTAGGGACATAGAGACACTGAGAAACTTTGTAGAATAGAAACACGAAGAACTGGTAATCAATGGAACCTGCCTTCGCAGAAGTACAGCCATTCTCAACCTGTGTAGGATTAAAATGGGACTCTTTGTGGGAGAGGTGATTGGGCACGGGTGCTTCAGGAAACAATTATACTGGATTGGAGCTTCTGGTGGTCTAGTTTGGAGATTGTGTGGAGAGAAGGAAGAAACTGCTTCCCATCTTCCCTTCTAATATCCAGCACTCGGAGCGAGATGGTTCAGAACCTTTGGGACTCTTGTCCCAGAGGAGAGAGCATCGGTAGACAACCCTGGGGGGGATGGGATTCTCAGTCTTGTGAATGGGGATTGGCTATACCTACGGATTGAACCTATAGATTGAAATCACGAGAGCTATCCGCACAATAAACCAATGTTTCTGGTGAAGTAGGACCCCTCCCAAAGACTTTAAAACTATAAAAAGGTTTTTCGACGCGGAGAAATCCCAATTCAAAAACGGAGGGCCGTACTAAAGAACATCTCCTCTATGACGAAAGAATAGACGTTTTAACACATTAAAATATAACACCCTGCAGTTACATGAACAGGTGACATTATGATGTAGATGCAGGAAAGGAAACACGTTTATGACGTTATGTGTCGTACATTTTTCCATTGTTGTGTCATATATATGGCATAACAAAGCTATGTGTGATTTTGATGCACTTGTCTACGTGATTTTGAGTCTCTGTACATGTCTGTTGCGTGATTAAGTGTCGTGTCGAGCCTGCTGAGTGTTGTCTTCGTGTTGCGGCACCAACTCCGGAACTGTACATATTCTGTAAATATTGTAAATAATTCGAATCTAACATACTTGTACTTGAAGTAGAGGGCTTTACTAACATTGTACATATCAGCTACTTGTAGAAGCGTGAAAATGGCATTTCAATAAGTCAGGCATCAAATAAGTCTCGAACTTTTCGATGTCGACCCCGTTCAATAGGTGAAGTTAGATTATACACCTGATTGCCCAGTGGTCGTAGCGCTGATTAACACTGCCAATCTTGGTCGCTGTTCAAATGAGGATTGAGCTCTTGAATTCTACCCAGGGTAAATAATCATTCAATATTTCTATGATCACGTCTTCCGTCTTATTCGCTTACATTTTAGTTCAGAGTTTAGTTTTGACCGTGAATATAAATTCCGGTAGGCAATATGGATGAATTATTTCTTAAACTTTCATTCAAAACTGCTTCGAAAATTGTGGAAAGACCAATTTCTAACGGTGGTTACTACTGTCATCTCATCGGAAGGTTAAAAGGTTTTTTGGATTTGCCTTTTCCTTCAAGGCAATTCATCTAAATACAGGGTGTCCCACGAGTAGTTCCCCCCACCCTAAAATCGTCGAAATGGGAGTAAACAGAAAATTTTTTTTTAGAATCTTCATATTTTTTTGCAAGGATCTCAAATATAATATTTGCGCACCCTGAGCAAGTGCGCACTTGTGCGCAATTGACGCTAACTTGCTTATTTTGATAGGAACCCTAATTTTTTATTGCAGATTCGGATTTTACCCAAACTTTCATGAAAATTTGACCCCTCAACCAGTTTTTTTTATTAGCGCAACCGTTTCAGCAAGCATGCAAAGTTGCGCAACAGCAAAATTATCTAATAGAGGACGATGGTGGCACATGAATTTACATTGTTTTTTAACGCTGATTCACGTGATGCTATCCATTTCTTGATTCGATTCAATTTTTGAAGAGTAATGACCGAAATTTGTTCATTTCGCGTGGAAAAATCACCTGTTTTAGCGCGTGTGCTCGCACATGAAATTTTATAGGTTTATAGGGTTTTATTTTGTGGATAATTCCCCATTTCCTTTTTTTAATATAAATATATCACCTTATCCAATCCATTTGTTCATTTCATCCGATTCGGAAAAAACTATTGGACTGTAAATGAGGTTATTATGTATAACTACCCCTGTCTTATTATATAAGACTATATAGGATCGCGTTCCTTGAAACGATTGATTCAACTACGCAATGAAGTTGTTCTAGACGCAGCATCCAGCAAAAAGCCGTGAGAAATATTTTTAAAATTCACTATTGTGCCCATCAAGTTTTTATTATAGATCCAGACCAAAAAGGATGAAATCGATCCATATTCACCTTCAAGGAAAAATTATAATTCGAAAAGTGCCACACAAACCCACTACGGGATGTAGCCTTCGGTGGATTAGGAGTAGTATGAACTTCTTGAAACTTTCCGAATATTGTATTGAACTTCAGTCAAATTTGTATTTCTTCACAAACAACTATCAGCCAGAAAGTTTTATTCGGAATTGTGTTGAAAAACATACACAACTTAAGATGTAGGTAATTAGTGTGTAGCAGAATGTTACTTCGAAGGGGGTTTCTTTCAGTAAAATGTATCTTTGCACATGAAGAGCTCAAACTTCAAATGATTCAGCGGAAATATTCATTCATTTATTTGATAAATCACTAAAATTCTTTCAAGTCAATCAAGTGCAATTCGAAGTGCAAGTGGGTTTAGGATGCAATTTAAATGTCTTTATTGAAATACATTTATTACGCACCGAGGCTTAACTAACGCATCTTTAACACAGCATGTATCATAAGCTTGCGATATGTCCCTAATAATTTTATTGTAAATAATAGATAAAAACTGTATATTAGCCTCTACTAACCCACGGAGCACAAACCGCTTTACAAACATCAACATTGGATTGTCATTCTTCGCAAAGTACCATAAAACGTGATGGAAGACTTTTGAAAAGAGACAACAATTCGAATGAATACACTTTCAACATTCAGCACATGAAGATTACCTGCGGCTGGCCAATATCCTTTACGAATTCAGCGAAAATTCAACAAAAACTTCCGATTTTGACAGGGTGACGGGGGAGGGTCGGATTCCGGCTCGATTCTGGGTCTCATCGGTCCCGTCATTGGAAGCAGCAGTGGAGTGAGTTGATCAGCGGACTTTCTTCTTACCAAGCACAAAAGTCGTAGTTTCAACTATGATCTTACATCACGTGATAATGCACTTGATAACATTAGTTGATCTGAGTACGAATCAAAACTCAAATTCAAGCGACCATGCTAAGGACACATGTCCATGTAGCTTTCTTGATTGATCCTCTAAAAACATCACTGAGATGGAATTGTTTTGCGATATTGATGCAACCGGTAAGGATTGAACCAATTTCACTCAAATGCCTTTGGCAATTTTATTCCTTTGTTCATAAATTTGTAGGTTAATGAAATAATGAAGGTAGTTGGCACAAACTTGTCCACCTTCTATTATATTGCATTATCATCAAGTTGATTAAATTTGAAAGTAGTTATGGCCACGATACGTGAGCAAGTGCACAAATAGACCGAAAACATGTAATAAGAGCACAGCCCCACAAAAAAAAAAAAAAAAAATTCAAAATTCCCATTTGGAGTAGAATAGCGGCAACCACTTGTTTCCATCTTGGTTCATCGCTGCGATACGATTTTTTGAAAGAATATTGTTTTTTGGGGTTTATTATTCAAATTCATTCATTTGGCTTGCCTTCATGATTTGAATTTCTACTATGCTTTGGAATGTGCGTGTTTCACAGGTGATAGAGCGATTATTGATAGATTGTTTCATCAGGAGGCACACAACTATGATCAACTGATCAATCCAAATAGGTATTTTGGTTGAGAACCGATTTACGTGCTCTATGTATATCTCCTGAAATTCAATAATCGCTCCAATCACCTGTGAAACACGCACACTCCAAACAGTAGAAATTCAAATTATGAATGCAAGCCAAATGAATGAAATTTAATAATAAACCCCAGTGAAAGAATTTGCAGCGAATGCAAATCAGAATCAGAATGCTTCAACCCGTGTATCGTCTATAAACCCACTTAGGAGTTCAATCCAGTATCCACATTCGCTACATCACTAGGTTACTGCGATCGCTGTAACCTAAAAATGTAGTGAATGTGGATGCAAATGTTGGCAGCATAAATCGGGCCATACATCGGGAATGGTTTGATCTAAGGACCTGGGGAGAGGCTCATTCGATTCCATGGAAGTTAGTTAGTTCTTTAAAAAAAAGTCCAAATTTAGGCCGCCTTGACTTTTTTTGAGGTTTTTGGGGATTTGACAACCCTTAAAGGGCACTTTGAATTAAGTGAGAGATTTTTTGCTCCAGCCGTTTGGGAGAAATCGTGCTTACGGCGGACGGACGGAAAAATTTGTATTGCAGATTTGGATTCTACACTCTTTGAAACGTAAACCATAAAATTTTCCGGGGGAGAAGATTTTTTTTTTTTTTTTTTTTTTTTTCAACAGCGATTACAATGGTTTATTATTGAATAATAAACCAAAAAGATTAACTCGGAGACATATTTTGATAGAACGAGCCATTTCACGTTAATTCTGAAATTAATGTAACACTTATTTTTTCTTGTTGAGGATTTCACATGTATGACTTTATTCGGGGGACATTTTTGTTCAACGTTAAATTTTTCTTATAGAGGTTATCCATTTTTTAGAGGGACACTATAGGGGAATAGTTACATGATCCATTCTTCAGGACTTGCTTTACTCTTTGCTACCCTTGCTTGCTTCTGCTTTTCCTTTCTTTGCTGCTTCGCTTTACTTTTCTGCTATTCCCCATTGCCACCAGGGAGGGGACGACGGCGAGGAAGGCGGCGAAGGAGGATCCGATTTGGGGGCTTTGTTGGGTCTCATAGGACCCATTTCAGGAGCTCTCAGCGTAAGTACCCTTTTATAACAATATAGTATGTAATTATTAGAAATTTTTTGACAGAATGACTTCCCAAACTATTCACAGGTATGTAACTAATGCTCAAACAGTATTATTTGTATTCGGAAACGAGAGGATTGTAAATCTTTGTATATCGCACGACGTTGTACATTATTGATTGACCCAGGGCAAATGAAAATGATAACAAATGATCAAAGCACACTCCGTCCATGTGTATAAATCTACAACTGAACTAACAGTTGTACATGATGATGTGATGCACGTAAATATGACGTAATACGATATATGACGTATATGATAATATGACGTAACAGTAGATGTAAATAAAAATTATGTAAATGAAAAATTTAATTAACTGTTCAAAAACAACGAGAAGAATTTCTTTTTTTCCGTGACTGTCGTAAGGTGAATTGTTTAAGAAGACATCACTGAGCGATGAATGAAGGGAGAATATGCATTACAAAGGCATTCAAGAAGCCATCACAATTCATTTTTCTGATAAAATAACTGTGGATATGCGGTTGGTAGGTATTACACAAATCGCCACATCGATTCAATCGTTATGACAATAGTTTCCAGGACCGAGTAGGTAAGTTGTATAGTACATTCTTATAGGATTCTTAAGAAATCAGTCGTGCTACTGTTCAGTTTGAAAAACAAATTGGTTAAATAAGTGTTTATACAGGGTGGAAGCGGATGAGTGACGAACAATTGTGTCTGTTAATCTGAATCAAAAATGTAGTAAAACCCCGCCAACCGCATTTTTTTATCTCAACGCGTTCTCTAGATATAATTTTGTAAAGGTTTTCCTTCAGAAAACCACTTTTTTGACATAAAAACCCACGTTTCTCCATTTTAACACAATTTTTTTCTACTTTTGACCACATTTTCGGATTTAGCGTAAAATTTCTTTTACTACCAATGCTCATTAACAATCACAAACGAACCTCTAAGGACCGCAATTGCAGTTCAAACATTGAGAATAAAAAAAGAAAGAACTACTTTCATTTTTATTGCACTTCCTAAAAACGTGCTGGAACTTGTCAAGCCTCAGGAAAACTTGCGAAGCTAATCAGCTTTCTAATGTTATGGTCAACTTTGCGATTCCACGTCGATCTCGTGGAGAAATTCCAGTTTGAAGGCGGAAAAACGTTAGTGTACATTTACGTCAGGAGATCTTGGGGGCCAAGGAACCACGCACTCTAGTCCGATCCACGTAGTTTTGGGTTAGCCAGTCTCCAACAGCCAAAGAATTGTGAGGTGGGGCTCCATCTTGCTGGAAAATTAAAGTGCCCTGAACGTGTTGAGGACTATTGCGAGATAGAATAACGCACGACAACAGTTTTTTCGCCTTCAAACTGGAATTGCTATGAGATTGACGCGGAATCGGAAAGTTGGCTATACCATGAGAAAGCTGATAAACTTTGCAGGTTTTCCTGAGGTTTGACAAGTTCCAGCACGTTTTTTGGAAGTGCAGTAAAAATAAAAGTAATTCAGAAACTAGCAATTTTTTTTTTAATTTTCAATGTTTGAACTGCAATTGCGGTCCTTAGAAGTTCGTTTATGATTGTTAATGAGCATTGGTCGTAAAGGAAATTTTACGCTAAATCCAAAAATGTGGTCAAAAGTAGAAAAAAATTGTTTTAAAATGGAGAAACGTGGGTTTTTATGTCAAAAAACGTGGTTTTCTAAAAGAAAACCTTTACGAAATTGTATCTAGAGAACGGGTTGAGATAGGAAAGTGCGGTTGGCGGGGTTTTACTACATTTTCGATCCCACTTATCTGTTTCTACCCTGTATTTTGATTATGTGTCAGCTCAACGGACTCACTTGTACAGTGATTTGGTAATTAGTATTGAACGGTACATATTAAAGTCGAAACCAGTGATTACACAATTGAAATTGAGTCATGTTTACAAATTTTTACAAATTGTATCTTAATCAATTTCGGGCTCGCAGGGAGGTGGAGAGGGTGGCGACGGTGACGATGAAGGAGGAGGGGGTGGGGGAGGGAGTGACCTGCCAGCCCTTTTCGCTTTGGTCGGCCCAGTGTTGTCGTCATCTTCAGGGGTGAGATGAAACCTTTCGACTCACCTCAACAACCACTCGAATGACGAGTCATTAACTAACTCAAACTAACAAACTAATAAAGAGGATCCAAGCCTGGCCCTGAACATAATATGTTTAGATTTTAACAACCCTTTTGGTGAATACTCATCCCTGCTTGCTTACGCACCAATTCAATGATGTTACGAAAAAGAAAAAATTACTTTCAGGGTCTAGAACCATAATACTTATGTATAAAACTCAAAGTTCGCTTCAATCTATGTAGGTGTGTTTGTGCGTATGTATGCATCATCCGGTAGACGGCTAAACTGTCGGGACCAATTTTCACGGGAACGGTCGTTTAATGATCAGCGAGCTCTGGCGTACAACGTAGGCTCGGTCAAAATGACATTCTACTACGATACATTTTTGTGCGTAGCACTTTCTAGTAGGATAACAATAATCGATATATACATATAACAAGCAACGTGTATAATGGCTAAATATTAGGTTATGTTCATTAACGACCAAGTAGGGAACATAATATGTTGTGAACAAAACCAGCTGTACTGAAATATTACTGATTTGTCTCAGAACGTATGGAGAAAAAGGAAAAAAACGAAAAATCTCAATGGTATTTTCATGAAATCGAGCGTAGAATCCGAATTTGGAATGGAAAAAAGAGGGTCAACTTGGCTGTCGTTTTAATGTTCTTCTATTCATTTCTAATGTTCAGGAACCACTTAAAAGGGAATCAAGGCCACAACTCACAGCACGGTCTTGTATCAATTAATTTTATAGGGTGAAGTTGATACTCAAGGCATGATTTGAAAGAAGTAATTATTCAAGTCAAGCATGAAAGAGAAGATTTTTAAAAAGTTGTTATCATGCAGCATGATCGTATAAGCGAATTTTCATGAATTGAAGAGCTGAATTTCATAACAGTCTAAGTGCCGAAATTCTCGATAACGAGGTAACAACTTCAAAACAGTCTAAGGACCATTGCCAACAACCTCCGAACTAGTCCAAGAACTACGACCTCGATAAAAGTTCCCAGAGGTGACGAGAGACCTGAGTGCCACCGGTGTTAGCAACAGTCTGTAACCCGTGTTCTGTAACCCGTGTTTGTTGTTGTTCGCGAGGCGTGAGTTCCTAGTTTTTGGCAGTGTTTATTGATCTAGTACCTAATTTTATTGTGTGTACTTGCTATTTCAAACAAAAGTGGAAAGACGTGTGCAACACGATAAAAGACACAAGGCATGAGAAACCATTCGTACTACTGGAGACGGAAAAAACTGATTTTAACAATTTTCAGCTATTAGCGAACCACACCCTCAACACCAGTTAGCTAAACATAACTCAGTTATTCCAAATTCGAGTCAAATACGCTAACCTTGTCAAAGGCGTTATAGAGACGAAGAAAGTCCACAACGACATTGATCGATCTGATGCAGGGAAAATTTCACGGAAAAATGTTTCTGTTGAGACAACAAAAGATTTGTATATACCTCTCCTAAGCACAATCAGTCGTATCTCAGCGGAGAAACTCACTGACTTAGAAAATATGATTCGGTTCCTCGAAGTAGATGAAGCCAAAGATTTTTTTAATTGAATAGCAAGAATGTAGTGCTGGACCAGAGCAAGATTTGTGACACAATTTTTAATTCTATACGCTAATTTTGTTTGCTAGTAATGTTTAACATGCTAACTATAACAGTTTTTACTGTATTCTGAAAAAATACAACTTCTTAAAAAACACATTTTTCTCCCCACACATGTGTGTACTTAGACTAGTTACAACAGTCTACGGCACATAGACTGTTTCAAGCATTTTGAATTTTAAATTTCTTTTTTTCGCACAAAGCGAACTTCCTTGGAAGCAAATTTAACTTTATTGTTTTAAAGTTTTCATTCGCTAACTGAACATTTTAATAATATAAACTGTGAGCACATGGTGAGTTTTTCTCAATTTCCTGGAGACTACGATTTTGGCCCTTGGACTGTTATGAAATTCAACTCTTCAATTATGGATTTACATTTATGTTAAATGGAGTTAAAATGTGAGCACTTTCGTAGGCAAAAAATCGAACTATCAAGTTATTGCGAGAAAAAAACTGTAATATTCTTCTATTCAATCTAAGAATTTAAATTTTTTAAATTTCTAGCAATTTTAAACATTTTAGTGAAACTTGAGTCGAGTTTTTGACGTAAATTTGATATTCAATATTTAAATGACTCATTCTAATAAAAAAGTATAATATACATATTATCTATATATAAACGCGACTGAAAAATAAAAACAAATGACTCACGGGGAGTTGTGGACGTTTCGCGATTGAGAGTTTTCAACACAATAATTTCACAACAATTTTTCTACACAGATTTCTATGAAGATATTATTCAAAAATTGTCTATTTTAAAATTGTAATAGCTTCATTTTTTATGAAAATTCGCGAAAACAAAAAATTAAAACGTCTTTATACGGATTCTAGGGTGAAAGCCCATAATCTACCGAATTTGTGTGGTGCTTGGTTTAAATGGGCCAGGCTTGGTGGATACATTCTAGTACATTTTACCATGTACCTCATCAATAAATAATCATGTTAAACTTGATTTCACCTACGACACACTTCGTATGGCGCAAAGGGAGGCGGAGACGAGGATGACGCGGACGGGGGCGGCGGAGGTGGGGGCAGTTCCGACTCCGGCTCCATCTTCGAGTTGATTGGCCCTTTGAGCGGGGCTCTCAGCGTAAGTGAATTTCAATATATTCTGCCAGAAACGGGGTCAACCGCAGTGAAAATTCAGGGTAACAACAAAACGCCAAGTCTTGTATGGTAGCCTTCGGCGTAAAACAGAGTTTCATTATTTCTGTATTAGGTATCCCTTCTACGTAAATCGCTGATCTTTGTAGATTAGACGGTTGCTTGCTACGGTAACTCTGTCGTGACTTTGAACCGAAATTCCACGAACGCCACCGAGAAGTCACGAGAGCTCCCGAAGGTTGCTGGACTCGCTCAAAGTTGCGTGTTTGAGCACGAGCCTTAAAACGATTTGATTGGTCGATGTTTTGGAGGGAGTTAAAAGAAGGCCCTGCGTTGGTTGTTTGAGATAGACAGAATGACAGCACTTCCACACAAGCGCTAACGTCTCCGATGAGGTGGTAATTGCGCCAACTGCGAGCATGAACATTTCTCTTTTATATAGAGGAAATTGTATATTCAACATTAGTGTTAACTAATTCTTTAAATTTATTAAATCGTCTGGTCATCGGCAAATTCAGAGATGTTCAGGCTTCGCCACTGCAAATTGTGTTCATTACACACGTCATTTAAAGCGTTAAAACATAATTCATACATCGAAGCCTCTTTATTCTTCAAAAGACAAAACGCGAAAGGTATATAATTCCCATTAATGTACCCATGGATCGTCAGGGATAGATTGAAATAAATTCTGGCTGACAATAACATTCACTTGTTGGGACATCTCTTTGAGAAACTGACGCTGGGCTGAACCTTCCATATCGATAATCCTCGCTATCTTAACGAACTAAAGTGAGGGACGAGTTTACCATCCCTGAACTGCGACACTCGGAGCTATGGGCTTTGCTACCGCCCCATTCGGAAAGTAGATTGAAAACTGACTAAATAATTATTATTCCTGATATATTGGGCTTTAGAGGATTTTTACTGCGCTTGCCCCGTTGAGTTCAATATATTTTATTCTAAAAGATGTTGTTCGCGGAATGATGAAATTTTGACTTATTAGGGAGGTGGCGACGAAGAAGGAGGTGGGGGAGGTAGTGGAGGAAGTTCAGACTTGAATTCCATAGTTGGTCTCATCGGTCCGCTTAGCGGAAGCAGTAGTGGGAGCAGTGGCGTAAGTTGAATACTTTTCGATACCTACGGGCAATTTGAAAACTAACTCAAAACAGATTCAACGTCTCATGTTGAGTCGCACAAGAAGCTGGGGTCCTGCGAAGAGTGGTATCCAACAGAAATCCACAAATGAACTCTACGGAGTGATAAGTGGCGATAAAACCATCTTAAAAGTACATAAAAGTAGATTTGCGAATCCATGGTTAGCCTGTTCCCCGCTAAATATTCCTACTTCACCGATCCTTATGAGGGCATTCTTGAGATAAAGTGAAATTTGACTTCTGTTTTATATCAGTTAGTGCCTAGCTGTCAGAGCGGCTTAATTTCTTTCTAGATAATTTTTATGAGCATTTAATGACGAATTGGAGGTTATTACAGAATCTCTCCATAAAATTACACTACTTATAATAGTTATAGTGTGATTTGTGTGACGAATCGGGGAGTCACCTGATCTATAAAGTTTTGTGATCTATTGAGTAAATTAATCTGTTACTAGAGAGTTATACTGTTGGCATCGATCATCGCTCATTCCCGTACAAGATTTCTGACTTGTAACAGGTATGGTGTGTGTCTCAAAATAGGGTGGGAGGGCGTGTAGGAAATTCAATTATTGAAAAACAAAACACACACCTGACTAAAACTCAAGGTGTGTTGTATTTGTGTTTGTATGCGTTCCCAATAGACGACTAAACTGTCGAAACAATTTTGAAAGGAAAAATTGTAGAATGATTAGCCAGTTCTGCTCAACATCATGTACAACGCAACTTCTCAACCTTTCGCAACCAATTTGTTTGGTTCCTGAATTTTTGGTATTATGGTTGTTTGCAGCTGAAAATCGTGGGAACTGTAGAAGCCTTGGATAGGAATTTTATATTTCTTGCGAAGCACTCGTGCTTGAAGAAGAATGAGCAAATGCAGCTTAATTTAACTGTTGATCTATATTGTCATGGTTGTAGAATGACACGATGAAGTATTGACGTTTGAAACAGTTTTTTTAATTCTCGTCAATAAACAATGGGTTCAGTTTACAAAATTACACAGCCCCACAAAAAAAAGTCAAGATCCCTAAAGTAGACTAGGGTATCCCAATGTATTTTTCGATGCTGAATTCGAATCCATGGTCAGGAAAACCCCTGACCCCCTGTTGAGCTTTGGCCAAAAAACTACCCTTAAATTGGTGGCAGAACCTTCTTTTTGAGTCATGAGATTGGGATGAACTACGTCATCTTCTTGGGTTAATTTCTCCCCACGCCAAGTCGAGTGGGGTATGGATTTCCATGTTTTCGGGGTTCCTTAGATCAAATTTGACCTTCCAAGAGTCCATAGACGCCTCTTCTTCCCTCTATTACCCCCTCCTGGGGGTTGGAATTTGTTTTTTCGCACCAATTCGAATAAGGTAAGGATTTATGTGTTCCTTGGTTCGCTGGAATTGAATATGATTTTTGAAAAGGCTTTCAAACTTTGTTGGGGTCTCCTCCAATGACTTTTAATTCTTTCAAATATCACAGAGATCTCAATTATTAAAAAAATGTAGAAATTCACTTAAAAAGATGTCGTAGTTCATCCCAATCTCATGACTTAAAAAGAGGTTTTTTGGCCATAGCTCAACATTTTGGGGTTCGGGGGATTTTTTGTACCTTAAATTCGAATTCAGCATCGCAATTGTATAGGGATACCCTTCTCTACTTTACGGATCTTGCCTTTTTTTTGTGGGGCTGTGTTATCATTTTTGAGTTGGAGTAGAAAAAGACTAAAACAAAGAGATACAAATAATAACGTTCAAAATGATTAAATCTAATGAAAATAAGATTTCACTTTTTTTCAAGAATGTCCCATACCTACTGTTCCCTTTTCCTGTTACCTTCATTCAGGAAATGTTAGAATGCACCACTGATGAACTCACTGACGACTTATATCGGACCGACTGAGGAAAACTATGTAATGATGATTCCTGAGAGAGAAATAAAGATATTTGATTCACAGGAAGGCCTTGATATTGAAACAAGGGTTCAGGACCCGAAAATTTCCGAAGATATCGTGAGCAAAGGTGGCAACCAGCTGGAAAGGAGACGACGCCAAGTTGATCCGGTAAGATGACGCAGATAAACTGCATAGATCAGGAAAGATAAACGATCACAAAAGTATTTTGAACAAGAGCACCACATGCACACAAAAAAACGAATCAAGCTGAAATTAATGATATAATTATAGGAGAATAATGAAGTGGATGCAGAAACGGCTGAACAAACACCAATTGTACAGGAAGTAAGTGGTCGTCTTGGAAGATTATACATTTTCTTATTCATCGTTCAGATATGAGTAGAAACATAGGCAGGATAAATGAAATGTGTGTCACGTATTACCAAACTAAATTGGGTACGATGAAGAAAACATATCAAGCTGACATTGATGATATAATTGTAGGGGGATGATGAAGTTGATGCAGAAGCAACTGAAGAAACGCCGACAGTACCACAAGTAAGTTTTCTGGAAAGGTGGCATGAGATTCTTTGTCCAGTAGTGAGTGGAAACGTAGCGTGCACAAATGAAATGGTGATACCATATTAACAAACAGAATTGGTTACGATGGAATGAGAATATTTGCAATTTCAGGAACCCGAAATGCCAATGGAACAAGATGAAGGGAGAGGAGCGGGAGGGGGGAGTTCTGACATCGGAGCAGTTTTAGGATTAGTACCATGGCCGCTCATAGATTCAACAATCTATAAATTCAAAGCTCAGCAGTACTAGTTCTTATCCAGATTTCCAATTTATCAGCAGGAGGTTCAACAATCTATAAAATTCCCTGTTCCATCAGTGGCCACAGTGTGAGATGCAGTTCTCAGCAGTCTCTAGTTCTTATCCATGATTTCCAGCGATTACCATAATTGTTCAACAGCACAGTAGCAATTGTCAACTGTAACGGATCTCTATCATGTTTTCCAACATTGAAATTTTGTCTAGGGAGGAGGTGGTGATGGTGAAGAAGGAGGAGGAGGAGGTAGTTCTGACCTCACCTCAATTCTGGGCCTAGTTGGACCCCTCAGTGGCCAGAGCAGTGTGAGTTATGGCAATCTATTGAAACAGTAGATCTCCAACGTTTTTCACCAATACCAGTTTGGATTAAGCTCTTTCGTCAGCACAGTAGAGGAGTTCTCACCCGTACTATCAATGGCATCAGCAAACAAAAATTCGATTAATATAATTGTTCATCAGCACAGTAGCAAATTTAATAGTACGCTAAAATGTTTTCCAACATTGAAATTTTGTCTAGGGTGGAGGTGGGGATGGTGAAGAAGGAGGAGGAGGAGGTAGTTCCGACCTCACCTCAATTCTGGGCCTAGTTGGACCCCTCAGTGGCCAGAGCAGTGTGAGTTGTGGAATATTACTACCATGGTAGATCTCTGTTTTTTTCATCAATCCAATTTTGGGTTAACCTCTTTCATCTGCATTTTTCTTATCCAGGATTTCCTTGTTATTTCTGTTCAGGGAGGAGGAGGTGGTGATGGCGAAGAAGGAGGAGGTGGTGGTAGTTCTGACCTCACCTCAATTCTGGGCCTGGTTGGACCCCTCAGTGGCCAGAGCAGTGTGAGTTATGGCAATCTAGTGAAACAGTAGATCTCCAACTTTTTTCACCAATACCAGTTTGGATTAAGCTCTTTCATCAGCACAGTAGAGGAGTTCTCACCCGTACTATCTATGACATCAGCAAACAAAAAATCGATTAATATAATTGTTCATCAGCACAGTAGCAAATTAATTTCTAAAAT
The DNA here is from genome assembly GCA_031894815.1 of Creontiades dilutus. Taxonomy (NCBI): domain Eukaryota; kingdom Metazoa; phylum Arthropoda; class Insecta; order Hemiptera; family Miridae; genus Creontiades; species Creontiades dilutus. The sequence continues at coordinate 1,525,269 of JAVIWC010001773.1, read as the reverse complement.
GTTTTCCAACATTGAAATTTTGTCTAGGGAGGAGGTGGGGATGGTGAAGAAGGAGGAGGAGGTGGTAGTTCGACCTCACCTCAATTCTGGGCCTAGTTGGACCCCTCAGTGGCCAGAGCAGTGTGAGTTATGGCAAATTACTACCACGGTAGATCTCCATATTTTCACAAATCCAACTTTTGGTTAACCTCTTTCATCTGCACGGTAGAACAGCAGTACTGGTTCTCATCCATGATTTCCAACATCCTTCAAATTTATTTTTTTCCAAATTTCTGTTCAGGGAGGAGGAGGTGGGGATGGTGAAGAAGGAGGAGGAGGTAGTTCTGACCTCACCTCAATTCTGGGCCTAGTTGGACCCCTCAGTGGCCAAAGCAGTGTGAGTTATGGCAATCTATTGAAACAGTAGATCTCCAACATTTTTCACAGCCCAACCTTGGATTAAGCTCTTGCATCTGCACAGTAGAGCAGTTCTCACGCGTACTACTATTGACATCAGCAAACAAAAAAGCGATTAATATAATTGTTCATCAGCACAGTAGCAAATGTAACAGTTCTCTATCATGTTTTCCAACATTGAAATTTTGTCTAGGGAGGAGGTGGGGATGGTGAAGAAGGAGGAGGAGGAGGAGGTAGTTCGGACCTCACCTCAATTCTGGGCCTAGTTGGACCCCTCAGTGGCCAGAGCAGTGTGAGTTATGGCAATCTATTGAAACAGTAGATCTCCAACGTTTTTCACCAATACCAGTTTGGATTAAGCTCTTTCGTCAGCACAGTAGAGGAGTTCTCACCCGTACTATCAATGGCATCAGCAAACAAAAATTCGATTAATATAATTGTTCATCAGCACAGTAGCAAATTTAATAGTACGCTAAAATGTTTTCCAACATTGAAATTTTGTCTAGGGAGGAGGTGGGGATGGTGAAGAAGGAGGAGGAGGAGGTAGTTCCGACCTCACCTCAATTCTGGGCCTAGTTGGACCCCTCAGTGGCCAGAGCAGTGTGAGTTATGGAATATTACTACCATGGTAGATCTCTGTTTTTTTCATCAATCCAATTTTGGGTTAACCTCTTTCATCTGCAGAGTAGACCAGTTCTCAGCAGTACTAGTTCTTATCCAGGATTTCCAACATTGTTATTTCTGTTCAGGGAGGAGGAGGTGGTGATGGCGAAGAAGGAGGAGGTGGTGGTAGTTCGGACCTCACCTCAATTTTGGGCCTAGTTGGACCCCTCAGTGGCCAGAGCAGTGTGAGTTATGGCAATCTATTGAAACAGTAGATCTCCAACGTTTTTCACCAATACCAGTTTGGATTAAGCTCTTTCGTCAGCACAGTAGAGGAGTTCTCACCCGTACTATCAATGACATCAGCAAACAAAAAATCGATTAATATAATTGTTCATCAGCACAGTAGCAAATTTAATAGTTCGCTAAAATGTTTTCCAACATTGAAATTTTGTCTAGGGAGGAGGTGGGGATGGTGAAGAAGGAGGAGGAGGAGGTAGTTCCGACCTCACCTCAATTCTGGGCCTAGTTGGACCCCTCAGTGGCCAGAGCAGTGTGAGTTATGGCAAATTACTACCACGGTAGATCTCCATATTTTCACAAATCCAACTTTTGGTTAACCTCTTTCATCTGCACGGTAGAACAGCAGTACTGGTTCTTATCCATGATTTCCAACATCCTTCAAATTTATTTTTTTCCAAATTTCTGTTCAGGGAGGAGGAGGTGGGGATGGTGAAGAAGGAGGAGGAGGTAGTTCTGACCTCACCTCAATTCTGGGCCTAGTTGGACCCCTCAGTGGCCAAAGCAGTGTGAGTTATGGCAATCTATTGAAACAGTAGATCTCCAACATTTTTCACCAGCCCAACCTTGGATTAAGCTCTTGCATCTGCACAGTAGAGCAGTTCTCACGCGTACTACTATTGACATCAGCAAACAAAAAAGCGATTAATATAATTGTTCATCAGCACAGTAGCAAATGTAACAGTTCTCTATCATGTTTTCCAACATTGAAATTTTGTCTAGGGAGGAGGTGGGGATGGTGAAGAAGGAGGAGGAGGAGGTAGTTCGGACCTCACCTCAATTCTGGGCCTAGTTGGACCCCTCAGTGGCCAGAGCAGTGTGAGTTATGGCAAATTACTACCACGGTAGATCTCCATATTTTCACAAATCCAACTTTTGGTTAACCTCTTTCATCTGCACGGTAGAACCAGTACTGTTCTCATCCATGATTTCCAACATCCTTCAAATTTATTTTTTTTCCAAATTTCTGTTCAGGGAGGAGGAGGTGGGGATGGTGAAGAAGGAGGAGGAGGTAGTTCCCTCACCTCAGGGCCTGGGACCAGTGGCCAGAGCAGTGTGAGTTATGGCAATCTATTGAAACAGTAGATCTCCAACGTTTTTCACCAATACCAGTTTGGATTAAGCTCTTTCGTCAGCACAGTAGAGGAGTTCTCACCCGTACTATCAATGGCATCAGCAAACAAAAATTCGATTAATATAATTGTTCATCAGCACAGTAGCAAATTTAATAGTACGCTAAAATGTTTTCCAACATTGAAATTTTGTCTAGGGAGGAGGTGGGGATGGTGAAGAAGGAGGAGGAGGAGGTAGTTCCGACCTCACCTCAATTCTGGGCCTAGTTGGACCCCTCAGTGGCCAGAGCAGTGTGAGTTATGGAATATTACTACCATGGTAGATCTCTGTTTTTTTCATCAATCCAATTTTGGGTTAACCTCTTTCATCTGCAGAGTAGACCAGTTCTCAGCAGTACTAGTTCTTATCCAGGATTTCCAACATTGTTATTTCTGTTCAGGGAGGAGGAGGTGGTGATGGCGAAGAAGGAGGAGGTGGTGGTAGTTCGGACCTCACCTCAATTTTGGGCCTAGTTGGACCCCTCAGTGGCCAGAGCAGTGTGAGTTATGGCAATCTATTGAAACAGTAGATCTCCAACGTTTTTCACCAATACCAGTTTGGATTAAGCTCTTTCGTCAGCACAGTAGAGGAGTTCTCACCCGTACTATCAATGACATCAGCAAACAAAAAATCGATTAATATAATTGTTCATCAGCACAGTAGCAAATTTAATAGTTCGCTAAAATGTTTTCCAACATTGAAATTTTGTCTAGGGAGGAGGTGGGGATGGTGAAGAAGGAGGAGGAGGAGGTAGTTCCGACCTCACCTCAATTCTGGGCCTAGTTGGACCCCTCAGTGGCCAGAGCAGTGTGAGTTATGGCAAATTACTACCACGGTAGATCTCCATATTTTCACAAATCCAACTTTTGGTTAACCTCTTTCATCTGCACGGTAGAACAGCAGTACTGGTTCTTATCCATGATTTCCAACATCCTTCAAATTTATTTTTTTCCAAATTTCTGTTCAGGGAGGAGGAGGTGGGGATGGTGAAGAAGGAGGAGGAGGTAGTTCTGACCTCACCTCAATTCTGGGCCTAGTTGGACCCCTCAGTGGCCAAAGCAGTGTGAGTTATGGCAATCTATTGAAACAGTAGATCTCCAACATTTTTCACCAGCCCAACCTTGGATTAAGCTCTTTCATCAGCACAGTAGAGGAGTTCACATGCGTACTACTTTTGACATCAGCAAACAAAAAAGCGATTAATATAATTGTTCATCAGCTCAGTAGCAAATGTAACAGTTCTCTATCATGTTTTCCAACATTGAAATTTTGTCTAGGGAGGAGGTGGTGATGGTGAAGAAGGAGGAGGAGGAGGTAGTTCTGACCTCACCTCAATTCTGGGATTAGTTGGGCCCCTCAGTGGCCAGAGCAGTGTGAGTTATGGAATATTACTACCATGGTAGATCTCTGTTTTTTTTTTTTCACCAATCCAACTTTGGGTTAACCTCACAGTCTCAGCCATCTACTAGAGCACCTTCACGTTTATTAGTAGACTTTCGATATCGCATAGTAGTTAGATCATCAGTACCAGATACAATTGTGAAAAATGTGAAATGTTTCTTAGGGAGGAGGTGGTGACGGAGAGGAAGGTGGTGGAGGAGGCAGCTCAGATATCAGCTCTATTCTGGGTCTTATTGGTCCTCTCAGTGGCCAGAGCAGTGTGAGTTCCTACGTCTCAGTCAACTACTAGAGCACCTTCACGTTCATTAGTAGACTTTCGATATCGCATAGTAGTTAGATCATCAGTACCAGATACAATTGTGAAAAATGTGAAATGTTTCTTAGGGAGGAGGTGGTGACGGAGAGGAAGGTGGTGGAGGAGGCAGTTCAGACATCAGCTCTATTCTGGGTCTTATTGGTCCTCTCAGTGGCCAGAGCAGTGTGAGTTCAAACTTCTTTCGACTTGAGCACGTTTAGGTCTCTTACCCATTGATTTGGTATCTAGCTATTCCGTATCTTGATCCACACATTAGTTAGATCATCAGTACATAACGTGATTATTAAAACCGTGAAACGCTTTCCTAGGGAGGAGGTGGTGACGGAGAGGAAGGTGGTGGAGGAGGCAGCTCAGATATCAGCTCTATTCTGGGTCTTATTGGTCCTCTCAGTGGCCAGAGCAGTGTGAGTTCCTACGTCTCAGTCAACTACTAGAGCACCTTCACGTTCATTAGTAGACTTTCGATATCGCATAGTAGTTAGATCATCAGTACCAGATACAATTGTGAAAAATGTGAAATGTTTCTTAGGGAGGAGGTGGTGACGGAGAGGAAGGTGGTGGAGGAGGCAGCTCAGATATCAGCTCTATTCTGGGTCTTATTGGTCCTCTCAGTGGCCAGAGCAGTGTGAGTTCCTACGTCTCAGTCAACTACTAGAGCACCTTCACGTTCATTAGTAGACTTTCGATATCGCATAGTAGTTAGATCATCAGTACCAGATACAATTGTGAAAAATGTGAAATGTTTCTTAGGGAGGAGGTGGTGACGGAGAGGAAGGTGGTGGAGGAGGCAGCTCAGATATCAGCTCTATTCTGGGTCTTATTGGTCCTCTCAGTGGCCAGAGCAGTGTGAGTTCAAACTTCTTTCGACTTGAGCACGTTTAGGTCTCTTACCCATTGATTTGGTATCTAGCTATTCCGTATCTTGATCCACACATTAGTTAGATCATCAGTACATAACGTGATTATTAACACCGTGAAACGCCTAGGGAGGAGGTGGTGACGGAGAGGAAGGTGGTGGAGGAGGCAGCTCAGATATCAGCTCTATTCTGGGTCTTATTGGTCCTCTCAGTGGCCAGAGCAGTGTGAGTTCAAACTTCTTTCGACTTGAGCACGTTTAGACCCATTGATTTGGTATCTAGCTATTCCGTATCTTGATAGTTAGATCATCAGTACATAACGTGATTATTAAAACCGTGAAACGCTTTCCTAGGGAGGAGGTGGTGACGGAGAGGAAGGTGGTGGAGGAGGCAGCTCAGATATCAGCTCTATTCTGGGTCTTATTGGTCCTCTCAGTGGCCAGAGCAGTGTGAGTTCCTACGTCTCAGTCAACTACTAGAGCACCTTCACGTTCATTAGTAGACTTTCGATATCGCATAGTAGTTAGATCATCAGTACCAGATACAATTGTGAAAAATGTGAAATGTTTCTTAGGGAGGAGGTGGTGACGGAGAGGAAGGTGGTGGAGGAGGCAGCTCAGATATCAGCTCTATTCTGGGTCTTATTGGTCCTCTCAGTGGCCAGAGCAGTGTGAGTTCCTACGTCTCAGTCAACTACTAGAGCACCTTCACGTTCATTAGTAGACTTTCGATATCGCATAGTAGTTAGATCATCAGTACCAGATACAATTGTGAAAAATGTGAAATGTTTCTTAGGGAGGAGGTGGTGACGGAGAGGAAGGTGGTGGAGGAGGCAGCTCAGATATCAGCTCTATTCTGGGTCTTATTGGTCCTCTCAGTGGCCAGAGCAGTGTGAGTTCAGTGTGAGCACCTTCCTACTTTCGATATTGTGAGTTAGATCATCAGTGATTTTGGTATCCGTTCATTTATTAGTATCTTGATCCATCACATTAGTTAGATCATCAGTACATATACAATTGTTAAAATGTGAAATGTTTCTTAGGGAGGAGGTGGTGACGGAGAGGAAGGTGGTGGAGGAGGCAGCTCAGATATCAGCTCTATTCTGGGTCTTATTGGTCCTCTCAGTGGCCAGAGCAGTGTGAGTTCAAACTTCTTTCGACTTGAGCACGTTTAGGTCTCTTACCCATTTATTAGGTATCTAGCTATTCCGTATCTTGATCCACACATTAGTTAGATCATCAGTACATAACGTGATTATTAAAACCGTGAAACGCTTTCCTAGGGAGGAGGTGGTGACGGAGAGGAAGGTGGTGGAGGAGGCAGCTCAGATATCAGCTCTATTCTGGGTCTTATTGGTCCTCTCAGTGGCCAGAGCAGTGTGAGTTCCTACGTCTCAGTCAACTACTAGAGCACCTTCACGTTCATTAGTAGACTTTCGATATCGCATAGTAGTTAGATCATCAGTACCAGATACAATTGTGAAAAATGTGAAATGTTTCTTAGGGAGGAGGTGGTGACGGAGAGGAAGGTGGTGGAGGAGGCAGCTCAGATATCAGCTCTATTCTGGGTCTTATTGGTCCTCTCAGTGGCCAGAGCAGTGTGAGTTCCAACGTCTCAGTCAACTACTAGAGCACCTTCACGTTCATTAGTAGACTTTCGATATCGCATAGTAGTTAGATCATCAGTACCAGATACAATTGTGAAAAATGTGAAATGTTTCTTAGGGAGGAGGTGGTGACGGAGAGGAAGGTGGTGGAGGAGGCAGCTCAGATATCAGCTCTATTCTGGGTCTTATTGGTCCTCTCAGTGGCCAGAGCAGTGTGAGTTCCTACGTCTCAGTCAACTACTAGAGCACCTTCACGTTCATTAGTAGACTTTCGATATCGCATAGTAGTTAGATCATCAGTACCAGATACAATTGTGAAAAATGTGAAATGTTTCTTAGGGAGGAGGTGGTGACGGAGAGGAAGGTGGTGGAGGAGGCAGCTCAGATATCAGCTCTATTCTGGGTCTTATTGGTCCTCTCAGTGGCCAGAGCAGTGTGAGTTCCTACGTCTCAGTCAACTACTAGAGCACCTTCACGTTCATTAGTAGACTTTCGATATCGCATAGTAGTTAGATCATCAGTACCAGATACAATTGTGAAAAATGTGAAATGTTTCTTAGGGAGGAGGTGGTGACGGAGAGGAAGGTGGTGGAGGAGGCAGCTCAGATATCAGCTCTATTCTGGGTCTTATTGGTCCTCTCAGTGGCCAGAGCAGTGTGAGTTCAAACTTCTTTCGACTTGAGCACGTTTAGGTCTCTTACCCATTCATTTGGTATCTAGCTACTCCGTATTTCGACCCACACGGTAGTTAGATCATCAGTATATAACGTGATTATTAAAACCGTGAAACGCTTTCCTAGGGAGGCGGTGGTGACGGAGAGGAAGGTGGTGGAGGAGGCAGCTCAGATATCAGCTCTATTCTGGGTCTTATTGGTCCTCTCAGTGGCCAGAGCAGTGTGAGTTCCTATGTCTCAGTCATCTACTAGAGCACCTTCACGTTTATTAGTAGACTTTCGATATCGCATAGTAGTTAGATCATCAGTACTAGATACAATTGTGAAAAATGTGAAATGTTTCTTAGGGAGGAGGTGGTGACGGAGAGGAAGGTGGTGGAGGAGGCAGCTCAGATATCAGCTCTATTCTGGGTCTTATTGGTCCTCTCAGTGGCCAGAGCAGTGTGAGTTCCTACGTCTCAGTCAACTACTAGAGCACCTTCACGTTCATTAGTAGACTTTCGATATCGCATAGTAGTTAGATCATCAGTACCAGATACAATTGTGAAAAATGTGAAATGTTTCCTAGGGAGGAGGTGGTGACGGAGAGGAAGGTGGTGGAGGAGGCAGCTCAGATATCAGCTCTATTCTGGGTCTTATTGGTCCTCTCAGTGGCCAGAGCAGTGTGAGTTCCTACGTCTCAGTCAACTACTAGAGCACCTTCACGTTCATTAGTAGACTTTCGATATCGCATAGTAGTTAGATCATCAGTACCAGATACAATTGTGAAAAATGTGAAATGTTTCTTAGGGAGGAGGTGGTGACGGAGAGGAAGGTGGTGGAGGAGGCAGCTCAGATATCAGCTCTATTCTGGGTCTCATTGGTCCTCTCAGTGGCCAGAGCAGTGTGAGTTCCCACGTCTCAGTCATCTACAGGAGCACCTTCACGTTTATTAGTCTACCTCTTAATATCGCATAGTAGTTAGATCATCAGTACCAGATACAATTGTGAAAAATGTGAAATGTTTCTTAGGGAGGAGGTGGTGACGGAGAGGAAGGTGGTGGAGGAGGCAGTTCAGACATCAGCTCTATTCTGGGTCTTATTGGTCCTCTCAGTGGCCAGAGCAGTGTGAGTTAACTACTCTGTTTTTCTTGTCATGATCAAACCCACATTTGCTGTGAATCACGTAGTTTGTCGCCACCCATAGAGGCACCATCACCACGGTAGCAGAGTAATACTCGCGCTTGGTTGTTTTTTGTTGTTTAGTACAAATTACTATTCAGAAGTATATTCGTTATACTGCTTTAAACACTAAATGAGTGAAGTGGGTAAAAATCGGGAGGTAAAAGTTGCGCCAACTCACAAGAAGATCAACTGCAATAAGAGGTTGCGGCAATTCCAAAGATACCAGGACTGAAGAAACAAGACGTCATATAAAGCTCATGGTCTATCGCCACTTCAGAAAGAATTGATCTATATTACAATGTCAACATTAATCTCAACGGAATCTAATGAAATATTTCAACGGAGCGTCTGATATCACGGAATGAAGAATTCTGCTCACCAACATGAACATACGTTCTAGACTCCCGTCGACGACAACACGAAACTTGAAGGCAGCTTATGTGAACACTCACCTTCATCAGCTCTCAGCGACCCCAGCTTCTATTGAAAAATTCACTGCACTAACGGTTTTAAAAATGAGAATTATTGGTCAAATGCAACATTTCATACTTCTTGAATAAAATGTGAAACGATTCCGCAGGGTGGGGACGACGGTGAGGGGGGTGGAGGCAGCTCAAATTCCGGTGACATACTTGGAATCATAGGACCCCTGAGTGGATCCAGCGGGGTAAGTTGACACAACAAAACTTCCCACGTACGATCAACGACGAAAATTAATCACCATACATCAGATAAATTCTTTAGATTTTCTCATATTCCGCCAGTAATGCTGTATTTCGACACAGAGTGTTGCAAAATGTGTAAATAAAGTAATAAAACTGATTTTTTTCTATTCTTTTATTCAAATAAAATTTCAATTTGATATTGTCTCCTTCAAAGTAATTCCCTTAAAAAATCACAAAGTGCTGGAGGCGTTTTTAAATTTTTCAATTAGTTAATTTCAGAATTATTTCTCACTTATTGCATTACAGGAACTCATATAATGGAACAGGCTTCTGCTGCTCAATTACTGCCTTTAGGACGTTTTTCAGTGTCTCAAAATGAGTTTCCTTGGCGTACCTTGTCAATCTCTGGAAGAAGAAAATGTCACAACTGCTCAAGTGTGGCTAATAAGGCTAATAAGTAAGGCTAAATCACTCATGACGAGTCTTGGGTGTTAGAGTACTGTCCAGAAACCAAACGCCAGATCATGAAGTGCCACGCAGCAACCTTTCCAAAGCCCCAAAAAGTACGGATAATTCCAAGTTCGAATGTCTAAGTTGTCCTTGATAACCAGGGAATCACCCACGAAGCGTTTGTTTCATAGGGCCACACGGTAGCCAACAGTTTCACCGAAACTTTGAAAAAGTCTTTCGTGCTTGACCTAACATAAAAAACAACTGGCAGTTACTTACATCAAGATGATGCGCCATGTCACACTGCAAACCCAATAAACGGGATTAATCCAGTAAACGCATTCTTTTAGCTCCTCTGACTCCTTATTGGCTAGGCTTGAGTCCTCGTGACTTTTTTGTCTTCCCGATATTGACAAATCACCTCAAGGGAACTCATTTTGGGGCACTGGAAAACATCCAAAACAGCCAACTGAAGGTTGTTTCCTTACCCAAGCCTCCAGCACTGAGGGGCTTCCCAAGAAACTACTTTGAAGGAAAAAATATTAAATTGCAATTTTATTTTGATAAATATTTGTTTAAATCAGTCTCATCACTTTATTTACACGTTTTGTATATCGTAGCCTCAACTGTGGTCTTGGATCCCTAATAAACACCAATTTTGAGGTAAGTCAATATCAGAGATGCGTCATCTCTTCTCAATCTGAGAATTTTCTGCAGGGACCCGATGCAGAAGGTGGTGGCAGCACCTCAGATCTGGGATCCATCTTAAGCATCATCGCTCCTCTCTCAGGGAGTTCGGGGAGCAACAGCGTAAGTACACCTATCCCAGCTTCGGCCCTTCATTAATTCCTTTTTCCAGAGCTTTGCTTTATTGCTTCAAGTTTTTGATGAATTATTAGCGGATGCGCAGGGTCAAGGTGACGCCGAAGTAGGAGGAGGCAGCTCAAATTCTGGGGACATCTTGGGGCTCATAACCTCACTTTCTGGTGGCAGCAGTGTGAGTAGTGACTAGAACGTACTTGTGATTCACCTAAGTTGTTTCTATGTGCCTATGTGTTGCTTTATGAAAATGAATAGTTACGTACTCGTGTTTAGGCCACGTTTAACTGTCGCATGATTGTGTAACTTCGTATTTTGTGTACTAGGTAATGAAACTTAGATCTTGTGTGTAGATACACTCAGAACATGTAGTGATCGTGACTTTCATTAGTCGTTAGAACGTTATTCAAAGGAATCACTGTCCAATTCAAAAAATATATATATTTTACACGTCGCACTTCACGAATTTCTATGCACAAAATTTAGGGTGGAGCCAGCGGAGGTGATGGTGCAGGAGGAACTGGGTCAGGGTCTTCAGACTCCGGTTCTATTCTCAATCTCGTTGGGCCTCTTCTAGGATCTAGCAGCGTGAGTATCAATTTATCGTGAATAATATAGATAAAAACAACTTGTATTACAGAACAACTAAACACTCAGTTAGTGTCGTGTATGAATGCCACCCTGAACGCATATGCTTAGTTCATTGCTCTGTGGAGGAACATCTATCTACGAACAATTTGAAAAAATACATTTTTTGACCTCCTTAGTGCTCCGACGCTACGAGTAATTTGCAGGACTGCTGTTAATAACCAGTGAACGTTCTTGATAATTCTTTTTAAAAAAATCGACTAACACAATCTTTGATCACCGTGCATTCAATATGCATGTATTCATGCGTTCAATGATAGTGGCATGCCTGATGCACTCCGCCCAAAGGCCATTTCATAGTACAGGGTGTCTACAAAGAACATCGGAACATTAAAATTCTTTATTCAAGGAAGTGTTAAACTTGGGAAAATGAAAGAAACTGGAAATGTAAAGTTAAGTTCCACAGTTTTTTGTTGGTATTGACTGAAGTTCGATTTGTCTACCACCTGAAGCATTAATTACCCGACACGATAACTCAGTTCATCCCACACTCGTGATAACATGTCGGGGGTCACACTCTCCACTGCGGCTACTATGCGGGGTGTGAAGTCAACCTAATTCTTGGCTAGAGGAGGTACAAGAACCGTGTCTTTTATGTATCCCCATAAGAAGAAATTGCATGGCGTCATATCAGGGGAATGAGGAGGCCACGGGTGAAGAACCAAAACCAGAACTTTGACCTATCCATCGGTGCGGGAGAATGTTATTTAAACTTGCTTACCTGAAGAGACCAACGGGGTGGTGCCTCTTCTTGTTGGGTTATCAAGTTTTCAAAGTTGCCCTGTTCTTCAAATTGGGGGAACAGCCATGTTTGCAGCATGTTGAGATAGCTGCATTGATTGACATAAAAAAAGAACGGACCGTAAACTTTATGTGCAGAAATGGCTCAAAACACATTCACTTTTGGAGAATCCTATTCATGTCCATAAACTTCACGAGGATTTTTGGTACGCCAGACTTGCCCAGATGACTGTTAACTTTGCCTGAAACGTGAAACATAGCTTCGTCACTGAAAATTTGGCGAGCTGAAAAGCTTTCATCGTATCAATTGAGTCTTGGAAAAAATTACAAAAATTCATCCGCGCACTCTTATCATTTGGTTTAAGGGCCTGCAACAAGTGAAGTCAATAAGCGACGCCTAAGAACTTTCCACATTTGTTGGTGCGGCATTTGCAATTCTCGACGGGCAAAACTTTCTTGAATGCGCTCTGTGTTTCCATTAGAAAGGCAGGGGCTTTTTCCTTTACACAAACAACCAGTATCGCGAAACTGTCTGTACCACCTAAGGATATTGTTATCAGATGGAGGATTTACACCGTACAGACCTCGAAACTCCCGTTGAACAAGGATTATACACTCACTTTTCGAGAACTCCAAAACTCAGATCAGAGTTACTGTTGGTTACTGCTGCCATGATCCATAACTACCGAGACGTAGCGGTGGCAGGCGAAACTTTAGGTTTCCTAGTTTCATTCAAGATCAAGTTTACCTTGTGAGGTGATGGAATGGTATAGTTGCCCCTTCAATTGAGCTGGATGCATTGATAATGCTCCGCCACGCTCAGAGGATGACCCATACGCTTGTTAACGTCTGATTCATCCTCTAAGGCGTCAGGTTCTAAAATCGGGAAGGGGCCAACTAACCATATCCATCACAACCTTGCTACCTTCAAAACTACTAGAGTGACGAACTTTCAAGCTCCTATATTCTTTTGTAGACACTCTGTATAGCGAGGCGTTCTGACATTATTTAATTGTAAATATTCACTGATATCAACGATTCTGCATAATGCTAAAGCTAAGCTAATCTTTGTTTTATACACTCAGGGTTTAATAGTTATGAACTCATTATATACACTGGGAATGCCCTCACTTTACACACTGAAACTGGTTGGTACCTACTAAAATGATGCACATCAAAAAATTTGTTTGTATATACAATGCATAGGGAGGAAGTAGCGGAAGTAGTGGAGACGCCTCAGGAGGGACTTCCAGCGGATCAGACTCTTCTTCAATCCTTAACCTTGTTGGACCTCTCCTAGGATCGAGCAGTGTAAGTATCCTTTTGAGGATGGGCCCTCAAACAATGTAATTCGTCCTGTGACCAACAATAAAATTATCAATGTACTAACGCAACGTAAGGTGGATTTTTTGGCCTTGATGGGCCTATTGTGGCTGGAGGAGGAGGTCGTAACCTCCAACTCCTTTTTAGGCACATTTGACTGCCCGACCTGGGCACCCTGCCAAACGAAGGGCTATATGCCCAGTGTACACGCACTTGCAAAAATCATCAGGAACTGCCAGGGACCCAAGCATTAACTTGGTAATTACTGGGTAGTCATTGACATCCCAGTCTGTTGTGACGACCAAATGTCGTCGACTCCAGCCAAAGCTGGAACGTCCACCCTTCCCCACCACGTTTTGGCGAATAGGAGGAGAGCCTTAACCCTGCACGTTTTAATAACCCGAGGATCAACGGAAACGTGCCACCAGGTTAGAAAACGATGTTTTGCCAGCACAGGGAAGTGGCAGATCACAAGACACGATGTCTCATCCTCTGCCCAACAGAACTGGCAGAGGTTAGTGTCAGATCTGCCCATCTCCTTTCTTCCTAGGCTAAGCAGCTCGTTAGCTCTCTTCCTGGAGAAATCAATAAATTGCTTTACCTGCCTCTGGCCCCTAACACGAAGCCAGCAGGCAGTAGTCTTCTTACTCTCCCATTTGGAAAGCTCCACCCGAAGAAAGCTCTCTATAGTGGAGAAGGGTTATGGACCCACTGGGAGAGAAGCAGCACCTTCCCTAGCTATGGTGTCAGCTTTTACGTTCCCCTCAACTCCTAGGTGCCCAGGGCACCACATCAATGTAACCTTATCGTTACTGGCAAAGGTCTTGAGGTTAGCCAAGCACTCCCACGCCATCCTCGAGGAAACTGTAAAAGAGGCCAGCGCTCCATTAAGCCGTCGACCCAAGAGTCTTTCGGCACAAGAGCTTATGGCATGTACTTCTGCCTGGAAAATGTGGGGCCAAGCATTAGAAAAGTGGCGAATGGCAGCATATTATAAGGAGCCTTCTGATGCTCATCTTACTTATGATAGTGGTTGTGTGCCATGAAAATGTTCAAAAGACAAAATGAGCTACAGTCTTTACGGTCGGATAAAATGATAATCATAGACTTGGAAATCATAATCATACGCGCAAAGGCATGCAGGTCCTGAGCTTCTCTATTGTTGAAAATTCTATCAAACTCGAATGAAAATCGAGAGATATGTTGAAGTGAAGACTTCTATTAATCATTTTTAATAATTCCGGGTATTTTTTATTACCATACTTCAAACTACAAAATCTGACCAAACTTCTGAAGAATACTTCTTTTAATTCAATTAGAATGAAGTAATTTAGTACCCCGAGGGTTAAGAACATAGGACTGTGACCAAGATAAAAATCGATTTCGCAAAAAAAAAATAAAAAAAAGGTAGTTTTCAGTAACTGTGCTTTTCAACTTTTAATATATCAATTAATTTTATCGTCAGGATTATGAGGGTATTTCTACTCAGCCAACTTCTAAAACCCAACTCCTAAAGAAAGCAAACTAACGTTCATTGATCAATTCAGATGAAATTATTGTGAGCATCGAGCTGAAAACTACCGTAAGCTAATATGAAAATACGTGGGCTGAAAGGTTTTGAGTTTTTAAAAATTCAACCCTTGCAGTTGACAGAAAGTTGTGCGATTTTAGGACCTTTGTCAGCTGGTATTACATTTTTCTCTCATTTTTTTCTGTGCTTGACATATAGGTATATTGACAAATTTTGTAGAATGCCAACTTTTTCGCTTTGTGGAATTTCAAAGGTTTATTGTTGCACATAATTACCCAAAATTCGCTAGCCTCAGGGTTAATAGTTATTTTGTGTGATGGGCAGTGAAGGGGGACAACCATCAAAGGTTTGAGGAGTTTCGAAAACACACATGAAACTGTATTGCATTAATTTGTGTTATATCATATGTCCTTTATCATCTTTCCTAACCCTCTTCCCTATAAACCAATGTTTTATGTATATGTCATATACCACACAGAATTTTATAATGCATGTAATAAATAGTCCACTCATATAATGTATATACACGTAGAGAGAGATACTATCGAGTAGAGATAGTGTATATTTTGTACAGAAATTTCAGGACATTGTAAATATAATTTATAGGGCGGAAGTGGTGGGGGTGACGCGTCAGGAGGATCTTCTGGTGGATCAGGCTCATCTTCGATCCTTAACCTTGTTGGACCTCTACTTGGATCGAGCAGTGTAAGTTACAAAACTACCTTTCAGGAATGGGAGGGCAGCATATAATTAAACGGAAAATTCAAAGATAATAAGAATGTATAACCGAAGTAAGGGCTCCATGCATTTTAAGAAGGCTGGCAGGTGTGGTATCAAAAGGTTACTATGAGTTAAAGGTTATTTTCACAAGTTGACAAACACTAGGATTACCAGACGTCCTTTTTTCGAAGGACAAGTCCTTTTTTTCGGTCTGTCCTTGCGTCCTTTTTTTCCTAAAATTGACAAAATGTCCTTTTTTCAGTTGTTATATATTTTTCTCTTTATCCTCGAAAAATCCCCAAAAAACTACATTGGGACCCCATGATAAAATTCATGGGACGATCGCTGCTTAGTCGAACTGATTGTGTAATACACAATGTGTATATGTCGATTTGATCCAAGCCAGACATTCCCTGGATAGCCTGTGGTCTGACTTCTATCTTTTGATTACTGTTGTGAGTGTGGAAGATCTCAGATAGCTAATACCAGCAAGCCATTCTAAACTGTACGGAGCCCTTCATATCCATTTTGAATAATTTGTCCAGAAGTTGATCTTTCTCGACCTCCTACCATCAATAAAAAGCCTTAAACATGCTCAATGAGGTCTTTACGAACTCAGTGGATATGGATACAACTCTAGTTTACATCAACATAATAATTATGAACAGAAACATCTGAATTTCGTAGATGAAAGTTGACGTACTGTAAATGTAATATAATGTAATTGAACTGAGTGTAAGAGCGTGTGGACACGTTTTATCAAAGACCCAAAATAGTATTGACAAAATAAAGAAAAATGGTTATCTAATGGTTACCATTAGTTGCAGTTCATTATGATTCTATATTTTGGAATGATTGAGATTAATGAACTTGCATGACGATTTTATTCCATCAGAGATCTATTGATTGCTCAAGAGCTTCTGTATTTTAAAGTTCATACCACCAAGTATGGCTTAGTAAACAACTTAAAACTGCAGTTTTGAAAACGAATTCGTTTGAGCCACATACGACAATGAATCTATATCAACTGTAACTGCAGGTACATACTTAGGCATGTTACTCAAACAAAGGAAACTTTCCACGGAAGTTTGCATGTGAATATGTACAGCAACTTCAGGACTATTTAAACACTGTCTAAAGGCGGCCATACACGACGGATCCTTTTGGCCCGGAGCCGTTAGCTCGAGTCCATTTCGCCTCGGGACAATACTCTAGGGTCCCACACGGCAGAGGCAGTCTACTCTAGTGACCGAGCCAGTTGTGATATTGTTGGTCTGGGAGTAGTTTGGGAGCCTATGAGGTACACCCATAGAATCGCCGGAAGAAGAGAACCCCATTTTTTTTGCACAGAATGCCAAGAGCATTATCATTTACAACGCTCAGGGTATAGCTATGAAAACTGGAAGAAGGCGGCTGCGTCTCGGAAGGCGAAATTCTTCTGCCGACTATGCAAAGCGCACAAACCGACTTCCGACCCGGCGATAACCGCCTTGGCTAAAAACGTTACGCAGATGATTCAGCTAATGCAAACGCAAATAGTGGCAAATCAAAAAAATACGAGAAGCAAGCGCAAATTGATCAATTTGCGCAAATATAAAAACCGAGCACCGGAAGCCGAAAACCCACCTCAAACTAAGGGGAAAGAACATATGAAGCAGCGATTGATAAAATACCTTTCTTCTCACCGTGCAATCCCACATCGGCAATTAAGTTTTTAATAGCGATGTCAGAATAAAATTACTTAATACAAATCTGTGATGTGGTAACAAGGTTAGTGTTGTAACCTAGGTTCAGCTACATGAGGACAATGCTAAACGACACTCCTTTAATAACATACGACATAGATTAAAACGAGAATTGTTGTCAGGCATAGCAATAACAGAGCTGACATCGAAACATCTAAATCGACCCCCAGGCCAAAATGAAACGTTACGAAATTACGTAAAGACATATTTAGGCATCATGCAATAATTGATTGCTACGAACCAGAGGTACTGATTCAAATGATGCTAGCAAATGTCAATAGTACAACACACTAGTACTTTTCGTTTCAAAAGGCACCAACCAACAAGGAGGAAATGAGCACGTTAATACAACACGTAGAACAAACAATATGAATCCAACGTGCGTCATATCAAACTACTCCCAGACCACAACAATTCCAGGCCGCTATCACTTGCCATTTTCGACTAGCACTTCCGAACTCATCGAAGTCTGAACAGCTACTGAAAGGGTTTGGACGCGAGATACGGCACACACGGCAGAGCCGCTAGTCGGCCCTAGGCCGTTCGGACCCGAGATTCCACACACACGGAAGGTACAAACTGCGGCTCGGAGGCTCGGTACCGAGGATTTTGGCTCTTCCGAAAATCCAGCCGTTCTTCCCCGAGCCACGTCGAGCCGCTAGAACTTCCCCACACATGGGCGAGATCGGATCGGCGCGGGGCCGTTCGGCCTCTTGGACCCGTCGTGTATGGCCACCTTAACGATTTGCACACAACGTCAGCTGCGCTGAGCCTTAAAATGCACTTAAGTTATTGCCATCTGTATCAATGAATCATTGCAAGCGACGGTTGGAGTTACGGGTATATTTTGTACAGAAATTTCAGGATTTTGTAAATATAATTTATAGGGCGGAAGTGGTGGGGGTGACGCGTCAGGAGGATCTTCTGGTGGATCAGGCTCATCTTCGATCCTTAACCTTGTTGGACCTCTACTAGGATCAAGCAGTGTAAGTATCAAACACCACTCATAAAGACTGGGTTGAAGGATCAGTCAAGAAAACTTTCAAGGTTGAATAACCATCAGGACGATAATATCACAATAATAAAATATTATTGTATTGATGGTTGATCAAACTGAGGTACTATCAGCACCAACAAAGGCCCGAATCACGGTCAGATAAAGCACCAAGTTGTCCAATAATTCATTGGAAGTTAAGAGATTGAATCAGTATCACATTACATTGTTTTGGCAGCTTGCAGTAAGTGGCTTGACTTAAGTGCAAAAAGGTCATTTTCGTTTTTCTCAACCAATGAGCAAAATTCGTTCGGTTCTCAAGCAAAGGCATGAATAATGGAGATTGTCCTAAGCAATCATAGAGAAGCACTTCTCACTTCACTCCCAGAGACCTCTCGATCCTTAAAACTTCGTAAAGATGCTCTTCAAGGAACTGGCTCGAAAGATCTATTTGTATAATATGACTCGCTATTTGCCTCTGGTTTGCTCTCCCTTGACAAACGTCTTTTAGTCAACTCAGTTGGAAGAATACTTCAGCAATGCTGATAGATGCTACGACTAGAAATGAAGCAACAGACAGGCAGGATGGAAATAGATAGTGGTCAAATAGAAAAATTCCTATTTGTAGCTAGAAGGAAGCCGAACACAGCTCTGAACTCAAGCGCAATCCTTCAAGGATAATAACCATAAAAAAATGAATAATCAATTTTTTTCACGTCCTAGGGCAACAAATACAAGACCTACTCACCAATATTTCACTTTCTGTTGTGTTGTGATCTTTCATGATTTTCAATGAGCTGCAGTTTGAGTTGAGTTTTGGTAATTTGGTAATTATATCTCAATAAAAGCAAAGTGCAGTGAAACCTTCCTTATTATGAGAAGTTTCTGGAATTTGTAAATCTTGAGGAATGTTTAGCAACGACACAAATTGACGAATATTCTCCCTCCAAAATCTAAATGCCAAATACACATCTTGAAGTTCACAAATGAGAATCTCCTTACCCTTGGCGAATTCCAATGTAACCTTAACGTCAAGTATCTGCCCTTCCAGTGACATATCTTCTATTCCTGAAATGAAACCAAACCGTTAGAGCTGTAGATTCTTTCTGACAGAACGTCTAACTGAATGGCCTGTAGTTTGCTTGCCCTAGAAAACCCTCAAAAACAAAGACTGCGAATCGAAGACTGCAGAAACTTCCTTATGAATATGAGAAAACGTGAGACAGATTAACCCAAGAGGAAAGGATGATAAAGGTTCTCATTGTCTTTCTCAGATTTTCAACCTTTTACACCTAACTGTGCAGCAGTTCATTTCAGTCACATACTAGAGACCTAACTTGCATATTGATGCACACTGAAGCAGATATTACGGCACACTACACACTATTCACTACTTTCTCTACTCTGTAACAATGCCCAGGATAGCCTGCTCACCATAACTGTTGTGTACTATAAGGGAAAGATGTTTTGGAAATTCACTCTTGAGATTTTATAGGGCGGAAGTGGAAGCAGCGGAGGAGATGGCGCTTCAGCCAGCGCTGGCTCGGACTCTGGCTCTATCCTCGGCCTCGTCGGACCGCTTCTCGGGTCGAGTAGCGTAAGTTTGCACTTCACTTCTATGTACCATACACTAAGCACAACTAAACAGGACGTGTGTCAACTGTACCTCAACTTGAAATAATCGGTTTCATAAACAGGTAATGCGAAGTACCAGTTAAGTACCAAAACTACTACTCTCAATTGAATGAAACCCTCATTTTGTTTCCAAAGATGCACCATATTAGTGATCCACACAATATCAAACAACATCCGTCATTGTATTGCATGTACCAGCAAACGTAACAAGAGTTGCATTTTGGAGTATTTATAGTACCACAGATCCGAAGTTTGATTCAATCATTATTACTTACAATGTATGCAAAACAATGGGAGTGCATCTTCACTGCAACGTATGTAGCAAAAAGCACTCACAATAATTTGACAATTAACGTAACTCTTAATGATTTCTGCATTTTTCCATTTAGTGACTGATGATTATCGGTTAGAAGCGAAGGTATAAGTAATCAGCAGTCTACCTTGTGATGGATATGGTTAGTCAGCGGAGCAGAATTGAATGCATCCACCTCCTCGGAAGGGGCAACTCTACCATTCCATCTCCTCACAACCTTTGAAATCCTGGCATTATATGAAACTTTTTAAAAGATAAGAACCTTAGCGCTAGGAATTATGATTTATAACTATCAACTTCCTATTAAACTTAATTTTATGGGCAAAATGGAACCTTGTGAATTAATGGCTGTTTAGGCTAAAGGTAAGGAAAGATAAACAGACAATCTTCCAATTTAAAATTGCAGGAAATGTCTGATGTTTCATTGTTCTGTAACATGGTGGTAATAATCATCAACATAATGGAAAAATAGTCACTAAATTACCCAAATTTTCATCTTTCAGCTTCACCGAGTAGTATTGTTTAGTTTAAATTAAAAATAAAAAACGGATAAAGTAAAAACAGTATCATTTACCATCATCATCAGAGAAAAAGAATCATGTAATGTGGCGTTGCGCCTAGTCATGTCTTATAGGGTAGAAAAAGTTTATGGGAGAGGGGTAACAATGAAATGTGAATGCGAACCTTCCATAGAAGAGATGAACGTGAATTTTATGCAAGCTTTATTAGATGTAAATAGAAATTCGTTCATGTTATGTAAATGAAAAACCAAACAAACTAAATTGTCACCTTTGCTCGGGATCGGGACGGTCCAAAAACAAGATGCAACTTACAGATGGCTCATAACAAGTTCAGTGTGTGCGCTGAACACTCTTCATCATCTCAGAACCTCTCAGTCGGTGGATGATGATGGGTGTTCTTCATGGCTACTCTTTTGCATTGGTTTGCTTCCTGTCATGACTAATAAGGCAATCTGGCAGATTCTTGTGGAAAAGACATAAAGGCTCGTCTACTCGGTTATCAAGTTACCATTGCTTATCATCGTTTTGTATCAAATACTTAGCAACGCCCTTGTAAAATTTCATTCTAAAGCCGCGTCCACACTATGCCAAAAGAGGTTGATCAGCCTCTTCGGGTCGGCACTATCGGTTCGGCCTCTTCGGGTCGGCATCGCGTCCACACTGCGAAAGTAGTGAGATCGCCCTCAGTCAGCTTGTAGCCTCCAAATAGTCGCTTGATTTTTATTTTGGTGACAAATTAGTGAAATTATTAGTAGGTAGTTCATGCGGATCCGCATCCTTTGAACCGGACCGACACGAGTCTGTTTGGGATCGCCCTCGTTCGGGTCGCCTTCCGCAAGGTCGGCACGCGTCCACACTTGTTCACCTTTGCGGATCCTACGAGGGTGCCCACCCGCATTCGGCATAGTGTGGACGCGACTTAAAGATACGCAATCAGACTGGTCGAAGAATCTATGGTTTTTCGATGTTGTGTCAAAGGAATGAGACGTAACAGGATGGAGTTCCGTTAGTAGTCTCCCTGTGGTAACGCATCATCCTGTCTGTCCTGTCTTGACATTGTGGGTCGAGTTAGGTCCCCTAGCGCCAAAATTGTCTTCACCAGGTGGGTGTTGAACATGCTTCACCATGGGGCATTAATTTCGTCAAAATTTCGGTTGGATTGTCGAAACATGACCAGTTTTGATTCTATCCTGCGAAAAACATTGTTCTGTTGGGGGGGAAACCCCCATTCACCTGTCAAACTGACTACCTTAACACGTTAATCGGTAGGGTGTGCATATGGGTATCTGTTTGACTTTTGACGTTATCATATCCATATCTGTGGCAAACAGTACGGCAGCGCCAATCCAGTTCGTTACTTTTTTTTCTTGTGACTTTTAATTTCAGTAAGATACAATACATTTTTCCAAACATACAGCGAGGCTGTTCCTCTTTTCATTTATCTAATCATGATCAATCTAATTATTCAAATGTGTTCCCAGGTACCCTTAACTTGAAGTCAGTTACAAGTAGTAGTAGGTGGTCATCATGTATGGGCAAAGGGTGAAACGATAAGTCCAGTTTTGACGTTTGTCTAAATATCAATGTGCTTGCTTGATCCGTTTTTGTTATTAAATTTGAATTGAATTTTCAAAACTCATCAAGTGAATTTACTGAGATAATATACTTCATGATGTATATTTGAGTTGATAATATGTGTATCTAGTGTAAAGAAAATAGCTTGATATTGATGTTATATCTACCAGTAGTTTGAAAGTGGTTATTGCTGTTATCAGGGAGGCAGTGGAGGTGATGGTGGCGCAGGAGGTGGCAGCGGTTTGGGAAGCATCCTAAGCCTCAGCTCTGGAAGCTCTGGTTCCAGCTCAGGAGGGTCAGGAGATGCTGGGGCAGGTTCAGCTGGTGGGAACAGTATCATTGTGAGTTCAACCTCCATTTTCAATTTCCTCAGCAGTTCTGTTGCAAAATGTGTATAACCTCAGTTTAATAATATGCGTGACATTTTAATTTTGATTTATAAAACACATTAACTGAAAACGTGATGAAATGGAAGAAGTTTCTACCAAAGAATATTATAGTCCACTGATGGAAGGAATGAACGTGGGGCGCAAGAGGATTTTAGCCTTCAACGTTGAGTAGTACTGACTTTTGCACAACGACACTTACTGCCAATGTGGCTGCTAGCCTTCCCCTATAAATAAATTGTGACTCATACCTCACTTTTCATAATAAGATAAGGTGAAAATCTATCCTTCAGACTCATCAAGACAGCTAAAAGCCGCCCTCCATAACTCCATTTCCAGAATCTGATAATTTTACAACTGTCAATATTGGCGTGTTTCTTACAGTAATTTCTTCTTTTTCAATTTTTGTGAAGGTTGGCCAATTCAACTATTCCCTTCCGGTTTTGACAAGGATATCAAATCTAAAATTAGTCACATAACGGGATAAAGTATGTAGCTCCTTTAGGGTAATCGGAGGCTAGCATCTTTCAGGAGCTCTGATGCCTCAAATTTCCAATGTAAGTAAAAGTAAAAAAAAGTAAAGTAAACAAGGAATTTCACCTTGGATTTTCGTCCGACTACCCGGAGGTGTCGCGGACGTCGCCAGCCGTCCTCCAGAGAGGATCGGAACTAGGTCTGACGATTTCGCTCGTGGCTTCCCATTGCCTCACGCCCCTGGGTTGGGAGCGTTTTGGATTCACGTGATATCGAGATCAGAGGTGAATTGTCTAACGACAGGACAGGTATACAACACTTGATTGGATTTTGGCCCTAATCATTGGTGCCAGCCGGATTCGAACCAGGCCAATCAGTACTCCCACTGAAAGTAAACAGCCAGAGGACTGACGCCCCAGCTCGCTCGGACAACCTGTCCCCTAAATCAAAATCAAATTTCCAATGAAAATGGGCAGTACCTATAACGTCTCATGAGAATAGAGATGGGATTTTACCCGGTGAATACCCGAGTTTGGGAAAATACCCGATTGGGTAAGTATTTGGGTATTGTAAAATTAGCTTCCCGAACTATTTTTGCAATTATAAATTCTAAAACTTGTGTGTTGAACCGATTTTATGTTTGACTCTACAACGTGTACTGAGACTGTACAGCGCATGGCGAGTCATTGAAGCTGTCGATAGCTCCATATGCGGGCCCCGGTACTTCTTATGCGAAAGACGATTTTACCAATGAAGGCATAGTTTACATTGCGTACATTCATAAGAATGTAAAAATTAATAAAAGGTGTGGCATTTACTGTTAAAAAACGGAAATACCGATAACTTGAAATGGGTTTGTAAATTTCCGACGTTCTCGCCCCGCGCTATTTGGCCCAACGAATGACGCACCATGCCATTTGGAGCTCTAGTGAATGGCCAGCTTTAGACATATGCATGTCATACTTTTTTCTGTGAAAGCAGAAAACATTGGAGAACATTAATTTTATATTTTCATTCATTGCTCAAACACTTTCACCTATTGGACTCGTCAGGAGGTTTCTACTAGTTTTTATGGATAATATTACAAATACTTCTTGAAGCTCCCCTCCCCCTGCTTTTCCTTTTTCCTCGTTTCAAATTAAATTGTGTTATGCCTTCAACGTTTGTTCCTTTCTGAAAGTGGTTGAGTTTAAAACATGAAGAAGTTCTATAATTGAACAATTACAGCTTGTGAGTTGAAAATGTTAGGAATTTAACTGCAGCACAATTATCTAAAATAGAAGATTTGAATTTGTTTAAAAACTTGGTTTGAAAAGAGTCTTTTCGAATGATACTGTTGAATGAGGATAAATTCCAGTCTATTTTCAATCTAGTTTTAATTTTTTTTTTTTTTTTTTTTTTTGTATACCAAGTAAATCATTTACCATATATTCTAACTCATAGTAAAAATGATTCAAGATATAATTTCAATTTTTGTTCTTTATAATATGCATAAATCTAGTTCATTTTCAGCGGAGTCCATCGATTTCTCAAGGTTTGTTGCCAGTCAAAGCTGTACATAATGGCTTTTTTGTCCAACGTTTGTCTGTCGTATAGCTGTCAACATTTTTACTTCTCAATCAAACAAAAATAATTGACGCTTGACTTTTGTAAATAACTTGCATTTCTTTAAATATGTCGAACTGTACGTTGTAAATATGATTGTCGCTATTTATTTGTCACGGATTCTGCGTCCCTTCGGGGTTTGAAGAACTGTGTGAATTAACTATGTTGTAAATATACATTGAACGAACGTATTTTCAATCAACAGGCGAAAAAGTTAGCCTTGAGTGGCTCGAGATAACAAACAGGTTGAGAAAGGTAAGCAACTAAAACAAAGAATGGGGAATCAATCGTGGAATTCGTTGTTCCCCCCACCGAAAAAATCACACGTTTTCAACTAATACCCAATTAACAGAAGTTTGTTGACCACAAAATTAAACCAGAATGCGTACGGGATTCTCAACCGAGTTTTACCAATCACAAATCACACCGGAATATGATTTTTGTTGAAGCACCGAATCCAAAATGATGAATGATGATATTTTAATTTTCACAGAGCTCTATCAATGGTGCCAAATTTGCACTGGTAGGGGACAAAGTCCAACTCCTTATGAGGGTGAGTCGCACAAGCATAAAACTTATTTACCATTAATATTACAAATGGGTGAAATAAGTTGATGGTCAAGAGGTGGACTTGACATCTTTGCATGCCTACGTAATGATCCTGTTTGTTGAGACTAAGGGTACGTACACTAGGGCTGTTGATATTTGGAAGTTGATTGATATCTAATCTGTACATGTGTGGAACCAAATTTTTTATTGCAGATTCGGATTCTACCCAAAATTTTATGAAAATTTAATCCCTCAACCAATTTTTTCGATTGCGCGCAACCAGTTCAGCGAGCACACAATGTTGCGCAACCCCAAAGTTGTCATATAGCAGATGGTCGTGAACTCTAACGCGTCTCGAATAATTGTTTGCCAACGACTCATGATTGCAGCCATGAATGATAGCTCGTTCAGCCAAAGAACACTCCTTGATTTGACTATCAAGTGAAAATATGAAGATTCATGAACCGATTTCCAATGATTTCAATTTCAACAGCCTTAGCGTACAACTCTACCATCATCTCAACAAGGTGAACTGAATTCACTTGTAAGTTGAAATCAAATGGAAATGATCCACTTGTTTCCGTTTTATTTACTACCTGAAAAGCGGAGAGAAGCCCGTTGGTGAGCCAAATCGAACAGCACTTTCTAACATATTTTTAAAAACCACTAAACTTGTGTATGTCACTAAAAACGTCACGAAAAAGGGGCAAACTGATTGTTTAAAAAAAAAAAAACCCCACGAAAATCCTATTTTTTTTTCTTTCTTTTTGCAAGTCTGAATTTTGTGTGGCTATGAAGTTGACTAGCATGGGTCAACATAAAATTTGCATGACGCCTAACCCCACTTAAATCTACTGCATTTGTGTTAAATTTATTCGTACAGTAGATCACACCGATTTGATTGTCTGTTAAGATAGCTCGATACCTTAAACGGTGAAGAAGGAACCAAATCAGTAACGTACCAAGTTAAAGAAATGGACGTTTATTAACTTTCGTCTAGGTTATACCGCTAAAATGTGTGGAATAGCGTCTTCATTCCGTCATAAATCCAAAACTATTCATTTTCAAATTAATAGTTAACACCACTTGATAATTTTTACAAATCGATCTACAGGGTGTCCCAAGAAAATATCAATCCAGTGGATGTGTAAACTGCAAATAAAATCTTACTAGCAACAACCTCAGAAACAATGGTAAACAAATGTTTTCTACGCGATTTACTATGAAATAGCTCTGTGTATCAAAAAAAGTATTGAAGTTAACCTTTTATTACAGCTAGTTATGAGTAGAATGGCGCCAATCACTTGTCTTTATTGTTACGGCCCAAAAATATTGATGCCGCTGACTGAATTCGAACTTGTGTCCTCACTATCACGTGTTGAGCTATGAGACCAATTTAATTAAACCTCTTCGACTCTGGGTTATTTTCCTAGAACACAACGTTCCCTAGAGTCAAATACCAGCTGTCTCGGCTGGTTTGGGGTCGGACGAAATTACGCTACTGGATCAGCAGATGCTTGCTGAAGCAAGTTCAGCAGTCGAGCTCATTGTTCGGGACACCCTGTACACCAAATACAATAAAAATAAAAATACAAAAATGTTCTCGGCGATCGAATGGAATATAATGTATTCCATTACTATAAAATAAACAAAGGACTTGATTTTAATGAAAGTTGGTTCCTTTTTCATAATTTTCATATAAGGATATAGCTGCTTAGCTCAAGTAAAATTCATTAAAACCGTTACAAATTGTTATAAACTATTGAAAAATTACAAGAAAGCAAAAGTGGAAGTTGTTTGCGTCCACTTACTAGTATTCAGTATGTTGAAATTTTTTGAATAACTATACTTTTTAATGCAATAAATATATAATTTTCGAGGGTTTGGTTTATTTGGTTTATTATTGGTTTATTGTAGTACGCAGTCGCGTAAGTTTGCTGCTTGTGGTTTACGCTTATGGTGAATGATGTGGTTGTGAATAAGTTGAAAATCGCAATTAACAATTTAATTGGACCTACTTGTTATTCATACAGGTTGTTGCTAAATATGCATGATTTGATGAAAATTGTTTTGAACTAATTTTAAATTACACAGCCCCACAAAGAAAAAGTCAAGATCCGTAAACTAGACTAGGGTATCCCTATGTATTTTTCGATGCTGAATTGGAATCCAAGGTCCAAAAAATCGCTTGAGCTCCAAAATTTTGAGCTATGACCAAAACACTACCTTTAAATTGGTGTCAGAACCTTTTTTTTCTTTTTTTGTTGAGTCATGAGATTGGGATGAACTACGACATCTTTTTATGTGAATTTCTACATTTTTTTTTTTTAACTTCAGAGGGTATTTGGGGAAACTATCTCCCTCTCAATGACCTCCCGCCACGCCCTCCTAGGGGTTGAAATTGGAGGTGTCACGCCAAGTCGAGAGGGGTATGGTTTTCTAAGTTTTTGGGGTAAATGAGATCGAATTTGAATTTTCAAGAGCCCGTAGGCACCCCTTAACCTCTGAATCACCCCCTCCTAGGGGTTGAAATTTGAGTTCTCACGCCAAGTCCAGAGGGGTATGGTTTTAAATGTTTTTGGGGTTCCTGAGATCGAATTTGAACTTCCAGCAGTCCCTAGACACCTTTTCTTCCCTTAATCACTCAATCCTAGGGGTTGTTTGGTTGTTCCCCGGTTCGCAGAAATTCAATATGATTTTTGAAAAGGCTTTCAAACTTTGTTGGGGGTCTCCTCCAATGGCCTTCAATTCTTTCGGATTTTATTCTTTTTTCTTGTGATATCTCTATGATATTCGTTGCACTAAATAATTTATTTTTTAAACCACACAAACAACAAGTTTTTCCAATTTAATTTTTTAGTGATTTCGACTTTCACCAATCAAATTAATGCTTTCGCTATCTACAGGTAGACACGGAAGCAAAAATGTTAAGTTCAAAAGTTGCAAATTAGATGTAAAATCCAACCGCTTGGCAGACCTGTTTCATTTACACTCAGTAGAGCTGGCATACTGAGACTATTTCGTGACATTGTCAATGTCCCATACTATGTGTGTATTAAAGTATTTTTAAATTCGTGAATATCAAACACGTTTTGCATGAGCTTTTGTATGATAGCGTTCGTCCGGCATTCTGACTTGGTGGTAACGATTTTATATTTATGTGGATGATTCTCTATTACCTCCGTTGACATTGTGTTTCCGTCAAAATCCCAGGTGAAGTTCGGGATCCTCAATAAAATCTTGACGACCATCACGAACAAGATCGCCGCTGCGTCTCTGCCACCGGCTGAAACCGTCAGCATTCAGAACCTGAAGTACCCCAGTTAAAATGAGCTCCCTTCGTGACAATCCAACCACCCTACCAAGAAAAAGGAAAAAAAATCATCACTGTAACTAGTAAACTCGGACATTATTTTGATCATAAATTTAATTTTTAACTACAAAACGATACAAAAAACACACGATTCGTTTGCTCAAAAATATGTATAAAGTGTCTTCCCCCATCCATTGTTGAACGGGCGATTGACAAAGTTTAAAATTAGTTTTAAAAGAGACTACCTATCTATAAATTAAGACCTATTTATTATTGTTTTTCACCCGAAAAAAATTTCAAGGGTTATTTATTGTCATGTAGCCATTTTATCTAAGAATCAAATCATTAATTAATTTATATTTCATCAATCTGTTGAACAGAAAATATTGCCAAATTTTTGGAATTGAAACAACACATTTTTTCATTTTATTTTATAAAAGTGATCCATAAATATGAATCCTTGTACATAAGAGTTGCCTTTGTATGTTTGACAATTCGTTGTTCTTTGCATTTTATTGTAACATAATTGTAAATACCAAAAAAAAATCCTTTAAGTATGACTGTCACACCATAGGCTATTTTTCAATGGAAAAGGGTACATTATTGTTAAATTTTATTTTTGTAGACAAAGCCCAGTGTACATAATGTGAAAGTACTTACCCTTAAACTGAGACAAACGATTTTGTTTTTTTAAAGCGTTTCAACGGTTGGTTGAACAACAAGCACGATTTGTATAGAACTTTCACTTTTTAGAAAAAATAAAAATTCCTTAATTTTATTGCGAGTTTATTCTTCCTGACAAAGCTTCCTCATTCCGCTTTCAATTGATTTTAGAATAATATAAATATAATTTAATGTGTTATAATATAAATGTAAAGGCCATTCAGTCATTTTATAGGTTCACCTGAATGGAAGTGAATGTATAAAGGGGCTTTTAAACAGAGATGGGCATCCCTCATTAACGAATACTGTTACAATTACATTTGCAATTACAAAAGTATTCGTAAAAGTAATAGAATAACGAGAGTAATCAATTACTTTTGTATTCGAGCGATGCGATTACTTTTCGAATACTTTTTTAATCGCCAAAAGTATTCAAATACAATTGTAATCTATTACAATTGTATTTGATTACTTTTGTATTCGAATACAATTGTATTTGATTACTTTTGTATTCGAATACAATTGTTTTTTATTACTTTAGTATTCGAATACAATTGTATTTGATTACTTTTGTATTCGAATACAATTGTTTTTTATTACTTTAGTATTCGAATACAATTGTATTTGATTACTTTTTTATTCGAATACAATTGTATTTGATTACTTTTTTATTTGAATACAATTGTATTTGATTACTTTTTTATTCGAATACAATTGTATTTGATTACTTTTGTATTCGAATACTTTCGCCGAATACAATGTTCCATGCCGTTGATATTTATTTTTGATGTTCGTCGCAGACGGTCTTCTGCCTGAATGTAATTAATAAAAATTTACTTTTATATAAACCCTGAAAAAAATCTGCATATTACACAAAGTCAGAAGCAGGCATAGCTCATAAATGAACAATAAAATAGACAATGATTTTATTTGATCACAAGTAGGTACCATTATTATTGAACGTTCAATTTGCTATGTTTTCTCAACATGTTATCCTATGGGAAAGGATATTATTGAACGTAGTTCACAACTGATTTTAGCGAATTCGCAAGAAAAAAAGAAGATATTTAAGAAATATAAGAAGGGGTACAAGCCGCACCAGGGGGACACCAGAAACAACACTGGCAATGCCGTATGCATTGGGATGCCGTAAGCAACACTCAATTCGAAAAATCAATATCAATATGAAATCAGTGTGAAGATGGACTGTCATTTGTAGGTGGTACCATCAATCAATTAGATCATTATGCTTTTGGCATAAAACGTGAACTGGAATCAAGGAGAGTTCTGAGTTGCTGGAGACCTCAAATACCTCAGGGAAGGTTCGGACTAAGTCCGTAACTTGTTGATTCTATTAGGAACGAAGTTCTTAGGAAAAAGAGTAGGGAACGGGTGTGTAATTTAGTAAAAGAAATTGAGTAGGAAGAGAAAAAGTGGATTAGTATTCCTTATTATGGAAAAATTTCGGATAAACTCGGTAAAATTCTGTCGTCCAGGGGTTTCAACGTTGGGTTTAAGAATAAAAATAATCTCAAATCTTCTTTGGGTACGGTTAAGGATAAAATCAACGTTCAGGATAAAAGTGGGGTTTATAAACTAAAATGTTCATGGGGGCTTGAGTACTGTTCTGTTGCGGTCTTCATAACACTCATGGCCGACGTCCCAAATTCCCGTGTGGTTTTTTACCCCTTCGATCAGGATAGAGCGATTATTGAATTTCAGGAGATATGCATGGAGCACGTAAATCTGTTCTCAAGCAAAATACCTATTTGGATTGATCAGTTTATCATATTTGTGTGCGTCCCTATCCTCCATGCATATCTCCTGAAATTCAATAATCGCTCTATCCTGTGAAACGCGCACACTCCAAAGCTTAGTAGAAATTCAAATTATGAACGCAAGCCAATTGAATAACAAACCCCAGTGAAAGAATTTGCAGCGTTTTTTTATTGAACCCACAATAAAAACATCCATAATTTATCAAGTCCTTTAGCGTATTGCGTTAAAACTTCCCCAAACCCAAATTTAAACGATGCAGCCAAAGGTAGACTGATGTAGAGGGGGCACACAAATATCATCAACTGATCAATCCAAATAGTTGTTTTGGTTGAGAACCAATTTACGTGGTCTATGCATATCTATTGAAATTCAATAATCGCTCTATCACCTGTAAAACACGCACACCCCAAAGCTAAGTAGAAATTCAAATCAGAATGCAACTCAAATGAATAAAATTGAATAATAAACCCCACTGAAAGAATTTGCAGTGTGCGTGTTTCACAGGTGATAGAGCGATTATTGAATTTCAGGATGATCAACGTTTCAGGATGATCAACTGATCGATCCAAATAGGTATTTTGGTCGAGAACAGATTCACGTGCCGTATGCTTATCTCCTGAAATTCAATAATCGCTCTATCACCTGTGAAACACGCACACTCCGAAGCTTAGTACAGATTCAAATCATGAACGCAAGCCAATTGAATAATAAACCCGAGTGAAAGAGTACTTATTTACCCCAGTAATAATATTGAATAATAATCAATACATATCAGAATGCTTCAACCCGTGTATCGGCTAACAACTACAAGTATCCACATCGACTATCACTCCAGTAACCACATTCACTAAAACTCGACGCTCTCGGGATCACTAGGTTACAAACAAATCAATAAACCAAAAACGCTTGCGTTCATGATTTGAATTTCATACTAATTTCTACTAAGCTTTTTTCACAGATAGGGCGATCATTGAATTTCAGGAGATATACATGGAGCACGTGAATCTGTTCTCGACCAAAATACCTATTTGGATTGATCCGTTGATCATATTTGTGTGCCTTCTGAAATTCAATAATCGCTCTATCATCTGTAAAACACGCACACTCCGAAGCTTAGTAAGATTCAAATCATGAACGCAAGCCAATTGAATAATAAACCCCAGTGAAAGAATACTTATTTACCCCAGTAATAATATTGAATAATATTTACCTATATATTATCAGAATGCTTCAACCCGTGTATCGGCTACTAACTACACTACAAGTGTTCACATCGGCTATCACTCCAGTATCGACATTCACTACAACTCGACGCTATCTGCCGGACATCACTGCGTTACAAACAAACAATAATAAACGAAAAAACGCAAATGTTGGCACCATAAATCGGGCCATACATCGGGAATGGTTTGACCTACGGACGTGGGGAAGAGCTCATTCGATTCCTAATGGTATGTTCTTCAAATAGGAAAATATTTAGGCCGTGCGTACGGCGTATGGCGGACGAACGGAAAAATTTTTATTGCAGATTCGGATTCTACACCCTTTGAAACGTAAACCATGAAATTTTCAGGGGGGTGAATTTTTCCATTACAATGGTTTATTCATAAAAACCTGCTTATCTGAGTATATCGCCGATTCAGGGGGTGGTAACGCTGGGCGGGTGGAATTCTTAGAATTTTTCCCATGCCAGTGAAGGAAGGAGGGCAACTCCCAGCGGGGGGAAGCGTCTCCCAGGGCAAGCGACGTGGTCCTCTCCTCGGGGATTTGGGATATACGAATAAACCAAAATCGTATATTCCAAGTCCCCGAGGAGGGAAGCAGGTTGCCCTGGGAGACGCTCCTCTTCGGTGGGGTCCCCTTCACAGGCGGGGTCGAGAGGGGGGAGGGGGGTGAATTCCACCCAGCGGTTGCTGCCCTCGGAGACGGTCCTCATTGGTGGGGTCCCCTTCACAGGCGCGGTCGAGAGGGGGGTGGCGGAGAATTCCACCCAGCGGTTGCCCTGGGAGATGGTCCTCATTGGTGGGGTCCCCTTCACAGGCGTGGTCGAGAGGGGGGTGGCGGGGAATTCCACCCAGCGGTTGCCTGGGAGATGGTCCTCATTGGTGGGGTCCCCTTCACAGGCGCGGTCGAGAGGGGGGGTGGCGGAGAATTCCACCCGCCCAACGTTACCACCCCCCGATATACCTACCTGCTCTGATATTTTCGTCTGTATATAGATTGATGATGATGATGATGATTGATCGAAACTGACGCTGGCACATAGGTACGCCGCCTGCAGCGCCGCCCCTCTTGAGAGATAGGTAACTCTCCTGCAGCGCGGCGCAGCTGGCGCCTGTTTCGGTAGGTACATGAAGAAATCGCAAGCCGCAGACGCCGGCCGCAGGCGCCCATCGTGATCGTGCGATCAAACGATACAACTCTACAGATGTGTCAGACGTAACAACGCGGCATCACGCTTTGTTGCGGCAAAACGATCGTGCCGCGTGTTCGATTTTTCTTCAGTCCAAGAATTTTCCTTAGCTGTTCAGCCTTCACATGTGATACAACCATCAACCTTCACGCGTTCGCGCCAACCTGAGTCACACCGGCGCTCGCGCAGCTGTCTGTCGACCGCCCTTGATTTTTCAATGATTATCTTGCTGGTTTCTCTACTTTCCATTGCAGTAAATACAAAAGAACCAGATTACAATTTTAAAATCATAAAAAATTCTTCATTGTTTAAAATAACAGCCGTTAATAGTCGTTAATGGCTAAAAATGAACTCTTGCTTCCGAAAACACGCAATTGGCTTCAAAAGGCCTCTTGGAAAACGATTACTTTTGTTCAACTCTTTTCTTTGTTGAAAAACTAGATTATTTATTTCAATTGAACTAGATAAGAAGGTATAGAATTGCTTACACATAGGTAAGCAATTTTTGGAAGTTACGCCACAATTTACCTATATATTATCAGAATGCTTCAACCCGTGTATCGGCTACTAACTACACTACAAGTATTCACATCGGCTATCACTCCAGTATCCACATTCACTACATATCGACGCTATCGGCCGGACATCACTAGGTTACAAACAATAATAAACGAAAAACGCAAATGTTGGCACCATAAATCGGGCCATACATCGGGAATGGTTTGACCTACGGACGTGGGGAAGGGCTCATTCGATTCCTCATGGTATGTTCTTCAAATAGGTAAATATTTAGGCCGATTCGACTTGTTTTGAGGTTTTTAGGGATTTTACAAAACTTTTACAGCCCTTAAAGGGCACTTTATGTTGAGTGAGAGAGCTGGCTCAAGAATTGCGTCGTCGGACCAATATGTATTTTTCCTGAAAATTTCAGATCTTATGCTCCAGCCGTTTCGGAGATATCGTGCGTACGGACGGAAAATTTTTTATTGCAGATTCGGATTCTACACCCTTTGAAACGTAAACCATGAAATTTTCGTAAACCATTCTGGGGCTGCTTCTCCTTTTTTTTCTTCTGGAAATTTTCAGGAGGGTTAGACTTTTTTTCCAAGACCGATTACAATGGTTTATTATTGAATAATAAACCAAAATTCGAAACTGTTAAGAATGATAGGTCAGGAAAATGTGTAAATGATGTCATTCCTCAAAATATTTCACCATTATTGTGTTCTTTCTTGCAATAAGTTTGGCTCCGCCTCTCCATAATGATACTGTTTGTGCCCCTTTCCCTATGTAAGCCTTGAGTGGCATTGGTTGGTCCTCCCCGCCCCTTTCACTTCCTTGAGCCAATAGGATTCAATCTCCTCTCACTCGATCCTATATAAGATGTGCTTTCTGTGATGTACTTTCAGTTCATGTTTGTTTCTGATGATGACCTAACCGTCGAAATCGATTTAACAGTGTAACTCTTTACTTGCGTGGAAATATAGACAACGTTCTATCTTCCTCCGTTTTTATTTTTTATTTCAGGGAAGGTAGTCAATATGCACTGAGCTGGTACTGAATTTAAGTTCGATTGGAATGAGTTGAGGATAATTTAAACATCCGCAAACAGTATAACGATGACAAGCTTCCATGCTATGTTTAATGTTGAAAATCAATACCCAACTTTCCTTGATCTAAAAAACATACATCCATTAAATTGATACCAATCCGTAGGTAGATACCTACTTAATTGATCAGTCCACATTTCTTCGAGAGGTTTCACAACAATTGTTAAGCCTTCTAAAACTATAGATAAATATCTGAACAATAACTTTTGAATGTTTTATTATTATTATGACGTGAGGATTTCATCAAACCAATAACAGTGACAAGCAAGCATCACTAACAGCAAATGGAATCTACCAAAATAATCACCCCTTTATTTCGAAAGTTTCTTAGTTTTTTAGAAATGTTATCTTCATTATTGAAAATTACATAAATATTGACAGGGTGAGACTGGCTCGAATTCACTTCAGCCCTCTGGGATGTAAGGGAACTGGAAATGAGAATTCTGTATTTATCTTTTATTTCGTCACAATTTTATATACAATACATCTGAGGTTTCTAATTGTACAAAAATTTACACGCTCCAGGCTATACAGAAATGTGTATAAATAGGCATATATACAAATGAGAGAGAGAGAGAGAAAAAACAAAGTTCCACAAGAGCATCGATGCATTAAAAAAAAGCTATAAGTATTAGATACTATATAATAGTGAATCATTAAACTCGGTAGGTAACGATCTTAAAACTATATATAATGATAATTTATTTACGATATACAGCTGAGAACATATGCGTGGCAAAATATTGTAATGTGGTGAGGAACGTGCAATAACGTGCACATAATAGCTCTAGGTGATTAGCGTTTCTCGAGGCAAAACTAGTCACGTACATATCAGCGTATTTATTGAAACAATAGAAATTGTAATTGTGAATTACATATGTACGTATTATTTGTATTACAAACAATCACAATTTTGAATCGTAACAAAAGATGAAACTTCACATTCCATGTTTTACTACTCGTATATTAATAAATAAACCAAATTTTAACTGATTTGAAATTTATAAGGTCCACAAGGCTTCCACACAAATCAGACATTCTTTGAAAAAGGTAAAGCAATAGTGGCAGGTAAGAACTGATGGTATGGTGCGTCGTTGATACCACAATTAAAATCTGCAGTCAATTTAATGGTTAGTAAATATTAAACAGGATACTTTCGTGAAAGCAGAAATCAGATATCAGGGAATCGGGCAATCTTTTTTTGAAACAAAGTAATTCTAAAAAGTGGTTCTTAAACTATGTTCCACCGATGGTGTTAACAACTGGGGTTCAAGGTGTGATCATTTAGTGCTCTTTCGCCACAAGATTTTTTCTTTTTTAGTTCAACGTAATTCGGACATTTTTGACCATTTCGTGGGCTTACAAGGAAAAACCATCAAGTACCTAAAGTAAGTTGATATAAATGGATTTCAGTTATTGATGTTGGATGAAAAATCAAATTTGAACAATATTGTTCTAGGAACGTTTCTATTAATGAAACAAGAACCTCAAGGATTGGAATAACCACATGGTCTGCTTCCCTTTGGAGGGTTTTCTTAGAGCGAATTTATGTAAAAAATGAAGCTATTGCAATCACTCCCGAAATTGTAAAATCGTAATTTTTGAAAACTTTCCTCATTGAAATCCGTTTTGGGACATCCTGAAGCAAATCCTAGATTTTAATGGTTATGCACATTTTATGTAGTCTATAACATATACAAACAATTTATATGTGTAATTTCAGACAATAACCGCCCTAAGGATTGAAATAGAATTCCGTTTTTGCGGCAAAAATCAAGCATTTCAATTGAAAGGATAAGTTTGTGGGGCAATACATTCTGAGCACAATAAGTTGGGCAAATTTCGAAATATGGTGCGAAAAAAAATCACTGAAGGAGTTAAAAATTGTTGAATTAATATATTTTAGCAGAGGAGACTCAAGACTCTCTTTTTCAAGGTTCCCGTATTCGACACTGCTGTGGACTTAGTGATTCTCGCACTATCAGATTTGCCATGAAACTAAACCACATAGTGCACTTAGTGGATTTTCGCTGTTGATTTTTTGGACTTTGTGGAAAACACGTGTGTTCTATTACAATCTTCCACTAGTAAAACAACAAAAAATGGACTTGGTGGGGATTATCCATGTACGCCCACGATTACGGTGTCTTCTTTAGTTGAATTATGCCTAACATCTAATCCGAGACAGTATAAAAGATGTTTACTTGGATGAAGTTTAACATAATGAACAGGACAAATTTGCCTCCAATCGAAGTTGGTAGAGGTGGGCATTAAGCGAATTATGATCGGTGGCACAGGTAAATGGTGTTACTGACTTAGGAGAGGAAGACCAGGGAAAAGAGGGATGAAAATAAAAACGTAGTAAGATAGAATGTTGTCTATATATCCACGAAAGCGATGAGTTATACAGTTGAATCGAACACCTGAAATCCGTTTATGCTCTTTTATTCGTTCCCTAAAAAAAGAGAATGAAAAGGATTTCAGGGACAACAAGGGTGATTCTGCCTGTGCAAGTCATCTGAATGAGAACAGAAAAAAGTTTGTTCTGCCATATTTTTAGATGTGTTCCAAGCATTCGATAAAGTATGGCACGAAGGACTTAAATTCAAATTAAGAAAATGGTTGCCATCATGTTATTCACGGATTTTAGCTTCTTAACTGATCGATACTTCCGTATTAGACAAGAGGATGCCTACTCTGATTTGCAAGAGATTAAAGCTGGAGTTCCTCAAGGCAGTGCACTAGGACCACTATTATACCTTATATATACTAGTGACTTACCAGAAATAGGACAAAATACAACAGCTACATTTGCTGATGACACTGCAGTGTTGGTAGTCGCAGAAGATACTGTTGAATCAGTTTCTAAGCTCAACAAATCTTTAGTAAAAATTCACAGATGGGCGAGGAAGTGGAAAATTAAAATGAACGAGGCAAAGTCAATACATGTAGACTTTACCTATAAAAAAGTTAAATACATACCTGTCATACTGGACGGAAAGGCCATCCCTTACTCTAACCAAGCAAAGTACCTTGGGATGACGCTTGATGCCAAATTGAAATGGAAAGAGCTTGCCAAAAGAAAGCGGAAGGAGCTTGATACTAGGTATCGAAAAATGTACTGGCTTATGGGCAGACACTCGCAGCTGTCAACATCTAAAAAGCTCATGTTGTACAAGCAGGACCTAAAACCCGTGTGGACCTATGGTGTGCAGCTGTGGGGCTGCACTGCTAACAGCAACATCAAGATTGTACAAACATTCCGGAACCAAGTATTGAGGAACATCGTCGATGTTCATGATGATTTGAAGATCGAGAGCGTCGCCGCAATAAGGAAATTCGCCGTTAAACACTCTGAACGGCTAAAGGGTCACGTCCATCTCCTTGACGTTGACAACCTTTTTCGAACTCTAAAGAGAAAAAAACCGTTCGAACTGACACTTGACGTATAAAGTTACTTATTGCGAGTGAAGTGCGAACAAACGATTATTATTATTAGAACAAAAGAAGCTAATGTTATATACAAGAGGACTGCATATTAAATTATGATACTAGAAATAAGTTACTAATGAGTTGTTAAAACTAACTTGATTGTAATTAAAATAAATTTAAAAAAATCCTAATGGATTTATTTTTGATCTGACAAACAAGCAATATGTAGAATTTCCTCACTTTTGCCCAAAGTGAGTATGTTGGATGTGCTAGAAAAAGTCGAAATTGTTAAGATAGGACAGGAAAATGTTTAAATGACGTAATTCCTCAAAATATTTCACCATTATTGGGTTCATTCTTGCAATAAGTTTGGCTCCCCTCTCCATAATGTTACGGTTTGTGTCCCCTTTCACTTTGTAAGCCTTGAGCAGCATTGGTTGGTCCTCCCCACCCCTCTCACTTCCCTGAGCCAATAGGATTCAATCTCCTTTCACTTGATCCTATATAAGATATGCTTTCTGTGATGTACTTTCAGTTCATGTTTGTTACTGATGATAACCTGACCGTCGAAATTGATTTAACTGTGTAACTCTTCACTTTTGTGGAAATATAGACAACGTTCTTTTACTCCGTTTTTATTGAAATAGGTTTCCACAACTTCGTTGCGAGTGACTTAGCCCGTGCTAGAAGACCAGCTAAATCAGAAGCATAAGTACAAGCGACGTCCTTTCATACTTTAAATTATAGGTTGAATCTGACAAAACTCGTACTAAACTGAACGAACAAAGTATTGATAACAAACGATAAACATGGAAAATTATGGAAATTTTGTTTTGAAAACAGTTTTCTCCTCACGCCCAATCTGAGCCATACCATTTCACCTCATTAGACATTATAATTGCGTACACAATATTGGAGAACAACGCAATAAACAATTCTAATAGTGCACTAGAACAGCAAATTCTTGGCACATTAGACATCAAAATATCAACTTGTTAACTACAGGTTCAAAAACAGGAGGATCTGATTTGATTTTTTTTTGCGTTTCTTCAACGAGTAAAACTGTAATCATTGCTGCTTACATGCACTAATTTCTATAACTAAGAGGTTAACAAATTTTACATGTTCGTGTGTAATTAAGACTCGATAATGTTCAATAACATCTGCTTAATTTGACTAGATGGTAACTGCATATGCATCATCTATAGAAATAAAACCGCATTACGAAACTGATAAAATCAATTATAGTACAGATTCAAAATAAGTATCTCAAGGCTATCATTTTTGAATCAAAAATAGACTTCTTTAAACTTCAAATCAGTGTAAAGCAGTAAATACGAATAATTGTCATACTAGTTATATACAATAATTCTGAAAATGTACAAACCACAAGAAATACAGAGTTTGTTCTACATTCGTATTTACAAGGTCGACAGATTTGCAAAATATAGACAAGGAAATTTTCTCTCATAAAAATAAAGTGATTAAAAGTGAACAATTTAAGACATCGAAGGAAAGAACTATGCATTTGGGGTAAGGGAAGGGTAATTGACGAGAAGTATGAATTTTGTGATCAAGTATATCATTACAAGATTCCGTGCAGAAAGCCTGTCAGCATTGAGGTTTAATAAGGTACTCAACAGGTCCCATGCCTATTTTCGAAATAAGGTACTGTATATTTTCAAGGTGGTCCATTTTGAAAACCCCCAAAATTGAGTACAGAGACCAATCTGGAGATTTCCAATTATGAATTCTTGCTCGACGGGCGATTCCTTGGATGGGCTAGTGCATCCATTTCTCTTCTTGTGAGACTATTTGAAGGAACGATTGGCCACCCACGTTGAAACACAGCTTTTGAACCTTTAAACAATTGACTATACCGATGTATTGCTGCAAGGGAGCATTGTATTTCCTATGTGACAGCTAGGAAAAAGGGATCAAGAATGCGATAAGATGAATGAATAAATAAATCAAATTCCAAGCCTCAGTAGTTCCATTTTTTCATACCAATCTAAAATTGGGGAGTCACCCTTTCTACCTGGGAATCACCCTAGATGCGAAACTGAGGTGGAAGGCTCATGTCAAAAAGAAGAAGGCAGAGCTAGCTCAAAAGTTCAGAAGAATGTGCTGGCTAATTGGCTTCCAAAATGTCAATCCAGAATAAGCTAACTCAAGTCCTTAAGCCTGTTTGGACTTATGGAGTGCAGTTGTGGGGCTGCACTGCTCAAAGCAACCGCCATGTAATACAGTGGGTCCAAAATAATGTCCACCTCCCCTTAAGATAATGACATCGGCCAATAAAAATTAAAGACTTTGATTTTGCCCGTAACTCCATAAAATCTCCCATACACTTGTAATCCAATTACAGGCGTGTAATGGGATTAGTCCATTCCAATTCCTCTTTCTTCTCGAAAGAGTTCTTTGAATACCCATGACATGTAATCAGAAAAAGTAAACGCATTTTTAATTACCATTACAGGAATTGGAATCGCAATTACTCTCAATGAAATTTTCTTGTTCAAAGGCCTGAATTCTGAGTTTTGACTATGGCTGGTGTCAGCCAAGGTGAATTTTCATCAAAACAGCAAAGTAATCATTACCTTCCAACTCTGCTCCCTTCTCCCAGGCTCTAGCGCTAGGGGTCTAGCGCACATATCAAGCGATATGTTTACCTCCAAAACAAAGTTACCACGTCAAAAACTGTGTTCCAAACATTTCCCTCTACACCTTTTTCGCCGCATCCGTTCCCTGGACTACTGTACCTCTAGGGATTTTTTTTCTAGAGTGGGCAATTTGGGGATTTTTTCCCCCTTAAGGAAACTTATTTGAAATCTACACACCTTGAAACGCAAAATGACAAAGTTTGAGGTGAGTTTATACAAAACTGTCGCTATAAGATTAATTTAAATTCTTATTAAAAGAAACCAAAAGTGATAAATTTAAATCCACGTCGAGGCCCCTATTTTTCAAGACGAAATTCGTTTAAAATGCTCAAGAGAATTTCGCATTCGACGTTATGAAGAAATTCTGTTGGTCTGAGGTTGAAATTTTAAAATTGGAACCTGTTAAGTACTGCTCGCATTATTGACAATTATATTACTGATAAAATGTCACATATCATTTCAAAAATAATGAATTTAATAATCCTTTGTAACCTATTCCGCTTAAACCAGAGACGGATGACAGAACTGTCTGGTGTACTCAAATATTTACACAATCCAACTCATGAAACCGACGATGACAATGAGGATGAGAATGTCGAGCCAGCTCAGCAGGAGAAAGGAGAAAAGGAAACATGCAGTTCCACATCGTCAGCGTTTTCCATCATTGGTGGTCAGAAAGAAGGTGGGATTTTGAGAAAACTTCTGCAGACGTCGATCGACAAAAGTATGAAGAAATACCAGCCAATCAGAATGAAACTTGACTTGACGAACATATTGAAAAAGGAGATGAACCTCCTGGACGATGGAGGCACTCGAGGACATAATCTTGAGTTGGCATACCAGCACTTACTGACCGTACACACCAGTGTAGAAGCCGAGCAATCATTTTCCGCTGCAGGCCTCTTCGCCACAAAACTCAGGAGCAGGCTAGCGGACGAAACATTGAACGCTCTGAGCTTTTTTCTGAGTGGATGAATTATTTGGCTACCTTACAGCCTACCTCTCAGCCCCTCATTCCGTTTGCAAGGTGGGGGGAGCAAGTTGTGTATCCAGTGTCGAGTAATCAACTAAGATTTGAGATTAAATTTTGAAAATGAAGTCCATTTTGAGTGAGTAGATCTGTTGTCTTCTTCTTTCACGGCTCAACACCCCGCGAGGGGTCAAGGCTGCCCAAGTTAAGTCTGCCAGTCATTTCTTTGTTGTACAGCTAATCTCCAATCGCAGACTCCCAGCATTGCACGAGCATCCCTACTGACAATGTCCCCCCATTACAGTCTAGGGCTGCAGTCGTCGGGTGGCGTATATTTCTTCGGGTTAGTCCATTTGCGCCAATCCCGTCTAATGATGCTTCGATCTTGTTCTAAAAGCGCCAGGTGAGTAGCAGAACTTCGTTAAATTGGATTGTCAGAAGCGCCAACTCAATAGTTGACAAATAAAAATGGTAATTCATTGAAAAAATTTTCCGTTCTGAAAGGTAAGAGGTTGAACACGAGTGCTCAGACACTCGCTGAGATGAAGTTTCAAATTCCTCTCTTTTTCATGCTCCACAACTTAGACGTCTGTGAAAATATCGGTAGAACAAACGGTGCAGGAATTATAGAAAAAAATCGTAAACGTCCGATTTCAGGGGTTTTTCTGGGGGTTCTATTTTGTTTTTCATCTATTTTGAGGTGGCAGACACAGATTTATTTACTCAAAACGGACTCAATTTTTGAAATTTAACCTCAAAACTACCATTTTTGTTTCTTCCAGGCTCCCGGACTGTAGGTATATACCTTCAATAACGTCCCAATTTTTACCAACTACATCAACATGGGGACTGAACACCCAACAGAAGGTCGAATACAGCCTGTAAGGTTGAATGTGAAATGTGGCAAACGAGTGACTAGTCTTATGAAATAAGAAGTTTCAAGGCTGCTTCGAACTCAAGCAATCGCATCAACCAGTCACCCAAGACATTGAAAAATTCAAGTTCGTTTATTTTGAGTTCACAAAGTGTTGAAAAACACAGTTCCATCCTTAATCTATAACTCATAATATTCGCCAAAACAAGAGGTATTCACGGAAAACGGCTTTCGTCCTTCACGACATTCACAGTACTTTAATGCACGGTTTCCATTCAACATTTAACCAACTTTCTAGCATTTTCCTAACGTTTCAACATAG
Organism: Creontiades dilutus; assembly: GCA_031894815.1. Lineage (NCBI taxonomy): Eukaryota > Metazoa > Arthropoda > Insecta > Hemiptera > Miridae > Creontiades > Creontiades dilutus. Next base: position 1,482,106 of record JAVIWC010001773.1, on the reverse strand, counting down.
CTTTGTAACATCCAAATAGTTTAATTTCTTCTTAATATTGAGCTTGATTTACATACATTTACTTGATATACATTTTTTTTTTTAATCGCAATGCTTTACATCTGGAAAACAATTTGACAGTTTGACTTATTAAGATAGTGTGCTCAATAAATATTGACAAGCGTTGTGCTTTCATAACAAACAACAAAAAAACAACAAAGCTAGCAACATAATATTTTCAAAAATAATAAGGCATTAATTTCGAACGTGAGATAGTATCACTAACATCTAAACTTAACGACTAACACGTAGCTCTCACTAATACAACAATATACAGCATTATTGATCGGAACAACTATCGTTTTGACAGTTACTAGTTGCGTTTGTTCTTGATTGAATAGATATGATAAATATTGACTCAGTGGTGTGTGCGTTATTGGAAATTATTTTAAATTAATTAATGTGTCAAGAGAGGTGCACTTTTGTATGGGATTCTTCGGGAAACTCACCATTCTCTCACATAGGTTCCAGAAAACGTCTATACAAGTTGAACCAATTAACAGACGTTAATAATAACCTATAATCAAGAAATCAATTAATCAGATTAATTTGCTACAACATGCGCCTCTTTTAGAATTTTCGAAAAACCTGCTTTTCCCAAGTTTTTATAATTATAAGATTTTTTGTAACACTATTTTGTTTATATCTTAATAAGGTTCTATAGAATGTCCAATTAGTTAGAATTATCTACACTCGTTTTCCTAGCAATTTAACACCTTTGGTTCAAACGTTATCAAACTTATAACAACTTCCCATGACCCTCAGCTTTTTAATGAGGTTGTATTTTAAAATTTGTGTTCGGTTCAACGGCAAACAAATAAGGATTTCGGAGAAACTGATGGTTTACGCGGATAACTAACCTCAAGGAATTGATGTCCTTAGGATGTGACTTTATTAAATATACCTTCTAGGATGACGCTGTTAGAGTTTTTGCCGAGGTAGAGGTAGGTTAGCCAATACGTTTTTAAATAAAATTGCTGGATAATCAGTTTTGGACAGTGTCTAAGGTACCTCTTCCTCTACGAGTTATACTTGGAAAATAGGAACAATAGAAAATGCTAGAGGATAGACAATTTATCCACCTTGTATAATGTACAGGCCCCCCCACAACATTTTCGGTGGTCGACAACTGGCTCAGAACTTCAGGCAAAATTGGGAGCTCTGAGACAACCTTGAAGAGAAGAAGGTTGTAACCCATAGGGATATTGTATTGATCAATTGGCAGCACTGTTTCTACATTTCTTGACATGAAGGTGTTGGATCAGTATTATACATTGAAAATATCAACTATATAAAGACGAGCTTATCAGAGTATATCGACGTTTCAGGGGGTGGTAACGCTGGGCGGGTGGAATTCTCGCCCCTGTCTCCCAGGGCAACCGACATGCTCCCCCCTCCACCCGACCCCGCCATTGAAGGAAGGAGGGCCCCAGCGGGGGGAAGCGTCTCCCAGGGCAAGCGACCTGGTCCTCTCCTCGGGGATTTGGGATATACGATTTTTTGACTTTGCATTTTGTAATCATACTCCCTCATTGTGTTATTCACCTATTTCTTTTTAACCTGCGTAGCAGGGCCATTAAACTAGTCCTATATATTATGCATTGAAAATATAATACCAAAATGGATAAAAACTATTGAAATGTGCGGGTTGGGGTACTGCTTGTACCCACTACTGGGCCGCTAACATAGCACCCACAAGTTAAATGATGAAATCCCTCAACATATTTTTCCATTAATGGATTGAATTCTGTAAAGCTTGAAATTGAACGAATTTGAAATTATTCTTGGTAACAACCCCACTTTTGTCTTTATGCAAATTAGTTGTATCCTTTCCTCGCTGCATTCACTAGATTGGGTGGAAATCACAGCCCTTCAATTTTCGGGACCAATGAGATTGGAGCACCCCTTCACCTATTACCAAACACCTGTGCACCAGTATAAATGTAGATCCTTCTTACTATTGCCATTGAAACCCTAATCGATTATTTAGTGGACATAAACAACTTGCTCATTCATTTCTATTTCCTCAATTGAAATATGTTCTTGCATCTACGTTGACGATGATTTGGTGGGCCATCAGTACGTAGCCTAAAACATGACATCCGCTTTACTTCAGATTCCAATGGACCAACCATGGACGCTCTTATTTTAAAGAGAAACGTAACACAACACCTGACACATTTTTTTCAATTTTCACAAATAATAATTACAATAATTGCCAGGCAAATCAAAACAACAGTGTAATCTCAACATCTGATTCTGTTACAAATACATAACTGAACACATCATACAGGGACCAACACAAGAGAACAGAATGTCTTGTCGTGATTGAATAATAAAAAATAATAATCACCGAAAAGAGCTCATCAATTAAATTGATAAGAATTAAAATTAATTTAAACATGAAACTGGAATCAGGAGTGCACATCTAGTCCAAGTGTACATAGAATGTTGTTCGAATTTGAATTTTGACGACATATCAAAGGGGGAATGTTTTTTATCGAGTTTATGTAACAATATTATTAATACATCGAAATGTTTAAGGTGAGAAATAGTAGGCAGGTACACGACAAGTTATAACGGCTCTTTAGAAGCCTTACAGTTGCACTATAGAGGTATTTGTTTCATTATAAAGAAATATGATAAGATTTGTTTCAAATAGAAAAAAAAATTGTACCTTGTTCATGGACCCACCAAAGAGTATCTATAGGTAGAATACGGATATCGCCTTAATATAAGAAGTATGATAATGCGTCACTGTTTAGTGTATTTTTAAGTGCCTCAGGCAAATATAGCCACGACTAAAATGGAAGCTGATAATATGTAGACATCGAATTCGAATGGTTAAAATTTGGGATAGTAGGTTCAAATTGTCTTACATAGTCATTATGTTCAACGACAGAAAATATACCATTAGTGATAGAAGGGTGATTAAAAATGTGATATTGAAAAAGCAATTTAGTAGCTAATAGAAAACGTTAGTCTTAGGCATTCACTTCTTTTTTAGATGAAAATATAGGTTAAAGATGAAAGTGGAAATACATTTAAAAAAAAAAACGGAAAATATACGATCACTAAACGTAGTTTTTAGTGCTATTGGAATCAAAATATTGACAACTGGTATGGAAATGGCTTATTCTAAGTCAGTACTGCAATATCCATACAAGTATTTCTACCACAATCCAGTATTTACTTCAGATAAATGATGGCAAAGTTGAAAATTATATCCAGGCGACAAAAAGATATTTTCATCAAACTGAGAGCTTGAACCACAAAAAGCAGAAAAATATTTATATGGTTTTCAAGCTGATTTGAGGGTTCAAGAATTAATCAACCTCATGAAATGCCGTTTTTAAGTAAGATTTTGTACTAATAGCAACCTTGGGCATTAGCTAGGTCTAACGAATTTGTGCTACGATTGACTTCCAAGGTGCTCGAAGAAGCTAGGATGCCTGGTAACCTCCAAGGGGTTATCCTGGGCAGGGAGGAGATCCATATGACGTCATCGCGTCGAGACGGTGGTGTGCTCAGACAAACTGATAGTCTTGGAGTTTGCCGACGAGAGGGTGGTGCTCTGGGGAGTTGGAGTTAGCAGTTGGGACGTGGTAAGTGGCCAGCCAATCTGTCGGATCTGGGCGGCAGAGGCCCAGACAGCTGATCTGAAAGAAATCTACGATGTTCTGGCACCTACCTCGATCAAAGGGGCTCCTTCCTGCAGATATGAAATGCCCGTACCTACCTGCGTTCATCCGCTCATTGGTGGTCATGCCAAGTATAGATATCTGCAAATTGAGAAGACATAACGACTCAGATACCGAGGAAAAGCCAATATATCAAATACTACAACAACCCAAGTTACTTTCTCTCCTATGTACAAGCCTATAGCTCCAAACATGCGAGTAATCTTGCAGTATGCTCTCAAGGATATGGCAAAAGTCCTTCAGAATTTCCGAATATTCAATCCATATTTTCAGGGTGAGCTTTTTTTTTTACCCTGGTGGGCCTACTGTGGCTGGAGAAGGAGGTCACTCCTTCCCCGGCACATTTGCCTAAATGACCTGAGCACCCTGCCAAACCAAGCACTGAATGCCCAGTGAATGGCACTTGTGCCCATCGTCAGGAGCTGCCTGGGACCAGGATGAGATTATTCAATAAGACGTGTGAATATATTTGGAGAATAATAAACTAATTGCAATGAAAATTGACGCTTCAGCTATATTGAATTCATTATTTTCGATTTGATAAGCTGTCCTCAAAATTCTTGAGAAAATAATGTATTGAAAATGAATCTGTTTGGACCAATAAAATGCGAAGAATTTGTCAAATCAAACCTTGAGGGTAAATGAAGATTGCATAATAAGGGTGGGTCAGTACTGTGGTACCGGGACTGTGGACTGTTGTAACCTTACTTTCTGGATGACCCTCGTATATTACATAAAATTCCAATTCCAAATTATTATAATCAAATATCATGCAGATATTACCTGGTAAGTTTGGCAAGCAAGGAGCATCATCACCCAAATGGAATGAAGAGTAGCATTGACAGCAATGAAAAACACCCAACTGTTGCATTGAGCTATCTTCCACAAACCTGCAGAAAAAGGACAACAGATTATTGATTCGTTTTTTAGTAAAAAAAAAAAAAAAAAAAAAAAAAATGTTTGCGAGTGTTGAAAGCGTAACAGGACGTCTGAATCTCTTTTTCAGAATCAGAGCCACGATCATTAGGCATTCCTCGTTCACCCTTCCCTCTCTCCCCTTCTGAACTTGAGGATCTAGAGTTTTGTGGTGTTTTAGTTTGTGGAGAAAAGCGGCTCCTGTTTGAATGTGGCGTCGCTAGATATCAATAAATTGTTTTTCCCTTAACTCCAAATTCGGTAGCCATACCAACCACCCTAACCGACCATAACTCCTTTTACAGCTTTACCGTCCAACTTCTTACCTTGAGACTAAGGTATGTGAGCATAACAGGTACTAACAAAATGATTCGTAGATATTTCAAGGATGCTGTCACCTGCTCAAAGTTCGTATGGAGATCTTCCGTGGACTGAGGTCCATTGATGTGGAGTATTTATCATTTCCGCCCACAACGTTTGAGGTATGTTTCCATGAGCGTACATAAGTGAACGAGCTGCTTCAACAAAAGGACGATTTTCCCGCTTTATACACCCATGTTATTCAGGTGTCCAAGGCATGGTTAATCGAAGTTGAATTCCACGACGCTGCAGAATATTTCTTACGTCTGTGACCGTTGGTCACTCAACACCTACGAGTAAAAACAACAAGTAGGTACAAGAGAAGGGAAACCAACGACACTGAACGTTTCCTTCTGATTCCGGATCCATCTTCCAACGGTGAGTCTCCTCCCTGCATATTACTAGCTAATAGGCATCACCCTAGCTCGTTACCGCATCGTCATTCTTTAGACTTTCCCCTTCTCCATTTAATCTTCTTTTGAATTAATTATTGGAGTATTCGACAAATTGTACATACCTCGAAGACGAGTGTATTTCCAACTATTGTCTTAACCAATAAAAGGTTATACGGACCACGTGTGAGTACATTTTAAATTAATACCCAGTGCGAGATCAATTCTCTCGTTATATGGTAGCAGAGCGTGGTTGTCAAAGTCAAATACTCCTCCGTTGTCACACAGCAAAACCTTAACAGTACGTCCAATAACTTTTACTCAGCTAACAATAATATAGTAACCATAAACATTGGTCAACAATTCAAACTTCTTTGGTGAGGACCTTCCTTTAGTTACAGTATTCTTTAGGGAGACAGATTTGGTCCGTAGTTTCTTTAAAACTGTTTATTACGTTGAAGCTTTCTACAATCTTCTAATTGTCATCGTCAGCTATATCAACAGCAACTGATGTGACGTGCAGTGGTGTTTGGTGGGCGATCAACTGGACCATCTTGTTGCTGTTGATATAGCTGACGATGACAATTAGTAGATTGTAAAAAGCTTCAACGGAATAAACAGTTTTAAAGAAACTACGGACCAAATTGGTCTACAAGTTGATCACTTCAATAGAGGGAACTAGAGATAAGAATGAAGAAGTTCAGCTACACAAGACACAAGTATTCAATAGACGAAGCTTTGCCACAGAGGGACGTCATAAAAATTCAGTGAAAAAGAATCAGTGGAGTTGAACGATGCTTACCCAACCAAAAGTCGTCGGTTTGCGGCCTGGGGCACATGGTCGTCCAGTACTGGGAGCACCCGTAGAGAAGAAATACACACATAGTGACTAGCATGACGAGGTAGCCGATGAAATAACGGTGATTCCGTGCACCTGCGAAATAAATTGAAATGATAATTTAACAAACTAACCCTTTGGCTATATCAATAAAATACAGGCGTGACGTTACACTAAAAAAACGCTGCAAATTTTTTCACTGGGGTTTATTATTCAATGATTCATGATTTGAATTTCTACTAAGCTTTGGAGTGTGCGTGTTTCACAAGTGAAAGAGCGATTATTGAATTTCAGGAGATATGCATAGAACACCTAAATCGGTTCTCAACCAAAATACCAGTTGATCATATTTGTGTGCCTCCTGAAATTCAATAATCGCTCTATCACCTGTGAAACGCGCACACTCCAAAGCTTAGTAGAAATTCAAATCATGAATCATTGAATAATGAGCCCCAGTGAAAGAATTTGCAGCGCTTTTTCATTCCAGATTCGGATTCTACGCCCAATTCCATGAAAAAATAACCCTATACTCGATTTTTTAGGCTCGCGAAAACGTGCACAAACTTGATTTTCACGCGATAAAAACAGTTCCTGTGAACCCCTACATACCAAACATGACTCTCCAGTGTTTTTTAACGATGAATCACGTGATGAAGTCCGTTTTTCGATCAGGGTAGAAATATCAAATGAAAACATAATTCAACTTCCCGAATTTCATTTATTTCCAGATCAACCCGATATCCATCATAATAGGGGTTCAAAGTGGCCACCATCCTGATGCACACATAGATAGACAGATAGATATCATATTTTTTCACCCATCATTCATAGATTACGTAAATGTATTATACTTATATGTAACAATGTATGTAGCAAATTTTGTCACAAGGAGCAATGCAACGCGAAAAATCTGCATGATGCACTTTTGATGTGTTACAGAACACGTGGGAGAAAATGGAGGGAAACGATTAGTGTTCCACTCTCTATAAACATTTCTCCAAGTCCCCACATATTACAACGAACTATTGTATGTTTAGGGCTTGAGTAAGTTCAAATTTAAATACGCACCTATACAGTTGTTCACCCAGGGACAGTGGTGATCAAACTTGGCGACGCACTTGTTGCAAACTGAACAGTGTTTGGATCGAATCGGTTTCCTCACTAAGCAAGAACTGCAGAAAAACTGAGTGTCGAAGCCGCCGCGCTCCGCCAGTTCAATGATGGTCTGAAAAAACTAAGTAACATTAATCATGCAAGAAGTACCTTACAGTCGAAAGAAGGAGTACGACAATGTTTCAGTCTATATCCCAGTGATAGTCAAGGAAAATGTCGAATAAACGGATTTATGGAGTAACTATGAAGATAAGAAGAGAAGTCAAAGGAGCCTCACAGTGAAAATATTCACTGGGAAGGATGAACTTAACGGGACTACGTCATCAAAAACCCAACACTTTATGGGGCGGATTTGCTGAAATGCGAGAGACAAAGTTCCAGTCATGAACGTTTTTCCCTTAATAATCTATAGGTTGAATTGAGTTGGAATTTTGGCACCTCGTGAGCAAAGAAATGGCTAACTAGACATTTTACTATGAAAAAATGAGCTAATTGCAGTTAAGGAATTACAGTCATACGGTGCGAGCTATCGAAAAATTGAACCGGACCTTTTCTGTAGTATTTGCACTCTGCTTGAAGGAACCCGTTTTTCATTTTTCGATGTTTCAATGCCTCAAATGTTCAATTGAAACTTGAGGTTACCTCTTGACCCTCCTTTTTTATTTTATTTTTCGATTCTACTTTGAATTCGGAAGAGAAAATGCACTGTTGAAAATGTTTTTTTAGAGACTTCGTTTCGGAGTAATTTCACTTTTTGCGAACAACAAAAATCGACGAATTCTTTAAGAAAAAACGCTTTTCTCCAATTATCTTCAATATTTTTTAGATTTTGACCACATTTTTGAAATCAGCATCAAATTGCCTTTCAACAGAAGACAGTTTCAGTTCCAGCCAGTTCTTGACCAATTTCGATGACATTTTCAGGGATTGTGCGGGTTGGGGTGTAGATGGTCCCCTATAGATTTCATGACCCCCAAATCAACAGTAGCCTCTGCGCATGCGCAAACGTGAAATCCTTGTTACGCGCATAACTCCGGGAGTTCTTGACCAATATCGTTGAAATTTTCAGGGATTGTTCAGTTTGCTGTGTATTGCCCTATCAGTTTCATGACCCCCAGATCAATAGTAGCCTCTGCGCATGCACAAACGTGAAATCCTTGTTACGAACATAACTCCGGGAGTTCTTGACCAATTTCGATGAAATTTTCAGGGATGATTTGGACTGATGTAGCTTTAGTCAATAATAATTTTCAATGATCTATACAGTCATGTTATGGATACGAGGAAGCTATGTACCACACCCACTTGGCAGACGTTTTTTGTTGTTGTTCACCCTTAACATTTTTTTTTTTTTTAATTTTTGGATGACATTTTTTGTTTTCATTTTTTATAATGTTGCATTAAAAAATACATACAACCCTAAATTTGTACATTTTAGTCACCAGCCCCTATTTTTTTATAGCCATTTTAGTAATTAAATCATTATCATCCCGCTCGATAACTGATCAATTATAGTGTTTTCAACTGTACTTAGATTAAAATTTCCCTTAGCTTATGGCAAATCTAACAATTTTTATATGAAATTAACATTTATTTTTATTATTAAAGTTTACTCCTGATAAATGCTTAGTGTTAACAATCTTATATTTTTAAAATTTGCCGCGCTTTTACTGGTGAGTGAAATGCCACACTACACCGGTGCTACTTTTAATAAACCATCCAGTTTGTTTGTGCTCGCTAAAGATGGGCTAACAAACAATATTGTTCACACTATAGCATTAAAAGATTTATGTTGTTTGTTGATGTTACTGTCGTAATTAATAAGTAATTTTATGAAATAAACTATAATAAATTGAAAATAATATTGTTTGGCGTTTGTTATTTTAATATTCCCTTAAATTTCATAGCGGTCCATGCCTATTTCACCCATATACCACATACTTACACACTTATAATAAGTAAGTTAATTTTTGTCTACACTAGAATTCATCTAGAAACTAGAAATAATTTATAAGGCAAAACAACGTTTGCCGGGTCAGCTAGTGTTTTTATATCCCTAACATTCAACACTATAAATACGTTTTGTTCGAAAAATTGGAAAATGAAAAATGGCGGCTCCATCGTTACCCTGAACTTCTGGTCTTGTGTAGTTGCAACAACGCCGGGGTCGCCCTTCCAGGACTTGAGGAAAAAATGCCAGAGGAGCAGAGAGGACGAGAGGAAGACAAGAGACGTCATCAACGGCATAGCTGGACTCAACCACAGCACCCAGGTCATGTAAAACCAAAACTGCAAACATAACGAACGCTCAATGACAATATCATTACATATCTTGGGGGAGTGGGAACAGATCGATTCAGGAAATGGGTGTGATAATTGGTAAGCGCCAGGGGCGCCACCTGCATAGCTTGTGGTTTCATCAAAGCACGAAGCACCAAATCATGAAGGCTGTGAGGTGATGCAATGGTATAGTTGCCCCTTCCATTGAACAGAATGCGGATCTAATGCTCCGCCACGCTCGGAGGATGAGCCAGACACTTCAAAACGTCTGATTCATCTCCCAAGGCGAAGGATTCTAAAATCGGGGTCAACAAACCATATCCATCACAAGGCATATAGGACAATCCTACTTTGTCAGTAAATGCTGCCAATTCCAACACTTCATTTAATTTTAGTTCATTATTTTCATACTAGCCCCCCCCCCTCAAAGTTTGACATTTTACTTATCAAGATGTCCGCAATTTGGAACATAAAAGGCCTTAGAATTGATGTGCGAAGAACCCGTTCGTCCAATCCATTTACGGGTCAAAACTGATCAGAAACGAGTTTCATCGAGGTTTTTACTGATATCGGCAAGTGGGGTGTATTTCCTAGTAATTTTGGACACTGAATTGATTGAGATGGATCCCAGACATCTCTGATTTAGAAAATCTCATTTGAAGGGGAAACCATTAAAAACGGGTGTAAATTTTAATTTTTTAAATTTTCTCGTGGGCAAAGAAATGGGAGGGTAACAAATAATGAACCCTGCTGTATTAATTTGCAGTTTTTTTCCCTTGAAATGCGTAATTGTTTGTGTCATTTTGAGGTTTGCAAGGCCACTTGTAGGTTCAGAAATTGCGATTATTTGCTACGGGTATTTCTAGGGATTCACAACCTATCCTAGTCAATTTGTCGTCCAAAATTACTAGAAAGTGCCACCTCACTTACCTATGTCAGTAAAAACCTAGAAAACCCACGTTTTGGAACAGTTTTTGACCATAGCATTGTGAGACCAAGGCCGTCTCCGTACATGGACTCCATTTCAGGTCTCGATGGTACTTACATCTAGCCAGCCAGATTGCATTACCAGTGTAGATGTTATGGGCCCAAAAACGTGGTTTTTACTGACATCGGCAAGCGAGTAATTTCAACTAATTATGGACGAAAAATCAACTGGGATAGATTTCAGATCCATATAAATTCACGCGTAGCACACAACCGCACATATTTCTTACTGTAAAAGTGACACCAAAAACCTAGGAATCAAGAATTATTTTAAAAATGATAAACCCATGTATTAGAATTGGCAGCGTTTTTTTGCCTGATTTCAAGGCGTACACCCATACAACATCTAGTTAAAAGGGCATCATGGGATGCTGAAAAGTCTCAGCAAAAACAAGATACCACTCATACGCCTGATTTCAAGGCGTACACCTATACAACATCTAGTTAAAAGGGCATCATGGGATGCTGAAAAGTCTCAGCAAAAACAAGATACCACTGATACGAGGTGTGACTATTAAATAACGAGACTGCTTACAAAAAATGGTTTCATTAAAAAACTATGGTATAATCTAACTTTCCTCCTCAATATACTCCCCTCCCCTCGCCACACGCCGCTATGTCCTTTTTTTCCGCTGATCAAATCAGTGTTCAAAATCGTTTTTGTTAGGCTTTTCAGAAGCTCAGCTGCTTTCCTTTTCACCTCTTCCATCAGTTAGAACAACAGGTAGAAGTCGCTGGGTGATAGATCAGGGGAGTAAGGAGGATGTACACACAACACAATGGCCAGTGAGGAGTGGCACATCAAATTTGACCAAAAGGGCAACGTGATCCACCTGGTCCCTAGGTGTGCCCATTTTAAATGCTAAGTAATTCAGAAACCTCCTCTGCACCCCCTTGAGACGGTCTTTATGGATCTCATAGATGGGCGACCACACAGCACATGCACATTCCATTATTGGTCTCACCAATGCTTCATATAGGAAAACAATGGTGTGAGGAGAGTGAAAATCCCGGGTACACCTCTTGAGGAATCCCAGGGCCCTTAATGCCTTCGAAGCCACCTGCTCCACAAAACAAAGATTCGTGTCCAAAAGGACCCCAAGGTCGCGTACAATAGAAAGCCGGGTCAATGGCACACCAGCAATGTGGTAACTGAATAGGGTGAGCTGCCATGACTGCAAATAGGAAGCTGCTGAACATTTTGACGAATTTAAAGCGAGATGGTTTGTGGAGCACCAGTCCAGAAGTGAATTGAGGCACTCCTGAAGGCACTGACAATCGTTGATGGACAATATTGGGGTGAAGAGTTTTAAGTCGTCGGCAAACATGAGCACCCAAACTCCACAAATAGTCGCCAGCTCCAAAACGCTATTAATCTGCAGGGAGAACAAAAGTGGACCAATGTGAGGACCTTGTGGGATACCAGAGGATGCACAGTAGGGAGCAGTAACACTTTGCAGTTTCAACATCTGGCGTCTATCTGTCAGGAGCTCTTCAACCAGGCAAGGAAGGACCCGTGAACTCCCAATGACAAAAGGAGTGAGACTATGTGGCAGTGGGATACACGGTCGAACGCCTTTGCAAAATCAATACAGATGGCATCAACATTGATAGGTTGTCCGTGTTTTTGTTGCACATCGTTTTCTGCGTAGAAACAAAAACACGTTTGTTTTAAACTGCTGCAGAAAAAAAACTACTTCACTGCCAGACATGTGTTCTTGTATTAGAATAGTAGACCCTTCCAGCTGTACAATGGTGCATTAGGTTCCCCCCTACCCTTTCCTGGTGGCCGTCTGCGCACGTGGTCTCGTTATTTAATAGCCACACCTCGTATTTGAGAAAAGAGACATTTAACGAACGTTTTTGAAAGTTTACCAACTTTGTAAATTTGTCAAAGTCATACGAACAATAGGCAAATATTAGTCAAGTGGTACAAACCTTTGTCGCTAGGTAAACGGACATTGGAAGAATGTTGACCAGTCTTTCGTCAAATACGTAACGGGTGGAGAAATGTAGGAAGAAAGCTGCGAATAACAGGATGACCACTTTAGCTGGATACGGGAGGCCGCTTTGGAGAGTCATCCCAACAAGGTAGAACATCACGAAAGGAGTTGACACCATCGTGTAGTATCGTAATCGCTGAAAGAAGAGAATGCAAACTGTGAAATTCTGAAAGATGTGTATGATTAATGACCTATCATCATGAACTCACTATGTTCACTCGACTGAAACAGTGAGTAGTAAAACAAGGTAGGGGTATTTATGGTTTGGATGTCACAAATTGTCAAACTTCAAGTACTAACATCGTGCAAATCAGTTCCTTATGTTGATTTGACAATAAGATCACCAGATTTGGAAGCGAGACAATGTTAAAATGTCTTAAAACGGTGGAAAGGCCACAACTGATTCACAAATGAAGCTGCTTTTCACTGAATAATTATTTATAAACTAGGGTTCATAAAACTACTGGTAAAAATAAAACTAGATCGATCAAACTTTTATCAAGTGAATGACACCCTCCCTGTGAGGAGCTGGAATTTCCCAATGCCAATGGAAAGAATAGTAAAAATAGAATGATCAAGGTAAAACTTGATTTTACAATATTAAAATGAACTTAATTAAAACTACTAATCGAAGTTGCATATTGATAAGTTACGGCGCAAGTCTCCTCTAGTCATGATGTCAAGTCGATTTCTCATTTTGGGGATAAGATTAAATCTTGTCTCCACGCTTCACAAGGTAGAATGAGGGGGTAAGAAACAATTCATTCAAGCGCTGCTCTTACAGCTTATGGACGGAGAGGAAACAGGGCGACGTTAATTACTATTTAACCCAGTTCCTGACGGAGCATGGTTATTAACGGTTGTTCTTAAAGAAATTAGGAAAGACTTCCGAGGCAAGGTGTGTGTACTGCCAAATAGGGGACAATGATGTAGAGCACACATTATTTATGCCCAAAATGGCAGCAGCTAAGGCAGGAATTGGTTGGAGTAATAGGTGATTTCAGCCCAGAAACAGTAATAGAAAAGATGATACAATCTGCGGAGAACTGGAGTACAGTCAGCACGTATCACTATGGCGCTCAAAGAGAAGGAAGTGAACAGAAGCTGGGAATGAGCCAGGGTGGAAGTAGTGAAGACCAGGAGGAACCCTCACGAGGTTAAAAGGGGGAAGGGGGGGGGGGGGGTCGAATAAGAGGATTTCTGGCGTAAAACAAGGGAGGAATATAGTTTCAGATGTGGGGTTTGCCCTAGCTCCTCTAGGAAAATCAGACTATGAGTTCCTCATAGATGATGATACCTCTCAATTCACCTTCATTTTATGGGCAGACTGAAGCAGGGTTCACATCCATCTGGCAAGCTACCTGGAAAGTGAATACCAGCAGCTGATTGGTTGGACATCAGCTGAGGAGAGGGAATATTTTTTCCAGACAGGCACCTATGAAGCAAACTGTACGCATCAGATTTCGTTCTGGATGGTGCAGTTCACAACGGAATGGCGTCAGGAACTGAAACAGCTGTTGGAGGAAGCGTGAGAAACGAGTTGTAGGCTTGTGTTCGGCCGATTCCCCTCCATCCCCTCCACTGCTTTCTACTAGCTTCCCCTAGCCGTATTTCCAAAGAATCCGGATGGATCTGAACCCTGCTTAACGTTGAAACAAGGAAAACCCGGTTACCTATGCGTAGTTCAAACCTGTCACATACAGAAGAAAATTTTCAGAAAAATCGATTTTTTAGGTTCGTCCTTTCTCTTCTAAGGCCCTGATATCTGGACCACCCATTAAATTTTTGTGGTCTCAATATTACAAGGTGTACTTACGTGGAAACGGTTTTCAAGTACGGATACCATGTGAACAAAATTAGAAAGTCAACCAGGTGCGGATGAAGTAAACTTACTTTGTCAGATTTAATTCGATGGCATATTGTATCTCGTTGGCTAACTGACGAATGTTCTGATACCTTTTCAAGAACTTTTTTCCCAACCCAACTCGTGGCTTTTGGGGAAGTCAGAAGACTGTAAGCGGTCACACCCTGCAAAGAGACAACGCTGGCATGAGAATATTATCCTGGAAATTTAAATATTATCCATCCTTAACGCATAGTTATTTCTAAAGGTTAAAAGAAGGTCTTATAGAGTTATGAGTGCTGGGTGATCCTTTCTGATAGTATCAAGATATATTTATGAGTACAGCTCCAACTGACTGTCTTCCAAACAAAGAAATCTCAGGGCTTATATTTCCACAATTAGAGCTCCTTCTTAAATTGGAAATTGTTTGACTGCCTCACATACTTGGACTTTATGCAGCTAGGACCACAACAACCACAAAACATGCATAGAGTATTTCCATCTGTCATTAAGAAAAAGTGCTTACTTGGTTATTTGGAATGTCTAGAGGGGCTCCATGCATGATCAAACTGGACACAGCGAGCGGGTTGCGAACCTCAATCGCCCAATGGAGCGGTGTGTGTCCATGGATGAAATCCTGCATCGTAGTGCTAGCCCCAAAAGTTAGTAACAAACGAGTGGGATCGAGACTGAAATTAATGAAAACACATGGAAATGTTATCACCACTGCAACTACACAAAGAATTAGAATGATACATTTTGACATTTCTATAAGAAAAAGAAGTATGTACATAGGTCGAGCAGAAAAAATACACTGCCAAGGAGATGGAACAGCAGCTTCCTCGTTACAATCAAAGTGACACCATTATAAGATAGAAAATAAAGAAATACTCTGATGAAAGATGTGGAGCTCAAATTAGAGTCAAATTCATTGAACAGATTACGGCTGTTCCGAGAATTTCACGTTAGCGCATGCGCAGAGCATAAATCTGATTATATTGAGATTAAATTCCTATGGGACCTCAAGAGGCCTTATCCGCATAGTCCCTCAAAATATGAGCTAAATTCATTCAAAATTGTGGATGTTATGGCTGTAACAAGGAAATACGGACAGACAGACCGACAGACACGGAACCAAATTTGTTCAGTAGGCTATGAAATTCGTATGGGACCTCAAGAGACCTTTTCCGCATAATCCCTCAAAATATGAGCTAAATTCATTGAAAAATATGGAAATTACGGCTGTTTCAAGAATTTTACTTTAGCGCACGCGCAGAGCGTACAGCAGATTATATTGAGATGAAATTCGTATGGGACTGTCCCGCTTTTTAATTTAGTGTCCCACTGCCCCCAGATTTACTCGGGGGACGCTATTACGTCCCGCTTTTGTCAGGATAAACAGATAAACGTCCCGCTTTAAATGTTATTCACCATTATATGCTGAGATAAAATGTTCTTGACTCAATCATTCACAATAATATAAATATAAAAGGAACAAGAAATTTGCTTACACTTAAGAGTTAAACGTATTGTTTATTTGGTTCCTTGTAATTATACCTGCATCGGGGAATTCGGTAGTTTTGGATTGGCAATTCTGACCTAGGGACCAGAGAGAGTGTGAAAAAGCTGATATCAAAATACCTACTACCGTTCAATTAACTGTAAAAGGACACGACCTATAGTAATATACGAACAACTGAAATAGAACGTGATAAAATAAAACACCTACCTAACCTACGCTCCAACTGTCCGCAGCAGTGTAAAAAGAGTCTTGAAATACTCGATTTCTAAAGAAAGTCCGATTCTAACCTAGTTGATACTATGGGATTCACATTCGTGTTGACGTTATTTTCCGTCAAAGTTGTAGCCCATAGGAGGAGCGATCGGATGAACTAGAAGCCGCCTGAGTAGGCACATTGGATTTATTGAAGGGGCATATACCAAAACCAAACATAAAAAACATTAATGTTATTTCAATATCCGGATTTTTTCAAGATTTCAGTCCTTTCATTTCATCTTTTGGCTGAAAGAATTACTAAGAACACTGTCCCAACTATAGCTAAATGTGATTTTCGATCCAAGTTTCATTAAGTTTGACCTAGAGTTTTCAGAGAAAAGCTCTAGTAGAAAATGTAAAAAAAACAACAACAAAAACCGAGCGATATCCTGTCTTCTTGTGTGTTGACTTTCCTGGTTTAGGGATCATTATTACTTCGGCCACTTTCCATTTCATAAAAATGAAAGGAAAAACAGTATGCCAATGCTCGGATACATCTATGGAGGCCTAATGGTCAGATTATATGTATGAATAGATTTACACTTACACGTAACAGATAACCATTTCAAATATGATGCACAAAAAACACATAACATACGGAGAGAAATTATCTACATACGAGTTGAGTCCCAACCTTGTGACTTTCTGACAACTCCACATAAGAGGGGTCATTCCATGTTTGTCCTGAACATTTGGGGACGTGCCTTTGGCGATCAGGTAAGCTACGATGGAGGTGTGACCAAACTGGGCAGCAACGTGAATGCAACTACAACCTTCAGCGTCCCAGTGTGAAGGATCAGCGCCATATTGCATCAATAACGTCACGCTCCCGAGATGACCTTGTCTGGAAAATAACACGAATTCTTTCATATCAAGACAGCAGGATGATGAACAGGTAAGAAATGACAAACGCTTAAAATTCTGTGTAATAATGTGGACCTTAATGGGAATTGGACGTCAAGGCGTTGGACCATATGGCTCGCCCTTCACAAATCGCTTGTGTAGCCCAATTACTCACCAAAGGTGATATATCTTAACGTATTGGACAGGACCAACTTACACTGGAGATACAAATACAGGTCATAGCGACAGCTCTTTTTATGAGCATTTCAGCAATGATGCCTATGTTGTTGAAGGCTTGATAATAGAGCACAGCTTTGCAAAGAGGAACTGCTCTCCAGAAGATCGAAAGTTTTATTCCAACTTGCAGCACCTTGCTACGATCAGACCCTGGGTATCTGGATGACAACAGTCCCCGTCACTGGGGGTCTCTTGCTATAAGTGTTTGGGGATATTAAACCCGAATCTGAGGTCTACTCAACCTTGACACCTTCAAACATAAAGGGTTTCCTCTGGGTGTTGCGGGCAAAATCGTCTCAACCCTTGGAAGGAGCAATTTTTAAATTTTTGTTGAGTATAGACGTAGGAGCTGTGAGCAAAATATTCTTATAACCACCAAGATTATGTGTCTTCTAAAGCTGTATACGCACTTGTAACAAACCACCGTATCGCAACACCATTCCGTAACATTGTAACCACGCCAGAACGTACTACTGCTGGCGGCAAAACGTCAAGGGAAATATGCTCGGAAGAATAGAACAGTTTTGGTTGGTGGTTGGGTACACGGTTTTTCGACGTTGCATCAAAAGGATGCTACGGATCGGGGTGACAGGGCACTGAGTTGCGAAAAGGTTCGCGGGACATCACTTGATTGCAAGGTTATACAGAGAGAAATTTCAATGTTCGTCTCAACACGTATTTTCCATCTTGTTGGAATATCAAGTTTTCTAATGTTGCCCTGTTCTTCAAATTGGGGGAATAGCCATGTCTGCAGCATGATGAGATAGCTGTCCCCATTGATTGAAAACCCGTCAAAAAAGAATGGAACTTTGTGTTGAGAACTGGCACATAACACATTCACTTTTGGGGAATCCCGTTCGTGTTCATGAACTTCATGTGGATCTTCGGTACCCCAGAACGCTTCGATGTACTCGTCGATATTAGGAAGCGATGATACGGAACGATGTCGTGATATGATAGTCAGTTACACGTGCATAAGCAGCTTTAGGCTTGACATACAATAATTTTCAATATCTCAGCACCACAATATGCTATCGTATTATGACACTTACCTAGTAGCCCAATGAAGAGGCGTAGCCTGCAGCTCCCCGCCAATAGCATCAACTACAGCACCTTTGCTGACGAAATAGCGGATGATGTCCTGGCGATTGTTGATGGCCGCCCAATGCAAGAGAGTCACAGTTTCCGCGTCCCGTTGATTTACGTCATATCCACTTTCCACGAGCTCTTTGCACCGTTCCAGCATGCCATACTAAAATCAAGGTACATTCTTAGTCAAAACGTTCAAAATTAATTACACAAAGGTTTATAATTTAGTTAACCCTCCTACGAATATCAGCAGAGTACCAGAACTGGACAGTACAACCACAGACAATGGTTCTCAGGTACACTCGAGAACACACGTAGAAATACAACAAAAATGCAGGCAGAAATAATGATTCCGCTAGTTCTCCTTAACTGTATTGAAGCTTGGAAGATGGCGTAACGGGTAGTACAGCAGCATCAACTGTGCTACTCGGGCTTTCGCCAGCCATGAGGGCTAGCTCATTAGCCACCCAATTCACAACGAATCTGTTGCCTGACCATCCTACCGATCGATTCACCAAACCGATCTTGGTCGACTTACCAAATGGCGAGATAAAAGATTGCCGTTCAAACAGCGCCTGATAAATTATTGATCTTCAGTTCTTCTGATATAAATTTGATTTTATACAGGGTATATGCACATTTTCTTAGCTTTGGGCAAAAACTTTGAATTTGGTGAGTCCATTTCATTTGAGAATCAAACGTCACTCCTAAATAAACTAAGCTATTAACTTTTGTGAATTTCTAACAGTCACACGGTAAGTTGTTGCAGCTGTGTAATGTCAAAGGGTCGCTCGATGTTGATTGTGGGTCTGTTTTTCTTGCTAGATCCATGAAAACCGATTTCGTAACATTCATGGTAAAGCTTGTTGGTGTTCATCCATTGACCAATCGCCCCCAAATCTTTCTCGGCATTTTGATGGACCTCCTGCCATATTTGCCCAGAGTTTTACATTCTTCAATTCCAAGGCACATTTTACCAAAAAAAAACCTAAGGCACCAAAAACTCACAGTTTTAAAGGGTGTTTGATTAATTAAATATTTTACCTGGGTGGCTTTGACGATATCGAATTCACTGGCATCTTGATCGCTGTGCATTGGCTGCGATTGGGTCGAGTCTTGGAAGATGTGGGGAGGGACGTTCTTCCCATGGCCGTGAGAATGACCCCTGCAAGGACCCTGTGAACAACACAAATATTGAAACTAAATTCACGAATTTTTGAAGAAGAAGAAAGTCAAAGACCTTTCATGAAAGTATTTGAAATATTATACAGGCTGCCTACTAAGTTAAGGAACACCCTATCTTAACTCGGGTTTATGGACGACAAAAAATGTATAGACTCGAATTTTCAAAGGCAACGAAGCTACGGTAATAACTAACGAATTTCTAAAAGTATCTTCACTGAAATCCGGTTCGAAGCAATTTGAGATAATTCCTGGATTTTTACCCTTTTTCTATAGGCGCACACATTTTTTTTTTTTTTTTTTTTTTTAATATTCATATTTTTTTGCAAAGATCTCAAATATTATATTAGCCCACCCCGCGCAGGTGACACTAACTTTCTTATTATAAATGGGAATCCTAATTGTTTTTTGCAGAATCGGAAATTTCATTAAATTGTTTTTTATTGGCCCTCAACCAATTGTTTTTTATTGCGTGCGACCGGATCAGCGAGCACGCAAAGTTGCGCAACCCCAAAATTGTCAAATAGTGGATAATGGTGAAATTTGAAGTGTGGCGCATGAATTTTCATTGTTTATTAACGCTGATTCACGTGATGTTATCAGTTTTTTCTATTTGACTTAATTTTACCGGAATAATGACCAAACTTTGTTTATTTAGCGTAGAAAATCATCATTTATGCCGACTTTCAACTTTCAGATTAAGATGATTTTTCACTTGATCACTGAAGACGGTTTCAATCTCCTAGTTTTACATTATTCAACCAGACTTCGAAAATTCATCCCCGCAACAATCTAAAAACAGACGCCTAAAACAAAAAAACGGATGCAAAATAAACAAATGTCGGTCATTGTTCCGCAAAAATTGAGTCAAATCAAAAAACGGATAGCTTCACGAAAATCAGCGTTAAAAAACAATGAAAATCCATGTGCCACACTTTAGAGTTCACAATCATCCACTATTTGATAATTTTGGCGTTACGCAGCTTTGCGTAACGCGATGTAAAACAAAACAATTGGTTGAGGGGTCAAATTTTCATGAAATCTTGCGTACGATCCGATTCTGCAATAAAAAATTACGATTTTCATTTAAAATAAAAAAAAATTAGTGTCACTTGCGCATCGTTGCGCAGGGTGCGCAAATATAATATTTAAGATCCTTGCAAAAAAAATATGAAGATTCGAAAAGAACGATAACTCTCGATGGGATTGAGATAAACGAAAGGATGAGTTCGTTGGACAACACTTTTTTTTACCACATTGCCTTTTTCAAAGATCAAAAATGGTTCCGAAAAAAGAACACAAAAAATGACGAAAACCGGATAAAACATCGATGATTAAAAACTTGAACGACTTTGAACAAAAATGAAAAGAAATAAAGAAAAAAGGAAATGAAAAGATCAACTTCATTAAAAATTGAAGGTAAAATTCATTTGGAAAATTTTGCTAAAAATTTCATTAAAATGGGCGAAGAATGAATGAAAATGCTAACAATAAAAAATTAAAAAATCTTCGTTTGAATGGAAGAATGCTATTAAGAGTAAGTTTTTTCCCCAATATAATTTATAGTTGGAGTTTTTTTTGCAAATTAAAGTGGTCAAATGTCAACTCAACGATGCAATACCATAATTAAGGAAAATTCGCCGATACGTTATGACAGGATTATGATTGATTGGAACTTTTCGTTGTCGCAAATTTGTATGTTTTTAGCCAAAGATCTTGATCAAGACCACGTCGCTTATTGCGTTGACCGCTGCCGTGCGCGACGCACCCCCAAATTGGTTTTGTCAAATGAGAACCCACATTTGTTATTGAAGATTCGGATTCTACGCTCCACTTCATGACGCTTCGTCTCTTCATTTGATTTTTTCGGCCGAGCGCAACCCGTTCAAGCGCAAGAAGTTGCTAACAAATCAATACGCTTTCATGAAATTTTATCGCAACCGTTGTATTCTGTCAAAACCGAGTTATAAATATCTTTTACTCTTGATACCATCACAATCAGATTGGGAAGGTAGAAAATGTGTCACTGAAAACAGAAGGAACAGGAAAGGAGACTGAAAAGCGGCGAATTACTTTAGAAAGTTTTATCATTTCTATAAGATTACAACTGAAATTTCGTTTTGTTCAAGAGAAAGTACCGCTACCTTGCGATTGTTGTAGGTACATGGAACTCCCTTCACAACTGAGAGTTCAACAATCTTTCCGAAAATTCAAAGCGATTTTACACGAAAATCTCAAGAGTCTACAATAATGATGATTTCATACCAATACTAAGAATCCTCAGTTGATTAATTTATTCTATCTTTAAGATATCAGAGTGTGTGTGTATATGTATAACGAATTTTTCCTAGTTAATAAATATTGATAATAATTAGCCTTTAAATCAAATGTATCCTCTTCAAGATTGTGCTATTTTTTTATATATATTTTTTTAATTTTATTTTTGTATAGTTCAATACAACAATCTGGTAACTCCTGATCTCCTGACAATTTTATAAATTTTGGAAATCAGAAATAGCCTCCTTGATTTTTAAGGATATTCATTTTACAGTATCTAACACTGGTAATTATATTAAGGAATATTTTGAAATTACTAACCCATTCAATTTTGTATTCTTTTTCGTAAATAGAGGCTATATATAGGAGATGGAGTAGCAGCTTCCTCGTTACAATCAAAGTGCCACCATTATAAAACAGAAAATCCTTTGGCTGTTTACTTTTAGTGGGTTTACTGATTAGCCCAGCTCGAATCCGGCAGGCACCAATGTTTAGGGCCGAAATCCTATCAAGTGTTTTATACCTGTCCTGTCGTTAGACAGGTCACCTCTGATCTCAATATCACGTGAATCCAAATCGCTCCCAACCCAGATGCGTGAGGGAATGGGAAGCCACGAGCGAAATCGTCATACCTTGTTCCGATCCTCTCTAGAGGACGTCTGCGACACCTCCGGGTAGTCGGACGAAAATCCAAGGTGAAATTCCTTGTTTACTTTACTTTACATTACATTGGAAGGAAATCAGGGATGTGGAGCGGCGAACTCCGCAGCAGAGTTGGGTTCTGGAGCAGTTTCAGTGGCTCAGTCTCACCACAATAACTACGGCCACATTATGTCAAGGCCAGTAGAAGTGTGGGCGACCTCCTGGCTACAGCCCCTAACGGCAAGAGATGGGATACTGGCCGTGAGAGAAAACAAACACACACCACGAATTGAGACACTACTCAAACTATGTCCATTGAAACCCATTCCTACCTCTGGGAGGAAATCAGAGATGTAGAGCACTTCAACATCCACTGAAACATGCAAAGCAACAGCGAACCCCGCAGCAGGGATGGGTTCTGGAGCAGTTTCAGTTGCTCAGTCTCAAACACAATAACTACGGTCACATTAAGTCAAGGCCAGTAGAAGCGTGGGCTACCTCCTGGCTACAGCCCCTAACGGCAAGAGATGGGATACTGGCTGTGAGAGAAAACACACACACACACCACGAATTGAGATGCTACTCAAACTCAATTAAACGAATCAATACGTCCAATCACTCATTTCAATCGAGGTGACTCAATATCAAATCCATTGGCACGTCACAAGAAACTGGTTGGCAGTTTGGAACTCAATTGAAAGCTTTTTCATCAACCTACATAACGTTACAGTGGATCAATTTGTTTCTGACATTCAATATAAATTAAAACCACATTGTAATTGTCGAAAAAGTACTTCTGTGAGTTGATATGTCTATCAAGCAGTTCTGAAAAGGGTTTGGATAGATTGGGTAACTCACGAAGGCTCATAGACCGTTCAAGATTATTGCATTTAAAATGTTCAACCTCTCCTATTTATTTGGTATTCACCCGTTCGGGGTTGAACTCAAACCGAACTGGTGCTCTAGTTTATACTTCACATTTTTCCATATTTCACTGACCCTTGGTTCAACATGTTACGTATGCGCGTCGATGACCTACTTGAACAGCCTACACGAATACATAGATTACTTTCGCAAACTATTGGAATACGGGATGACCGCATATCTATTCACTTTTTCCTGTACGTTCTTCATCGCTCGTCACAAATCCTTAATTGCATACAGCGAACAAGAAAAGAACTTTCTTTATTTCCATTCCCCCGGTAGAGCAGAAACGGACCTTTTACTGTCAAAATATTATTTGGCAACTTTTTTGATATTCGTGGGTTACCAAATAATGCCGTTGTACGTTCTCTGGGATAACACGTCATTATACAATAATCTGATTATGGTGTTTTTCATTAATATGTATTGTATCCCTGCAAGCGGCTTGATGCTCATCATCGTAGAAATAAAATGGTTTCTAGAGGCAACGAAAATGCGCATATCCGAGCTGAGCTCCACTCGATTACCTCTGCGCTTGAAACTGTTTTCTACAGTAAGAATCGCGTGCGAAAAATTGCGTTCGTACTACGAAGTCCCCTGGATGATTTACGAGTGTTTTTGCTTCGCGACAGTCTCATCTCAATTGTTCAACATGATTATCATACAAGTAAATCGTTCTCCGAAATTCACCGAAATGGAAGCCACTTTAATTGTGTATCAAGGTTCATTGATGACATTCTGTATGGCTTATGTGCTTTTTGATGCTGCCAGAACGGCGGATTCACTGACCGCTGAGGCAAGTACAATCCATATTGTGTACCTAGTTCACCTATTAGTTTTTTTGAATGTATACTGGTACAGCAAACGCAAAATGAACATGAAACGCTACAAATTTTTACACAACTGAATTTTTAGCAAACTTTAACGGCTTTTCGATTCGGCACAGTCATCGATTCGCAAACACGATGAATTACATCGATATAACCTTTGAAACAATCACGAATTCCCCTTCGCAATTACAATTAAACCTTTCGCAAACTGAATTAACCCTTTCGCAATTAGAATTAAACTTTACCTCCATATCTGTATTTGCAAAAGGTTTGATTCTAATTGCGAAAGGGTTAATTCTAATAGCGGAAGGTTTAATTTCAATTGCGAAATGGTTAATTCAGTTTGCTAAAAGTTTACTTTTGTTTGCTAAAGGTTTAATTCAGTTTGCTAATGCTGTATGTCGTATTAGATGCCACCTCCACGTAAATCACATACACATATATACTTACAAGGTGGAAGCGAATAAGTGACGATTTTTTCTGTTAATCTGCATCAAAAATGTAATAAACCCTTACAACCGCACTTTTCTATCTCAACCCGTTCTCTAGATATAACTTTTCAAAGTTTTTTTTTTTTTTTTTTTTTTTTTCCAGAAAACCACGTTTTTTGACATAAAAACCCACGTTTCTCCATTTTAAAACAACTTTTGGTTTATTATTCAATAATATACCATTGTAATCGCTCTTGAAAAAAAAAATTCTAACCCCCCCCTGAAAATTTAATGGTTTACGTTTGAAAGGGTGTAGAATCCGAATCTGCAATAAAAATGTTTCCGTCCGTCCTCCGTACGAGGTGATAGAGCGATTATTGAATTTCAGGAGGCACACAAATATGATCAACTGATCAATCCAAATAGGTGTTTTGGTTGAGAACAGATTTACGTGCTCTATGCATATCTCCTGAAATTCAATAATCGCTCTATTACTTGTGAAACACGCACACTCCAAAGCTCAGTAGAAATTCAAATCATGTACGCAAGCCAATTGTTTTTCTACTTTTGACCAACATTTTCAGGATTTACCTCATGGAGAAATTCCAGTTTGAAGAAAAAACGTTGGGCGAAATTCCGGTCTTAAGAGTAGGATATTCATGTTTTCCCTTATCATGAGTCTGTAGGTAAACTACCATTCGCAAGCCAATGTTTCAAGACTAGTTCAAGCGTGAAAGCGAGTTGAGCCGCCATAACGTCATGAAAGTGTTAAGTTTCGTTAAAATCGTGACAGGCATCATTAACATAGCGAGATAGTCTAACGCACGACATAACAGTTAGAGCCATGCGGAAAAGAACGAGAGCCTGCATAAGAAACAAAGGTGGTCATTTTGAGAACACATTGTGAGCGCGACTTCTTTTAATTTTACTCGTCTGATTTACTTAAACTTTACTAGTCTGAATCATAGAAATGTTTTTCCATCATCTTTCTAGAAAAGTGGTATCACTTTATTTTTGTACCCTTCCTATTTTGCGGATTAAATCATTTTCCCAATTCATACCGCGAACTGTTTCTTTTATCCCTGGGATTCCTCGATTGCTGTACGAAGCGCCTAACGTTTTTTCGCCTTCAAACTGGAATTTCTCCATGAGATCGACGCAGGATCGTAAAGTTGAACATACCATTAGAAAGCTAATTAATTTTGCAAGTGTTCCTAAGGTTTGACGAGTTCCAGAACGTTTTTTGGAAGTGCAGTAAAAAATAAAAGTAATTCAGAAACAAGCAATTTTTTTAAATTTTCAATGTTTGAACTGCAATTGCGGTCCTTAGGGGTTCGATTATGAATGTGCATTGGTCGTGAAGGAAATTCTACGCTGAATCCGAAAATGTGGTCAAAAAACAATTGTTTTAAAGATGAAGAAACGTGGGTGTTTCATGTCAAATTATTGAATTTCAAAGGTTCTCAAAAAAAAACCATATCTAGAGAACGGGTTGAGATAGAAAAGTGCGGTTGGCGGGGTTTTACTACATTTTTGATGCAGAATAACAGAAAAAATCGTCACTTATCCGTTCCACCCTGTATATATAAGGGGTTTAGATACTACTCATTTTCAATTTTACGAATCAATACGCCCATTCAATCGATGTGACTCAACATCAAATCAATTGGCACGTCACAAGAGACTGGTTGGCAGCTGGGAACTCAATTGAAAGCTTTTTCAACCTAGTAACCTTCAAACCTGGCAAACCTTTTATCTACCTTCCAATAGAATACTGTCACATTCAATCAATTTGTCTCTGACATTCGATGTAAAGTAAAACCACACTGGAATTGTCGAATAAGCACTACAGTGAGTTGGCTTATTGAACATTCAGTTCTGTAAAGGAGTAGGGTGAATTTTGTAACTTAACAAGGTGGAGCCCATAAACCATTTAGAATGATAGTATACAAAGTTTTCAACATCTCCTTTTTATTGGGCATTCATCCTTTTGCAGCTGGAATCAAACTGAACTGGTACTCTAGTTTATACTTCATATTTTTTCATCTTTCGTTGGTGCTTGGTACAACATGGAAATTATTCAACTTGACTAGCGAGTTAAATAGCCTAGACGGCATCGTAAATCATATTCGTGACGTATTGGAATATGCGCTGACCCCCTATCTATTCACTTTCGCCTGTATTTTTTCTATCACTCGCCACAAATCACTGATCGCATACTGCAAACAAGAAATGAAGTTTAACCGCTACTATTTCCACTTTCTCAGTAAAGCAGAAACTGGTCTTTTGCTGGTGAAATACTATTCGCGGCTTGGTTTGATCATCACTTGTCTTCAATTAACCGCGTTGTACTTTTATTGGGAAGAAAAATCATTATACAATAATATAGAAATTATGATCAACATTAATCTTTATTTGATACCTATAACCGGCATGATGTTTATGATGGTAGAAATGAAATGGTTTCTACAAGCGACGAAAATGCGTTTAACCCAGTTCAACTCAGTAAGGTTCCCTCTGCGCTTGAAACTGTTTTGTACTGTGAAGAATATTTGCGACGACGTGCATTCGTACTATGAAGTCCCAGTGCTGATTTACGAGGGTTTCTGGTTGTTGAAAATGGCAGCTCAATCGCTCGATTTGATTAAACTCAAAGCCGGAGTTTTAAGACATACAGAAACGGAAGATATGATGCTCATGATTCCAGGAACAATGTTGGCATTCTACATGTCGTACGTGCTGTTTGATGTTGCGAAAATGGCGAGTTCATTGAATTTTCAGGCAAGTAAGTTCAAGTTTGAGTCTAAGGTAGGGATGGCCATCCCTAGTCTAAGGCACCTAGTAGATTGCGATTTTTATTTACAGTAAATTGACCGGCACTCAGATAAAATTCAAGTCATAGAGATAAGTTCCTGTCATGCCGCATACATACAGTCAAAAGCGGATATGACAGTTCACAAAGTCGTCTATGAATTTAAGCCAAAGATGATGTTAGGTATAAGTTATACAGGGAATCCCACGAGCTGTCCCCCCCCCCCCCACCTCCTAAATCTCCCAAATGGGAGTAAACAAAATTTTTCTTTTCTGAATTCTTACTTTTGGTTCATTATTCAACAATAAACCATTATAATCGCTCTTGAAAAAAAAAAAAAAAAAAAGTCTAACCCCCCCTGAAAATTTTATGGTTTACGTTTCAAAGGGTGTAGAATCCAAATGTGCAATAAAAATTGTTCCGTCCGTCCTCCGTACGCCGTACGCACGATTTCTCCCAAACGGCTGGTGCAAAAAAGTTGAAATTTTCTGGAAAAATCTTTTCCTTTACCCAGCCCCTATTCTTGAGCCAGCTCTCCCACTTAATTTAAAGTGACCTTTAAGGGTTCTCAAAGTTTTGTAAAATCCATAAAAACCTCAAAAAAGTGAAGGCGGCCTAAATTTGGACTTTTTTTGAAGAACTTTCAGTGACGAATCGAATGAGCCCTTCCCCAGGTCCGTAGCTCAAACCATTCCCGATGTATGGTCCGATTTGTGCTGCCAACGTTGCATCCACATTCACTATATCACTAGGTTACTGCAGTACCTAACCTAGTGATGTAGTGAATGTGGATACTGGAGTGAACTCCTATAAGGGTTTATAGCCGATACACGGATTGAAGCATTCTGATATGCATGCTCCGTCTTACGAAATTTAAAATCTTCAAATAGAATATTTTCTATTGTAATCGCTCTTGAAAAAAGCGCTGCGAATTCTTTCACTGGGGTTGATTATTCAATTTCATTCATTTGGCTTGCGTTCATGATTTGAATTTCTACTAAGCTTTGGAATGTGCGTGTTTCACAGGTGATAGAGCGATTATTGAATTTCAGGAGATATGCATAGAGCACTTAAATCAGTTCTCAACCAAAATAGCTGTTTGGATTGATCAGTTGATCATATTTGTGTGCCTCCTGAAATTCAATAATCGCTCTATCACCTGTGAAACACGCACACTCCAAAGCTTAGTAGAAATTCAAATCATGAATGCATGTCAAATGAATGAAATTGAACAATAAACCCCAGTGAAAGAATTTTCAGCGTTTTTAAATGTTGGTTTCGCAAGTAGAAGGAGAACTATGAAAGATTGTAAAGATTGGGAGT
Source organism: Creontiades dilutus (assembly GCA_031894815.1). Lineage (NCBI taxonomy): Eukaryota > Metazoa > Arthropoda > Insecta > Hemiptera > Miridae > Creontiades > Creontiades dilutus. Next base: position 1,453,268 of record JAVIWC010001773.1, on the reverse strand, counting down.
TTTTTTACAATTCAGTTCTCTTTGAACCAACTCAACACATTCGTCTAAAAGAAATATTTCGATCACTATCACTACATTTGCAAACGATTTCGAGGCTATCAAATGATTTCGAATGTCATGGGAAATAATTTGACAAGTCTAAACTCTTCTGAAAGGTTGATAAGAAAGCAATAAACGAGGAGCATTCTATAGGACATGGCATTGGACAGCTTAAACTGAAATTGCGAAACAAATGTCACACTCAGTTGGAAGCCTTTGTCACTGGTTGAGGGATACCAATTCATATCTGGGTTCTAGAAGGTTCACAAGATGGCGTTTGAAGTTCTCAATGTTTCTTTTTTATTCGGCGTTCGTCCGTTCGGATCGAAACTCAAAATAACCTGGTGCTCCATTTTATATTTCACATTGTTCCACTGTACAATGACCATTGACACCGCGTGGCTGTTGTTCAAAAACAGGAAAAACCCAACAACGATTCATGAATTCATAGATCAAACTCGTCGTCTAACAGATTTCTCGATGACTAGCTACATGCACTGCATTTCTTGTGTTTCCTTCATTTTTCACCACAAATCACTGACTGCGTACCTTGAACACGAAAATATGTTTCGCTGTCACAATTTGTCGTCCCTCAGCACTGAGAAAACTGGTTGCTTGCTAGCAAAGTACTACGGCACATCTATTGTAGCATTCATCATTTTACAATTGACACCGTTGTACCTAATATGGGATGATGAATCAGCGAAAAATATCCTGTTCTCCATGAATTTGATGAATTTGTATTTGATTCCCAAATTCGGGATGATATTTGCCCTCACAGAACTCAAATGGTTTCTACAAGCGACGACAATACGCTTGGAAGAGATCAACTCATTGAGAATACCTCTGCGATTGGCCGTGTTCGTTACAATGAAAAAAGCGTTTGACGAATTGAATTTGTACTACCAGATACCTTTGCTCATCTACGAGTGCACTTGCTTCGGAACTGTGATAATTCAATCTTTCAACCTGATTACTTTTGCTGTTTGGGGACAAACGAATTTCATCAAGCCGAAAGACATATTTTTGGTTTGTGAGACCTTGATAGTGATTATTTTCATGGTATATGTGCTGCTTGACGTGGCACGAGCAGCGAGTTCGTTAAATTTTCAGGTACATATAGTGTCCTCTTGTCAAAGAAATGTCGAATTTGTGTGGTTTTTTGTTTTATTATTTTCAAAAACAACCATTTGTAGTCGTAAAGCAAAAATTTGGTACAACCCCTCCTCTTCAAACTTTTCATTTTACATTTCAACGTGAGTAGATTCGAAATCTGCAATGTCCGTAGGAGCCATAAAAGGCCTTGGAATTGATGTGAGTAAACCGTCCTTTCGCCATGGATTCCACTTGGGGTTTGTCCTAACGTCCAGCCAGCCCGATCGACTCGTATCGTCTCATAGATTGGGAAAAAACTGGTTAAAAATTATTTTTTCGAGGTTCTCACTGACATAGATGTGTGATTGATGTGTCTTTTCCCAGTAATTTTGGAGGCAAAATCGACTGGGGTGGGTTGCAGATGCGTAGAAATTCGCTCATAGAAAATTCTATCCTGTGAATCCAACGTGAAACGTTAATTATAACAAGCCCAATATTCTACATCTTTCGAGATTATCGGGAATATTTAAAAATATCTGTACGTTCTTGCTACCTAGATGAGGAAGCTACGTCCCATATCCAATGGTTTCACTTCAAAAAACTTCCATTACTCCCTTATTTTTGAAAGCAATCTCAAATCTGAGGATACCGTTGAAAAGAACGCTATGTTTCCCTGGTGCCAAACAAAAGTCCTCCGCTCTTGAATGAAATTAAGGGTTTTGGGGAGGGAATTTTTTGCAAAGGAACAAGTCCTGTACAATTTTCTACGTGGATTAGAGGGTGCTCGCGAATGCTACCAAGGTCTATGCGATGCTTAACAAAAAGATCCGAAGGGAATGGAGACCTCTACGTGATTGCTGAAAAAGGGAGAAGAGAGCAGTGACGAATTTAAAGCGTTTATCCTCACACGTAGCCAAACTTTTCGTTCAAATTTCGATCGACATTGGTGGAAATACTGGTTTTGCAAATTAGCTGAGGTGACCAAGAACCAATTTCAGTAGAAACATTCGGCGAGAATTAGCACAATACAACAGTTTTGCTTTTCCCAGTATAAACCAGTATGTCATGCAGCAAAAACGGATTTTTGTCGCGACAAAATAAGCACAACAGGCCTTTTGATGGCGTTGATGTTTATCGTAACATGTCCCGTACATCGAGTAAAACAAAACATTATGGAGAACAAACCGTTCATCACCCGAAAGTGAAAATGAAGCTGCCGCTACCTATAGATAGACTTGGAAGCAAAAATATCCTTCCATGCGTCGTCCGAAGCTTTCTTCCGAAACTACTACACCGAAGTTTGGCTCGAAAATCCAACATCGATCCGGCTTGTGCCAGAAATCTCGACATATTGATCAATCAACCCCAAGTGATTACAACTAAGGATTAAACTATCAACAATCAAAATCTCAAAAACCTTGTGTTAAGCATCGCAGAGACCTTGGTAGCACTCGCGAGCCTTTTCTAATCCACGTAGAAAATTGTACAGGACTTGTTCCTTTGCAAAAAATTCCCTTTGCCGTAACTTCCTCATCTAGGTAGCAAGAACGTACAGACATTGGTTTATTATTCAATAATAAACCATTGTAATCGCTCTGGGAAAAAAAAATTCTAACCCCCCCTGAAAATTTCATGGTTTACGTTTCAAAGCGTGTAGAATCCGAATCTGCAATAAAAAATTTTCCGTCCGTCCGCCGTACGCCGTACGCACGATTTCTCCCAAACGGCTGGAGCAAAAGATCTGAAATTTACAGGAAAAATCCATCTTGGTCCGACGACGCCCCAATTCTTGAGCCAGCTCTCTCCTCAATTTAAAGTGCCCTTTAAGGGCTGTCAAAGTTTTGTAAAATCCCTAAAAACCTCAAAACAAGTCGAATCGGCGTAAATAGTTACCTATTAGAAGAACATACCATGAGGAATCGAATGAGACCCTCCCCACGTAGGTCAAACCATTCCCGATGTATAGCCCGATTTATGGTGCCAAGATTTGCGTTTTTTGGTTTATTATTGTTTGTTTGTAACCTAGTGATGCCGATAGCGCCGAGTTGTAGTGAATATGGATACTGGAGTGATAGCCGATGTTGATACTTGTATTTATCATTAAAATTCTAACCCCCCTGAAAATTTCATGGTTTACGTTTCAAAGCGTGTAGAATCCGAATCTGCAATAAAAACGCTGCAAATTCTTTCACTGGGGTTTATTATTCAATTGGCTTGCGTTCATGATTTGAATTTCTACTAAGCTTTGGAGTGTGCGTGTTTCACAGGATAGAGCGATTATTGAATTCCAGGAGGCACACAAATATGATCAACTGATCAATTAAAATAGGTATTTTGGTTGAGAACAGATTTACGTGCTCCGTGCATATCTCCTGATATTCAATAATCGCTGTATCCTGTGAAACACGCACACTCCCAAGCTTAGTAGAAATTCAAATCATGAACGCAAGCAAATTGAATAATAAACCCCAGTAAAAGAATTTGCAGCGTTATTTTACTTGTTTTTGAATATTCCCGATAATCTCGAAAGATGTAGATTATGGGCTTGTTATAATTAACGTTTCACATTGGATTCACAGAATAGAATTTGCTATGGGCAAATTTCTACCCATCTGAAACCCACCCCAGTCGATTTAGCATCCAAAATTACTGGGAAAAGACACATGAATCTCACATCTATGTCAGTGAGAACTTCGAAAAAATAATTTTTAACCAGTTTTTTCCCAATCTATGAGACGATATGAGTCGGTCGGGCTGGCTGGACGTTAGGACAAACCCCAAGTGGAGTCCAAGGCGAAAGGACGGTTTACTCACATCAATTCCAAGGCATTTTATGGCTCCTACGGACATTGCAGATTTCGAATCTACTCACCTTGAAATGTAAAATGATACACGAAATAGATGAATGTGAACAGCTTGACTTCACCCAAGGAATACAACACAGAACTGAACCCAGAGATAAAGATATCTTTTAAACAGAAGCGAAGGAAAATGAAACATGTAGTAATACATGCATTGCAAGAACGACCCTATGTCCCGTTCTTATACCACCACACTTAGATAAACATAATTTTAAACGCAAAATGACTATTTTTAAAAACTAGACCGAATTCTTATTAAAAAAAGAGCAAGGAAATGGACTGGCGATTTCAGTGGGTATGAGGATTGCTTGAATGAATCTGCCATCACCCCCTACATCCCCTCCTCCAAGGAAAATTCAAAATATGCGAGGTTTATTGCACAACTAGATAGGAATAGCGATCGAACAAAACAAAAAAAAAAAATGACAGGAATGGGTTGAGAATTCTGGCTGGAGCAGAGGTTGATTGGCTGTTTCTCAATCCATTCCCCCTCCTGTCTACAAAACTCCAACATTTCTGAGGTTTGTTGCACAACTGAAATTGGAATCTAACGGAAAGACCAGTGAGGTTCAGAAGTTAACGTACATAATTCCTCAATATTTTCACTTTTTCACACATGTGGCTTTTCAGAACCTCTCCGTCGTCAGGTAGAAAACAGCAATGTTGTGGGCGATTTAGCAAAACACTTGAAATTATGTTACCACTCTATTAATGGGTCGAGGTCGTTGCGGCACACACCCCTCGCCATAATCATTCGTATGTCCTACGGAAAAAATACTACTGTTTGCCATTGACCGTCTATCGTGACAGCCTAGAAAGCCGGGTTTATCCTCCTCCTCAAAAATTAAATGAGCAAGGATCATAAATTTGAAAGATTTCAACCACTTAGGAGATCAGGCCGATAACCAACAGCCAAAAGACAAATGGCAAAAGACGAATTCCTACAACTCTCAGCTTTAGAACTCTGAGATGAACTATATGGTTGAGTGTCAACACTGTCAAATTATTTGGAATGGGTTCGTTGGGAGGTACACCTATAGGGTAGATTGATACGATAAGTTATTTTCTAGATCGGATACATCAATTAGGCCTAACGATGATGGAGTCCATTTCAGAAAATCACAGACCACTTTTTATAATTATATACCAGAGATCTGCATTCATGAGGTATCCAATCAAAAACTAACGGAGCGTCGTGTTATACATTGCAGTGTTCTTCGTCTCGCAAAATTTCTTTTTTGATGATTGCTGTTACAAGTGCTGTTTGATCTGTCACGAACTGCGAGTTCGTATGATTTTCGGGCAAGACAGCTCTGGTTATAGCTAAAAACAGGCTTCTGGTTAATGGTTTTAGCTATTTAAACTAAGGATCAAGAGAAATATTAACCAACCTCATTATTTTTTCTTGGATCCTATCAAAAACCTACCTACTTCTACTGATTGTCACAATCGGATTGTGTTCAAGCTTGAATAGAAGTGGATACAGGGGCCAGAGTCGGGGGAAGTGGTCAGTTAGTGAAAGACTTTAGTCCACAGGACCTCCAAGGACATCTAATAGATACCATCACTCATTCGTCGAAATTAAATATTTCGACCACTATCAGTACATTTGCACTCATGCCAATCAATAACAACAAACCTCCTGACAATGAGGGGGATAATGGGATCGTAAAACACATCTCCGTTCAGTTATACTCACTGTATTATGATAGGATAACACTACTGAGAAAGGCAGAGGTATTACAAAATGGTATTGGTCGTTCTCAACATCTCTAAAGTATTCGGCATTCATCCATTCGGAGCCAAACTCAACATAAGTTGGTGCTCCATTTCATACTTCATAATTTTTCATACTGCAATTATCGCTGGGATAGCTGTGGTTTTGTATCAACAAAAGTTTAACATCGGAACCTTACGCGACTTCATACACAGTGCTCGTAATCTTATGGAATTCGGGGTGACTGGCTATCTATACACCATTGCTTGTATTTCTTTTATCATTCACCACAAATCACTGATTGCATATCGTGAACACGAAAATATGTTTCTCTCCTACCATTTTTCAACCCTCAGTAGAGTGGAAGCTGGTTGCTCGCTTGCAAAATGCTATTATTTAGTTATTTCGACCTTCATTATTTCACAATTTATTGTGTTGACATTGTTTTGGATGACTAAACCAATGCACGAGGTCGCGGTAGAGCTGGCAAAGATGGATTTGTATTTGATTCCTCAGTTTGGGATGATTGGTGTCGTCATTGAACTGAAATGGTTTCTACAAGCGGCGAAAATACGCTTGATGGAGCTCAACTCATTGAGATTACCTCTGCGATTGTCCATGTTTGTTACATTGAAAAAAGCTTGTGACGAATTAAATTTGTACTACCGGATACCTTTGCTCATCTACGAGTGCGCCTGTTTGATCACAGTAACAGCTGGACCTTTCACTTTGATTAACTTACAAGTTAGAGATCATAAGATGCCCTCACGTGCGGAAAGAATCTTAATCATTAACTATTATTCGTTGATGACGTTTGTGATAATATATGTGTTGTACGATGCGGCACGAACAGCAGGATCACTGAATTCTCAGGCAAGTTAGCTCTATTTTCAGAAGCAACCAAATAATTGTAGACATAAATAACAATAGTCTTACGAAATATATTCCATAAAATACGTAAACCATAAACTCATATAGCTTGACTTGACTTCATGGTGTACAATACGGAATTGAGCCCAGAGATAAAGACAGGTTTCAAATGAAGAGCTAGGGGGGGAGTCTGCTCCAGGGGAACTTATTACGTTTTCAGTTCCCACAACTCAGCCAAGTTGACTGATGTGAGGTGATGGAATGGTATAGTTGCCCCTTCCATTGAGCTGAATGCGGTAGTAATGCTCCGCCACGCTCAGAGGATGACCCAGACGCTTGATTCAAACGTTTGATTCATCTCCCAAAGCGACGGATTCTAAAATTGGGAAGGGCCAACCAACCATATCCATCACACTGAACACATGAATCAGCTATCCAATCTGGATCTGATGAGCTCGGCCCAGGCGGTGAAATGTGCAGACGCCATCCGCTGCTTGAACATCATAGGTATCAATCATCTTTCCCTCGATGATTTTGTAAAGACAACAAACTTTAGCTTCGGAGGCGATTGTATCTCCCAGATGTTGAATATACATCCAAAACTGTATTCCATTGTAACAGAGCAATGGAAATTGCATCCCACCCAATTTTCCTCTGCTTTCCATAACTGCAGGGTAGCTGCCCATCGTTTGGAGTCTGTATAATCAACGAAGTTCTTCTGTCTCATCTCCAAAATCGGAATTCTCAAAATTGAATTAAAGGTAAATACCTACGACCCTGCCGGCTGCGACGTAGCAATGACCCTAGGGGTTGAAATGTGATTTTTCGCGCCAAGTCGAAAACGGTAAAGATTTCTGTGTTCCCAGGTTCGCTGAAATTGAATATAAAGTTTGAAAAGGCTTTCAAACTTTTTTGGGTCTCCTCCAATGACTTCTAATTCTTTCGGATTTTATTCTCTTTTCTGGTGATATCTCTGTGATATTTCGCGTGAGAACTCAAATTTCAACCCCTAGGAGGGGGAGGTAGTTTCCCCAAGTACTCTCCTTGTCTGAAGTAAAAAAAAAGTAGAAATTCACTTTAAAAGATGTCGTAGTCCAACCCAATCTCATGACTCAAAAAGGAGGTTCTCACACCGAAGGATAGTTTTTTGGCCATAGCTCAAAATTTCGCGGGTCATGGGATTTTTCGGACCTAGGATTCGAATAAGGATATCCTACTTTACGGATCTCGACTTTTTTTTTTTTTTTTTTTTGTGTAGTGAGACCCCCAGGTCAGATGCTTTTACTTTCATTTGAGGGGCCTTGAATTAATTAAGCGTGTTCCACGACAAATCAACCAACAGAAATATATTAACCCGCTCTCTCCACTTTCCACTGTTTACGTTTCGCAATCTATAATGACCTATCCTACATCCTGTGAGGTAATGTGGGTGCCCCTTCCATTGAGCTGAATGCGGATATAATGCTCCGCCACGTTCAGAGGATGACCCAGACGATTGAAGGCGTCTAACCATATCCATCACAAGCCTGTGGTCGAGCTTGGATGGAAGTGGTTACTAGAGTCCGAGTCCGGGGGAGTGGACAGCAGGGAGGAAGCAGGAGAAGTTAGTAGACAATACCAAGGACATCAAAAAGACCATCATTCCGACAAAGGATGGCCATCGATAGTCGATAGTATCGAAATATCGACATTTTCCTCCGATATATCGATATTTTTCTATCGATGATGCAAGGGCCAATAGTATCGGATATCAATACTATAGCCGATATTTTAGCCGTTTTTTTTTTACCGATATATCGGCTTTGTCTGATAATATCACATATTATGTTGACTCATAAAATAATATCGATCGTAAGTTCCATTTTTTTCCTATAGAGAAGTTTGTATGTTTCACTACTACCTAGACTTCCTCTACCAAGTATTTTCCTATTTAAAATCAGAATTAAAATTCTTTGAAGACCTAGGGACGCAACAAAGAAAGACTTTTTTATTCGTATAGTTTTACAAAAAACAGGTGTTTACATTCATTTAAGGAAGGACATAAATGCTACAACCCCTCTAAGAGAAGCTTGGGTAGCTTATCAAACAATATAGTGTGTTACAAAACTATCGGTAAAAGAAAATTAAAAATAATAATACATTAAACTGAACATAGTTTTAATTTAAACATATTTTATCTTAAATCAGATAAGGCGTGTATTTCTAATTTATTGATTAGTATTAATTAACTTTTCTTTTTAAATCAAATTTGAACTCTGCATACTCAATTGTGGCATCTGGTCCACTACGCGCATTAAATACATGAATTTTACTCAACCAATTTTTAACCAATATTTTTCTAAAACTATCGATATTTTTTGGTCGAAACTATTAATGATTACCTACGATATATCGGCATCGATATTTTAACGCCAATACTATCAAACACCGACGTATCGATATTTTATGTTTCGATGGACATCTCTAGTTCCGACCACTATCAGTACATCAGAGGCACTTTCAATCAATAACAACTAACCACCTGACAACTATGTCAATGACATGGCGCGTTATGTCTCTTCTCAGTTACGTTCATGTCGCGCGTTATGGATGGATTCTACATCAGAGAAAGGCTGAGTTCTTGAAGAAAGATGGCTTTTGAAGTTCTCAACATCTCCAGTTTGTTCGGCATTCATCCGTTCGGAGCCCAACTCAAAATGAGCTGGTGCTCCATTTTATACTTTATTATTTTTCATTCGACCATCACCGTTGGACTAACAGTGGTTTCCTGTCAAATGGATTTTAACCCCGAAACCTTACGCGAATTCATAAACAGTGCTCGTAATCTTATTGAATTCGCGGGGACTGGCTATCTATACACCATTACTTGCATTTCTTTTATCATTCACCACAAATCACTGATTGCATATCGTGAACACGAAAATATGTTTCTCTCCTACCATTTTTCAACCCTCAGTAGAGTGGAAGCTGGTTACTCGCTTGCAAAATGCTATTATTTAGTTATTTCGACCTTCATTATTTCACAATTTATTCCACTTTACGTAATATGGTTTAAGTATCGAAAGGGTTACGACTTCATAATAGTTATGGTAGGTATATTTTTGAATTTGATTCCTCAACTCGGGATGGTTTGTGTAATCATTGAACTGAAATGGTTTCTACAGGCGACGAAAATACGTTTGATCGAGCTCAACTCATTGAGATTACCTCTGCGATTGTCCAAGTTTGTTGAAGTGAAAGAAGCTTTAGATGAATTGATCTTGTACTACCAGACTCCCATGATAATATTTGAGTTCGCCACCTTTTTCATAGTGACTTCAAAATTCTTCATCGTCATTAACTTCCTGGCTGATCCGAAGGGTCCCAGAAATTTGGTGATCGTTTATTTTATTTTCTTCTATTTGTTTTCCGCGATTGTTATAATATATGAGTTGTTCGATGCGGCGCGAACAGCGGAATCACTGAATAGTCAGGTATGTCTGGTCCGTTTTGAGCACCTGTTCAGTTATATATAACACAGGTCTGCAAAAAATTTTTTGATCAGCTGCATGGAATATTTTAGCTAAATTTTATGTTTTTTGGTGTGTTGAATCCAAAAATGGCCGCTATTTTCCTCCATCACGTCCAGTTTTCTTGCAAATTAGGGGAAAGGGGGACATAAAAAACGAAAACGTAGAGAAAAATTGTTAATGTCTACTCGAAATAAAAGAAAGTACCTATTTGTTTACTATTCAGTACAATATGCTCAAACACTTCATTCAGTTTGCTTGTGGAACCTTTTTTTTTTTTCTTTGATACTTCGTCGCACACGTTTTCGTGCTCCAGCATTGTCCGTATCCCTCTTGAGCATCCAACAATAGTCAGCTAGCAAATCCCCTCCCTTTCATTTCGTATCAATCCTGGGAGTGACACGACTGAATATGAGAGTGAAAAAATTCGTGCAATTCATAAAATTGACAACTTGGAAGCAACTACCAAATTGAGTTTTAACGCTGAATAAATGGTGGTATTCAAAAAACCAGTTTTGCGAGAAAACTGGACGTGATGGAATGTTTTGATTACTTTTTTCGGTTTTAGTATGCAAAAATCCATGGGAAACAGTAAAAAAAAACCGTATGCAGTTTTTTGGTTGCAGACCTGTGTAATTAGTACCGGGCTTGGTTGAAGTAATGGAATAAGAAGGAACGGAAGCAGTATGACACCAAAACCACAGATCATCCAATATATAAAATGTCACAATGTTAGCTACCGTACTCCTCCGAAACGGTTTTACCAATGTTTACCAAATTTTATATGCGTATTCAGTAGGTCTGAGAATGGGTTTCTGTCTATTTTTCATACCCCTAAGAAATAAGGGCTGTTCACCTTTAACATTTTTTTTAATTGTTTATAATGTGGCATTAAAAAACGCTCTTCATTCACGAACGAATTCTTTCACTGGGGTTTATTTTTCAATTTCATTCATTTGGCTTGCGTTCACGATTTGAATTTCTACTAAGCTTTGCGGTGTGCGTGTTTCAAGGTGATAAGGCGATTATTCAATTTCTGGAGGCACACAAATATGATCAACTGATCAATCCAATATTCTGGTTGAGAACCGATTTACGTGCTCTATGCGTATCTCCTGAAATTCAATAATCGCTCTATCACCTGTGAAACACGCACACTCCAAAGCTTAGTAGAAATTCAAATCACGAATGCAAGCCAAATAAATGAAATTGAATAATAAACCCATATGAAAGAATTTGCAGCGTTTTTGGTTTATTATTCAATAATAAACCATTTTAATCGCTCTGCAAAAAAAAAATGCTAACCCCCCTGAAAATTTCATGAATTGCGTTTCAAAGGGTGTAGAATCCGAATCTGCAATAAAAATTTTCCCGTCCCTCCGCCGTACGCCGTACGCACGATATCTCCCAAACGGCTGGAGCAAAAAATCTGAAATTTTCAGGAAAAATCCATCTTGGTCCGACGACGCCCCAATTCTTGAGCCAGCTCTCTCACTCAATTTGAAGTGCCCTTTAAGGGCTGTCAAAGTTTTGTAAAATCCCTAAAAACCTCAGAACAAGTCAAGGCGCCCTAAATGTGTACTTATTTTTAAGAACATACCTCGAGGAATCGAATGAGCCCCTCCCCAGGTCCGTAGGTGAAACCATTCCCGACCTACGGCCCGATTTATGGTGCCAACATTTGCGTTTTTTGGTTTATTATTGTTTGTTTGTAACCTAGTGATGTCCGGCCGATAGCGTCGAGTTGCAGTGAATGTGGATACTGGAGTAATAGCCGATGTGGTTACTTGTAGTTTATAGCCGAAACACGGGTTGAAGCATTCTGATATGCACGAAACGCTGATAATATATAGGTAAATAGTATTCAATATTGTTACTGGTGTTTGTTATTCAATATTATTACTGGGGTAAATGAGTATTCTTTCAATGTTGTTCATTATTCAATTGGCTTGCGTTCATGATTTGAATCTTACTAAGCATCGGAGTGTGCGTGTTTTACAGGTGATTGTTTTATGTCTCTTATCATATTATCTCTTTCTTCAAAATCACATGTTGCTGCCGCCGTTTTCAGTTGGGTAATGTACTCAAGTAGAGGTTGACCTTTTTGTAGAGTTAACTTATTGAACTTGAAACGCTCGTGTAAGACGTTTCTTTTGGGAGCGAAATGCTGGGAGAAGGCGTCTATAACATCTTGAAACTTTGCTAATACTTTAGCTGTAGTTTCATCCTCTCCGTCTAATAAGTTCTCTCCATCAGCTTTCAATGTATTATATATCTCTATACCTCTACTACCCAGCTGGTTGAGGAGAATGGCGATCTTGACGTCGTCTCTTTCACCATTTTTCTTAGAAGCGGTCATGTAGAACCCAAATGGTTGCAGCCAATCTGTCCATTCCTTTTTCAGATCGTTCGCGTCAAAATCAAATAGTTTAGGTGGTCGTGCGTCCCCCATTTGACTAATCTGAAATGATCGCGATTCACGTGGTTAATGGCGTCCGTGTTTTAGGGACCGCGGTAACCTGATCGCGCTTATTCGCGGCGTTCTCTCGGTTTTTAACGAGTTAGCGGCACTTTGTCTAGCGATTAACGGCACAACTTCTATTTTTATTTGAAGGTTTTTACTTCTGACAGCATGTTTTATGTCTCTCAGACTTATATTAAATAATTAGGGGCGACACAGGGTAACAGGTAAACGTTAGACAAGTTTGCGAGAAAGACTGATTTATTGAGAGCAAGAGGGGTGAATGAGGTTCAGCCTCCCCCACCTAATTACACGCGCTAGTCGCGACATCGGAACAGTGATAGAGCGATTATTGAATTTCAGGAGATACGCATAGACCACGTAAATCTGTTCTCAACTAAAACACCTATTTGGATTGATCAGTTGATGATATTTGTGTGCCTCCTCTACATCAGTTTACCTTTGGCTACATCGTTTAAATTTGGATTTGGGGAAATTTTAACGCAATACGAGTGCTAAAGGACTTGATAAATTATGGATGTTTTTAGTGTTGGGGGGGGGGGTATTGAGATTCAATAAAAAGAGAACTTTACGGTTTGAGAACGGCGAGAACTCTAGTATGGGTTGGGGTGGGGAGTATCGAAATATCGACATTTTCCTCCGATATATCGATATTTTTCTATCGACGATGCAAGGGCCAATAGTATCGGATATCAACAGTTAGTGACCAATAGTATCGGATATCAATTATAGCCGATATTTTAGCCGTTTTTTTTTTTTTTTTTTTGACCGATACATCGGCTTTGTTTGATAATATCACATATTATGTTGACTCATAAAATAATATCGATCGTAAGTTCCATTTTTTTCCTATAGAGAAGTTTGTATGTTTCCTTACCTACGATATATCGGCATCGATATTTTAACGCCAATACTATCAAACACCGACGTATCGATATTTTATATTTTATGTTTCGATGGACATCTCTAATTCCGACCACTATCAGTACATCAGCGGCACTTTCAATCGATAACAACTAACCACCTGACAACTATGTCAATGACATGGCGCGTTATGTCTCTTCTCAGTTACGTTCATGTCGCGCGTTATGGATGGATTCTACATCAGAGAAAGGCTGAGTTCTTGAAGAAAGATGGCTTTTGAAGTTCTCAACATCTCCAGTTTATTCGGCATTCATCCGTTCGGAGCCAAACTCAAAATGAGCTGGTGCTCCATTTTATATTTTATTATTTTTCATTCGACCATCACCGTTGGACTAACAGTGCTTCTCTGTCAAATGGATTTTAACCCCGAAACCTTACGCGACTTCATAAACACTGCTCGTAATCTTACTGAATTCGGGGGGACTGGCTATCTATACACCATTACTTGCATTTCTTTTATCATTCACCACAAATCACTGATTGCATATCGTGAACACGAAAATATGTTTCTCTCCTACCATTTTTCAACCCTCAGTAGAGTGGAAGGTGGTTGCTCGCTTGCAAAATGCTATTATTTAGTTATTTCGACCTTCATTATTTCACAATTTATTCCACTTTACACAATATGGTGGGACTATCGAAAGGGTTACGACCTACTAATAATGATAGTACATATGTTTTTGCACTTGACTCCTCAACTCGGGATGGTTTGTGTTATCATTGAACTGAAATGGTTTCTACAGGCGACGAAAATACGTTTGATCGAGCTCAACTCATTGAGATTACCTCTGCGATTGTCCATGTTTGTTGAAGTGAAAGAAGCTTTAGATGAATTGATCTTGTACTACCAGACTCCCATGATAATATATGAGTTCACCACCTTTTTCATAGTGACTTCAAAATTCTTCATCGTCATTAGACTCCTGGCTGATCCGAAGGGCCACAGAAATTTGGTGATCGTTTATTTCATTTTCTTCTATTCGTTTTCCGCGATTGTTATAATATATGAGTTGTTCGATGCGGCGCGAACAGCGGAATCACTGAATAGTCAGGTATGTCTGGTCCGTTTTGAGCACCTGCTAAGTTATATATAACACAGGTCTGCAAAAAATTTTTTGATCAGCTGCATGGAATATTTTAGCTAAATTTTATGTTTTTTGGTGTGTTGTATCCAAAAATGGCCGCTATTTTCCTCCATCACGTCCAGTTTTCTTGCAAATTAGGGGAGAGGGGGACATAAAAAACGAAAACGTAGAGAAAAATTGTTAATATCTATAAACTCGAAATAAAAGAAAGTACCTATTTGTTTACTATTCAGTACAATATGCTCAAACACCTCATTCAGTTTGCTTGTGGAACCTTTTTTTTTTCTTTGATACTTCGTCGCACACGTTTTCTTGCTCCAGCATTGTCCGTATCCCTCTTGAGCATCCAACAATAGTCAGCTAGCAAATGCCCTCCCTTTCATTTCGTATCAATCCTGGGAGTGACATAACTAAATATGAGAGTGAAAAAATTCGTGCAATTCATAAAATTGACAACTTGGAAGCAACTACCAAATTGAGGTTTCACGCTGAATTAATGGTGGTATTCAAAAAACCAGCGAGAAAACTGGACGTGATGGAATGTTTTGATTACTTTTTTCGGTTTTAGTATGTAAAAATCCATGGGAAACAGTAAAAAAAAAAAACCGTATGCAGTTTTTTTGGTTGCAGACCTGTGTAATTAGTACCGGGCTTGGTTGAAGTAATGGAATAAGAAGGAACGGAAGCAGTATGAATTTACCCCATCAAAACCACAGACCATCCAATATATAAAATTTCCATGTCACAATGTTAGCTACCGTACTCCTCCGAAACGGTTTTACCAATGTTTACCAAATTTTATATGCGTATTCAGTAGGTCTGGGAATGGGTTTCTGTCTATTTTTCATACCCCTAAGAAATAAGGGCTGTTCACCCTTAACATTTTTTTTTTTTTTTTAATTTTTGAAAGAGATTCATCGTTTACTTTTTTTATAATGTGGCATTAAAAAACGCTCTTCTTTCACGAACGAATTCTTTCACTGGGGTTTATTATTCAATTTCATTCATTTGGCTTGCGTTCACGATTTGAATTTCTACTTAGCTTTGGAGTGGGCGTCTTTCACAGGTGATAGAGCGATTATTGAATTCCAGGAGGCACACAAATATGATCAACTGATCAATCCAAATTGGTATTTTGGTTGAGAACAGATTTACGTGCTCTATTCTCCTGAAATTCAATAATCGCTCTATCACCTGTGAAACACGCACACTCCAAACCTTAGTAGAAATTCAAATCATGAACGCAAGCCAATTGAACAATAAACCCCAGTGAAAGAATTTGCAGCGTTTTTATTAAATGGCACCACAGGGGGTTTTACGTAAGAAGTTAGGTTAATAGGATGGATATGGGCTATCAATATCAATTTGACTCAAGTACAATGATAAATTGGAAAACGGATTACCTTACAGCTCGACGTCCTGGATTGGAGTGGTTGGGAGAGTCGCGGTAAGTAGTTGAGGGTCTTGTTATCTCTCTTTCCCCCCACCACTTTTCACTCCTCTCGCAATTCGATAGCCGCCAATAGGTGGTGTCGCCCATCACAGGTGTGAACCCACACAACAGAGAACAGTGAAAATAGTAATATTACTTTGTTCGTTCGGGGGCGAATTGTCCTGAATGTTCGTATACCGAGTACATTCGTCAAATTGCGATGAGATTTGAGCAACGTAGATAACGATCACTATGAATGTTATAGCGAATGAACTTGACGAATAAATTTGAAATTTCCATTCATTCGTGAATTGAATGTGTGATGGATGTGGTTAGTTGGTCCTTCCTGATTTTAGAATCCGCCGCCTCAGGAGATATAACAGACACCTTGCAGCGTCTGGGACACGCTCCGAGCGTGGGGCGGTATTAAGCTCCGTGTAGGGGCAACAATACAATTCCATCACAAATGAGACCACTCGGGTTTCCGTATCATTATCTGATCACACAACATTTGGAAAATCGGTCAGGTAGTCAGTCAGAATCCAGAGCCTTCGAGTTCAATGGGAGATCTGAGGCAGACCACGTGGTTTGCGACATCCCAAGTAGCACGGTTAGTTCTGTACGAATACACTTCCCAAAATGCCATCTCCAAAGCATAATGCAGTAGAGGATAACAAATGGAGGTTTGGCATTGCCTATATTTATATCTTATCTCTTAACATTTCGGTTGGATTTCTAATTGTGTTTCCAAGAGTACCCAAGATGCAGGAGTGCTGCTAATACAGTCATATGGACACGTGCACCCCCAAACAATAATTCAAAAAGATGAAAAATCTCCCTTTGAAGCTAGAGAAACAAGCCAAGACACAGCCTTACACTATTTAAACCAACAAGCGAAATAACCCTTCAGTTCACTGGGAAGCCGATTTAATCATATGAACGTGAGTGAACACACGCTTCAATATCACGTAACATAGAAGGACACGAGGAAGGATTACGGGTCATTTTAAGTTAGCACCAAGGCGGGCCTATGCGATTGAAAATCAGAGAACTAGAAAGAACCAAAATCAAAGCACATCTTATCATTTCATTATCAGCGCGTCACAACCGCTCAATTCATCAGTTGTTGAAGTTATTCATGGTGATTTACACCATACGACCATTATTCGCGAACAGTTTTCAAACAATCATCTTCAGGGTGATAAGTACAGTGTGAACTGATAGTGGTGCCGAACAATGGATGTTCTGGAATGTCCAGGAGCATTTCACCACTTGTTGATAAACCAAGTGGATCTTTAACTCTGTGCCGTAAAAAGGATAGTCAGACTCGTGTTCTTCGTACATCTAGTGTAAGTGGTCTGGAGTACCTACAGCTTCATTCGGGTCATTCTCAAATTATCTGGCTTCTCACTGTCCCCTACCTATTTCATAAAAATGTTTGAAAATTGTCCAACAATCAAGCCTCTAGAAGGTAATTAAAGAATGCTGTGAACCTGTTTAGTGAAAATTAGTAACAAAATAATTAGAGATCTTATAATATTCATGAATGAAAGATGAAAACCAGCCTCTTTTGACAGGAGTGTAACCGTTTTGACGTAAGTGTGATAAATCGACGGTTTTGTTTTATTCCACCTGAAAATTATGTGAAAGATGGAAAGATAATAGAAAAAAATATCAAAACAGTCCGAATGTTTGTTGGAAACGTGACAGGTACAGACAATTGATAGATTGCGGACCTCTTCAGAAAACGTTGAAAGGTCTAGGAATCCAAGAAAAGATGCAATGAAGCGATAGGAAAGACATTTCGGAAGAAAGAACAATGTGCCAATAACGGAATAATAACCATCATCAGTTGTGGGTAAACAACCGAAGTGCACAGTTCGTTGTAATAAAAGATGGTGTTTCAAGTTCTCAACATCTCGTATCTATTTGGCCTGCACCCGTTTGGAGCTAAACTCAAATCAACATGGTGGTTTAAGTTATACTTCATAACTATTCATTGTATTTCCATTATAGGAACAACGCACTACATAATCCGTTACAAGTCAACAGCAACCAACCTCTATGAGCGTGTACAAAGCATTCGCCAACTGATAGAATATGGAGCGACCACATACATTTTCAGCATCTCGTGCATTTCCTTCATTATTCAACACAAGCACTTGATTGCATATCGTGAACAAGAAAATAAGTTTCACTTATACAATTTGAAATCCTGGAGTAAAGTAGAAACGGGAATTTGGCTAGCTAAACAGACTTCTGCGATAATTGGAATATTCATTTTCACCCAGTCAGCGGTAATTCACACGTTTTGGCGCACTTCAGATTCAGCAAACGAATTTGTGCAAGAGACTTTAGCCACAGAAATTATCCTGATTTCAACGTTCGGCATGATTTTCTTGATTATTGAAATAAAACGGTTTTTAGAAGCAACGAAAACTCGCTTAATCGAGGTCAACTCGCTAAGGATTCCCATGCGCCTGAAACTGTTTAATGCAGTGAAAACATCGTGCGAAGAGTTAAATTTGTATTATCAAATGCCATTGCTCGTTTACTGCTGCACATGCACCTTATTATTATCAGCACAAACGTTCGAGGTGATTTTATTACAGGTTGAGCGAGATAAATTTGACGAGGAAGACTTCGTGTACAGAAGTACTGGTTTATTGATATCAATATTTATGGCGTATGCACTCCTTGATGTGGCAATAGCAACAAGTTCGTTGAATATTCAGGCATGTATAGTTGTATATATACAGCAATGTATCATGTTCATACAGTAACGTAACAGATTGGTAGTAATACGTTGAGAGTCATCATAAGGGTGGACGGCTCTGTCTGAGTGCTTCTCAGAAACAGGGTTCAACTGTATCAATGAACGATTCGGTCATTTGTTTCGCCTACGATCAGATAGTTGACATGGAAGTTACTAATCTAGACACCAATTCTTCTGGTAGCAACTGTTGGAACCAAACAGTTTAGTAGAGTTTGGCCCGAAACACAGGAATCCTGGTAGTCTCCAATCAGTAGCCACCCTCGGTTGAAGTCTTTCCCAGCCAGTAAATCATTTAAAAAAAAAAAAACGATAACGTACAAAAAATGCCTCCATCCTCAATTGAAGGATAAGTTGGCTACCGACAGAAGACAGGATTTGAATCTACACACGAATCAGTTACCTCAGGAAACTCCAGGTTGGTAGGGGGAACTGGCCAATCAGAAGCCAGCAGAGCAGACGCAGATGCTCGTCTTTGGCCACGGTATAGATCCAAATCACTCTTTCCGAAACACGCACACTCCAAAGCTTAGTAGAAATTCAAATCATGAATGCAAGCCAAATGAATAAAATTGAATAATAACCCATAGTGAAAGAATTAGCAGCTTTTCATGCTTCAACTCCCGAATGCACACGTTTTAGACAAGCTTGATGACGCCCGGCCAATCCATTCAAGCAACCCCGCACCTACTAACATTCTCAGCTATTTTTCGTGATTTTCTGTTTTATTAAGAATTGAGTCTGGTTTTTAAAAATACTTAATAAATGTTTATAATTACGTTTATAAGAGAGGTCATGTAAAAACCATACAAAAGGATGTCCTGTGCATGCATCACTAGCCAAAACGTTTATTGTTGTTTTTTAATCTTTCGACCACCATTTTTGTTTTTGTTAATATGGAGAAATTTTCGTATGAGTGACTACTAACACGGATTCATTTACAGATTTTCTCGTACATATTTAGTTGCTTAGTCAAACAATTGTTAAGAAAAATAAAATATCAATCTATCCAGCAACTAAACTGTTTGGTTTTGATATCGCTACTAGAGCGAATTGGCGCAGTCATTACAAATTCCCATGCTATATATATGATCTGGAATATGTTGTTCAGTTTAATCTGTTTCTGAGCGCAAAGACAGTGATCTACTTTGGAAACTAGACTGTCCAGATTGACTGGCGATAGCAGAGAAATAACTTTTTTATTATTTTTTTTTTAAATTTCATTTTTTGGAATTTACGTATTGGTTTATTATTCAAAAAAAAAAAAAAAAAAAAAAATTAACCCACCCCTGAAAATTTCATGGTTTACGTTTCAAAGGGTGTAGAATCCGAATCTGCAATAAACATTTTTCCGTCCGTACGCCGTACGCACGATTTCTCCCAAACGGCTGGAGCAAAATATCTGAAATTTTCAGGAAAAATCAATATTGGTCCGACAACGCGCCAATTCTTTAGCCAGCACTCTCAGTTAATTTAAAGTGCCCTTTAAGGATTGTCAAAGTTTTGTAAAATCCCTAAAACCCTCAAAAAAAAATCGAAGCGGCCTAAATTTGGACTCTTCTGGAAGAACTTTCCATGAGGAATCGAATGAGCCCTTCCCCAGGTTCGTAGCTCAAACCATTCCCGATATACGGCCATATATGTATACGGGGATATATTTATGGTGCCAACATTTGCGTTTTTTTTTTTTTTTTTTTTTTTTTTTTGGTTTATTATTGTTTATGTTTCCATTGCAGTAACCTAGTGATATAGTGATGTGGTTATGTAGTAATGTGGATACTGGAGTGAACTCCTAAAAGGCTTTGTGGCCGATACACGGGTTGAAGCATTCTGCTACGCATGAAACGCTGCAAATTCTTTCACTGGGGTTTATTATTCAATTGGCTTGCGTTCATGATTTGAATTTCTACCGAGCTTTGGAGTGTGCGTGTTCCACAGGTGATAGAGTGATGATTGAATTTCAGGAGGCACACAAATATGATCAACTGAACAATCCAAATAGGTATTTTGGTTGAGAACCGATTTACGTGTTCTATGCATATCTCCTGAAATTCAATAATCGCTCTATCACCTGTGAAACACGAACACTCCAAAGCTTAGTAAAAATGCAAATCATGAACGCAAGCCAATCGAATAATAAACCCCAGTAAAAGGATTTGCAGCGTTTTTTGATCGTGAATTGGCAATTTGAAATTTTTTTTTGTCGATTACAAAGGTTTACTAAGGAAAATAATACACCAAAAGTGTGGGTCTTGAAATACGCCAACAGGCACTTGTGGAGACGATGAAAAGATAACGAGAAACGTTTATGTTTAATGGAAATCGGATAGGCTTGGACAAGTAATCGATATCAGATCTCTTAGAAAAACGTTGAAAGGTCTAAAAATTCCAGAAAAGATTCAACGAAGAGATAGGAACAAAGTTCTGAAAAATAACGGACAATCATGAATTATCAAATATTATTAATTGTGTGAGAACGTAGCGATGAAGTTTGCGTTTGATTGAGGTGTGTGAAAAGAATTTCGGGAATAAAGAACAATCTGCCGATAACAGAATAATAACCATCATCAGTTGTGGGTAAACAACCGAAGAGCACAGTTCGTTGTAATAAAAGATGGTGTTTCAAGTTCTCAACATCTCGTGTCTATTTGGCCTGCACCCCTTTGGGGCCAGCCTCAAATCAAGCTTATGCTTCAAGTTATACTTCATAATTATTCATTGTATTATAATTGTAGGAACAACGAAATACATTATCCAAAACAAGCCTGTAACAGAAAACCTCTATGAATTTGCAGAGGAAATTCGCACACTGATCGAATACGGAATTAACTCGTACGCGTTCAGCATCTCCAGCCTCTCCTTCATTATTTTCCACAAGCACTTGATTGCATATCGCGAACAAGAAAATAAGTTTGACTTATGCAATTTCTCATCCCAGAATATAGTAGAAATTGGAATTTTGCTAGCTAAACAGTCTTCTGCAATAATTGTAATATTCATTTTCACCCAATCAGCGCTAATGTTAGTGGCTTGTCGCAATTCAGATTCAGCGTACGAACTCATTCTAAATACACTAGAGTTACAATCTTATCTGATTTCAACGTTCGGCATGATTTACCTGGTTATTGAAATAAAATGGTTTTTAGAAGCAACGAAAACTCGCTTAATCGAGGTCAACTCGCTAAGGATCACCACGCGCCTGAAACTATTTTGTACAGTGAAAACATCGTGCGTCGAGCTGAATTTATATTATCAAATACCATTGCTCGTTTACTGCTGCACATGCACCTTATTATTATCGGCACAAACGTTCGAGGTGATTTTATTACAGATTCAACGAGATGATTTGGACGAGGGAGACGTCATGTATACTACTACTGGTTTAGTCATATCATTGCTTATGGCGTATGAACTCCTTGGTGTGGCAATAGCAGCAAGTTCGTTGAATATTCAGGCACGTATGGTTGTATACAGGGTGGAAGCGGATAAATGAACAATTTTTTTTAATCTGCATCAAAAATGTAGTAAAACCCCGAAAACCGCACTTTTCTACCTCAACCCGTTCTTTAGATATAAATTTTTAAAGGTTTTTTTTTTTTCAGAAAACCACGTTTTTTGACATAAAACGCCACGTTTCTCCACTTTAAAACAACTTTTTTCTCTTTTTGACCACATTTTCGGATTCAGCGTAAAATTTCCTTTACGACTGACGTACATTCATAATCATAAACGAACCTCTAAGGACCGCAGTCGCAGTTCAAACATTGAAAAAAGAAAAAAAATGCTAGTTTCTGAATCACTGTTATTTTTGCTGCACTTCCAAAAGACGTGCTGGAACTTGTCAAACCTCAAGAAAACTTACAAATTCAATCAGCTTTCTAATGGTATGGTCAACTTTGCGGTTCCGCGTCGATCTCATGGAGAAATTCCAGTTTGAATGCGAAAAGAGGCACCTTCCGGTCTTAAGAGTAGGATATTCGTGGTTTCTCTTGTCATGAGTCTGTAGGTAAACTACCATTCGCAAGCCAATTTTTCAAGACTAGTTCAAGCGTGAAAGCGAGTCGAGTCGACATAACGTCATGAAAGTGTTCAGTTACGTTAAAATCATGGCAGGCATCACAAATGAGGAATACGCGGGGATTTTCTAATGCTGATCATAGAGGCAGCCGCAACATTGCGAGATAGTCTAACGCACGACATAGCAGTTAGAGCCATGCGGAAAAGAACGAGAGCCTGCATAAGAAACAATGGTTGTCATTTTGAGAACACATTCTGAGCGCGACTTCTTTTAATTTCACTAGTCTGATTTACTTAAACTTTACTAGTCTGAATACTAGAAATGTTTTTCGATCATTTTTCTAGAAAGGTATTATTATTTTATTTTCCGACATTTTCAGAAATCCATCAAAAACTAGGGCAACGTCAAAAGCTAAACAAGATGATTCCTTTTAATCGTGTGTAAATATAGGCATATCAGAGCATTGAGGGGATTAGATTGGATTTTCTTGGACTTTTTACAAAATTTCTTTGTAGACAATAATAAAACTCAAAGCACTCTTGACAGAGGACTCCTCCAGTCAGAAGAAACCTGTGGGCAGTCATTGACAATTCCAGCTATTCTCACCGTAATTTGGTTCGTGAACAACTGCCTAAAATCGCTCGTTTTGATTCTATTGACTATTCACGAAAAAAAAACTCGAAATGAAATTAAAAAACTCAAGTAAAGGACGGACGAATTCGAGCAACATGGAAAATTGAACAACCAAATTGATCTTGAAATATTGTCACAGAAGAAATTCCAAATAATCTTACACGAATTTAATGTTTCTTTTACTTATCGCGCAGTCTTGATAAAATTAAACCATTCACTTGAATCTAACTTCATTTCAACACACATCTACCGAAAAAACTCTTCCCCATTGACAATATTGGTCCACATAACCACAGCAATACGCTCATTTGGTTCGATTATCACACTAAAAATGGTTGGATTTTGAGATCAATTCTAAAATACGCGACTGATAAAAACTTCTTTGTTAAACCAGCTTAATAATAATTAAACATTTTTCAGAGGGATGTATTGAGGACTCATCTCAGTCATTTCAGATTATTCCCGACCCCGTATGTGAAAATAATATTGGTCCACATAAAATGGATCGCCAATTCTATTGACTATTCACGTCGAGAAATAAAACGTGGTCCTCTCCTCAAACAAACCACTTTTAGGACATCGATTGGAAAATTGAACAACCAAATTGATTTGAAATATGAGTCACATTGACGAAATTCCAGATGAAATAAAAAACTCTTGACACGAGCAACATTTGAACATTCACCTATTTTTTTTTATTTGCATATTGTTACAGAAGAAATTATACTCCCAGTCTTGATAAAATTAAACCATTCATTTGAATCTAACTTCATTTCAACACACGTCTACCCTAAAAACCCTTCCCCATTGACAATATTGGTCCACATAACCACAGCAATACGCTCATTTGGTTCGATCGTAAAATATAAAAGCGTTGCAAATAATTAAACAAGGTTTATTATTTCTGTATTAGATATCCCTTTTATGCAGATCAGTAGACTGTAGATCATTAGAGCATCCATCTTACTCAAGGGGCTGTCACCAGCCACTCGTCTAGTATCCACCCTCAGTCCTTGCAGTATTGACAACTCTACCTATTATTTTCGAATGGGGAGCGGTCGGATGATCAGCAACCCAAGTGGTCTCATTTAATCCTCGAAACTAATTTATATCCGAATCCAACTAAAAATAAAATGAAAAAATATCTTAATTATCAAAAATATTTGAGATTTCTATTTTCTAATACTTCCACCTTTAAATATCATCCCTCAGGGCTAATTGATTATGAAGCTGAGATATTATGAAGGTTTCTTTCTCTCGTAAGTAGCACCATGAATTTGTAAAAAGCTACCTGAACATGCAGTTGTGCAGGGTACTGGAGTGGGTATCTCTTTCAAACTACAGTTTTCTTCATGTGCAAAATGTTGAACCCCTCAGTTTTGATTTCAGCTCATGTTTTTGCTCTTATCATTACAGGCTGAGAAATTTCACAGAAACCTGTACACCATGTGTATGAGAGACGTCACTGGGAAATATGAAAACGACGTGAGTACGAGCGAAAACGGTCCAGCCATTATTGAGTCTTCACAGATATGTACTAGCAATAAGCCGCAATTCTGAGTGACACTTACTCTCAATTAGCAGAGATTTTAAAAAATGAATTCTTTATTGCACCAAGCATGATTTGTTAACGATATTGTTTTGAAAATTTGGATAAATATTCAAACTGGTTATGGTAATAATTTCACTTCACTGCTTCACAAGTAATGTAGCTCAAATAGTTTGGCTCGTATCTTCTGACCACATTTGATTCAAGGGGACAGACAGCTTCCATGAGATGCTAGACCGTCTGTTGTTTCGATATGAAGCTCTTGATCGAGGGGTTTATTTCGAAAGTACCAAGGTGCTTTGACAATATTTCTCAGCACATTGTTCTGGAATCCATGGATGATGTCTCGGTTTTATTGTACCACACGTCCTCATAGCTGAGCTACTCAAGTCCACTGGCTTAAAGACTTGGTTGGAAAGTGTGAGTTCTGGACTGATACCTTTGACCGTCTCCCCATTAAATAAATGAAGGAGTTCTTCCTTCTTTTTCTTGACATGGGCTTTCCATCTGAGCTTGGCGCCAACTGTTATACCAAGGTCCATTAGCGTTGGGAATCACTTTGCCATTTGGCCGATTCTTTTGTGCATAGATAGATGTATAAATTTTGCTCAACGTCGATTACGGTCGCTCTATATTTTATAAATATGTGGTTATGACATAGCCATCCTAGCTGCAAACAAGGAAACCTTGAAAGAACTGTACTCCATGCTAGAAGTTGGAAAGACTTGATAAGGCAGTCACAAGCAAGACCAAATATATGGGAATATCCAACAGCAGGCAGAGAAAACCCAAGGAGGCAACCTCGTTTGGCACTACTTTGAAACTGTGAAGAAGTTCAAGTACCTAGGTCCTGGCCCAAACCATGAAAACACAGTAAGTGATGACATTCAGAAGCAGATAGTTGCCAGAGGGAGAGCTTACTTTGGTCAAAGTGTTTAGGTCACGTGTCCTGTCCAAAAGAACCAGACTGAAGCTATAGCATTCCTTGATACTTATGTCCCATTGTCACCTGTGGCCCTGAAGCTTGACTGCTAACTGTCAAGGACGAGAATGCTCGGGGTTTTCGAAAGCAAAATCTGAAAACGGCTCTTTGGAACCAACTATTTAAGTGGAAGATTTGCAACAAACATAGTGTGGTTTGTAAAAGCTCAGCGAATGAGGTGGCTTGGTCATGTTCAATGGATGCATGAAAACATGATTCCCGAGAACTTTTTGAACCAAAGAATGGACGGGAAGAGGTGGCAATGAAGACCTTGAAAACATTAGCTGACAAATGCCGAGAAAGATCTGAGAACTATAGGCGATCCATCCCTTAACTAAATCTTCAATTAACACAGCTTTGCTCCATGCACCTTACCTAACTGCTTGTGACTTTTCAAAATTTTCTTGAAGTTGCTTTTCTATGAATTATTTTAACTTAAAGCTCCTTTTCATTCGATGTTCACTCATGTTGTGCCTCCACTGAGAACATAAATGTCTACATGTACATGTACTCGCTCATTAATGTTTACTTTCGCCACCAATGTTTCATCAAACTACCTTGTCTGTTTGTAGCCGCTGATCAGGATACACCTCGTTTACTGGGAGCCACTTCACTTCAGTCTTTGCAACTTTTTCAACTTCAACTTAAACCAGATCAGCATGGTGAGTAAACTCGACTTGTACCAACTTCCAAAAGCTGGTTGCAAAGCCGAGTTGGAAAGATAAGATTTCCACTTGAAATTTAAAAAAGATTGAAGGTGCAAGACTATAATCTGTCCACGCTTTCTTGGCAGTACGACCACCTGCGTCAAAGCCGTACTGTTTGAGCTTCTTACAGCACAATCAACCCCTCGGATACTGTTTGTCTCCTCTCCGATTAGCTAACTTCTTTGGATTATGAAATTGGCAATTTCAATACGAATAAAATTCAGGAAACTTTGTTGAAAATAACAAATATAAACATAACATGTTTTAAAAGTGTTTAAACATAACATGTTTAAAAATGTTAAGGGATTTTCTTCAAGACCAAAATAAGTCCAAAATTTGGAAAATCCTAATTAAGGCACCATTCGGTACTTGAATGTGTGCGACCTCTAGTGGCATGCACATTTCTGCAAAATGCAAAAAATTGTTGCCAGTGTGCCTGAAGTTCATCAAAAAGAAACCAGAAATAAAGATCGTCCAAGGCAAATTCCCATCCACAGAACTGCCATATTCAACAGATCGTTTAATGTCCAAGGTAGCGAAATGTACAACGAGTTGGTAGATTATTTTAAATAGGATAAAAAGACAGAGACCGTCTGAAGGACTTTCAGAAATGAAATTAAAAAATTGTTGTTGGAGAAGCGTTGGCATGTTTTTTGTTTGATAATTATTGACATGTTTTTATAAGTTCGTGAATTATTTATTTATTTTTGAATTGGAGTTTTGGTTTATTATTCAATAATAAATCATTGTAATCGCTCTAGGAAAAAAAGTCTAACCCCCCTGAAAATTTCATGGTTTAGGTACGTTTCAAAGGGTGTAGAATCCGAATCTGCAATAACAATTTTTCCGTCGGTCCGCAGTACGCACGATTTCTCCCAAATTTTCAGGAAAAATCCAGGTTGGTCCGGCGACGCGCCAATTCTTGAGCCAGCTCTCTCACTTAATTTAAAGTGCCCTTTAGGGTTGTCAAAGTTTTGTAAATTCCTAAAAACCTCAAAAAAATTCGAAGCGGCCTAAATTTGTACTCTTTTTGAAGAACACACCAAGAGGAATCGAATGAGCCCCTCCCCAGGTCCGTAGCTCAAACCATTCCCGATATACGGCCCGATTTATGGTGCCAACATTTGCGTTTTTTTGGTTTATTATTGTTCATGTTTTCATCGCAGTAACCTAGTGATGTTGTGATGTAGTAATGTGGATACTGGAGTGAACTCCTAAAAGGCTTTGTAGCCGATACACGGGTTGAAGCAGTCTGAACACATGAAACGCTGCAAATTCTTTCAATTATTCATTTGGCTTGCGTTCATAATTTGAATTTCTACTAAGCTTTGGAGTGTGCGTCTTTCACAGGTGATAAAGCGATTATTGAATTTCAGGAGATATGCATAGAGCACGTAAATCTGTTCTCGACCAAAATACCTATTTGGATTGATCAGTTGATCATATTTGTGTGACACATATTGAAATCATGAACGCAAGCCAATTGAATAATAAACCCCAGTGAAAGAATTTTTTTTATGTTGACTTTTACTAGAAGAGGATATATTTACTTTTTTTAATTTATTTACGCATATACTTATATTTTCTGATCATTTTTGCATGTTGATATCCAAGGAAGGTGGGAGATAGGGCTGCAAGGCCCTAAACTTCCCTGGTGGCTAAATTAAATTAATCTCTCATATACACAAGTAGTCAAAGTGACATATAATCTGCTATTTCCTTTACGTTTTAGACACTCATTGTAACACCAAACGGTTTTAACAATAACATTGAATTGATTGTTATTCTTTTGCAGTTGGCTGGAGGAGCATGCACCTATCTAGTTATCCTTCTGCAGTATGAATTCTTATAAAAGACACTCGGCATGGCTTCATTATTATACGGAATCACATTTTCTTTCATCGAAAAGGTGGTAATAACACGTATAACACGTAATGCTCAGGTTTTGTAACCAAATCTCAAGATGTAAATAATACGCTATCAAGTTGTACATACTTCAAATTTGATTACGCTCAGGAACATGATGAATAATTAGCAATATTTTGGTTAACCACTGAAAATAGGATCCTACAAAAAAAAACTCAATACAATGTTTGCAAATTATCAGTAAGTAAGTAAAGTTAACTTGTGTATCTTCCACTAAAATGAATGCTTCGTCCACTATAATAAATCCTAATTAACTTCTGAAATTGGACTCACAACTAACCCAATACTGATCTGATAGCTAATAATAATTGTGGCAGTTTTTTTAAACTCATTCACCTCGCAAGAGAGTTGAGTTCAGTATAGAGCAGCCTAAAATTGGTGGTCATTGCAGTTTTGAGGTTAGAAATTGAAAATCTAGTCGTTTCCAAAATCGGTGGTCACAAAGATGAATGAAATTGAACTTATTCAAGTTTTCTGGAATCATTCATTTAAACTGCGCATCCCGGATCAATACGTTCAACGAAATAGTATGTCGAGTCAGGAGAAAACTAAGCCTCAATTAGGAATCAAGCCTATGCTACTTGCTTCGCAGATAGTTAGCTCTTCAGCGACACGAGAATTGCTTATTGAATATTTCAGCAAATTTATACGCGGTACTGTCACAATGCCCCCCACAGCAAGCTCTGGTGGGTGACTTCTCCCCTGAAGGAATGACGATAATGAACTTTTATCAATAAGTAGGTACGTATACAGGAAGTTATAGGTAGATTTTGTACTCAATTTCAACGACCAATAGTGAGAAGAAGTCGCTGAAATAAGTAGAAACAATGGATTTCTCAACAAAGACAGATACAGTAAGAATTGTGTTCAACTTTCATTCGTATGAAAGAGAGCTTTTGCTGTTAAAAATATTATCAAGAGGTAATGACTGTCTACTATATAAGTCACGAAAATAGTGGAGCTTCCACGCACCTAATATATGTAGTATATAATTGACTAGGTATGTGGAAATAACTTGATGAATCATAGACCTTCGTGGTACGAGCACTTGTGTACATGTTCAGCGGTGAATGATGTAGGTACATGAAGATGTACCGAAACCGTTTCTCGGTTGAAGCGACCCCCACCTGACAATAAATGATAGCATCGTCTGATTTGAGTTCAAATATACTCACATGTTCTCCTAAGCTGACCGGGTTACAAGCGGTGCAGTAGTCGGGCGGTATCATTTTTCAGGATTTCGTTGTTCTTGACGGAGTCCCAAGTCGAGAGAACTTCAAAACCAGAGAAGAGCGTTTCTAGTCATCCCGATCCCAACGCGTTCATAATCAGCTTCCCGTTTAAACGAAATACTTCCTATTTAAAAACGAACCGAAACGCGACCGCAAGCACAGAGATCCAACCTTGTTATTGATAAAGCCACAGGGAACCACTTCAACATGAAGCTCGATATATTTTTTTTACCTCCCTTCGGAAGGAAACTTCGCATTCACGAAAACTATGAATCAAACACGATCACGACTCCCAACACACGCGCCTGAAATAAAACCGGTTGATTTAGTTTCTCTACGGACGTTTCCGGGAATGTTGTCACTTACACCAAATTTATAAAAGACAAACTGAAATCAGCTATTACGAAAACGAATGCAATTGTAATAGAAGGCAGATTCTTGAGCTGCACCCCGCTTGAAAGCTTCCCGATATCACGCTAATCATTCGGTTTGCAGCGCTCCAAGCGGATCTTTGTACAAATAATGTAGGCGGGAATTTTGAATCGAATTCGTTGTCCATCTTTAGTGAGACTTTTCCCAGCGATCTTCCCTGAAAAACTCTCACGGGTACCAAATCGGATTCTACTCGGTGAAAAAGTGCCTTTTGCAGGTCGGCATAAAACACGACCGGCTAAATGTGAAGAGTATCCTCATGCATTGAGGAAACCCTCGTTCTAAATAATGATATATTCAAACCCAGACTTAGGATTTTTTTTGCAAATTTTCAACAAAAAATACTCTGCCAAGGAGATGGCACAGCAGCATCCTCGTTCCATCCTTTATCATATGAGCTGAATTAAATAAAAATTGTGAAAGTTATACCTGTTCCAAGAACAACACTGCCCAACACAGAAAAAGTTTCGGGCTCAAAAGTAGCTACTTCCTAAGTAATTTGACGTGCTGATCACGAAAATCACAACGAAAAGTTCGGATTAGCTCTTGTTTTCACGATAAAGTACCTAACTGGGGTAATACAAGGGGACATGGCCTGCTCGAGGGATATTTAATTTTCGAAGGTTGGTAGCCATGCCAGCTGTTATTCCCATTGGTTTAACTCTTTGACTGACCTTTGGAACCGAGTTCCAAATGTTTTGTTGTTTGACTGAGTTTTCAAGTCAGTAATTAAACCTATTCAGCACAGTAAAAACCGATTTTCCGCTTCACCGTCAGAATGCCGCGAAATTGCATCAATAATGCCGACAACTTTGGTTACGTGTGTGGTGAGGTGACATTTCAGGCCAGAAGCGCACAATTAAACAAACTACAATTAACTGGTATAATTAGATTCACTCGAACCCGGGTGGAATGAACGTTGAGAAAACACAAATTCATTGACGACTTTGTCACATTCGCCCTATGCCCCACTTGTTGTTTTTGGGGCAAGGTACGTGCACACACACCAATTTTGAAAAATGGTCGTGACACCCACAGATTTTACCTATTATTATTTCAGTGCTCAACAGACATACCTATTGGACAGCACATAAAACAAAAAAATTAAATGAAAATAAGACGTACCTCGTCCCTGGAACAATAAAATGTACAATCTTCGTAATCACAAATTGGCACCTCAAAAACGTTGTAACCTTCTCCTAAGATAACAGTGCTAACTATCAAAAAATAGTTCACAGCCGATTCAACCGTTTTCAGAGAGCTACCAAATCAGCTGATCCAAGTTGTTGTGCCCTTTCTCTACCTGGGTAATACATCATGTATATATAAAGGGGCTTTACCCTAACTGTGGAAACTCAAGTTTAGACTAGAGAATATTTCAAATGAGTATCCAGCAGATAGTTTCATCCATTGTATAATTTCCACATAAGTGTTGACGATGGAAGGAATTGGAACGCTCGCAGGTGACGACAAAATGTGTCCTGTGTATGGGACAGGTAACTTTGCATCGTGTGTGTTATCTGGAACCACGTTTCAGGGCTGACAACTTTTTATCCTGTTTGCCGATACTTGGGACCATGTATCTGGGCTGACAACTTCTCGTCCTGTCTTGTCTTGTTACCTTCGGGTATAAATGAAAATAGAGGGCTATTAGTGAGTTTTAATTTAGTCAAAACAGAGATGCCACTACTGTCTTCATGGGCCAGGAATGAACAAGGGCCAAATGGGCAGACACTGGCCAGCTGATGTGATGTTTAGTATTGGTTCATAATTGCGTAACTGCTGCTTGTTGAACTATTTAAGATTCACCCACTTATTTTAGACCTTCAGCATACGACTGCTCTCTGTTTCATTAACTGTTTGGTCTCGACAATCTGTATTCATTTAACCCGATAATTTTTTGTCATTTTCTTCATCGATTGGTCATCTTTAAGTATGGCATGGCTCAAGTGACAGCTTAGGTGTCTTGAACTGAAGGTTCTGCTTCACAAATCAAAGTAGGTAGTTAGATCATTATTTTTGTTTTCATATTTCACTTTCAACTCTCACACCAGGGTAGAATGGGCTTTTTGGATTTGCCAAACATTGAATCTGACTAACGACGTCCAAATATGGCTGGCAGTTGAAGGAGGTTCAGGCCTGCGCTATATATACTTAAGTACACTCATTAGAATCTCTCATTTGTTGTTACTTCCCTTGAAATCTGTATCAATCTTTGCTATTTTACTAGTACACAGTTAGACATATTACTGTCTACGCTAAAATCAGATAATATCAAACATTAAAAGTTGAATTAGAATAAACTGCTTAGTCGTTTGAATTTCAAACAAGCGTAACAGGGCGAGTTCATTCTAAAGCCAACTCAACTATGGTGGCACTTGTACGTTGACAGAGAAACAGTGTTGAAATCAGCACAATAGAACTCCATCTTATTTACGCTGAAAGGTTGTTACCTTGGGCATACATCAGGGCTGACAACTTCTTACCCTGTGTGTTGTCACCTGGGGCCATGTATGAGACTGGCAACTGTGTCCCTTTGGCAGGGCGTGCATTGCTGCTCTGGGCGACGCTTTGGAGGTGACCGACGAGTCTTTGGAGTCTTTGGTGGTGCCTGGGAATAAAATTGCAATGAATTGTTACTAAAAGGTTTATCATCTCTGTACTGATGTGTGGACAACGAATGCACTGATAAAGGTGTAGAGGGAAACGTTGGAACAGAATTTGTCACTATGTAACATTATTTGGGATAGTTAGATGGTAGACATACTAAAATTCCCAGCAGCTTGATTTAAAGGGTAGTCAGGCCAGGATTTGAGGTCCTGTTTTCGTTTATTAATTTCATTACAAACCTTTGTAATCAACTAATAAACAAAATTGTTCACCTCTTAACAGTTGTTTTCAAATGTCATGATGACAAATATGATTTAATCTCCAGAGTATGTGTTATTAGAGCGAACAAAGAAATATGACATGTCTTTTTTAAATTGGGTACAGCCAAATGGTAATAAATTCTTTCTAGGAACCTATGCGTATTAGGAAAAATCAACTGCCAACTTCGGAGTGGCACGCATTTCCACAACTACTGCTCTCCCCATCCTCTCCTTTATGAATATGTGCTCTGGAGTGACTGGCTTTCAAGGGTTGTGGAGTTTGTTGATCTTGGATTGCTGATTGATCAGCAGCTTTCCATTTCCCATCACATCATGGGTGCAGCAGGTTGAGCAATGGCCGTGCCACTATTGGAGGATGCCTCCCCCGTATGTTAGCCATCGTATGCAGTCCCCAAGCATGCTCTGGAGCGGGTCCAGCATAAATCTCTTCACAACATTGCTTTTGAGCTTGCAATACCTCTGGATCAAGTTGATTGTGCTGCCCTGATGGGGGTGTGTCACCTTGTGCCCTTGGAGAGTCGATGATGCGTGGCTGATCTGGTATTTTCGCCCAAACTATTGAATGGAGCAATAGTCTTGCCAGCACTACTAGGCCTCTTTATGCCACGTCTGTCCGCTCACATCTCTCCTCCGTTCTACGTGAGTTTTAACTTCACGGTCACCCGTTGTGCCGCATTCCTTGTTTAGTCAACTGCCTTGTTTATCTTCATCCTGAGTTGAACTTTTTCACCTGTTACAAAAGACTTTCGAAGTCCCTAATTGTGTCCTTTCCAATCTTTTGATTATTACTTGCAGCCATATTCTCACATCTGGTTTCACATCCTTAAAATATGTGTATAATTGTTGTAAGGAACTTGATATCTTGGTTCCTCTACTATTTTACTTTGCCTTCTGACGGAAGATAATGGCTCTTTAAAGTTTTTGGTGAGAAGATCAGCTGGAGTTGTCGAGGAGTATTTAGGAATTTTCTGTAACGTTAACTGATGATTCCCGACATCGGTGTTCGGGATTTTATACCTGGTCGTATCCCCTCTTCCTCCTTCCTCTTCCTGAGGATGAACTTGGTCCCTGCATTACTCCTGTTTATTGGCATAATTATGTGTCTTCCAGGTAAGACACATTTCAATTGTTATTACCAGTGACTTCAACCTCATTTTATGTTGTCTATTGTCCTATAATTGGGGTTGCCGTTCGTGTAAATAAATAAATAACCTAGGTAACAAGAATGTGTAAGCATATCTGAAAGATTCCATAGATTGTTATGAGGAGCTAATTGAACGTCTGGCCTCAACTTGAATGACTTCAATCAAAGAATCAAAACAATAACTGTCAACCCAGCCATGGTTACAATTTTCCCCAACGAAAGACATTTATTTCTCTCCATGTCTAAGAACAAGAATACATTTGAAATATCAGATTTACCCTCTTGCCTTTTTTTGTGAAATTTCTATTAATTGACCATATAGCTCAGTTGAACCATCCAGTGAAAAAGCATATACGATATATGTATATCGTATATAAATATTTTAGATGATCTTAAAAGAACTTCAGAGCAATAAAACTCATAGAGGACCATCAACAGCCGAACACATAGATTCATTCTACACAAGTACTACATCCTGCTCCTGTTTCTCCTACTTACAGGCCTCTGAGAGTCCGGCGACGTTTCTTCTATGGGCGAGAGCGACGGTGCCTTCGTCTTCGTGCGCCCGGTCTGCCGCTGGGTTGGCGGAGGAGGCGACGTTGGTGGCGGCTCGGCGCAGCCTTCGTCCACCTGCGGATTAACAGAACAATTTAGTATAATTATGATACGATGATGTTCGAGACTCCTTGAGTTGGAACAGAGAAATTGTATGTGGTGTACCACAGGGAACAGTCCTAACAGTCCTGGGAACAATTCTCTTTCTCCTGTACATAAATGAGCTTATCGATATTCGTACTGGTGGCAAAATGTTAGGATTTGCATCTGTGGAACACAGAACAATTTAGTATAATTATGATACGATGATGTTCGAGACTCCTTGAGTTGGAACAGAGAAATTGTATGTGGTGTACCACAGGGAACAGTCCTAACAGTCCTGGAACAATTCTCTTTCTCCTGTACACAAATGAGCTTATGGATATTCGTACTAGTGGCAAAATTTTAGGATTTGCAGACGATACTGCTACAATTTTCTGGGGGAAGCCTCTTGATAAACTGATATCTACTGTGGCTTCAGAATTCCAACTAGTACGGGCTTGGTTGGACTGCAACTTTTTACGTATACATTTGAGTAAGGCACAGTAATGAGAATTTCAGCCTCAGGTAGGAAGCTCATTCTCAATAAATGTATGAAGTTGCATGATTATCACTGAGTTGGTATTGTTGAGTGGTCATGTGACAAAATACCGTTCTCTGATCATTGCACGTATTTAGGGGTTGTTACAGATGAACAATTGAAATTTAAAGAGCATATTGCAGAGTGAGCAAATATGATATTTGAAATCCTTGAAAAAAAATGAAGATTCAAAAAAAAAGTTTTCTTGTTTACTCCCATTTTGTCGATTTTAGGAGGGGAGGGGGCAACTCGTGGGCCACCCTGTATATTATTGATAATAAAAATTTGTTTAACTCTTGAAAATAGTGAAGATATGTCGATTTATCAGTATAACTTTCAACTAAAAATTGACTCTGTTGGGAAAGTAAATATTTGATTCATTTCTCACTGAAAATGGGCACAAAAAGTAAAACTGTAGGTAAAGTAACAATGGACGTTATTCTCCACTAAAAATAACTGACGGGAAAGCACGGGTCTGTCTGTTAAGCAAAAATGGTCAGGGAAAGTGAAGTTATTACATTAATTCTCACTAAAAATGGACACTGTTGGAAGAGTGAAAATGGACACACATTGTTGGGAGAGTTAATAATTCACATTACTGCCCCTAAAAATGGATTGATGGCAAAGTTGAAATGGACATTATGCCACCTTTTTGAAGTAAAAATGGACATCACTTTCCACTTTGTAAAGGCCAGTTCACAAACTCATGCTGTTTGCACAAACCGGCTTGTGCTACATGTTCCATGGTATAAAACAATTTGAAGGCGGATTTCGCTGCTTACGGAGCCGTAGGAGAGGCCGAAGAAATCTTCGTTGGTGGTCCTGCCGTGTTGTCGGACTCCTGCAGCCCGTCGACTGTTTTCTATCGCTTGTCTCCTCATGTCGCCTGGCCGTGGAGTCTTGGGCCTAGGTGGAGACGACGATGCCACTGATGGCGCGTATGACGTTGATGCCACTGACGGTGCGTAAGAAGTTGACGCCACTGAAGGCGCGTACGACGTAGACGCCCCTGTTGGCTGGAACCCTTCAGACGTCACTGACGCTGCGTAGCCTCCTGGCGACGGGGTGCCCAGCAAAGCGCCGGCTCCGTCCTGTGGTGACGACGTACCTGGTGATCCACTCGCCATCATTTCATCCCACCGAGCCATGCTCTGCTGGCTCTTGAGGTACATTTCCCTCATCTAAAACATTTCCACATTACCAAAAACTCAAAACCAAAATCAACGTATAAAATGCATGTAAAATCACCAAATACCACTGTTGGAAGTTTATGATTACTTTGAGTAATGATTGCTTTTCAAATTCCTTTGCTGTTTTGATAGAAATTCACCTTGGCTGACACTAGCAATAGTCAATACTCAGAATTCAGGCCTTTGCAATTCCCATTTCAATTCCTGTAATGGTAATTGAAAATGCGATTACCATTACAGGAATTGGAATGGAGTAATGGAAATGGAGACATCTCATTACACGCCTGTAATCGGATTACAAGTGACTGGTAGATTTTATGCGGTTTCGGGCAAAATCCAAGTCTGAAATTTTTATTGGCCGATGTCATTATCTGAAGGTACTTGTGCTCAGGAGAAACGGCCATAATATAAGGTACTTAGGCAAAATACTCGTACTTATTATAAAATGAACTTTACCGTATCTTGGCATTTACTGGTTGGGCATTCACGTGGTCCCAAAGGAGGAAATAATACTAGATTATTAGGCGAGAGACAATACTCTTTATAAAAATATGACCAGGTAAGCACTAATACGCGCAATTACTGCTTGAACGCAAAGAGTTCAGTAACAGTTCACCAAACAAGTCACAATTGGACTGTACACAAAACGATTTCCAATATATAGCGGAGGGTTGTTCACTCGTACGTGGCAGAAAGATGAAAGGCCCCGAGTTCTGGCCTGGGGAGCCTAGCTGGCAGCCTGGGGCTTACACAATGAAAATACTCTTGAAGACACTCTTGGTCCAAAATAAGCCGTAGAAGACATAGGAGAGCGGTTGGACACGACTCATAAGTATGTACTTCCAAATAACAATTGTCCATGTTTCGGTAACTGCCTTTGTCAAAACTACAAAGGAGTATGCATTTTCAGGAGTTGTTAACAACGTCAAAAGAGAAGCTCAATTGCCATGGGACATTGCTTGTCGCTCTTCAATGCTGAGCACTGGTGAATCAAATGCACCCGGAATGCCCGGTGTGGCATCCTTTTATTTTCATCAAAAGTTACATTACGGGACATTGCATGACGGCTTACTGGTAGATCCTCATCAGATCTCACCCAAGTAGAAAGCAGGGCATTCTTTGCAAAGCAACTCATCACCACACATTGGTTTTTGGCATTCGGCTGAACCTTTGCATGCGTATGAGTTGCAGCTGTTGACCATTCTGAAAACTACTTCATTCATTACTATGGGCCAAACTTTGCATCGCCGTCTATTGCAACGGATAATGCCTAACGGTATGAGGGTATGAGTGAATAATGAAGACTGTTTTTGTAACAGCATTTGAAGAGGGGAGTGGATAACTGAATTTCAATTCTATGTTCAAGCAGTCAATGCTGAAAAGAAATAAAAACTAATTTTTGACAAAAAGTGCCTCTTGGAAATATTTTTGTAGATTCTTCGTTTCCGAGTTATCCGCGGTTTACGGAATCAGAAAGACAGGTAATTTAATGCTCTTTCCAATGGTATCCTCATGAGTTTCGTTATAAAATGGGGCAATTATGGCTGTTTTTGTGACGGAAACTTATCTGTATCTACTGTGTAATACTTGATATGACTCGTTATATCAATTATTACGTGGTAGCAGAGCGTGGCTCCGATCCATGGACCTCTGGGTTATGGGCCCAGCACGCTTCCACTGCACCACCCTGCTTTACGCCGACCTACGACAAGGTAATCCATTCCACAATTTATCATTGTATTTAAATCAATTTGATATTATTATTCCGTATCCATTCTATTAACCAAACTCCTTACCCAATACCCATTTAATAAAAATAAGCGATGTTAAAGGGATACTTGAATCTTTTTCCACCTCGTGGTTAATAGGAGCCCCGTAGTTATTCTTGGAGCAATAACTCGATCTATTACCATAACCTCTTGTGTCATTATTTCTTGAACCTTATATATCTGTATACATAATAACCTGAGTAATTAATAAGGTCAAAAAAGGGAATAATATCAAAAAATCGTAACCAAGGAAAGGTAGAATTGATACAACAATTCCTTTCAAGTATTACAACTGTCTTGAAAAAGGTGTTGGAACCTTATTGTAAGTACTGTACTAAGACAGCTGTTGGAACTGAACTCTGAGTATTGTATGTTGTTAGAACTTAACTGTAACAATTGTCCTGAGAAAGGTGTCTTACTTGTCTTGAAACTCTTGCGTCTCGCTCCTCCATAGTTTCTCCTTCTTCTGTTCCAAATCCGTAAACGTTCCACGGATTTTCAGGGTCCTGTGAAAAATAAAGCAAATTTGAGGTTTGTTATTTTTGTGTGCTGCCTTGTATGCACATACCGGTTCTTCGAATAATCATAAAATGAAAATATTCTTATGTGTCACATAGGTAACTGTGTTAATCTTCGCTACCTGGGACAGGGGGGGATCGATTGTACAAATAATTTGCAACAAAAGATTCCCCGTAGCAATTGTTTAAATAATACTTAGTTTCAAACTTTTTCCGCGTAGATTATAGAAAATTATAGAAAAATGATTACAAGAAACACGCCAGAATATTTTGGCGAGCCCATTACTCACTTGGCTTTCAGGGTGGAACAGCAGTTCCCTCTCCTTCCTGGCGCTGGCACTGCTTCGGTGCAACTGTAAAGGAAAAACTACTAAATTATAATCAAACAATTACAAAAACCTCCTAAAACCGGGACGAAGATCAGGCTGATTTCGGATCCATCCGGATTTTGTATTTTTGTTGGAAAAAAGAGAACATAAAACGCATAGTGCCTAGCGAGAATTCACATCACCTGTCACACCACGCTTCAGGAGTCCTAATAT
The DNA here is from genome assembly GCA_031894815.1 of Creontiades dilutus. Classification (NCBI taxonomy): domain Eukaryota; kingdom Metazoa; phylum Arthropoda; class Insecta; order Hemiptera; family Miridae; genus Creontiades; species Creontiades dilutus. The sequence continues at coordinate 1,413,774 of JAVIWC010001773.1, read as the reverse complement.
TGACGGACTCTAGACGTTTTACAAATAAGATGACCAGCATTACATTATCTTCTCGACCGACAAAAATAGAAGCTGACATTATATAAGAAATTGAAACACCAAGGATAGTGGGAGAAGAGTGGGACTCTGCTGGATAAAGAGTCACTCACAAATACAGGGCAACGATGTTGCTGACAGAGAGGCCAGGCGTGGTGCTTCACTCCCGGAACCTCCACCATCGTAAGTATTTTCTTTCGCAGATTTGAGACGCTCTGCCACTAAAATAGCCCTGCTTGAATGGGAAGAAAACTTTTTGGCATGCCCAGCTGGACACCGGTATATTCCTTAGTATATTCCTTAGGGGGTACCTTCCATTTCTCTCTCACTCCTCATTTGTTCAGTAGTCGCACTCAGTTCATTTTTCAACTTACCAAGTCCTGGTATCTCCCCTCCCATTCCTCCCAGGTTTCTTCGGGCCTTTTGGCGGAGGTGTACATGCCAGGTGGAGCGATGGCAGCCCATTCTTCTTCCTGTAACAATGATTTGTCAATATAGATCCACTGTCTCACGGTACGTACATTTAGGGATAAAAACAGCATAATATCGAAAGATTATAATATTCATTCAGCACCCGCAGGATGTATGCGTTCGAGTGTGACAAATGACCTATGTCCACCATCGTAAATCAAGAGAAGAGAGACAGTAGACTTGTCGATTTCGCTAACGTGAAAAAACGAATCATTTTTCAATTGGAAGGTCAAATTTTCATCAATTTTATAATGTACTGTCAGCTTCCCTGGTTTTAATCAACAATCTGAGGCCGGTAGACTTTTGGTCTTCATTTGTACAGATGTCCTACCGACTCGCTGTCGAGATATTTGTTTCTTTTTTAATCTGTATTGTTAAATTGGACCTTTGGCCCGTGTAACCTAATAAATAAATAAATAAAATAAATTCGGGAACGTGGCCTCTTAAAAAAATTGCTAAGAGGCACTTTCGGTCGGAAAGGAGTTGTAGAACACGTAGGAGTCGGGTTGAGCATAACTCGTGGGACACCCTGTATATATTGGAGTTTTGAGTCAAATTTCGAAAACTTCGGTTCAGTTGTTTCGGAAAAAAGCTTCGGCAGACGGACGTATTTTTCTTTTTTTTTTAACAAGATAACTTAATGCATTACAGTTAACATCACAAATTGTACATAAATGTGTTAATACCACATGCCACATGTTGGAGAGTTCAAGTCCAGTGACCTTCTATCATAATAAAAATGAAGTTAACAATTGAATATATATAATTGGCTCAGGTTTTGTAGTCATTTGTAGTCATGTCTATTATTTGATGGGCCAGCAAAATGTAATTGGTGCTATGGTTGCCTATAAGCGTGGGGAGAAGGTCTGTGTGACGTTTGTGTTTCAGTCGGCGATTTTGTCGGTCTGGTGGAACTGCATCGAGTATGCCGGCTGCTTGAGTGTTTGAATGATTGTGAAGTCGCTGATGGAAACGGGAATAAGAGGCCCGCAGGGTTTCCTTAACGGTTGGGATTTGAACGTCCTTGTGGAGGTTGGCGTTCCTGATATACCACGGCGCGTTCGTACCTACCTAATGATCCTTAGGGCACGAGTTTGAAAAGTTTGGGCACGTTTCACCTGAGAATTGGATGCACCTCCCGGTAACTGGCATCCGTATTCCCATGTGGGTCTAATGAGTGTGAGGTAGATCAAGCGCGTTGTATCGAGTGACAGTGGAGCTAGGGACCCTAGAAGTGGCTTGAGTGTCTTGAGACGGTGTCGGAATTTTGGTTGCGGAAGTTGTGGAAGTGATGTGCGGGTCAAACGTAAACGTATTTTTCTATTCGACTTTTGAAATGTGCTTATCTTGAAACGTAAACCAACAATTTTCGAGGGAGCTTTAAGCATTTATTTTCTTGGACAATTACAAAGGATCATTAATGGTGGTAATAAACCAAAACTCACAGCTCGTCGGTTTCTACGAAGGAATTCCTGCGGCGTTTCTCCAGGCAGTGGGTCAACTCGACAACCCGGCATAGGCTTCAATTTCGGAGTAGGAAAACAGAACTGATCGATCTGCAATGCAAGGATTAATTTACCGACTGACCTATCCAACCAAATGAATATTGCAATCAGATTCAAATCATGTTTAGGTCCTAACAATTGAAGGGTGAAAAACCCCATCGTCGCCAAAAAGCTGACTTCCAGAAAAACGCATTTGAAATTTTACGCATGAGAGAGTAAATAATTGGCAAATAATTAAGGTTAAAATTTCACGGTACTCTTCCACTATAATCTAAAATACACTGCCAACGAGATGGCACGGCAGGTTCTTCGTTACAACCAAAGTGAATGAAACTCCCTTTGCCACTGCTACCTTCTTACCCATACCCGTAAATGAGCAGACTTTGTTTTGCTCAAACCTCGTAATAAATTGGAGCTAAGGAAAAGTGGGAGGAGTCCATCCGAATGGAAATTTCAAGAGCGACAACTTTTCTCTCATGATATTTTTCGATATCTCGAACGGTTTTCGAGATAATTCAGCTTTACATCGATAAAAGGCGAAATAAAGTGAAATAATGGCGGTGCATAGCCCTTAAAATCGTTATAACTCCTCAAATGAAAATAACACACAAAACCCGTTGGGAGCATTGTAAAACAAGTAATTACAAACATTTTAAGACCTCGAACGCCTAATTCTACTAAGCGAATCGCGTTTTTAAGATTTGCGGACGTTATGTGCCAGACAAACAAAACGGACGCTCATACCGACTTTTTGCAGGGTTTGCTGCGTTCTTTACTTTATTACGAAGAAAATCAGACCGCGTACGCTTAATTTGATCGATCGGAACCGAAAATATAGTTTAAAAAAACCGTGTTTAGGTCATAAAAAATCGAAAAAACCGTCAAACTATCATACTGCGATAGCTTCCAAAACCGTTCATTTTGGAGGAACTGACCCGGCTGGCCTTTTTTATTCGTTAATGGAAGCAACTACACCAAGTATGAAAAAAATCGGAGGTAGTCGGTACAGTTCGATCCTGTCTGGGTATGGAATGAGCCACGGCTAATTTTAGAGGGCTTAGAGACAAGCATGTAAAGATCTTCCTAAGCTAGCTAAGCTTGGTGGTTTCATCCGCACTCTGACCCTTACTACGACTAAGTTGTAATGTTTCTTATTATAGATTTTTTTTGGTTTTCGATTTGCATGGTCACACAACATAAAAGGCTGTACTTACAATGTTTAAACACCAACCCATACTCACACAGGTGTCTGGCTATCCGCCCACCCCTTGGATTTGTTTGAGTTGGGTTTGTTCGCGGACTTGGTTTTCCTCTTCCACAGCCAGTGGACGAACCTGACATCTTCGTTTGCCGCAAGAATGCAGTCCTCGTAATTGTTCTGTCCTACCTGATCGTCTATGTTTCAGAATGTTTCGAAGAATACCTTTGTGGTCACTGGGATGGCTGAGAGGAGCAAATTTTGTTCATCCTCTCAATGCCGAAAAAAATGGGGTTGTAAGGTGAATGTGTGAATGTAGGGTGGTGTTGAATGTGTGAAGGAGTAATTTTTCGTTTTAGCATTTTCGCTGGGTGTTCTCTTGTACTCAATTTATCAGCCAAGCTCTTCAAGTGTACATTCTTATCTTCATTCTCACTACAAATACGATGATCCCTGATCGAAAGTGCACTCGGTATGGATTGTTTTGGGCAATTGCTTTTTTGCTGATTTGATGTGTAGCAAGGTGATGAGTTATATCTATGTAACACATTATAATGTGGCACATGAATTTTCGTTGTTTTCAACACTGACTCACGTGATGCTATCCGTTTTTTTGATTTGACTCAACTTTTGCAGAATATTGACCGAACTTTGTCCATTTCGCGTCCGTTTTTTTATTTTAGGCTCCTGTTTTTAGACTGTTACGGGGATTAATTTGCGAGGTCTGGTTGAAAAATGTAAAAATAGGAGATTGAAACCTTTTTCAGTTGTCAAATGAAAAAGCATGTTAATCTGAAAGTCGAAAGTCGGCATATACCACGATTTTTCACGGGAAATAAACAAACTTCGGTCGTTACTCCGAAAAATTGAGGCGAATCAAGAAACGGATTGCATCACGTGAATCACGTATTCATTTTTTTGTAACGCTGATTCACGTGATGCTATTCGTTTCTCGGTTCGACTGAATTCGTTTATTTTGGGTGAAATACCATAATTTATGTCGACTTTCAACTCTCAGATCAAGATGATTTTTCACTTGATCACTGAAGAAGGTTGCAATGTCCTATTTTTAATACCTACTACTGCTAATTTACTTGCTAAACTTCCACCATTGTATGCATCAATGGTGCTTCAAATATATCTCCGACCATGTGTCTATGCATCGACGTAATACCTATGTCGATATTACACAATATGGCTAATATTATTAGTAAGTCGTTAGAATATTGGCCTTATCCTTGACAACATGTAAAAAAACGATTGGCTGAAAAAAGTGAAATCGATCGGTAGGTAACCTACTAAAGCCTGGTGCCTTTTCTCGTAAGCCGCGTACGACTCTCCAGGTTGACGGCCCATCTTGTATATCCCATCGTCATCCTCGGGTAGTTGCTGCTCCATCCCATCTCCGTAGCCCATCTGCGGTTGAATGATCATTTCAATCATCAACAGTCTACCAAAGCTATTGTACGATCCAGTGGCGTATATATGTGATATTTTCGGGGAGGGCCGAGAATAAGGGGGGGCCCCTCCCCCGGGAAAAATGTTTCAAATCAAGTGTCTAAAATCACATGTTTAACTATTGTAGCACTAAAAAATAAAAAAATGATAGAAAAGTGGTTCTTTTCCCAGGAAAGCATATTTTAGGCCTAAATAATATTCAGTTAAACCGAAAAATACAATATTAATTTATATTTTCCAAATTTCGGGGGAGGGGCCTCGGTCCGCCCCCTTATATACGCCCCTGGTACGATCTACTACGGGGAGCACCACAAAAGTAAGTTTATTATATTTTTAAAAAATTCCAAAGAGCTTAAATAAATCTGGACCAACAACAAGTTGATAATGTAATCAAATGTAATTTTTCCACGTACATTATTTTCTACTCATTTCTGAATCACAAATTTGTTGGTATTATTTTTAATAATAACACTTTGTAATAGACCAGGAAAAAAAAATTGTTTCCGCTTTAAAATATGTTTCCATGAGGAATCGAATGAGCCCTCCCCCAGGTCCGTAGGTCAAACCATTCCCAATCTATGGCCCGATTTATAGTGCCAACATTCGCGTTATTTTGGTTTATTATTGTTTTTTCTTTTATATCAGTAACCTAGTGACGTAGTGATGAAGTGATGTAGTAATGTGGATACTGGAGTGAAGTCCTAAAAGGCTTTGTAGCCGATACACGGGTTGAAGCATTCTGATATGCATGAAACGCTACAAATTCTTTCACTGGGGTTTATTATTCAATTGGCTTGAATTTCGACTAAGCTTCGGAGTGTGCGTGTTTCACAAGTGATAGAGCGATTATTGAATTTCAGGAGGCACACAAATATGATCAACTGATCAATCCAAATAGGTATTTTGGTTGAGAACAGATTTACGTGCTCTATGCATACCTCCTGAAATTCAATAATCGCTCTATCACCTGTGACACACGCACACTCCGAAGCTTAGTAGAAATTCAAATCATGAACGCAAGCCAATTGAATAATAAAACCCAGTGAAAGAATTTGCAGCGTTTTTTCAACAGATTTTTCTTTTGGGTTGATTTATCAAGATGCCAGTATTACTACCACATCCCGGATCATCCCGGATTTGGGCTTTTTAGGCAAATTTCTTAAAATTTAGTCCGGTAGTTCCAAAAAAAGGTAGCAAATCGTTACCCAAAGGTTTATTATTTCTGAATTAGGTAGCCCCTCCACGTAAATCACGTATCTATGCGATTCAGACAATGTCAATTACTACCACATTATCAAAACCCGGCGCTTAAGTGAACTATTATTGCTATGAAAAGAGCACGTTCCTCTGATGAACCACCGAGACCGGTTTACGTTCATCCGGTCACCATTGCTAGAACTTGGATAGAAAAGAACATCCTCAACGTGAATGTGAAAGGGAACGTGCTTAGCACCTCCTGGCCAAAATGAAAAAGATACCTGATAATAATTGTACTACATATCGTACTGTTTTCCAACTTTTCCCCATGAGCCTTATTCAAACCAAGATAATATACTTATGTACCTACAAACGTTAAAGTTGTAAGGAAATAAACAGAGGCACTAAACACTGAACGGCATTCGCCTGGCTTTTGTATGAGGACATTTTATGAGCACATCCTTAAAATCTATTTTTCTCGCCAGTTCGTTTTCAATAGATAAGATGGCTGGTGAATTTAGTCTTTCCTGTGACATTGTTGACCATAAATACATTTTTTACAAGCTTTATCTCTATTTAATAATTCAGAAAGGTTTTTTGCACATAAATGCTCGACAGTTTATTCCAAGTTCAGTTTCAAAACTATTTGCGTTCGTAAAGCAAAGTTGGAAACTGTGAGGTGATGGAATGGTATAGTTGCCCCTTCCATTGAGGTGGATGCGGTTATAATGCTCCGCCACGCTCAGAGGATCACCCAGACGCTTGAAAACGTCTGATTCACCTCCCAAGGCGACGGGTTTTAAAATTGTTAAGGGGCCAACTACATATCCATCACAAAACCTCGCTCAGTTTGACGTCAAATGTCTTAACTCCTACAGTTTCCATTGAAGTTCGCCTCTAGAAAGTGTGTTTTAGGTTAAACTAGAGTAATTTTACACTCTACAATGTATTTAATAAGTTCCCATGCGTCTCACCTCAGAGAACATTTCATCGTCGTCCATGATGACAAACGTTTCATTCAATTCGATCCCTCCATAATCGCTGTAGGGCTCCTGCGAATGGCGATTTGAATTAATAGGAATCTACGTTCAGTTTGTTGATTTATTTATTCTATAACGGGTCAAGCCTAATTCACGAAGTGATTTACAAGAATAATACATGTTCAGATGTATCTGAAATGGTTTTAGATATTGAAGAATTTTTCAGTATTTAGGTCATACCTCTTGACAACCACCCTTGACTCGTATTCGATGCGAATAGGTAACGGGACCGCACCGTGGCGTTGAATACCTCTAAGTGTAAGCAATTCTATACCTTATTATCTAGTTCAATTAAAATAAATAATCTAGTTTTTCAACAAAGAAAAAGTAACCATTTTCCAAGTGGCCTTTTGAAGCCAATTGCGTTTTTTCGGAAGCAAGAGTTTATTTTTTGCCATTAACGACAATTAACGGCTGTATTATTTTGAATAATAAAGAATTTTTTGATGAAAAATGTGTTTTTTGAATTGTATTCTATTTCTTTTGTATATGCTGCAATGGAAAGTAGAGAAACCAGCAAGATAATCATTGAAAAAGCAAGGGCGGTCAACAGACAGTTGCGCGAGCGTCGGTGTGACTCGTGTTGGCGCGAACGCATGGAGGTTAAGTTAACATTTGCTTAAACTTTGTAGGTTAACCTGGTTAACCTACAAAGTGTAAAAAAATGTTAAGGCGATTGCGCGGCGAAAAAGCGATTCGAAAGTCATACCATGCGGCACGAGGGTTTGCCGCGACAAACACAACCAGCGCGGTGCCGCGCTTTTACGTATGACAATTTTATAGAACAGCACAGTTTGATCGCTTATAGAACAGATCGCCTTGGTGGCCCGCTCGCTCCCGTTTGTTTTTCACGTATGACCCTGACGCGTCTGCGACTGGCAACTGGCGGCTGGCGGCTGGCAACTGGCGGCTGGCGTCGCGCCGCGCTGTGGGAGAGTTTTCTCTCAAGAGGCGCGGCGCGGCAGGCGGCCAGCGGCCCTGTACCTAGGTCTCAGCTTCATTTTCGATCTTGTTTCATTTGTTCAAAGTAATGGTATTACTTTTTTATTATTGTAATTTGGTTAATTGAATGGTAATAGAATTTAGCATTTCCAGTAGTTATTAACACAACTATAGAATTTTTGAGTACATTCTGTTTATCTCCTTCATGTCACCAATCGCTTCCCATTCAGTTCATACCCAAGTTTTCATAATTCGATTCTTGTTAAAAAACTTTTTCACATTAATTAAATGATATAAAAATTATTTTTCCAAATACAATGCCATTTTTTCCTTTTACCTACCAATCCAAGAAAAAAATATTACTGCAACGAAATGAAATTTATCGACAGCGTAATGAACATTAACATTCTCGTGTGCCCTAAGTCACATTGTCATGGACGCGAATTTCAAATTCGAATTTTGGATTTTAAAAAGGGATTCACGCGCTGCCGCTGCGCTTTTTGCCTTAGGGGGCAAAACTAAAATCTATGTAAAAAGTGACGATTTTTTCGTGACGCTGTCCGCGTTACATTTTGGTTTATTATTCAATAATAAACCATTGTAATCGCTCTTGAAAAAAAAATTCTAACCCCCCCTCCCAAACGGCTGAAAATTTCATGGCTTACGTTTCAAAGGGTGTAGAATCCGAATCTGCATAAACTTTTTTCCGTCCGTCCGCCGTACGATTTCTCCCAAACGGCTGACGCAAAAAAGCTGATATCTCCAGGAAAAATCGGCATGTAGGTCCGACAACGCCCCAATTCTTGAGCCAGCTCTCTCACTTAATTTAATGTGCCCTTTAAGGGTTGTAAAAGGTTTGTAAAATCCCTAAAAACCTCAAAAAAAAGTCATGGCGGACTAAATTTGGACTTTTTTTGAAGAACTTTCCATGAGAAATCGAATGAGCCCCTCCCCAGGTCCGTAGCTCAAATCATTCCCGATGTATGGCCCGATTTATGGTCCCAACATTTGCATCCACATTCACTACATCACTAGGTTACTGCGATCAAAGCAAAAACAGCATTGTTTTGATCGCAGTAACCTAGTGGTGTAGTGAATGTGGATACTGGAGTGAACTCCTAAAAGGGTTTATAACTGATACACGGGTGGAAGTATTCTGATGAGCATGCTCCGTCTTACGAAATTTAAAATTTTCAAATAGAATATTTTTCCATTGTAATCGCTCTTGAAAAAAACGCTGCAAATTCTTTCACTGGGGTTTATTATTCAATGATTCATGATTTGAATTTCTAGTAAGCTTTGGAGTGTGCGTCTCACAGGTGATAGAGCGATTATTGAATTTCAGGAGGCACACAAATATGATCAACTGATCGATCCAAATAGATATTTTGGTTGAGAACCGATTTACGTGCTCTATGCATATCTCCTGAAATTCAATAATCGCTCTATCACTTGTGAAACACACACACTCCAAAGCTTAGTAGAAATTCAAATTATGAACGCAAGCCAATTGAATAATAAACCCCAGTGAAAGAATTTGCAGCGTTTTTTATTTGAGGTCCAATGAAAATTCGTGCAGAAACCTCTGCTGCAGAAAGCTTGGGGAACAGTTCTTGACGATGTTTGAAAGCTGCTGAATCTTTATCAAGTGCCTTAACAAACTGTTTCATTTGATTTGCTTTGCAAGGGTGACATTAACACTTTCTGTGAGTCCACTAACTCCACTTCACATTGTTCGCTCAATCGTCACGTCATAAGCTAATGTAAACTCAAAAAGTCAATTTACATTCCTTTCTTGACGGGAAGGTTCAGTAAATGACACTCTTCAACCAGACACATATATATTATTGGGTTGTGTTATCTAATAAAGTCGAAAGGTCTAGAATATAATATGGATGAAACGGTAATAACGGAGGTGGTTAAATTTGCATTTTCGGAGTTATCGCGATGATAACCAGTTATTCGAAAGAATAACTCAGAATAAATAAAGAATAACCAGTTTTCAGAATAACGTCTTAACGCAGGCCTTCTAGCTTGGAACTTGGGATGTGGGGAACGTTTTCTTTGAAGATCGATAATCCTCTCCACCTGTTCTCAGTTTTTGTGACATTTAAAACTTCGAGACCAGTACAGATAACCACCTGTACCTGCAATAGTGATAGTCTCTTTTTTGGGCGGTTCGTTTGCATTTGCTTAGACTGATATATTGCTTTATGAGACCATCAAAATCAGAATTGGATGAGAACTGAAGAAGGTTTATACGAGAACACGGACAGACAGACAGACACCAAAGGAACACAAGTTGTTCGGATTGGTCCAAAATGCAAAAACTAAATGTTGATTTTGCCCCATCTGCTTTGGGACACTTTACCCGCACTATGTGTTCAAGTTATGTGTTTTATCTCCAATAATTTGCACGAAATTCAGGAAAAATACTTAGTAAAAAAAATTACCGACTAACCTTCTGTCGTATTTAGATTAATCGTTAGTCGGTCCGAGTTACGTGTGTAACGATTTCAACAGATTAAGAATAACAAGGGCCAAATTTGAGACGGTAGAGAAGTTTGGCTCGGTAAGGTTATTGGAAGACCCTAATGTTGTATTGTAAACCCCACTGAATCACTTTCGTGTCATATGCTTAATACAAAAATTAACTCCATTACTGGAATTTCCACTTTTTTTATACATATAGGTATCCCTAAATCTAATTCATTAAAAGATTTTGAATTTTTGAGATAGTTATGAAGATATTGAGTATGGAGCAATTTCGTATGTTAACGCTAGTGGTTCAAACTTTCTCAAAATTTCTAAATTTGAGTGTAAAAATATTCGTCAGTGAATGGGATTCCTTCAATCAACGCCAATCGATGCAATCATAGCTGAATCCGGAGACAAGCCTTAAAACTCAGATTCCAAATGCTCTCTGATCGATATATATTGTGGATAAAAGCGTCCTATGATCCAGGACATATTTAGGCTGAGTATTGACACGCTCATTGCAGCAGCAAGGTGAAGGTGCCTCTACAAACCATGTCCGTCCCTGATTACATATGAAGAATTGATAGTGAATGTTAAAACTAGCCTGTTTACCCATAATAGGACAGTTGAATATCAATGAAAAATGTTACAATTTCTTCAACAACGGATGGCCGAATGCCGTTCTCATCATCACCGATGGATCAAATCAGGACATCTGGTACGATGTGCATTTCTCGAAGTATGATGAACGTTTCAAGTTACCACACACGACATCATCCTTCAATGCCGAAGTTCAAGCTATCATGATAGAATTCATCAGCAAACAACCTCATGCTCCTTGGTTTCACAACAAGAACTTCAGCAAATCTTTGGGCCGTGCTATGTTCCGATTGAGGGTAAACCAAGGCGTGTGGGACGCATGTTTGCAAAAAATTGGTATTCAAGACTCTCAGCAATGTCAACGATGTGAACGGAAATCTTCAGCACCTAGTCATAGAATGCCAAGGTCGTGCAAGTGAGAGAATGGTCTTGTTGAACAATACACATAAGAAAATCAATATAAGTTTGGACTATATCTCCATACTATCTTCCGAAAATCCATTTGTTTACAAAGAAGTATTCAAGTTTCTTCCATTGTAATAATACTAGAGGAATGGTTGATTTTTGTTATTAATGTATAAATAAGGGAGTAAGTATGAAGTATGTTGACTTTACATAATGTATGGCTGCATAAGTAATGCCAAATAAAGGAATTGAAAAAAAAAACACAATTGTAGGTAACCACTTTTACCTCTCACCTCACTGTACATTCCTCCGTAATCGGTAGCTGCTGATTGCGACATGTCGTCCATCTGTAGCCAAAATGCAAATTAAAATCACAGCCAAGAAGATTTGCTAAAGCCAACATTGTTTGATTAAAATCAGCTTGTAATGTTTATATGGTTCATGTAGTTGGACGATCGTCTAGATCGATTGTCCCGTTAAATGAGAATCACCCCTTTGACTGGACCTACTATGGGGCAGTGTTCTGTAATGTACTCCATATATGGACTCGACGAAGAAATCCTCGAATTAAACAGAAGTTTACTTGACTGGATGAAATATAACCCCTACCTACTCTTCACATATCTGCAAATATATAACATGTTAAGAATTGTATGAATAACCTATACGTACATCGCCAGTAATATTGGACCTTAATGCAGCATAAACTATTTTTTTTAAATAACATTTTGTCGATGGCCAATGGCAACAGATCGAATTTAATTTAAATTGTAATATTGGCACTATGTGCCGTTTGTAAATAAATATATTTTTCAATGAATGTAAAGTGGTCCGGGTCATTCGACACACTGAAAGAGCCTCAATCAATGACGAACAGAAAAACACTGACTACCACATGGGTTCATTATTTTTGTCTTGTCATAATGAGGTTTGTGGGCAACAACCCAAAGTTAACAAACAGGATATCAAAAAGTCTTACCCCGGAAACTACGCTTCTAGGAGGGGAGGGGGGGATTTTTTCATGACCCGGTACTTACCATGATTATTGTTATTTTAATTTCCTTTTGTTAGACTGAGAATCTCGCCCATTTACCCATTTACATATAAAGTAATATACATAATCTTTGATCAGGAATTACTTAGTTTAACGTATCGATTCTACAAGTGTGTTCAGCTATTCTTCCTAGAGTAACTTTTTTCAAACTATTCGTAGGGAAAATTTCCAAAGAATCTACATATCTACATATTTAGCCAATCTCACCATATCATCGCAGCCCTCCGGATCCTGCAGACAAATGATAATTTCCATTACCTATCACATCCATCATGGTTTCACTACATGTTTTTACTGACGTAACAAGTAACTTACGCCTACCTACCAAGTATAACCACCACACGTGCCTTTTGTTACCCTCTAATCTTCTACCCGCTGACAATTGGCAACCATAATTTTATTACATCTTACTTTTCAACTGTCTTCATGGTTCTATGAACAATTGCAATGCTCATAAATCGTTTATAAAAACACATAAATCCGTCCTAAAAATATTCTCGAAAGACGCAAAGCGCAATAGAGTCATTGTTGAAATAAACGATAAAAATTGCGAAAAATGGAGTGTAGAGAACTCGACCGAGAATTGACAAAAATAAGTTGGGGGAGCTTAGTTGCTGTACACCGTGTATAGGTACGAATCAAGGACGGATGACGAGTTATACCCGACCCGCACGACCTACCGGTCTTGATGGTGAGGTAGCTCCAGAGCGCCGTCCTTTTGAAGAAAGTCGATAAAATAATTCATCATCATACCGTAGGAAAGGGGAGTTTTTCGGTTTACTGAATCTACTCTTAATAAAATCTATGGTCCAGACAAGGAGAATCAGATTAAATCTGCGGCCGGCCAGCGAAAGTCTGTAGGTAGGTACATTGATGAAGTGTTCGAACACCAAAATCGTCCTAGAACACCTCAACGCGGATTGAAATACGAAAAATTACTAAATCGTAATTTTCCAGATTAATAGTCTAAAATTAGTTGAAACGGACAAAACCCACCTAAATGGTGTTCCAACTAGAAAATCGCAGTTTCGGGGAAGGCCAGTAAATGAACGTTGTTGGGGAAACATAACACATTCTTTGATGACTGTTATTCAATAGTTCGCTAAGGATTTCCCAGAGGGTATCGCAAGATTCATCTAAAAAAAAGTCAACCTGTTCAATCGAAAGCTCCCATCCTATGGAAGCGTCACAAGGACTGCGTTCAGATATTAGAGTTTTTATTGAAATATTGTGGTTGGTTTAGTGGTCCTTCATTTAGGTCAATTAATTTTTTATTAGTATAATCTTTCGATGTTACAATGGGTGGTTCGTTAGGAATACATACGATACAGTGACAGTTCAATACAACGACATATGAAAAAATTGACTAAATACTGGATATTGCAACAAATTAAATGAAAAAAATTGGCGGTACAAGGAGTCATGTAGCAACTGCCTACAGGAGGGTTTCGGCTTGTATGACCGATGCACAAAAATGTAGACTTTCATCGCTTGTTCTTTGGCGTCCAGATTTAATAAGGATATGAAGAAGATGGGTCATCCTCTGATTTCTAAAACATGGGCACTCGCAAAAACAGTGCGTAAGTGAGTCAGGCGTATCCAAACCACAAAACATGCAATTTTCAGAGGCATCGAAGGAGACTTTTTTACCACGGCTGTAAATTGTACGTAATCCCGTATTTTACATAAGAGTCTTTCATTTTGTATACCCGTTTTCAGGTTTAAATTTTCTGCGTGGTTTCTCATCGGGAGCACTACTTGTTCTACAACTCATTTCCGACCAAAAATTCCTCCAAGCAATTTTTTTAGAGGCTTCGTCTTCGAGTTATTCGCGATTTAAAATTTTTTTTCGTGTTTTCGATATTATGTCACTACAACTCATAACTCCTTCAATTTTAGAGATAAATCAAATTTGAAGACACCGATAGAAAGAGCGTTAAATTCTCTATCTATTTGACGTCAGATAACTTTTTTTAATTGCATTGAAGATATGCGATTGCCGCGCAAAATGGCAGAATCTTGAAATCGTCTGTTTTTCATCTTGCCCAGCAACGCCATTAATACTTGACACACAACTGTGCAGACCTGGTAAAACGTGCACCAAAATGTCAGCTTTCTAACGGTGTAGTCCTTTTGGTTTTTAGAAAGATTTTTCGTTAAGAAAATGGTGTTTAACTGCAGAAAAACGTGCGTTTTCTGTTAAAATTGAGTTTGAGGTGTTTTCAACCTTACGTCACTAAAACGGCTGTAACTCCGGCGTTTTCGAAGTATTTGCAAATCTAAGGATACCGTTGGAAAAAGCATTGAATTTCCTATCGCCTCAGTCTTCAACAGTGATTTTTCAAAGGGAACTAAAAGGTCTGCACAGTTGTGTGTCAAGTATTAATGGGATTGCTGGGCGAGATGAAAAACAGGCGATTTCGAGATTCTGACAAAACTGCCATTTCGCGCGGCAATCGCAAATCTTCAATGCAATTTAAAAAAAGTTATCTGACGTCAAATAGATAGAGAATTTAACGCTCTTTCTAGCGGTGTCTTCAAATTTGATTTATCTCTAAAATTGAAGGAGTTATAACAGTTTTAGTGACGTAATATCGAAAACACGAAAAAAATTTAAATCTCGAAAAACTCGAAAACGAAGCTTTAAAAAAAAAAATGCTAGGAGGGATTTTTGGTCGAAAATGAGTTGTAGAACAAGTAGGAGTCGGATTTCATTGTATGATGAAGTAAAAACTCTTTTCCTGTTGTACCCCATACACATAGGTATCAACAAACTTTTGAAGGAGGGAGCTCTTGGATGCCTTGAATTCTTCAAAGTCCTGATTCTGCCAAATTTCAAAGAAACATGCCATCTGGGAAGCCCAATTATGGGATATATCAGATTTTCGTCCTGACAATCCCAGTAAGCGATCAAGGCACAATCTAGGCAGGCGGTCCGGACCCTTCAACCCTATTTTCACCCACCAACCTAACGCTCTTGCCATCAGTTGAACCTTGATATGTACAAGCCCAAATTCAGATCTCACAACATAATCAGGTGTATTTGACGCAAGAAAAAAAGCATTTTTAAAAGAGCGTACATGTACCCTTTCAATAAGTTACGGGTAGGATAGTCCCCATGCCTCAGAGGCGTACACGGTTGTAGCGAGCGCCACCTACTGGAATACCTTAAGCCACGTCTTTAGAGAATTTGCTCGAGTCTTACTCATTATTGAGGCCAATTAATTAGATGTTGTTCTAATCAAAAACTAAGTTATATTTCAAAATACACTGCCCAGGAGATGGCACAGCAGCTTCCTCGTTATAATCAAAGTGACACCATTATAAAACAGAAAATAAAGAAATCTTCAGATGAAAGGTGTTGGGGTAATTGGTCAATTGGCCAGGCAATCGCCAAAATTTAGGCTCCAGGAGACCAGATCTGTTTGTGAAAGTCCTATTTTAGATATCGAGCTCCTAAGTGTTCAATTTATTGGGCAAATGATAATCAAATATTGGGTTCATTTTAACAAGAAGTGCCATTTCAACTGGCACATGATCGGTGATGGTGTTAGCTACTTTAAAAAGTGTGAGAGCCAAAAAAAGTCGAGCCGTTCGATAGCCTCCTAGATGTGTGACGTTCCGAAAACATCAAATGAAACTACAAATGTAACTATAAAATGTTTGGGTGCGTTGAGGTTGGTCAAATTACAAAACTGTGTTCTGGACCGACGTTTCAAAGTGTTTATATTTCTTCTTCAGGCCGATAGCAGACAATATTTAGGTCTATTTAATAAGAACAGAACATTTTTCTAATATGGATTCGACAGAATGTGGACTGACAGATTGGTAAAAATGATTTTTTAAGGCTGACTTGTAATTACATAGTCCTGAGGAGTAAAGACCATGAACTATTGTCGACAGCAACCCTGTTTTTGGAACAACCCCAGTGTAGACTCAGCAAGCTGAGAAGTATGCTAGGTATATGGAGAAAGGAGAACCTGGGAAAAGCTTTACTTATTATGTCTAGCTTTTTAGCTTTACTCTATTGCAACTGCTTTTAATTTTATAAATTGCAGCTACTTTTACATTTATAACGAGCAGCTTCACTTTATTGTATAGTATCTCACCTCTTCTTCGTCACCTTCATCTTGGTGTCGATGCTTGTGTTTATGTTTTTTATTGCGATTCGCCTGCGATCGAACGATAATTTCAGTCAATGTTGAAACCAACTTTCTTAAAGAATAGTTGTTACTTAAGATTCTATTTCATTGTTTGGTTTAGGAACATATTTTCCACTTTTTTTTGTTGCCTTACGAGTGAATTTAAATAATAACATCCACGTCATAATTCCAAAAGTGTAAAAAATTAATTATAATGTGGCTCTCTTGGAAAAAGGGGCTACGAACTTCTGAATTGAAAATACACATAATAATAATAATATGAAGAAGAAGAAGGAAATAAAAAGTTATCTTTTGAATAGGTTCATAAATAAAATAATGCGCAAAAATTGTTTAATTTGTTGATTCGTTGAATACCTACAGGAAACCTACCGAATTGAACTTTTCAAAAAAAAATTTTTCACTTTTATTTTTGCTAAAACCTTTCTTAGGCATCGTAGGAAAAAAATCGTAAAAATTAATCATAAAAGTGGTAAAATTTGAGAACAACGTTCACCATTGTGACTAAGGGAATGTTTAAGGTAGTTCTGGATCTACCTTTGTTAGTATTCTCATTTGTCTGAGAGTTTGCTTGGTTTTCTGCTTACGAATCCCATTTAAAGGTCCCCATAAAATGCTCAAATTTGAGCTACCTGCTTCTCAAAGCCTCACTCAAGCATTTCCTTTAGACCACATGATGAATTTGACACCACCTTGAGTTGAGTTTGAGTGGTCCGTTCACTTGGCCATAGAAGAGCGGCCCACCAGGCCAAAATGGCGAGGGTTGCAGGAGAAGTTAGAGAAATGCGCTGCAAATTATTGCAGAGGTTTATTTTTTCTGTGTTAGATAGCCCTCTACGAAAATCGCATATATTAGACGTAGTCCTTGTCACTGCATTCAAGAAGGAAATACTTGAGAAGCCGCCAGCTGCACAGTCTAGCTCAGAACTTCCGTTGAACTGGCTCTCCTGACCGACCGTCTACCTGACCGTAGACTATCTATTACTATTACCGGCAGGTGAGGTTTATCGAATGGTGAGCGATTCCCTTAGCGATCAAGATGAGATTACTGGGATTAACATCCCGGATCGATGTTGAATTTTGGTTTATTATTCAATAATAAACCACTGTAATCGCTCTTGAAAAAAAAATGCTTACCCCCCCTGAAAATTTCATGGTTTACGTTTCAAAGGGTGTAGAATCCGAATCTGCAATACAAATTTTTCCGTCCGTCCGCCGTAAACACGATTTCTCTCAAACGGCTGAAGCAAAAAAGCTGAAATTTTAAGGAAAAATCCATGTTGGTCCGACGACGCCCTAATCTTGAGCCAGCTCTCTCACTTATTTTAAAGTGCCCTTTAAGGGTTGTCAAAGTTTTGTAAAATACCTAAAAACCTCAAAAAAAGTCAAGGCGACCTAAATTTGGACTTTTTTTTTTAAGAACTTTCCATGAGGAATCGAATGAGCCTCTCCCCAGGTCCGTAGCTCAAACCATTCCCGATGTTTGGCCCGATTTATGCTGCCAACATTTATTGTTTTTGTTTTGTATTAGTAACCTAGTGATGTAGTGATGTAGTAGGTAATGTGAATACTGGAGTGAACTCCTAAAAGGCTTTGTAGCCGATACACGGGTTGAAGCATTCTGATATGCATGATACGCTACAAATCCTTTCACTGGGGTTTATTATTCAATTGGCTTGCGTTCATGATTTGAATTTCTACTAAGCTTCGGAGTGTGCGTTTTTCACAGGTGATAGAGCGATTATTGAATTTCAGGATATATGCATAGAGCACGTAAATCTGTTCTCAACCAAAATACCTATTCGGATTGATCAGTTGATCATATTTGTGTGCCTCCTGAAATTCAATAATCGCTCTATCACCTGTTGAACACGCACACTCCACAGCTTATGTAAATTCAAATCAAGAACGCAAGCTTATTGAATAATAAACCCCAGTGGAAGAATTTGCAGCGTTTTTAGACAAATTTCGTCAACTTTAGTCCAGCAGTTGTCGAGAAAAACTTCGGACGGTATGCTACGGTTCGATTTTGAAATCTACTTATCTTGAAGTGTAAACCAAAAATTGTTGAGGGAGGTTACTTCTTCTTCTCTTTTTCGATTACAAAGGCCAACCAAACCAAAAGAGACTATCAGCGACAAGGCTTCAGCTGGACTTGAATGAGATAATGATGAATGCGGACCCCTCATAGAATGAATATTATTATATCACCCTAACCCGGGTAACGGCGGGGCAATCAGCTAGTTGTCTATACAATTATGAAATTCAGTTGATTTGTTTTCGGGCTTACCGAGCAGGATCCATCTGGGCAAGAGTCGTCAGTGCACGATATGCCCAACCGGTCCAGTCGCTCTAGACAAGGAGTCTTCTCTGACTCTCTCGGCGGACTCGGGGTCGGGCTCCTGTCTAACATTTGCTGTTCAGTGAAAAGTAAAATTTACACCTTAAAACCTCACTATTCGAATTATATTCTCATACAACTGATTCATCTATGGGTACAACAAATTACGGCGATCCTAATGCTTGGGATGACTCTGAGGTAGACCATGTGGGCAATGTCACTTAAGCATCTAGACAGGGAGAGAGAATGACGGTTACTCAAGATGTCCACTTTTTAAGGGTACATTCAAGAAAACAACGTCTTACACCATGAGGGAAATCAGCGCTTGAATGTCTAGCCCATGATCCCCTCCATTCTCCCTTAAAATAGGAAATTTGAAATTTCGACGGTTTTTTTTTCACAACTAGACTAAAATTAGGGTCGAACGAAAAAAAAAGTGTTTAAATCAATAAAACAAAATGAAAATATTAAAGAAAAATGACGATTCATCATTAGTATTCAATCCATTAATCCAAGGACACTTGAACATCCAATTGAACAATTGAACTCAATTTCCAAAAAAAGTGCTGGAAAGCTTAAAATCTATTTTTAAAAAAGTTCAAATTTAATCAGCTTCCCAGTGAAATGGTTTACCTTTCGTGAGGATATTCCAGTTTGAAGATGAAATTGTTTTTGCCACCTACTGGATTTTCTCCATGTAATCGATAGACGCTCCACAATCAATCATACAATTAGAAATCTAACTAAATTTGAAGGTTTTCCGCAGGTTTGATGACTAATTGCACGTTTTTTTGGGAGACCTTCAAGTAGAGTTCAAGTTCAAGCATTTTCAGACACTATTTATTTTGGGCGTTTGAACTGCAATTGTGGTCCTTAGATGTTGGTTTTGACATGGACATGCCTTTTGGCTGGGGGGTCAAGGTGTTTTTCGCGACACTTATTTTACACCACACAAAATGCAACGCTCCGGCACTTTAATTATTAACTCAAAAAGTGAAGGCTAGGTAGAAATCAATGAGTTTCCTTTTTCTATAAAATAAACCGTTGTTTTTCTATTGATAATGATAGTTTACAATGAACCAGCTATCTCTATAACCAGAAACAATACAGTCATTGATGCTGTGCTCACACGATATATAGATCATACGGAAATAAGACATTTCATCCCATATTTTTCTTACCGTAAACCATTATTGAGCATTACTAACGCTGCAGCTAATATTTCCAAATTTTGACAATCTTGTTCATTAATGTTCAATGCCAATACATTTTTCATAAAATATCTTGAGTGTATTGACATTTTATGTCTTTACTTTGCTACATAAACTCGAAAATGTAACGCGGACAGCGTCAAAAAGATTTGTGATGGTTTTCGCTTACAACCGATTCGTTGCTACGGATCATTATCTTCGACATTTGTGATCGTACAAAACTCGTTCACCACTCATTTGAAAGCTGTTGATTTACTTAATCTTGTTACGTTAACCACTGGACATTCGGAACCTCACTGGCCACCCGATGGAACCACATTGTTTACTAACTGTGACAGTCCTGTGAGTGGTGATTATTATGTCTTTACAGTTTACCATTCGTTGCTTCGGAACCTCAGTGACCAAACGATGGAACCATTACATCGCAACCATCAACGAGCACAATCTAACGTAGTTATCATTAGTCCTACAAAACGGCACTCGTTGGAACTTGTGCGCGAATATCGTTTACGCAAAAAGCTGCTTATGAATACTACATTATCCACAAATGAAATTGAAATTGGCGAGGTACGTGATACATTTATCGAGACGCCTCATTCTCTCGTCGACGTTGAATTTGATAAGCGTTTTACATCAAAACTGGCCTCCAATTGGAAGTACGTGGTGTGTGTGCGGGAGGGGGCGCAAAGAAATAAAATGTCCCTCGTGGTTGCGTACTTGTACTCATGTACTTTTAGACTAGAAGGTGCCGAACTGAAATTCCTCAATGAAATCGCTAAGTTGAAGGCAGCATTAGAAAGTTGATAAAATTCGTACATTATCCGTAGGCTCAAGTTTCGAGTGCGATTTTAGCACTTCTCTGTGAATAATTTCTGTTCAATTTTAATTTTTTTCTTTATTTCAGCATTTCAATTTTCTAATTACGTCTCCAATAATCGTCATATCCATGACCTATTGTTTTCCCCATATGGAAAAATTTCTTCTTTCTAGTACTTTCTCTGGACACAGATTGTCTGACACAAACTTTGATTATGAAAATGTAGAAATTCAACGCTCAATCGAACATTTGGTCGACAGTTGAAAACATTTGTTTTTCAGCGGAGAAATGTGGGTTTTGAAGGCACTGAACTTAAAAACAAAAAAAAAAAAACTTCAAGGATCTTTTTTGTTGGACTCAGATAATAATGTTGGATATGGGTCGTAAAATTTCGAATTTTCAATGGTCGAATGTAGAATTAGATTGGAAATAGTCATAGATTTATTTAGGGGTTGGTCTGTGTAGAGGTGTATTTTTCTCTCGTTAAAAGTGATCTGGTTAAAAACGTCTACCCCGATGTCATCTTCAGGGATTGTGTCAGTGATCCTGAAAACATGGGTTTTCATCGTTTCAACTCTCATACAAAGTTGAATTTTGTGAAACCGCTGTTCCTAGCAACGTTTAAAGGTTTGGTGGAGGAAGAGCTCTGAGCTCACTAGTGATTTTCATAGAAAGTAGATTAGCTAAATAATTGCTTGAAATAAATGAAAATTTCCTTTTATCTTCGTTAAAAAAAGCTATGCGATTACTGTTAACGTACCCATTGAAACATACCTGTTTATTGGCTGCTTGTCGAGCCCAGGACGGTAAAGAGCTTTCACCTTCACCCTAAAATACCAATCGAATTATGTTGATTCCTTCTAAACAGTTAAAAACGTAGAGATGTATGTGTTGAAAGGTTTTCACACACCTAAGTATGTGCAAATACTGCCAGGAACATAGTAACAAAATGGTGAAGGCCAAGGCGGTAGAATGCCAGGTCCGTTGCGAAGAGGAGGAAATAGCGAAACGCATTCTTTGTGATTGTTCTGCTGCTGCATCAGTTAAATTCTGGCGTTTTAGAAAGGAAGCCTTGACTCCGATATTGTCAAGGAAACGCCTAAAAACCACCTTCACTTTTGTAAGTGAAGTGACTTTTAAGTAAGTAAGGTGTTTGGCTACCCACAGACGCCCTGCACTTCTCAGAACGAAACAGTTTTATATATTCCACAATTACTCTGGTCAATGTAGTCATAAAATAACTTTATTATATACCATTAGAACTGCCAGGAACTCTAGTTTCCAAAAAGTGTCAAATTTTGTCAATTGGCTTGGTAACGAACCTCGTAAAGGTTCAAATTTGTCTCTTTTTCTCCCTTATTGAACTACCTGGCGTCTTTCTGGTTTTTTCTAACGGTACACAACTATACTATATTTAGAGCAACTGACTGATTGGATTTGATCGATCTGCAAAATCTGATTTTTGGTAGTGATAAGAAGCGATACCCTAAAAGTATCTATGAAAAACTGGCTTTGTAGGAGTAATCCGTAGATACAAAAAACAATCGGCCAAAACCGCTCCGTCAATCGAAAAAGCACACAGCCAAAAAATTTAGATTCCTTCGGACAGAACAAGAGAAAACGGGTCAAACATAGTTGAAAAAGTAAATGTTGAGGAGAAGCGTTTGAAGTTTTTCACTCGTGTGTCCGGCGCTACGTAAAGACAATTCTGCCCGCTTTGGTCCTGATTCTTTCAACTCTCTCGATCCACGAGTTACTTACACGTTTAACGCTTTTTCCTTCCTCCATATTATCTACCAAATAATTGTCTGTGATTATGTAGGATTCAAAAAAAAAAAAAAAAAAAAAAAAAAAAAGAATAGAGGAACCACCTTAAATGGTTATGGTATAGTAACCTATTTCCGTTTATCTGGTTCCTCATCTTCTCTTTCCAACCCAGTTACAGGAAACTAAAATGTCCTCTATCTAACTATTCCCCACGTTTTGCATTTGCAACGACTAAATTTCACTTTTTTGTCTGCATCCAAGGACCACGTTCACTCACATCTTCTTCGTTCTTTGAATTACTATCGATGGCAGGTACAATGTGTGGTGGATATGGTACCACGAGCGTGGCGGAGCAATGTTACTGCATCCACTTCACTAGAAGGGGCAACTATACCATTCCATCATCTCACAAATGAAAGCAGTTAACGAGTGTTCAACTACTTTTTTTCTTTTGTTTTGTGAAAATATACTGTTTTGACGATCTTATATTGTTTGTTCCTCAAAAACTGATTCAAAGTGAACATACATCACTGTACCACGTTCAAGTAGGTACCTACCTAATACTAGTATTTTCCGAAAAGAAGAAATGTTACGGGTAGAAAACGTAGGAATAGGTAAGTAGTTGACACTACACTGTGAGTCTCCACATTTTATTTACAGCGAAAACAACAGAAAATAACCCAATGATAGATTTCAAATAAGGCAAATACTTCAAAAAATGTGAGAATAGATAAAATGAAGGAATAAAGGGAATGAAACATGACAAATACGTGTGGAACATACGTAACAATATTAAGTCATTATGGGATACCGATAAGTACATTACCATTGATCTGACGGTTTGGCCCCAAGTTGGCAAACATCCTGCGGTCTGAAAAGAGTTGCGTTATAATTATAACAAACGTGCTTTTGTTCTACAGGGTGTCTACAAAAGGGAAACCTATAGTTCCGCCAGGCACCTCTAGATCTCGGTAGTTATGGGTCTATCAGTAATCAAACAAAAGGCGTTTTGTGTTTTGTAGTTCTCGAAAAGTGAATCTATAATCCTGGGGTACCTACCAAAAATCCATGTGAAGTTCATGAACACGAACGGGACTCCCCAAAAGTGAATGTGTTTTGTGCCATTTCTCAACAGAAAATTTACGGTCCATTATTTTTTGATGGGTTGTCAATCAATGGGGACAGCTATCTCAACATGCTGCAAACATTGCTATTCCCTCAATTTGAAGAACAGGGCAACTTTGAACTTGATATTCCAACCATCTCATTGGTCTCTTCAGGTACGCGAGTCCTTAAATGACTATCTCACGCACCGGTGGAAGATTTGGTTCTTCACCCACGGCCCCCTCGTTCCCCTGATATGATGCCTTGCGATTTCTTCTTATGGGGATACATAAAAGACACGGTTTTTGTACCTCTCTAGCCAAGAATTTGGTTGACCTCAAAGCCCGCATAGTAGCCGCAGTGGAGAGTGTGACTCCCGACATGTTATCAAGAGTGTGGGATGAACTGAGTTATCGTGTCGATGTGATTAATGCTTCTTTGCAGTTTTTTTCTTCATTTTTCGAAGCTTAATACTTCCTTGAATAAAGAATTTTAAAGTTCCGATATTATTTTGTAGACATAGAACATGATCATGAAATAACATTGAATTGATCAAGCTTTGTATTAATTAGAAACATTATTTTTATAGCGAGTGTATCGTAATTCACAAAAAACAATGCTTTTTATCAAACGTTGTCAAGTTATATAGATGTACTTTGTTTCGATATAGTTGATTTTCCAACGTTGACTGTTCAACTCTTGTTTCGACTGGTAAACTTGATTTGATTTGAATGTTCAGAATCACAATCAGAATAGCGAACACATCATACAGTACGCACATTACCCGGATCAACTAGCAAAACAAGAACAATTCTTATTCCAGCTAGAAAAGAACCGAGAGTTTTAGTTACCTAAACACTTAATGAGAGTTGAGTACATCTTTCCACCTTACATTCTAACATTCTGTTTCATACCAAGTGATTTTAATGTGAATACCAAGAATTTCGGCAAAGCTATACGTTTCAGAAATGGAAAGTATGTTTAGTTTGGGTGGAATAGTTGAGTGACCGCTGATTTAGATTTTGAACTTGTCGTTAGAACGACGATAACAGGGGGAAATACCAGCAGGATTCGATAGGTACTTACGAATCGAGGTTGTTCCTCCTCTTCTGGCTTGAAAAAAGAAAGAACAGTTTTACGGTTAGATAGAATAGAGAAAACACCGGGATAGATGGAATGGTCGGAGTGACTACAGGAAATTGATCACTTTGAACGGCTGATTTCATCGCGAATAGAGGGGTTGAAAACTAACTGCAACGATATTTGCAATGCAATATGCGGTGTAATCGTATTCAGATTGTAACTAACCTAATGATCAAAAAACCACTTGTCGATCCTAGAAGTCACAAAAAATATCTCTTAGACGCTCAAAAAATGTGGCAGACTTAAACAAATGTCTCATAAACTTTTCTTTCAGCGAATTTTCACAGAAAATAAAGCTATCGCCATGGCACTGCAATTTTTGAAATACAAATTTTCAAAAAATGTCTTCATTGAAATCCATTTTTACCCATCTTGAAATCATTCGTGATTTTAACGATATTTTACATGTAGAATGACCTTCTTTGGTTTATTATTCAATAATAAACCATTGTAATCTCTCTTGAAAAAAAAATTGCTAACCCCCCTGAAAATTTCACGGTTTACGTTTCAAAGGGTGTAGAATCCAAATCTGCAATAAAAATGTTTCCGTCCGTCCGCCGTACGCCGTAAGCACGATTTCTCCCAAACGGCTGGAGCCAAAAATCTGAAATTTTCAGGAAAAATCCATGTTGGTCCGACAACGCCCCTATTCTTTAGCCGGCTCTCTCACTTAATTTAAAGTGCCCTTTAAGGGTTGTTTAAGTTTTGTAAAATCCCTAAAAACCTCCAAAAAAAAAAAAAAAAAAAAAAAAAAAAACAAGGCGGCCTAGATATGGACTTTTTTTTGAAGAACTTTCCATGAGGAATCGAATGAGCCCCTCCCCAGGTCCGTAGCTCAAACCATTCCCGATATATGGCATGATCTTATGCTGCCAACATTTGCATCCACATTCACTACATCACTAGGTTATTGCGATCAAAACAAAAACAACAGCGTTTTTTTTTTTTGATCGCAGTAACCTAAATGTATTGAATGTGGATTGAAGAGTTTATAGCCGATTTACGAAGCATTCTGATATGCACGCTGCAAATTCTTTCACTGAATTATTCAACAATTCATTTGGCTTCATTATTTCTACCTGTGAAACATAGAGCGATTATTGAATCTCCAAAGCTTAGTAGAAATTCAAATTATGAATGCAAGCCACAATGAATCATGAAATTGAATAATAAACCCCAGTGAAAGAATTTGCAGCGTTTTTAATTTGATAGAGCCACCACTTAAACCATCAACATCATTTATAACATTTTTGGCAAATTTCGTTCTGACTGAAAATGAGATCAAGCTTTTTTTTTTTCAACAAGGCAACAGTTTATGCAAATTTGTTTATGGCATGTTTGGAGCAAAAATTACTTCGACCACTTGCACTGTGGCCTTTAATTTAGAAATGATGCATTTATGAAAGAAACGCAGGAGGAATGAAAACTCCTTTCTTAATATTGATACGTAAAAACACATTTTTTACCCTAAACCGTTGGTTTTAGAGGTCTGCGAGTGTCACCATTCGATTCAGCGCGAAAAAATACATAGAAATGAAGTCTTGGATCGCATGAATTTTCAATAATGTTATTAAATTCGTATTTTCTCTTAGTAAAAACGAGATTATCCGTAAATTTTGTCTGCCAATAAAAGATTATTCGTAATCTCTGAGTGATATTCGTATTCGCGAATAAAAATACGCCCAACGCTGATCTCAGAGCAAACTTGAGGGACATGAGATTTCACGTTTTTTCAAGAATTTCCCAGATCATTCACTATTCAGTTCTAGTTATTTATCTTATAAGAAACATTTGTTTCTTAGGAAAATTATTGATATTTATAAAGGAACCGACAAACACTCACCTGACGCCACCTGCGACGGGCAGGCTTTTCAGCTGAAAAACAGAAAAAATGGGCTCACTATTACGTAACTGTTGAATATTATTCATGGGAGATAATTAGTTAGTTGAAGTGTCTAGAAATAAAACCGGCCGGACGGAAGTATAAAGTAAATGATTACTGTATCAGTTTACCTGTAGACAAGGGTAGAAAGGTGTTGGGTATTTACCTAGATCTCTCTGAAGTCTTCGACACAATCAGTCATGTCAAAATTATTCATAAAATCGATAATATTGGCATCAAGGGTCACGCTCTGAACTGGCTGAAGTGCTACCTCAATAAAAGAACGCAAAAAGTAAAAATAAATGGAGTTCTCAGCCCCCAGGAAGGAATCAACTTTGGAGTTCCTCAAGGAACGACCCTTGGTCCAGTTTGTTTTCTGGTATATATCAATGAAATCGCTGACTTAGCTATTGGAGGTGACATAATTTGTTATGCGGACGATACTGTGCTTTTATTCTCAGGAGATGAATGGGATGAGGTTTACGGTAAAGCTGAAAAAGGTCTTTCAGTCATAAAAAATTGGCTTGACATCAAAACTAAACTTAAAAAAAACTAAATTTATGACTTATTCACACGATTTCAGAACGCAACCTGTGTCTCACAAACTGGTTATCCATGAAATTGGTTGTAACGACTACGGTAGCCACAATTGTAATGAAAAATGTTCCTCCATTAATAGAGTAAATGTTATCAAGTACTTGGGTGTCACTATTAATCGGTTTTTGAAGTGAGATGCTCATATTCAATTGTTAACGAACGGAGCAAGAAAACTAATTTTCGTATTTGCTAGACTTGGGAAATATTTTGGGATCGCCACTGTAAGAACCATCTACTTTTGTTAGCGCAGTCCTTATTTCAGTATGTCATTGTCGGTTGGGGGGGTTGCGTCCAAAACCTATATTCTTCCTCTCTATAGAGCACAAAAAAAACCATCGTTAGAGCCATGTTAGGTAAATCATTTTACCAACATACGTGCCCTTCATTTCGTACAATCTTTACTTTATATCAAGGCATCCATCCTCCAGCTGAACAAGGAATTGAATTTAAAGTAGCAGCACATAGCTTCCCAACAAGATCCAAGGAGTTGGGCATTGCCAGTTTGCCTAGGGTGTTCTCATGCCTTGGGCAAAGTTGCTATTATTATATTGGGGTTAAATCATTCAATCTTTTACCTGCAGAAATTAAAATCAAGGCAGTGCAAAAGAATTTTCAATCAGTGGTGTCAAATCAAACCCCTGCTATTAAGGATTACCTCATTAGCATGTCAACAGTGGACGTACCCGCACTATACACAGAAATCAGTAAAATGACATTAATAAGTGGTTCGCCCTTGTTCAGTAGAATGACCTTGATAAGTTGTCCAACCTGGTTAAGCTAAAAATATAGGTAGGAGGAATCATTTCGTGACACCATTTCTACCATTTTGGGCTGTTAGGTCATGGCTAACTCATGGTCCACGCTAATTTGTGCAGTTCGAATTCAGTCATAAATCAATATTATTTGTAATCTGCATAGGTTTCTAGTACCAATTTGACGGCCGAAGAAGTCCCTCTTTTTAAATGTATGCTTCACATTTGTGAGGATAGGAATGGGTAGTTGCCCTTCTATAAACCAAGGCGTGTGGGATGCATTTTGGCAAAAAATTGTTATTCAAGGCATCCAGTAATGTCAAAGATGTGGACACCCTAACAGAAATCTTCAGCGCTGTGAGGTGATGGAATGTTATAGTTGCCCCTTCCATTTGGCTGACTGCGGCAATGCCTGCCACGCTCAGAGGAGGATGACCACCAGATAACCAGAGGATTGAGGGAAAAAGGAATCTGTCCTAAGAAGCACTCAACACTAAGGAAAAGTACTTTATAGAGTAACAGTACATCACCGTGTATAACAGAGGCATTACCCATTTCAGAGGCTATTTCGTACTCCTCGTCTGACGTGTCAGCAGCCGTGTGGTAGCTCTCGTAGGAGGTGTTGAACCCTTCGCCTTCTTGCTCTTCGTCAAATTCTTCTTCTTCGTTTTCAACGCAACCTTCCGTCAAAGTAACCCGTGAATCCTCTCTATCCTGCATAACCCAAAGACCAAATTCTATATATTCATATTTTTTTACCCAATTTATTCACTATTTATTAGATAATTACGGGCAAGCCCAAAAACAAAAAATATCAGCAAGTATAAAAAAATATATGTATAAATATAGAAATGAGATACAACTTCACATGGTACTTCAAAGACTACAATTGAAATAAAGGGGGTGATTGTACTATTGTTTTCAACAATTCTGGGGAATCATTAAAAAAGTCATACATTAGGTTGGACTGTATACACCAATTGGCGAGACGAGGAAAACGATGTAGAGGGCAATTGAGTCGATAGTTTGTTGGCGAAAATGGTACATCAATGAGGTGGGACGATCGTGCTGATAACCTTGGAATCCGAAGATTCACATTTGACAAGAGTGCCGGGCAGTCAAGCTGGTTATTCAAAAGTTTGTGGAAAAGTTTCAGGTCGGCCAGGCTTCTGCGGGACTCGAGCAAAAAAGCGCACATCTCTAGCAGTTACTGAATGACCATCGAGACCATGGAAAACGTTTCTTCCACAATTTATCAAAAGATAATTATGATCGATTTTTTCCATAAAAATCAAAACTTGAAAGTTTCTGTGCACAAAAAAGACATCACCAATTTTGTCTACACATCAATAAAATTGTTGTTATTGTAATGATATGAAGTGGAAATTGGTGATGCATATTGTGAGCCAAGAGTATCGATTTCTGTGGAAATATACTGGTTTCATTTAAAATTCGCTATTCAAACGAAGAATTTCGATGATTTTTATTTTTAACGATTTTTTCACCTTTTTAATAGATTTTGCCAGGTTATAGCTGTTAGTTGTTGAACTTTTTCAAGTCATATTCTGCTACAATATTTTGGCATACCAATTTGAGCTTTAGGCATATCAATTTATACTTTTCACAAACCCAACTAATCCAAAATTCCACCCCATATAATGATCAGGAAACTTTTTTCCCCTCTATTTATTGTCTTCAGCTTTTTCGTCATTGCTAGGTAGTGATTTGTTAATTACATTTTGTGAAACTTGGGAAGGTGTCGAGGTCAACATGGTCACTCTTGACCTAGAATATTATGGAGAATGATGGGGAGGATGTAGCACGACAAAAACCTATTGAGCTGGGTCAGTCCATACCATGACAGACGATTTTAATGGTTCATAGTTTCATAGTTCATACTAAGTATCACAGTAAGTAGTAGGTACATCAAGTCTTGATGTAGTTGCTTCTATCAACGAATAAAAAAGGCCTGCCAGGTCAGTTCCTCCAAAAAAGAACGGATTTGGAAGTTATAGCAGTATGATATTTTGACGATTTTTTATGACCTAACCATGGTTTTTTGAATATATCTTCGGTTCCAATCGATCAAATTAAGAGTACGAGGTTTGATTTTCTTCGTAATAAAGTAAAGAACGCCACGGACCCTGCAGAAAGTCGGTATGAGCGTCCGTATTATTTGTCGGGCGGATAACGTCCGCAAATCTTGAAATTACTTTAACCAAATCAACGTATCCTGTGAAATAAGGTTTCAAGTTGATAAAATGACGTTTAAAAACGGAAATACTCTCAAGTATTCGCGCACGTACCCATGCTCCTTGCTTAGAATTCTCCACTTTATGATGGGATGAGGCAATGGTATTAGAAAGAAAACAATCGAATATGTTGAACCCCCACCACACACTACCCTCTCTTTAGCCATGGTTGTTATATACCAGTGGGTCTGGGGAGTGGGGAAGGAGCGTTTTCAAGGCGGGTTCCAGTAGCAGGGCACCAGGATCGACCAGGAGCAAAAACAGTTTTCGTTAGTTCTGGTGGTGGGGCTCTTAGCTCCTGGTCGCTCCTGGCGCCATGGTAATTGTGACCCACCCATGTTACCCTCCCGCGTGACATTTTCCAGCTAGTTAGTCCAAGGCTAATGCATGTTCCATGCTAAAAACCATTATAGTACTTATTATCAAATACCGTAGTTATTTACTTGTCTAGGGCGACCAGGCGGAGTCTCCTGTTCGATTTCCTGCCTCTCGGGCGGCTGGCCCCTGTTGTCTTTGGGGGGTGACGTGGGCATGTATGGTGGGGACGGGGAGCCGACGGGGATCTTCTTGGGACGAGGTGTCAACGTCGGCGACGTCCTGCTGGGGAGCGTGAAGGAGACGTTGAGTCCGGGACCCCTCGACTGGAAGAGGCGCGGGATCCGGGAGCCGGCAGCGAGCGGGCTGTGTGGGGACATCGAGCGTGGCGGACCCGTCGGGCCCTCGACCAGGGAGCCCACCGGAGCCGGCCGCGGCAGCATCGACGGGACGAGCAGCCGTCCGCGCCTGTTCGCGTAACATCCCGCGTGCTGCAAGTAACAACGACCTTACAACTAGGTACTATCATCATAGCAACACTGAACGTACTTTCGGAAGCCAAAAGATATTTGTTGCCCAAATTCAGAATTTCCACTCGCATTTTGCGTTTCATAGCCTACTGAACAAACTTGGTTCCGCGTCTGTCGGTCTGTCTGTCAGTCCGCATTTCCTTGTTGTAGCCATAACTTCCACAATTTTTGATGAATTTAGTACGTGGTAGTGTTCAATTTACTTTGTTTTTTGCAATATATCTCACTCTCTTTCTCTCTTTTTTTGAGCTAAATTCCTTCAAAATTGTGGAAGTTAGGGCTCTATCAAGAAAATGATGTTCGTCATTGATTCAGGCCCGTCATTGATTCACATAGCATAGTGCCAATATTACAATTTAAATTAAATTCGATCTGTTGCCATTGGCCATTGACAAAATTATATTTAAAAGCGCTGCAAATTCTTTCACTGGGGTTTAGTATTCAATTGGCTTGCGTTCATGATTTGAATTTATACTAAGCTTTGGAGTGTGCGTGTTTCACAGGTGATAGAGCGATTATTGAATTTCAGGAGGCACACAAATATGATCAACTGATCAATCCAAATAGGTATTTTGGTTGAGAACAGATTTACGTGCTCTATGCATATCCCCTGAAATTCAATAATCGCTCTATCACCTGTGAAACACGCACACTCCAAAGCTTAGTAGAAATTCAAATAACGAACGCAAGCCAATTGAATAGTAAACCCCAGTGAAAGAATTTGCAGCGTTTTAGGTTGTATTTTTAAAAAATTCCCCCCGGAACACCCCTGGGACTGCCACTCCCAAAAATGTTGACCTAATCCGTCCATGAGGAAAGTTAGGTTATTTGAAGATAACGATTGTCTGAGGCGTCAGAGAAAAACCCACTAAGAAAAACTAATTTTCACGTCTGAGGTTATCATCTTGCAAGTTATTGGTACTAAATAAAAACTGAATTCATATCCTACAGCTGGTTAAAGGCAAATGGAATGTGGTTTATACTTGGTTTTCCGTTCTTGGCGACACTTCGGTTATGGTTGCTAGTCCAGGCGCTGGAAAACGGGGGGTCCTCTGACCTCTCATTTCTTCCTGTACAATAAGACGGGAATAAGGGAAACAAGGCAAAATGGAAAACAATAAATATCAATCGTTCACTATCCTTAGGTTGTTATATAGAACTCAACGTTTGTGTCTATCTTTCTAACTGTGTTCCCAATATAAGGCTAAACTGGCAAAGTGAGTTTCGGCTCACTACGTACGAAGTTTCTCTCCAAAACCACTGGACCAAAGTTTACGAAATTGGGCTCAAAAATCCAAGCCGATCCGGGATGTACCAGTAATGCCGGCATCTTGACCAATCAACTCTAAAATATCATAGTTAAGGTCAATCTTGTGACGGATATGGTTAGTGGGCCCTTCCCAATCCTCGAATCCGTCGCCTCGGAGATATGACAGACGCCTTCCAGCGTCTGGGACATACTCTGAGCGCGACGCAGCATTCTATCCGCATTCAGTTGTTGGAAGTGGCAACTATAACATTCCATCACTTCTCCAACCCATGTTACAATCTATAAAAATGAAATCACAACAACTTTCGACTTTGTTGGATTGGGATAGAAATTAGTTTCCCCGAATTGAATGAGACCACTCGTGTTGCTGTATTATCAGCCGTTCGCTCAGCATTTGAAAAACCTCATCTGCGGGTTATGGAAATCTTTCCCCTACGGTCAGGTAGATGGTCAGTCAGGAAAGCCGGTTCAACGGGAAGTCTCAGCTAGACCGAGTGGCTGGCGGAATGCAATTAGTTGGTACGGAGGTGCTAGGAGCCGAGTTTAGCCAAGTTTCACAGACTACTTTTAATATTCATAGAATAATAATTTATTGACAGAACGAAAATAGTACATGTCAAAATTTCTTCCAAGTTTAAAAGTAAATTTTCTTACTCCAATTAAGTTCATACGAACTTGTGGCGGCTGGTGCAGCTGGTTTCGGTCATTCTTCTTGCAGTGAACTAAAATCTTCCAGTATAAAAAAATACTCTCTACATGTCAATTTCCTTGATTTTACTCAAAATATTCTTTCTCAAATAGGCGTCTGGGGAATCCCTGGTTTTGGGAGGAAACACAATCTTTAGCCCCTCCAAGAACGTCTCCATCAGATCGTCATCACCAGAATGATGCCTACGCCACAAATATTCACATTCCTTCTATGGAGTTCGTATGCACACCAGTCTCTGGGTCTTTGAAGTATAGAGAATGGTTTATAGTGAGGTGCTTTTATCATGTCAATGCAGAGTTGCGAAGGTGAGATATACATGTAGGTAGGTAAGTTCTACTCGCGTGACACTTGGACACATCGGACCACCCTTGGGGACAGATGTCCGAGCGAGCTACGGCATCAGTCCTTTGACTGTTTACTTTCAGTGGGAGTACTGATTAGCCCGGTTCGAAGCCGGCAGGCCCCAATGATTAGGTCCAAAATCCTATCAAGTGTTGTATACCAGTCCTGTCGTTAGACAGTTCACCTCTGATCTCGATATCACGTGAATTCAAATCGCTCCCAACCCCGGGACATGAGGCAATGGGAAGCCACGAGCGAAATCGTCAGACCTAGTTCCGATCCTCTCTAGAGGATGGCTGGCGACGTCCGCGACACCTCCGGGTAGTCGGACGAAAATCCAAGGTGAAATTCCTGGTTTACTTTACTTACTTTTATAGTGAGGTACTGAAAGCCTTCATCTTTTAAACATTCATAAGACTTCCATTCGTCCGCGTAGATGGGAGTCCCCGGTAAAACAGAATCCTTAAGAGCATTTAAAAGGGCGACCTTATCTCTATTTTCAACGACTCAGAGAAAACATTTATTTGTTATACGAAGGTCAAGTAAAAAATAAGGTTCCCACATTTTTTTCAGGTGTAAGGAGTACACCATCTGAAAGCTTGTACTTTAAACTATTTTTCTACATAGTCGCCAGATTTTTCTGAACATTTTTGCCGACGAGCTATCCACTTTTGAAAACCCTCTTCGAAGAACTCCGCCGCGAGGCCTTTGAGGAAGTTTGTGACAGCTTTTTGTACCTCTTCGTCCGATCTAAAGCGATGTCCACCCAAGTGTTGTTTTAACGTGGTGCTACTACGTCACCCCGGAAACGAAAATGCAATCACGACAATGGAAACATCCTGAATCGCCGCCACCGAAGAAATTCAAGCAGACGCTCTTCGCAGGAAAAGTGATGGCAACGGCGTTCTGGGAATGGAAGGGTGTCTTGCTTACGGAATGTATGCCTACAAGGACGACAATAAATTCGGACAGATACTGCGAAACGTTGAAAAAACTCATAAGAGCCATTCAAAACCGTCGGCGAGGAAGATTGACCAAAGGCGTTAGTCTGCGCATGTTTCCCGGAAGACCCGTGCCTTAATCGAGAAATTCGGCTGGAATGTGGTTCAACAAGCCCCCTACAGCCCTGAAATGCTCCAAGAGACTATATCACTTGTTTCCCAAATTGAAACAACACTTGGGTAGAGAACGCTTCACATCGGACGAAGAGGTACAGGAAGCGGTCACAAACTTATATTGTTTATATTATTTTATTGTATATTGTTAGGATACATGTGGTTTTTTTTAATACGGCGACGTTCTGATAAGAGGTGAGTTACCTATTCTGTGATTCTACCGAAGAACCTTTTGATGAGAACCAGATGGGGAAATCGAAGGGTGAAAACCAAAAGCAGGGAAATGGCATCTGACGCGGACGAAAGTGGCAGTGGTATCGACATATTGATATCCTATATATCGATGAAAGTACACAACGACACATGTTCAAATGAGCCTGATAAGAGGTACGTGTTACCTATTCTCTACTTCAGCCTAAAACGTTTTAGCTTTACGATTACAAAGCTTCATTACAGTAAATAGTAAACACAAAGTGCGATGTCTTTTCTCACCTGGATGAAGACTCACTGCTGATTCAAAATAATTCCGATTGAGACTGTAAAGGAGAGTTTTGGTTTGTGGAAAACATATTTGTTGTGTTGAGTTCGTGAAAAATGGTCCTAACACCGATATTTTGTATTGAGTTTGAATTTTCGACGTTGATTTGGTCTCCCAAGCGAACAACAGTAATTATAACTCACTGGTTATACCTAAGCAGAAATTATTCTTTTAATCTAAATTTGTGACAGGTAGGTAGATAATTGAAAAACTTGTGCCTAATCGGGTGTAGCACAAACCTTCCTCGTCTAGGTAACATAAAAATTAGGAAACATTTAAAAATACGCTAAAAAAAATGTTCTTCGTACTTACCTTGAATGCATGGAACCTTGAAATGTCCAAACGATGTTAATAGAAGCATCTTTCGATTGACAAATGCCATGTTCGCGGGACATCAACCCCCTCAAAAGGTTAGTTATAGAGAGAGAGATGGCGAAGAGTTCATTCCATATAAATGCAATGTACAAACCAAAAATTAATAATTATTGAATACCTAATATCATCCGTCATTAGGCAGAGACTGTATTGACGGATAAGAGTCGCATAATTTTACAATTGAGTACAAGTTTACAATTTAGGTCTTAAGCAGTATTTATTGCATTCTCTATTATTCATATTATTATGCAACAATTATTATTCATAATGATTAATCAATTTTTTAATTAACAAATCATGACGTGGCTTCCTATCTCGGCGCGACAGCAGCATTACTAGTGAGAGAGAAAATAAGCAATCAAATGTAAATGCTTGTGAGAATGGCATCAGCATTTGCTGGTCCCAAATTAATTATCCAGGTAAATATCATCCTTTTGGAGGGGTTATGTTAGTAGGGCTCTTCAGATCTGTTGGCTAGGAATTATAAACTAGGTATACCAAGTGCTGCGGGCTGCGTGATGTAAGCTTCAGGTTTATCCTTGGATTTACCACACGATGGAGAAGTTAAAAACGGGTGGACTAAACTGAAGGCAGTTCACGCACTCTTGGGGGGTTACTGTATTGTGTACTGGTTGCAATTACTTGATTAAGAATGTGCTGGCCGCCGAGAAGAACACAATTACAGATACAGTAACCCTCCCAAGACTGTGCGAACTACGTCACAGACATATTGTGGCAGACTTTCCTGGTAGCGTACATGGAATATACCACACAACAATAAGACATGAGATAGTGGTTGACTAAAATGGGTCTCTAGTAGTGGGAAAAAGCCCTCTAAAGATCAAAATTGTAGAAAAACACTCCGCTGTGCGTTTTAATTTTACGCCTCTTGAAACAAACTTGTTAAAATGGTTTCCTTGATCGATTACCAAGGTTCATTAATGAAATTAAAAATCAATAGGAATATAATTTTTCATTGTAACAGTAGATTCAGTGGTTGAATATTACGATTTTACTTGGACAGTGTGTTTGACATCGAACGTGGAGTGGTGGGAGGGAGGCTCAAATTATAATCAACGCCTACCGAATTTCTTCAAACAGGTTGCTGCCATTTGAGCTTTAGCCTGAAGTTGATCAGGTGGTCGTACAGAACTTGAGGGTTTCACTGGTAAGCGAGATGCTGTCGGTATTTGTGGCCTTGCTTGGGTAACGGTTGGCTGCGGGAAAGGATTGCTGGTTGGAATCAATGGAGTATTGTCATAGTACAAGGGCCTACTCGGAATTGACGACATTTGTGACTGTAATTGCCTCGGATGCTCAGCATTAATCGCTGGGTTTGCCGCCGGCATTGGTTTGGTCAATCGTGATTGACCATATCCAAAGTTCGAAGGGCCAGCACTTGGAACGCAAGGTTTATCCAAAATTGATCTCCTAGCTGAAGGTGCTTGTTGTGGTTCAACAGTTCTTAAAGGGGGGGATCGTTTGGGGACCACCGATTTAGTCGGTGCCATACTTAGCTGAGGCTTAGGAGGAATATTTTGATTTTGAGCAGCTGATCTGTACGTGGGTTGCTTCAATGACTGATAAGGCACTTGTGCTCGAGGTTTAGCTATTTGTTGAACAGCTTGCGGGGGCATCACTGGCCTAGAAGGTCCAACAGATTCAGGCCTCGAGGTTGGTGGATAGTGCAGTTGACGTGCTGATGGTATTTGTTGCCTTCCAACCTCTGGTATCCGAGTTACGGCCGCAGGTGGTTTCACTTTTGCTGGAACTAACGGTACGCCCTGGGGGATGCTTTTAGGTGTACTCATCGGACGCATTGTTGCTGAAGGTGCTCTGAGTTGAGGAACTGTTGATCTTGAAACCGGAGGAACTGTAGTAGGTCTTGTACTTGTCATTGGACGATGTGGGATTGAAGTCATGCCAGAGGGCATACCTCTGACTGCAGCAGAGCCAGTCCCTGGAGGTAATCTTCTGGGAGGTGCTACCATTGTGGCACCTAACTGAAATTGAAATGTTCCACAATTAATGATACATCATCTGCCCCTGAGGGTCTTCCAACTTTATACTAAACCAAAACAGCTAAGCAACAAATGGATGTTTTTGGACAAATTTTAGAACAGTTTAACATAACTGAAAGAAGTAATTTAACACAAGTTAGATGGTTAATCAAAACAGATGCTATGCAAGGTAAAGTGCATTGGAAAGGTGGGGGTACAGATTGCAGTATAAAGTCTACAGAGAAAGATTGCAGTAGAAATGTTTGAAGAGAGAAAGACTAGATTATATTAAATGAAAAGCCCAGATTAGATTAGACTCTTTCCCTAGACCCCTTCCCTAGACATGTTTCATCAACATCTTTCAATCGTACAATGAATACACATTAAGTTGTATAGGTCTAACAAATGAAGAAAAATGAAATTTCTCAAACAAATTAGTAATCTTTCATTTCAATAATAAAGAACAACAGCTTTTTATTTAATTGAGTTCCCTAGACTTACAAATCAATAATGCAAATAAATCAATGAACTAGCTCCATTACTTCTTTACCGGCCCTATTTCAACAGTTCGTAGTAAGGCGATTTGACCCCAAATGTATTGGTGACTGTGAACTGTAAATTGACTATAAACGGATATTAAACTTGAGTAAAATTGGACCAAAACATCTTATATCCAGGCTATTAAACATCCAAATCTTTTTACGACAAACAGGTACCTATAGTATTAATGACTAATTATACAAAAAACTCGATTAGGTATCTAAAATATGTTCATAGTATCAAAACCACAGAAAATAAGTAAACTAGAAGCAGCAAGCGTAGGGAGGATAGTGTCACCGACAGCCGGGTTCCATCCCCACTCCAATACTATTTATTTATTTTAATACACGGGCAATGCCCAATTACATAATTATAACAAAAAGATAAAGATATTCGCACGTACAGTCATCTGTAGGTCAATGATATGATAACTCTCCACTGATAATGTTCATTACGTCCTTAATTAATCTAGCCCGAGAAACATTAAAGATATCAATATCCCGGAGGTATATATTTGCCAACCTCATTATCCGGGGAGTGGGGGAGTTGAACATGTAGTTTGTACGCAGGAGGGGAACTAGGAAGAGGTCCCCACAACGAGTTGTGCGGCATGGCACCCGGAAAGAGAGCGATGAAAGAAAGGCTGGGGAGTCCACCTTGTTTTGTAAGACATTGTAGAGGAAGGCAAGGGCACTCAGTATTTGGGTGAGGGTTTGCAGCATTTACTTGCTGAAGTGTTCGCAATTGCTAAAAATCGTTGATTCTGATTGGGCAGGTTTGGTTTCTTTCTATCATTACTGGTTATAATATCATAAATAGCAGGCCTTGCATGGAACCAGTTTTACGTGACAGTGCTGATGGCAGCCCCGGATTGGTAGCGGACAAGAAGGTCCATGGCGTGTGGGACCGTGAGAGACCTGTGTTTTTCGATACCCGCGCTATAAACACTGACGCAGTTTCTTACTCCTCCATGGACTGTCCTACCATCTACCGTTATGCAGGCTCAAGCCAAACACGCAAAATACGACAGAGTCGCTTGAGACCTGAGAGGGTCCTTCATGCCACTCGTCATTTCATGCGATGGCGCATTACATGAAGAATACGAAGCCTTCCTTAGGAACGTTTCCTTACGCCTCGCCAACACACACACACACATAGTTAGGAAAAAAATAAAATCAGATCAGTTTGGCAAAATCAATTTGAATTTTTGGCATCTTAATTTAAACTTTCGGCGACTCCATTTCAACTTTTGGCATACCAATTCAAGCTTTTGGCAAATCAATTTAAACTTTTCACAACCCCAACTATTCCAACATTCCACCCCATATAATGATCAATAAATGTTTTTTCTCACTACAAAAACTAATGGTTATAGTTTCGTTCCTTCATATAATATTATCAAGTGAAATTATCAGTGTGTATAATTGAGACATGCCTTGCTGCGCCGCATAGTTTTTTGTAAAAAAATGTGAGTGTTTTGTAAATTTGACGAATTTCTTTTTTACATCAAAACATAGTGAAAAAAAAAAAATTCAAAAGCCCGATGATTTTGAGCGCAATGAAGTATGTTTGAACGAAAATAAATTGATGGGAATATTACAAGTGGTTGAAGAAATATGGCTAAAAATGTTTTTTTCAGTTGTTGATCATGAGGCAGGGATTTGGTCTCTACCCGGATCTTTAGGGGAATGACATAAACAATGAACCTGAGGAGTAGGTTGTCACCTAGGTGTTATGAAGTTGTCACGAACTGTTCAACCCTTATTGGAAACATGTCGAACTGTGATCATTTTTTAACTTTATTTGAAAACATTCCGAAATATATAAGTGGAACCATCATTGTATTGGTGTTCTTTATCAGGCACACCTGTACAGTGAATACACACTGCCAGATGCGATTGTGTACCCCCATCTGTACAAACACAAATTTTCCCTTCGATGAAAAATTTGAGTTGGCATCATCATCATAGAATTGGCAACTTTGGGCGTTCGCATTTTTTAAATTTTTTTTTTAATAGCCTATCAAATATCGGAGATAGAAATGAATATCCACCATTTAGGTACATCCTACACAAATAATTATAAGGAAACAAATGTGAACTTCATGCAAAATTTGTTTAGCATTGGTACCTTCATTCTAGTCCTATGTCTAGTTAATGTGCCAAACTTCAGGTTTCTAGTTCAACTACCCAAGGAGATATTAAGTTTTGACCGGTTTTTGACGATTCTAGACCACTGTGTGCTGACCGGTGCTTATGCCGCTTCTAGTTGATTCTACTTTCTGTGATCAGAACCTACAGTAACGATTAGTAGTTATTTGTTTGTGATAACAAACTAAAATATGTCCTACTGTGATACAACTGTTATAACAGTAGTATATATTGTGATGATCCTTTGGACATCACATGAATAGTAAACAAAACCGGGAGATCGTGGGGCGGGGAGATCATCTTGGAAGAAGCGCACGGAGGACGGGAGAGGGTATTCTACTAGTCGACCCCGTTGAGGAAGGAGCCTTCTCGCTACATTTCGTCTGTGCATCCCTTTTTTTCCTTTCTTCAACTTTCTACTATTCCCTTGAAATTCGTTGGGAAGTCATCGCAAGACCCAGGAAACTGCTCTCGCCCTGTGACGACGACGCAGCTGCAGCATCCCTTTTTTTGGTTGAAGAGGACATACGCCCGAAATATTTCTGCCAGGACCACGTGCTCTACCTCCATTCACGCTCTCAAATTTGGAAATGTCCTACCCATTAGTTGGGAGGGCATTCGTGGTGAATTCCTGCATTCTTCATGTCCAACATTCATCTAAAAATAAAAACTTCTCGAAGTAATCACCTCTTGACTAGAAGATCACGAATTCTTCAGAATTATCACTTCACATTGTTATAAATTTGAATTCTCTTCCTATTAAATACCATCACGCCATACACTAGGAGTTTTCCTTTTCAACAATTAAATAATTTTGAAATTGAATCATATCTGTACCATTTATTCATCTGTACCTTTCAGCTCCGGATAGGCAAGTGTGCCCCCACGCTCTGATTATTTGTTGTCGCTTATTTCTATTGAAATTGAATTTAATTTATAGAGTAGAAATAAGAGAATTTCACAATATACTACACTATACAAACTATATCTTAACTATATAATCTAATCTAAAAACTGTATAATCTACTACAATTAGTCACCTACATTATAACTTCCAAGGACTACCGATGGGTAGATCGATAGATAGATGGGCCTTAACACACGTGCCATTGTTTGTATTTACAATGTATGTACTTACTAAAAAAATATTCTGGTATTCTAACAACTGTAAAGTAACACCTGTTACAAAAGTTTTCGTTGATTAAATAAATTAATAAAAAAATGTGTATGTGATTACCTCTTCATCATCCGAAATGTCCACCACCTAAAACAAAAGAGGTAAACAAACTACACCAGTTTTACTCAGTTTTAAGTTTGTACACAACTAATTACAGATTACTCCAATATCCTTCCAATATACATTGTGGATATTTTATCCCTTACAATTTCCCTCCCTTGTGATATGATACTTTTGAATATCAAAATATTATTTATTGCAAATTTTTTTTGCCAAACAAATTATAAGGCAAAGGCGCCGGTTACTGGACACATCGTAATATTGTTTGAATTGGTAAGAATATGGGAGGGAGTTTTATTGCTGAATTATTCTAGATTTTAGAGGAAATTTCGTAGAACACAGTACAAAGGATGTGCCCAAAATTATCTCACAACTTCCAGTGAGCTTTGAAACTTCACAAAGTATCCATCAGTCGTGTGTCTTGTAAATTTGGTAAGAAATCTAGCCATTACAGGATGGTTCTTTCATATTCACTATGGTATTTCATAACTGATCACTAATTTTAGTTTCGTTGAGTTGGTCACTGTTAGTTTGGTCGTTTTCCTAGCTAATGACATTAGTCTATAACATTGTTATGTACAAAGTTATAATTTTATTGTTTACAGTTTAGAATAATAGAGCAGGGGCGTCCAATAGCTGAAAGTTGATAGTATCCAGTTATTGGACTGCCGTGAAGTGTTGATTTTCCCCAAGTTCTTTTTTGGACAGTGGATGGGAATTGAGCGAAAGTATTTTGACAAGTCTGCGATGGACATGGTCCCTTCCCGATTTTAGGATACTTCGCCTTGGGAGATGAAACAGACGTTTTCAAGCGTCTGGGTCATCCTCTGAGCGTGGCAGAGCATGATAACCGCATCCACCTCAACGGAAGGGGCAACTATACCA
Organism: Creontiades dilutus; assembly: GCA_031894815.1. NCBI lineage: Eukaryota > Metazoa > Arthropoda > Insecta > Hemiptera > Miridae > Creontiades > Creontiades dilutus. Next base: position 1,371,358 of record JAVIWC010001773.1, on the reverse strand, counting down.
TTCCATCACCTCACATGGTGGCAGAGCATGGTTACAACCACTGCGCCTTTCAATATCAACTGTCATGACTTAATTACTCGCTTTTCCCAATTGGCTAAATGCTATCAACTAAAAACCCCTTTAATATGATCATCATATCTTAAACCAGCCATATTTATTGGGACTCCCCTCCCCCGGCTTCTCTCAGAGCCCTGGGAGTGTGATGGCTATTGTTAGTTGGCCCTTCCCGATTTTAGAATCCGTCGCCTTGGGAGGGAAATGAATCAGACGTTTTCAAGCGTCTGGGTCATCCTCTGAGCGTGGCGGAGCATTGTTACCGCATCCAGCTCAATGGAAGGGGCAACTATACCATTCCATCACCTCACAAGCCCGTCAATTTTTAGTGGAAATCCTTTGGTTGGTTTAAAATGTTCAGTAATGAACCTTTACAGTAATTCAAGAAAATCTCAAACGACCCTCGTAATTGTTTTACGTTAAAAGATGTGCAGAACGAAGCTCGTTTCTAAAATCACAATTAGGGTCTAATTGGGACTGAATTCTCGGCGTCCCTCCCACTCAATTCAAAAGGGCTGAAAAATCTGATTGTTGAACGCTTTCGAAATAACAATAATGTTTTTGTTTTCGTTATTGATGGACGCTAGATGAATGATCGAAAGAGCCAACCCCTTCCCACTCCCTAAGGAGTCTAAGTTTGACGAAAAAAAAAACGTCAACACGCCTGTGAATGTGCTTGGATATAATAAAAATAGTCCAGTATTATGTGATCATCGGCTGATGTAATTGAAATGGAATTTTGTTTTCAGAAGTTCTTTTAGAAATCAAGTTTTTCAAGATTATTAATATAATTGCGGACAAGTCAAGGATAAGTGTTTGTTCAGCGCTCAGCTGGGGATCTTGTTCTCATTAGAGAATCCCGTTTTGATGCTGTTGGCTGTCTTCAAGACGGCACGGGCTGCTTCATCATTTACTCCGTTTTTATTGTTTACGATTACCTTCCCTTTTTAAAACAATTTAAAATCAAGAAATGGAGAGAAAAAACAACAAATGGTTTCTCGATGGGTCCAATAACTGGTGATCAATAGGTCGCGCGAAATGTCTAACAATTGGGCTAAACAAGTTTTTTACTCAAAATTCATTAGAAAAAAAAAATGATTCTGATCTGATTTTGAAATTTTAATAGCCCAATCAACCACAAGAAAAATTTCAGCAGTTCTGAAAAGCGAAATAGCGCCATTTCGGGACTTTGAAAGTCCGAGTTTCACCTCATGTGTTCAATAAACGGCATCTTTCCCCCAGCAGGCACAAAAATGTTAGTTTTACACCAAAATGATCAAATTTGAACACAATTTAACATAAATACGATGCCACTATTTAGGAAATTTCGCATGAAAATTTGGTACATTTTTTATCGTAAATTCGAACTTAAATTCTGAATTATATTCGGAAAATGCTAAACGATGCGATAGGAGAATCATTGACTAATGTTTCCACTCACCACTTCATCCGTGATCTCTACTACCTGGAAACATCATACCGTTGTGTAGGTAGGTAGGTCACAAAAATCCATTTTCAGGAAATTACCTACTAATTACCTATTCATAATTAGTCAGAGTTGGCTCATTGATCACCAGTGTACTTTTCACTGTTGAAGGAAGACATATTTTTCAAAAATGTCACTTTTTATCTCACTCCTGCCCCAAATTAACGGATGACCATCAATGTCTTAATTTATTCCCTTTTCATTTCACTTTAACTTGTAGATGTTCATTGCTATAGGTCTCATCTTATATCCGCCAAACTGCACCTAGGTTGTTAAGGTGCAGGGCCCAAGGAAGATGTAAACGGTTGTATAGACAACTGATGGAGGCTGTATTTCAAATGAATGCGTACATGCTCAATGAACGAGTATGGAAATACATGATTCAATTCTTATTCGTCGGTACAGTGAACCAATCAAATAAATGAACGTGTTGTTGAATAAAACCTTAGGGTGCTTCTGTCAAAGTTGAGGTTTCGCGGGTAGCCAACAATATCACAAAATATGCAGCTTTGCCACTACTTAGTTAGGAAAATGAAGTCACTTTGATAACTATGATATGAAGTCTGTCAAGTTTGATAAATGATAACTATGTAGGGGTCCCAGCCAATACTAGGGAGGTCCCAGGAGAGCCGAGTTAACAAGAGTGTAAGAGCCGGCTAAAACGAAGGAGAGAACTGACTCCAGATTCGGTTAACCGAAAACGGGAAAATTTTGTTTGGAGGGGAAGCGAAGAAAATTTAGAGTGGGGAATCGCGGGGAGCAGAGAGTGGGGGATAGTATAAACCAATCAGGGACGGGGTTAGAACTACCCCAGGGTACCAGGGAGAGACTACATGTGACTGACCGTTTGCCAGAAAAAAGGGTGGCTTGGGAAAAACCAACGGCGCAAAACAGCTTGGGGAATTCGGAGCCCATGTAAGGCTTTAAATATTTTCACATAGGAACGGGATTAACGGACAATGAGGTAACCAACAGCAGCAACTAGGCGATACGCTTAACGCCACGGTACAGTCCCGTTATCTGTGGGTGTCGAATACGAGTCAAGGGTGGTTTTCAAGAGGTAATGACCTAAATACTGAAAAATTCTTCAATATCTAAGACCATTCCAGATACATCTGAACATAGGTATTCTGCAACTTATCTGCCACAAATAGTGCCGCCTCTTGGACAATTTTTTGCACAACTACAAGTCCAACTTTGTTCACTTTCAGTATTTTCAATAATGAACCTCAATAAACCTCCCCCCTCCCCTTCCCATGTCATAATAAGTAACTGAAAGTATAGCTGAAACATTTATACACCTTGAGTATCTCTAAAAGTGTGTTTACTCAGAAATTCCAAATGTCAAAAGTAGTCCCACTGTTCGAAAAAGAGAGAAAACTGATCCAGCCAATATTGACACATTTTCTTGATAGACTTTATCGCCAACATATTTGAGAAACTGCTCAAATAGCTATTAGTGAGCTTCCTGGAAAAGTCCAAGACCAAAGGATCGCAGCAATTTGGATTAAGAAGAGGAGTCAATAGAAAAGACGCCTTATTCAAGGTCATGGATGAAATTTACTCTAACTTGGACGCAGAATGTGACAGTAACTCGAACGCGCCTTGACGTGGCTAAGGCTTTCGACACTATATCAAAAGCAAAACTTGTCGAAAAACTGGAAGCATCAGGGATTTGCGGACTAGCACTGGATATATGCAAGCCATATAATAGTGACAGAGAACGAGCGGTCCAGAGTGGCAAAGCGAAAAGTTACGGCTGTTCGCAAGGCACTTCAATCGGGCCGATTATTCTTTCGCTATATTCTATATGTGAATGAGTTTGACTCACAAAAATATTTCGGGAAGATCTACGTGTTTGCTAACATCAATCAAGTATACTCCGGGCAAACGTGTCAGGATTTCCATCAAAATGCCAAGAACGATTTGAGGGGGGTTGGACAATAGATGAACACAAACAAGCTTACCATCAATGCAACGAAATTGGTTTTCATGGACATAGCAAGAAAACAGAACCGCAATCAACGTGTAGTGACTCTTTGACATTACACAGCTGCTACAACTCACCGTGTGACTGTTCGAAAATCATAGAAGTTAATAACTTAGTTTATTTAGGAGTGACGTTTGATTCTATGAGAAGAACTGAAGATCAATATCAGGCGCTGTTTGAGTCAATCTTACAGTATCCTCTTACAAGTACCTAATTGATAAAATTTGTAAGATTCAAAAAATGACCTTAAGGATATTGTTCAATCAGCCCAGGCGCCATCCCAGTGACACATTATTTCAAGATTTGAATTTGTTAACTGTCTACAAATTGTACACAATTAATATGCTAAATCTAATCCGTAAACACAAAAGTATATATTTTGCAGATGTGGAACCGCGTCAATCAAAATCATATAGACTCAAGTTGCCTAGAAAAAATACATAAAAAATGCATTTGCCCAAATGACGACAGAATGCAGAGGTATGCAAATAGTCAATAAAGATTTTGAAAAAATTAGGAATCTAATGATGATAGATTGTGAACAGCTATTCAAAAAAGAAACTTGTATAATAATAATAATAATAAGAGATAACCCGTATATAGTACTTTGGAAACGAAAATCGATAATTGAATGTCATCAATAGTAATAATAATTATGTATCAACTAAGTATATCATTCCATGGAAGTGGAATTTAAATATTAATAATAATTAACATGGTTAATTAATTTATTATTAGGTAATTATTATTAAAATTCAAAAATAGTTAATTAGTAATGGGGTGTAAATTTAGAGTTATAGGTAGGTACTTTATGAAAATTAGAAGTACGAATCATCCCCATGCTGGGCCACAGCGTTACAATATCCAGCTGGGTCATCGGTTATCATTCAATTGCGTAATGTAACATGTAAAGGAAATGATGTAACTAAACTATCTATATAATAATCAATCAAGAAAAACCTTTTTTTCATCGGTCAATGATTTATTTGGACTGGAATCACGACGTTATATATAACGGGTAAAAGTGAAGGGAGGGGGAATAAAATAAAACACCTACCTGCTGTTCACTGTCTACAATCATAGACGACAATATAATTATTTAATTACATAAAACTTGAAAAACTCGATTTCAAAATGTACTCTTGAAAAAAGATATAACAGCGTTTATATCAGCGGATGTCATCTTCACAAGAGACGATTTTTATGTCAAGCCACGTTCTCATTCACATTCGTGTTTACATTCAAAGTTCAAGCCTTCAGGGAGAGCGAACGGGTGAACATAAAACGGTCCAGGTGAGTTCATTTGATTCCAAGAATGCACGTCTATTAATAACGAACATAAAAAACAATAGTGTCACTTCTAAAGCACAGAACTCCAATCGGCTTTTTATGTCGCAGATTAATTGCAGAACATGCGCACTGTTAACTATTTACTCAACTGATGTCTTCCACTTTTCTGTTTTAGTAAATGATTGGTTTCGTTACTTTGATTGGAGTTTTTCTGCTCCTTACACTACCCTCAAGTCTTTACAGTTGAAATAGAAATACTTCCTTTTCGTAATTACGACAAATTTCATTTTGAGAATAACAAAAAGCAAGTCACCAGGTTTTCCACTTTGGAAACGAAAAATTCCTCACTACTGCCCCATTTTCCTAAAGAAAGAAAGATTTCCTTATAATTTGATAGGCTGCCACCTTTTGGCAGCGATAGAATTGTCACATTTCAAAAAAATCTGAAAAAATACTTACATTTCAATAAAAATGGTGGAAAATCCCAAACTTTCTTCAAGTATATAACTACAACAATGCAACATTTGACTACTAAGCGCTCAAATTCCAAAATAACTCAACATAAGCATAACGTTGAAAAGTTATGAAAATTCGTTCATTCGGTCATGCTTCATGACTGGACTTTGTTTCTCGTACAGATAAAATAATTATTAATGAACTCACTTCAACGATACTTTCAATATCCTGGAAAATTTGAGAAAACGTGTCATTTAAGGAGGGTAGGTGCTACTTTCTTCAACTATAAACTAAACGGCCCTTTTTTTTCAGCCTTTAGAACTAATAGAAGACTCCATTCCATAATACTAGTGTAAATGTGTATTATTACTGCCGCATTAATAAATTGTTGATGAAGTTCATCCGTTACTTACGTCATCCGAGACCTCCAGCACCTGATAGTTGAAAAGAAAAAAATATCGATTGAATTATAACAATATTGTTGTTTAAGATTGGTGTAAGGGAACTTACCCGGAAGACACATAATTATTCCAATAAACGGGAGTAGTACAGGGACAAAGGCGCAAGGGCGAGCCCCTTCTTCCTAGGGAGGGAAAGGAGGAAGAAGGGACACTGAGCCGGGACTTCACTTGGTCAGTGAGTTCTCTCTTAACACGTTCGCTGTGGGTTTTGCGGTCGAGTTGTACAGCTGTGCGGAGAGGCCAACACATGGCCACTCTCTCGGCACGTGCGCCGCCCCTGGAATGAAATTATGGTCCAGTTTCCATTTTGAATGCAGATTCCCACTGTCTTCAGCTAAGCATATCTACGTGAATGTTGCTTAAAGAAGGGACTTTCAATAACTAATAGTTGAGAGAAAAATTGAGAAAAGTGGGACACAATTTTGAAAACAGAAGCTCTGATTGTCAAAATGCGACTGAAGCAAGACAGCCTTCATAGGTGTACTTCGACCCATAACAAACCTCCACCTTGCAACGATTTTTCCCGTGTCTTCAGAAGGTTCAAACCAAGTGTGGGAGAAAGTAATTGAGTCCTGTCCTATTGCGGTTAAGAGAGGAGGCCCATCTAAAGTATACGAATACTTCACGCGCCAGGAGCATGCACTACGATTGAAATTGTCATTCACCTCAACTCCTTAACTCATGCGCTCAGCGCGTGAGCCCGCAGTGAACGTGTTAAGCTGAAAACTTTGCCTTATTACTGCTTAAAACCCCAAATAACCCCCTCTTGCGAGCATGTTATAATAGGTACACCTTTTAGCCTCAAGCTTAGTAAGAACTCTGATGTCTGCAGAAGTTGCATTCTGGGAACATCGAGTCCCCTGCTCATCCCTCCTCTCCTCTGAAATACAAAGTCTGATGCTGTAGACATAGGTCTGGAATCATCAACTTCCTCTGCTCAATATCCATCCTATTCCAAGTTAGAGTGACTAATGTACGCAGACCATAGGTATGTTCCTTCCGAGCTAGTTCAGTCAAACCTATTATGCGCAGATCGTTCTGTTCAGATAACCGTGTTCCTTCCGGGTTGGTTCCATGAAGTCAAACTTCAACTTTCTGCACTGGCTGTACAGCACCATGCATCAAGTGCAAATCAGTCCCGTACCAATTGTCTGCAGGAGATAGACTGATAACTACGTCAGCGAGGACTTGCGGCCACTAGACGTTACTAGGAGAGGTGGTTCTTGACTTTGACTGGTCACAAACATAATAATTAATAATCCCACGATCCCCAGCGTATTGCTGCCCCACCGTCCATTACCTTCCCTCTTTGTATACCAGTGTCTCTGGGGAGTGGGGAAAGAGCGTTTTCAAGGCTTAGCTAGTGACCAGGAGCGAAGACCGTGAAAACAGCTTAATTAAAACTTAGTGTTCTTAGCCCCTTGTCGCTCTTGGCGCCCTGGTACTGGAACCCGTCTAAGGGTCTCACAGATGTTGGCAGGGTTTCGGTTTGTTCGTGACGAGCCAAAGTCAAGAACCATCTCTCCAACTAACGTCTAGTGGCCGCAAGTTCTCGCTGACGTAATTCTCAGTGTACCTCCTGCGGACAATTAACGTTCATCCAGCGATAGCCAATCAACAATATTGTTTATGGAACGATCCGTGAACGAGAATTAACGTTTATTGATTAACCCATGTACCATTCAGAATTCGGACAAAAAGCGTGTTCCATGTATTTCGAATTTCAGCCGCAGGGTCTAAGCCGTAAGCATCCAGGGGTGCAGAGGGCTTGCCCCCTGCCGTGGCTCGCAGCACCGAGTTTTTTAAATTGAGACCTCCACTTTATTGACAGATCAAAATGAATGCAGATGGCTCTTAATTGTCGATGATAAATCTACATCCAATGAAACAGATAACTGATTAAGCATGGAGACTTCAAGAAGTGCAATAAAAAATACTTACTAATACATACAGAATTACTTAATACAAAAATACTAAGGCATAATTGAATAAAGCATAAATTTAATATCTTTACGAAATGAACTCACTTCTTGCACAATTTCTATCACCTAGAACATAAGAAACAATTCCCAACAATCAACTGCTGAAGGATTCTTATTAACAAATAATGACGGTATAATCAACACGTTTTATCAGCGACTTTTCACAAAGAACATTAGTTATTTAGATGCCTTCAAAAATTCCAAAAATGTTTGGGATCCCCAGGAGATCCGTTTCACTTCCTACAGAATACAATTATATATTTTCCGTGTTTCCAGCCGATAACTGCCGCAATTTTTTCAGATATAATGTGTTCCACCGCTGAAACATCGATTTTTTACAATCAACAGGTCAAGTTTGTTAACCAGCTTGAGGAGTCGTTTAGAAGGGGTCCGACTTTACATTTCGATAGTCCAAAAATGACAAAAATCGATTTTGAATGTAAAGGAACGTGAGGTGTCCTTGTTACATCATTTCTTTTCATGTACTGAGTCGATTGCGACTAGTTCCTGATCCCTAAAGTTGACAATTGAGAGAATAAAAATCAATTTTTCATGGTGAAAACACTTTATTCCCCCTTACAACAGACAACAAATTTCGTTCTAAAGCCAAAAAATCGCTCAGCAATCAACAAGGCCACTTGGTGGATAGCCAGCGTTAAATTATTTGGTATCTTGGTCCAAATTCATAGTTTATTTGTCCAAAAATGGATTTTCTTACTATGAAATCATGCGGGCTGTTATCTACAACGCATTTTTCAGAGCTGAACCGTTTTTGGCCAGTCCGAGACCTCCCCGATAAAGAAATCAAAGGAGGACATTCTTGGTGAATATTCACTAAATTAACTTCATTTTCTTTGGTTTCATCAGGTTCGGCTCATAAATCACGAGCTTTTATGAATCGACGTTAATCAACGGACCAGAAACCATTACCAGTTGATTCTCCGTCCAACACATCATTTGGAAAACGATACCCCACACGGTTATAATAGACCCTTTTTACATACCCTTATATAATTTATTAATGTGTGTAATTATGAATTAGCTACTCACATCTCCCTCGGAACTGTCTGCCGAACTCTCCTGATAAATACAAAGAGAAAATCATTGATATTAAGGTAACTTAACTGGAAGATAATTCTTGCACCAATTATAACATATAACTATCTTTATGTCCTCCATATTTTTTAGCACGTAACATGCTTTAGCCTTGGACTAACTAGCCGAAAAATTTCACTCAAGGGTGACGCGGAAGTTTCACTCGTACCAGGGGCCCAGGAGCAACCAGGAGCTAAGACTGCTAAGTTATAAGCGAGGTAAGTTTTCGCAGTCTTAGCTACTGGTCGCTTCTGGCCCCCTGGTACTAGCTAAGTCCTTGAAAACGCATATTGGATAGTTTTCTTTCTAATGCTATTGCGCCATCTCATCATAAAGTGGAGAGTTCTAGGCAAGCAGCATGGGTATGTGAGCTAATATTTGAGAGTATTTATTGTGCTTAAACGTCATTTTATCAACTTGATACAAAATTTTACAAGATAAGATGATGATACAGGATTGATTCCGTCCCGTTTCTTGGATAATCGTGTCATACAATTTTGATTGAGCTATATCCCTTCGTCAGGTTATGAATATGGATGAAAAGTAAAAGCGCGGCAAAAGCATGTACCATGTTTTTTTAATTTTAGCTGCAGGGTCTAAGCCCCGGGCGAGGCGCGCTGCGCCGAGTTTTTTAAATCGAGATCTGCACTTTATTGACAGTACAAAACATTCAAACAAACGCAACAGGCTCTTATTTTTTATGATAAATCTATGGTTCAATATTCTGAGAACGTGGAGCATGGAGACTTCAAGAACCACAACGAAATGCCATCAAAAATGCTTACTTCCTACATACAAAACTACCGACTACAAAAATACTTTGGTATATATAATATCGGTACGAAATGAACTCACTACATCCACGGTTTCTATCACCTAGAACGTAAGAAACAATTCTCAGCAATAGGATGGGATTGTATAAACAAATAATGAGGGTATAAACAAGACGCTTTATTCGCGAATTCTCGAAGAAAAATTCGTTTTCGAGTGATTTACTTAGGTGGTTTCAAAAATGAGCGGGGATGGTCTTTTGGAAAACGTCATGTTTATACTACTTTATTGATAAAACTTGTCTGGTAAAATTTTTAGGTGTACTACTTATTCACTACTACTTGACGCAAGAATTGAAATTTCAATCCTCTCATGATGATTATTGATGATGAAAACTGGCTTCTGTTGATAGAAAATTCGATGCTGGTTTCAAAAATGCGGTTAAAATCTAAAAAATATTAAAGACAATTGGAGAAAAGCGTATTTTTTTCAAAATAAGAATTCATCGATTTTTGTTGTTCGCAAAAATTAAAATAACTCTGAAACGAAGTCTCTAAAGAAAATTTTCAACGGTGCAGTTTCTCTTTCAAATTTAACGTACAATCGAAAACTAAAATAAAAAAGGGTGGTCAAGAGGTAACCTCAAGTTTCAATCAAAGATTTGAGGCACTTCGAGATTTGAGGCAAACATCGAAAAATGAAAAACGGGTTCCACCACCTTCAAGCAGAGTAAAAATACTATAGAAAAGGTCCGGTTCAATTTGTTGATAGCTCCCACCGTACCGCTGTAATTCCTAAATGGTACCATACATATGTGGGCCCATTAAGGAATCACAGCCGTACGATGCGAGCTATCAAAAAATTGAACCGGACCCATGTATATATATGGGACACCCTGTATTTATTGTCTTCAAATTTCTTCGAAAATTCCCTCTCATGGACATGCTGAATGACTGGATTTTTTATTTAAACCTACTTATGTGTGTAATTATGAAATAGCTACTCACATCTCCATCGGAACTGTCTGACGAACTCTCCTGATAAATACGAAGAAAAGAGCGTTGATATTAAGATAACTTGATAAGAAGGTAATTCTTGCACCAATTATAAGGATACCTGCAACGGTATCAGAACAATAAATATCAAATATGTGAATGTTATGTTTTGATTAAGTTTATTGAACTGTTACACATACGAACTCTACGGCTCGTGTTACACTAATTCAACGCAATCGTGAAGACCGAAAATGTGACGACAACACTTTAGCTATCATATTTAAAGGAAACAAACGCAGTTGTAACGCTGTACGCTATTTTCCTATACATTTGCTGACTGGACACAAGAGTAGTGCTCATCACAACAACAAACAGGATCTGTGTATGTTCCTCAAACTTATAAGGGTGATTCTCAACAAAAAGGGCAACTTTTATCATTTAAATGGTTAACAGGAGTACAATCCAGTTCTTGGCGACCAACCCGACAGCCCCCCCCCCCTCCGCTCGCACAACACTCGCGTTATGGGATGGAATCCTTTGTTTTCACAATTTTACTTTCAATGTTCGGTCACACTCAGTATTAAGCACCTTTAAACTTACATAAAACCAGTCGCCTACCTCTAAGACACCTACGTACTCCATAGTTATGTGAAATAAGTTAAACTAGGTACTGAATACATCCACTTACTATTGTTTCATGGAACTTACGTCTTCGTCGGAACTAATCACCTTAAATAAACAAGATTGGGTCGCATTATAAACAAATTAGCACCATTTTACAATTGTGAATCACAATCATGTCAAAACAAAGACTCAAACAAAACAAAGATCAGAAAAAAGTTTCAAAACAAATTTTTCAAACTTCAAACAGTGCACCATTTAATGAAATGTCATAAATTCCACTGAATTGATTATTGGTCATACGAATAGCCTCACCCCATCTACCGAAAAGGAGCCTGATTGTTGAAGGAATAATAACAATTATTGTTTGACGAATTCGAGGAAAAGGTCAAATAGTTGGGTCAAATAACCATCCCAAACCAATGCAGTTTCTTGTTACCGACTATTAATTTTTTTAATTGTATCTTAAAACCAGTTTGCAATGTACCAGTAAATATCAGGTAGGTTCCTATCTACCTTATATGTAACTTCCTTGAAGGAAATAGGTATTTAGTCAACAACATTAACTCTCGTTTTAAAACCTATTTATATCCCCGCACCAACAAAATCCCAGTGTATGCAAGCAGAGTCTGAACACAAAGATTAACAGAACATGGGCCGACTTACAGTGACAGCAGGTTCAACCCATTTTCCACGGTCGCCCTCCTGTTCCATCATAGACTGAAAAACAGAAGAATCAGTTACATTTTATCAGCTAACCTTTAACTAGGGGTGCCCACAGGGGGTAAAGTTGATTGAAATAGTTTTCAACGTGACATCATTCAAAAAGGAGATGGCACAGCTGTTTGAGTTGAATCAAAATTGTGAAAGTTATACCTGTTTCAAAATTTTCACCTGTTTCAAAATTTTCACTCAGAACGCACCGGTGATTATATTGAGATGAAACTCCTGTGGGACCTCAAGAGACCTTATCCGCATAATCCCTCAAAAGTTGAGCTAAATTCATTGACAAATTTAGAAATTACGGTTGTTTCAAGAATTTCACGTTAGTACATGCCCAGAGCTTACCGCTGATTGTATTGAGAGGAAATTCGTATGGGAACTCAAGAGACCTTATCCGCATAATCCCTCAAAATATGAGCTAAATTCATTCAAAATTGTGGCAATTATGGCTGTAACAAGGAAATGCGGACACAGACAGACATGGAACCAAATTTGTTCAGTAGGCTATGAAACGCAAAATGAGAGTGGGAATTTTGAATTCGGACAACAACAATTTTTTGGCTCCCGAAAGTGAACACAAGGCATCACTCAGGATCTGTCATAATTCGTAAACGAGATTTAAAAAAAAATGTTTCGGGACAACTTTGATCAGAAGTGGGCCCTACGAATGTACCTGAACGGTGTGAGTCTTTTGGGGGTAACATCCTGCAGAGCGCTTCTGAAAAGTTGGCAGTTGGAATGTTCGAGCAAACCCACCGGAAGACTTGTGGATCGATTCTGCAATTGCTCGGAGTCCATTCGATATGTTGGTAAGATATGAACTCAGTGAACGAAAGTTAGTCCTGATTACTTGGGAAGAAATATTACGACAATTTCCTCACGTGAAAACATAGATCTATTCTATCAATTTGGCTGTTCAATTTCAATATGATACTCTATAGCGATAGCCCTGCTAGAATTCAGAAAATGGTGTGCCCACAGATGTAAGAAAAACAAAAACTGATTATTATAAAGAGTTGAGTACAGGAGGAGAGCGTTTTCAATGGAACGACATCATCATCAGGCCAATGAGAGCACTAGAGTCTGTTAGAGAAAGACCTACTTTAGATGTCTTCACATAGACGTCTACACATAGCGGTCCATTATACTGCATCTGCTCGAAAAAAACATTTATTGGCCATATGGAAGTGGGAGATTTCATTGCATCAAATTCTTACCTCAAATCCTTCACGAACTGTGGGCAGTTGGAGTACGACAGCTATTCTGCCGTCTGTTATGAAACCCTGTTTGGGATCTAGAAGTCTGTTTACTGGCACGAAATCGAAACTCCCTCTCCGAGCTTTGTGGCATTCAAACGTCACGTCCTTGTAGTACTTCACGACAGAAGCCTCTTGTTGCCTATGGGATCAGAAGAGTCTTGTAAAACGGTGTGAACTTTATCGGCTGAGTCAATAGGATCAACTTCGGAGAAAGTTACGGAAATACCCATAACTAAAGATGGGGTTTTTCATATCCACGAATAAAAATACGAACAAAATTCATACATTTAAAAATATGAATAAGAAAACGAATTTGAGTCAGAATACGAACAAAGAAATGTAACTACTCATTTTGTGAATTCCAGAAAAATTCATTTTTCCTTTAGCCTGGAACATGCTTTTAGCATAAGGAACAGGCTTTTAGCCTTGGACTAACTAGCTGAAAAATGTCACGCTGGAAGGTAACAGAAGTTTCGAATGTAGGTGGCCAGGAGCGCCAGGAGCCAAGACCTGTAAGAGGTAAGCTCACGGTCGCTCCTGGCGTCCTGGTACTGGAACCCGCGCTAGCTAAGCCTTGGAAAACGCTCCTTCCCCACTCCCCAGACGCACTGGTATATAAAGAGGAAAGGTAACGGTAGGTGCGGTGTGACAATACACTGGGGATAAGGGTAGTGTGTGGGAGGTCAACATATTGGATTGTTTTCTTTCTACTGCTATCGCGTCACCTCGTCGTAAAGTGGAGAGTTCGAATATTTGAGAGTATTTATTGTGTTTAAACGTTATTTTATCAACTTGAAACCCAATTTTACAGGATATATTGATGATACAGGATTGATTCCGTCCCGTTTTTTGGATAGGTAATCGTGTCATACAATTTTGACTGAGCTACATCCCTTCGTCAGGTTATGAATATGGATAAAAAGTAAAAGCGCGGCTAAAGCATCTTCCACATTTCATTCAAACTCGCGTAGTTTGTCTAAAAATAATCAATGTGAAATCGTATCAAATGCTTTACTAAGATCCACAAAGATAGCAAAAGGTCTATTTCCCTTATCAAGCTCTTCAATAGATTTATAGTTCAGTGCATATATGCATATCGACTTGCATACTTTTTTCCCGACTAAGCCCGAATTGAGTCAGTATATGTCAAAATGTCGCCCAGGAGTCATCGTTCAAGCCCTGCCATATTTGTTAGTATGCCTCACCAGACAATAACTCTACTTGTGATCGAGATAAAAACTCCTTCCTTTTGGTTGGGCAATTTTCATTCATGACTTATGCAAAACGTTCTTTTTGCCCAAGAGCTATAGCGAGCATAATTGTTTCAATGACCTATTCACGATTGCTAGCTCGAAACTGGTCTTGGTCAGCTGCTCTCCCCCATATATAAGGAAAAGCCCGACGTAAGGGCTTCTGTTGACAGCAGGCGGTGTCATCAGAAGGTTCCACGTCTCCATCCCAGTTCTGCCGAACACGTTGAAGTCCTCGGAAAAGAGCTCTTCGCTTGACTCTTTGATGATTTTCGCGCCGACGAACCACGACAGCCTCACCCAGATGTTCTGATTCCTCTCCTGAAATATTCGGTCATTTTTAGGTCGTCCCTTTGAAGTACAGTTTCGTCAGATGGGGGACGACTGTTATAATCGATCCAGGAAGGGGTGTCAGACGACCCAAACATGAGAAAATAATAACATCATGCAAATCTGTTTCAGACCATTATAAGAACGAATCCGTGAAAAAACGATAAGTTTATGTGTGTGGGTCACTTCTATCAAGTCAGTCAATACACATCCAAACAGCTGCCACGTGAGGTATACACACGATATATTGATGATACGCCTACATCCATAGTCGGATCATTCTCATGTTATTTGATCTTTTGGCTGCCCTAAGATGGATTTAAAAAAAAGACCGACTTTTTGGGCAAAATTTGATGTGGAAAATTAGTATAGATAGTCAAGACACCAAACGTGCGTGCCGGTTGTCGGTTTTTCCAGTAGTAGTACTTTTTTTTCAATTTTCAACATTTTAATCTAAAAGGAGTTTTTTCACGTTGTGTGACTGCACAACGGAGAGGCTGTAGGGAGCAAATCTCTAAATTGCACTCGTCTTCAAGCTCAAAAACCATCCGAAAAGGTTTTCTGTTCTTAAAGCAGATTCAAAACGATATCACGTGTCTCGCTAATTGATTTGGACAAGTTTAAAGTACCTACCAAAAACTACCCATGGTAACATTCGTGACAGGTGCAAATCAAATAAGAGAACAACTAAATAAGTTTTTGCTTCAGGCCCAAAAAACTGCCTTCTTTTGTTGAATCAATTGAACATTTTGGAATGGACAACGTGATGCTTTCGTTGGTCTACTAACAACATTTGATTTTCAAATATTTACCGAGGCAAATATAGTTTGTAAACGTGCTTAGAGGAGCGAAAATTGTTGAAGCGTGCAGAAAAACTGCAAGTGATGAAAATAGGGCTCATCAAAGCGAGAGGATTTGTTTTGAGCGGAGGTTGACCTACGGGGATGGTTCGATGTTGACAAGTGATGAGTTCTTCGCTTGTGTAGCTTCAAACTGATTTGTTGGGAAACAAAATCGAACAATAAAACACTTATTTTTGGCATTACTCCCTCAAAACTCCCTTTTTCTTCATGAAAGTCGACATTTTCAAGGTTTTTGACACAACTAGACTTCAATTGGGATTGAAGAAGATCAGCATTTTTTTAATACCTTCTGAGGGTTTGAAACTGAGAATACTGCCTAACTTATTCAGATATGAGAACCAGGAGAGCTCTTGTCAGATTATACCCAACTAATACCTTGTAAGGGTTTGAAACAGAAAATACTGCCTAACTACCTTGGAAATAAAAGCAGGAGAGCTCTTGTCAGATTCTAGCCCCCTATTAGCCTCCTATACCTTGTATTTGGGACTGAGAATACTGCCCCCAATCAGATATGAGAACCAGGAGAGCTCTTGTCAGGTTCTAGCATCCTAATACCTTGTAAGGGTTTGGGACTGAGAATACTGCCTAACTTAATCAGATATGAGAACCAGGAGAGCTCTTGTCAGATTCTAGCCTCCTAATACCTTGTAAGGGTTTGGGACTGAGAATTCTGCCTAACTTAATCAGATATGAGAACCAGGAGAGCTCTTGTCAGATTCTAGCATCCTAATACCTTGTAAGGGTTTGGAACTGAGAATACTGCCTAACTTAATCAGATATGAGAACCAGGAGAGCTCTTGTCAGATTCTAGTCTCCTAATACCTTGTATGGGTATTAGGGGAGACGCACGGTATCTGAGAGATACAATGTCGTCCGTCGTCTAATTATGTGATTATTCAGTCAATAATATGTTTTACAGAGTCCTAAAAGATAGGTCTAAATGATAACACTGTGAAAAGTAACTTTTTTTTGCACTAAAAACCAAGTAACTTTTTTTTTGCACCAAATCAATCAGATACCGCGCGTATCCACGGTACTTGTGTTTTTCTTTTATTTTCACAGGAGAATAGCATCGCCATTTTATGATTCGGCTGATGAGAAAGAGAGTGAAGACCTCAAGGCTGGTCGTTCAGAGAAAAATGAAGACGACGTGCCACAAATTTCTTTGTTTACAGCGTCCCAACGAGCAAAATTTGATAGATCCTACAGGGAAACACCCATTATTGTTTTCTTGTCGAAAGATCTCAGCTTTTTTCTCCCGGGGAATCTTAACAATATTTTTTCTTTGAGAATTTATATTATATTTATTTACATTATGTTTTCTAGTTTTAGTTGATACAATTTGTTTCTAGTTCACTACTCCTCATTCCGCCGACTGGAGTAGTTCCGCCTCATTCATTGGAGCTGATTTCGAAGGTATTTTCCGAGCCTTTTCATCCTATTTTCATGTGGTAGGTACTTGGTTTTGAAAAATAAGTGGATTTGTTTGATGTTGCACTATACTATATTTCGAATTGAAACCTTGCCCGTCATTTCTATATGTTCAAAGACATTTTTTTAACACTTCAATTTTTCTTTTTAGTTGTACTCTCCCAACTTTTGGGCAATTGATTAACGAAAAGTGAGGATGTAGTATGCCTCTAATTAATAACATCTTGGTCATATGCAATATTTTCTGCTCATTTTCATTTATTACACCTCGCAATGGCAACTGTATCTCTCAGATGGTACTCCTGCATCGCGCGTCTCCAAGGGTTAAACAATTTTTGGGTCGAACAAGAAGGTGTTGGAACGTGTAGTAGCCCCTTCCAAGGGATGAGACGATTAAACTGGCAACAACCAGGATTAGCAGTTTCCAGACTGGAGAGTGGGTGTTACATCACACTCCGGGCAGGGATTTAGGCTGTAAGGAATTTGGCTAAGGGGCAGTAATAGTGAAGGGGTGTTTTTTGGTACACAATATCAAAGGGGACGAGTGGTTCTTTACCGGGCTCAGCTAACATGTAACAAGGAGGTAAAGGAGTGGTCTAGTTGTGCACACCTTCTAAGGGCTGAGAAAAATATTCCTGCAACACCCAGGGGATATCACTGAAGCTAAATTATGCTGGATATGGTTAGTTGGGCGGTCCCAATTCTTGGGAGATGAAACGGACGCCTTCAAACGTCGGGGTCATCATTCAGAACGTGGCGGGCATTACCGCATTCAGCTCAATGGAAGGGGCAACTATACCATTCCATCAAATCACAAATGGCATGATGTTTATGCTCAAGAGTAGCAGTTTCAAGAATGAACAAAGGGAAGTAATCCATATCCCCTAAAATAAAAATATTCATTGTTGAAAATAATAAACTAAACCAGTGAGGTATACGATGAACGTTGTTGGAGACAGATCCGTTAGTTCAAGACTGATTTTAAACGGGCACACACACAGCCATTGTAGATACACTCCTATTGGTCACCTAATGGCCAATAGGAGGCTTTAGCAGTCATTTACCTAACAATAGTCAGTTGTAAGAAAACCATTGTGCACGTTGCATGCTCGAACTACAAAAATTTGGAACTCGGAGGCTTAACACCTAAGGAAACTATAACTTTTAGGTACCCTTTCTGAATCCATATCCTGCGATCACTTAGTAATGGCCGTTTATCTTGGAGAGCACATCTTCACCGACCCTTCTCGCGTTTCGTGTATACAAACTTGAAAAAATGAATAATGAATTTAGAACGGATGTTTGGCAAACATTTGAGAGCAGTTTGCAACTTCAAAAACTCATGTTTGAACGATGTTATAGTTACTAATTTGACTATAGCCACCGAAATTAGTTGACAAAATATTACTTGGAATTTTTAGAAGCTGACATTTTTTTTATGTTGAAATAAATATTACTGGAGTATGAAATTTATACTCGATAATTTTTAATAAAAATTAACTCAAGTCTGGTGCGGAGATCGTACCAAGAAAGAACATAAACAACACCACGTTGCGCCGAAGGCAAGAAAAACGAACGGCGGCGGAAGCTGCACTTATTTACGTAGAGACACTAGACACCATGTTTTAACTATCTCTATCACGGATGAACTCAATATATATTTAAATTTAAGAAAAACATTGAGCGTGTAGCGATTTACAACGAGTTCGTGATAAGGACAATGGCGCTTCCCGTAAATAGGGGTGATCGGGGTAATCACATCCACTTAACTTTGGAAGGCCACTGATCAATTATGGTTTGCAATAAATTTTTGGTTTTCCCACGAGTCGTTACTTAAACTAATGCAGCTTAAGTTCTCGTATGAGATTTTATTGAAATATCAACGTAGGGATGAATTCTTCGAACCTGGTGAAAACGTGACACGAGAAAAGAACAAAATTAAAAGCAAAAGTGGGTTAATTAAAAAAAAAGTTGATAATAATATATCAATTTAAAAAGTTCGATGTTGAAAATGGTAAAGAACTTCGAAGAGAGAAGAAAAAAACTGTACAAGAATGGTTGAGTAATTAGTTTATTTTTTAATTAGGCGACTTAATTTTCTAATTTTTTTTTTTTCATTTCAATTGAATAAGAATTTATATAAAGCGTCTTATCACAGGTATTACAACTCGTTTACAAAAAAATAAGTTGTTCGCTTTCTCTAAAATAAAACACATTTCGAAAACAGAAAGCACTTTTACAAGAACACTGATCATCAATTGTACATTATTTTGTCTTTTAATTAAGGCCTTTTTGCAGTATTATTAGAATTCTACGTCGATTGAACCTTTTCACGCATCAAATTCACCTGCTTACAAAAAACAAATTAACAACGCAGTGTACTAAGAAACGCTAAGATGAGGAGTCCAAGTCAGGAAACATGACAGCTAAGTTCGGATGATGGAAAAAGGCCTTTTTAAAAAAGGGTTGATTTAATTGACACAGGAACACGTCCTCAACGTTTTAAACAGATCTCAGAACTAACTAGCTCGGAGCTCGCAGGCTCCCTATATGAACTAAAAGAGTTGACTCGGCAGAGGGCTTCGTCTTACGTAGGGATCAGCAGGAGGAGCGAACATTAGTTGACTGTATGAGAGATTTTTCATAATTCTTCGTGTTTTTATTAATATTTATATTTAACTGTTTTGAAATGTAAGCCCTTCGTGTGCAATGATAATTGATTTCAACAGTGTAATTAACTTCTTCTTAATAGGTCATCAAAGAATTCATTGTTTCCTGGAGACATTTTTTTTAAACAATAAAAAATTTAATAACTTACAGTGTCCTAATTCGACTTAGCCAACTTAGAAAAGTACCTTAGCATTTGTTAACATCTGTTTCATGTTTCTTTTTCGCAATCGGTAGTTCATAAAGCACGTGCTGGATTGCATTTCAATTATAGCATAATTCCGAGTGGAGAATCAAATGTTTTTCTCCAGGAATTTCTCCACATTTCCTTGATTTTAGTTGTTTACTAACGATTAGCGACCCCGCCTTCAACTAATGATAGCTCATTGTAAAAAGAAGCACCCAAAGAAAGAAAGTGGTGGAACAGCATCAGCGCTGCCTAGCGAAGATCGGGTGAACCTACCGGAGTTCGAAAGCCACTGTCTATACGAAGGTCAGTCTTCTGTTTAGTTTGATATGAAGGTCGCATCTCAAATGTAAAAAAAAATCTAAATCAATCCTTTTAGTAAAGTGTAGATTAGTTGGACAAGTTGATCAGAAACGGTGATAAAAGAGTGTCTCTCCGTTTTGGCGTCAAAACGAGTAAGCCTAAGATAAAAATTCAACCGACTGGGTTCGAACCCACAACCTCCTGTACCACAGTCAAGTGCCACAACAAATGCTTCAAAGAACGTCGGTAGGTTCTGAGCTTTGCTGGGGTGTTGCATCACTTTCTCCTCTTAGATACTCCTCACTGTACCCTTAAAAAAACCAAAGAACATCAGGTGGCCATTTGGGTTTGTCTTCTGCACAGAAGAGTCTGCTATCTAGTCAACAACGAAGGCGAAAAGGGCGCATATTTTTTCCCATCATTATTACTTCACAGATACGTTTAATAAAAAGCGGGACAGTAGACCTCTACGGTTCTACAGCCAGATCATTTAAATGATTAATTTTACACATTTAAGTGCTGAAGACCAAAAATTGCCTATGCAACCTACAAATATGGGATTCTTGCTCAGGAGAGGGGGGCTAGTAAACAGAGATGAAAGCTACGGCTGGGGGGGGCTTACAAGGGTTTACCTGAGCGCATTATGTGTTCATAAACGGTACTTACTAAGCCTAACCAACTCCCTGGAAAAATATGTAGATTCAACCAGAGCACCAGAGAGGCTAGTGCTTACCAAGGTGGCAGGTACACGAATGACCCCCTCTGGCGGACGGAAAAGTGGTGATGCCAGGATAACAAAGGGCGGAAGGAGCCCACCCAAAGGTTAGTTGAAGGAGTGTTGAGCTGTAGGGGGGGGGGGGGTGCGGAACTGTCGGGTCGGTCGTTAAGAACTGGATTGTACCCCTGCTAATCATTTAAATGATAATAAATGATAAAACCAAATTGCGTTTTAATCATTCATCAAATAACTTAAGTGAATCAGATTGGATAGGTCGTAATATAATCGATCACTGTTGTGAAAAATGTAGAAGGAAATTGGTTTGAACAACATCCAATCCACCATCACTTCATCAAATTCAACACGAACTGTATACGTACAACCTTAATTTTGGACCTGAAAATGGAGACATTTCCACGTTTTCTCAAAAATATCCCTAATAATAATAAATAGCCGCTCAAATACTGATTTTGGTGTATCTTTTCCTAAGCACATTTTAATGAAATGCTGCAGCAACACTCAGCACGGTTTTGTAAGAACAAACATTTTTTAATGTTACAGTTTCTAGTTGATAAACTGTTTTTTTAAATTATATTTTGATACTAGTAATTTAACGGTTTTAAGCACTTTTTTTGACATTTTTAGCGGTTTTGCTAGCAAAGTTATTTAAATTTCACCAGTTTATTGGCCACGAAAAGAAATTTTTCAGCACAACTTTGCAAAAACATAATTTGAGGCCAGATCAACAACAGTAAAAATAATAGAAGTTCTAGAAAACATTTGAGGTGTAAATAGGTGAACATGACGCGCAATTCCTAGTCTCATTTATGAGTACGACGTATACATTAAATATAAACTCTTACTTAACATGAATTTACAAGACTCCAAGCCCTTGAACGGAGTTGAAATTTCAATAATTTCGTCAGGACAATCTATTGCAATCCTAACAAAGCGACTTTATACAGTAAAATGAGTTCATATTACAATTAGTACTTACACGATACTACAATTTAGGCTCTTATAAAATCTCATTAAGCTCATTTCATATTGAAATGTAAACTTTTACAAGTCTACTAGATGATCATTAAAATTTTCTTTAATCATTAAAAAAAGACTGCTAACCCACCGAACCACAGAGTTTCGGATGAAAAAAAATCATAATGAAAGTTTTAAAAGGGAACATGACACACAACTTGCTAATTTTGCAAAGTTTGACAGCTTGTGGATCTGGCAAGAAATCGATCTAGAAATTCAAGCAAAATTTTTCTTCAACCAAGGGGTAGAACATACTCAACAACAGCAGGTTATTTTTATTTAACTTTTATTATTATTTTAAAATTCGTATTGGTTTGGTTCAAACTTTCACAAGGAACGATATAGGTCTGAAATGATTAATATTTACGTGATTTTGTTCTAATTTTCTCACCTTTCTGTCCAAACATAATCGCAAACTACTAAAACTATTGTAACTAATATTAATTATTTAATTTTTCCTATTCTTATCAGCCTGGTTAGGACGTGCAATCTTCTACGGAGTTTTCAGCTTTCCATCCGTTCAATCCACAACCACCTTCCTTTCCATAATCACAAATTTATTGACAATTACATAATTAAACAAAAAGTGAACTTTTGTTTATATTATGCCCGTGAAAACAAAATTTGTGAGATCTAGAACTTGAATGAAACTTGGAATAGAAACTTTTAAATAAAATAAATGCGTTATTTCTCTTTAGTAGTAACACTCTAACGGGTTGAGCTGAGATGCCAATATAACCAAACGGGTTATTCTTCTTGAACATAACAAACCCAAATTATTCAGAAAATATTCAACCCGCGTGTTAGAATTGGCAGCATTTTCCAATTAATGTTGTTTCTATAAGTTTGGACCTTTTTTTACAACGAAACACTGTGCGACGCTATGAAAACACTCACAAAATACTAATCCAGACAAAAATGCTTACATGGAGACTCTTCAGCCCAATTTTCCAGCTTCATTCTCAATTGACAAGGAGGACAATGTCGAATTAAATTTATAAAGTATACCATTGTATGAAGTAGATGTGATTGAGTTGTTCTAAAATTACATATTATAATCACATCCGTGAATTGAATAGATTCTGACATCGACTTCCCAATTTCAAATTAAACAAATTAAATCATTACAGTAAAAGTCAAATTATCAACCAACAGGAATGAAGATTTCCATATGAAACAAAGTCTTCGGAAATCATATTGTCAAAACAATCAAAATTGTGTAAAATGCAGTTTTCGATTTGGGATGCATTACAAATAAATTGAATACAAACACTTATCATGAGCGCGATGGTTGGAGAAGCCTAAGAACAATCAAGGTAACTGAAAATTAATCCTTCAGAAAACAAACCATAGTATTCTTGAATTTAGACATCGAGCTACTTAGAAGATTGGGGTAGAATTACAATGACAAAGTCACTTTGCCAAATTTCAGCCACACTCCAAAACTTTCTTTGAATACAAGACAAATATTTCGAAGTCTCGATATTTGCACACTTCCTTTGTTCGTACGTAATGTAATCAACTAGTACAACGGTAACGTCAAAATTAATTCACTACAAGACGATAAAATTCGGGAGATAGACATGTTTGACGTTACAATGGAATAAACTCTTCAAGGGATCTCATAATTAATCGACCGTCAAACACTCATTCTGACAAGTCAGAAAATACATTTAGTACAATTTCTGAAAGTATTTTGTCAAATCAAAATAGAACGCATTTCAATTGACAATTTTGAGGACGTTTGTCACACATAAGAAAGATCATTATGAGCGTAGTTAATACTGGGATGAATGTGTTCACAATAGTTTGCGTTCAAAAGCATAATGCCTACCTACACAGTAGAAAGTTGTTCACTAGGTCAACGGCATAAGATGATCTCCTCATTATGGCTAGATGTTAACCTTTTTCAGAAGAAGGCAGAGTCATTCACATAGGATGTGTTCTGCTATTTCCAACTCTTTGCAGCAGAACCAGCATTCCAGTCTCCTGGCCTTACCCATGTCTGTTAAGGTCCTTAAGGGACCGTGGATGAAGAGGAGACCCACAAGTTTGCAAAGGTCTTTGCCCCTCAGGGACAATAGAGCATTTGCACGTTTCCTACAGCTGGTTAAGAACCACTAGGCTTGCCTCTACTTAGAGTATTGTGCCACTGTGTGTTCTTGTCTTGTCTTTCCATTTCTAGACCTGTATTCCCTTATAACCTAGTACCAAAAGTCAGTTTGTTGACCAGAGCTACAGATTTGAGGGAGCTGAGACAACTCCAGGTTGGCATTAAGAATGCCTTTATTGCTGCCTGACAGCATGAAGATTCTTGCCCCTTAGAGTGGTTTCCCAGCAATCTCTTCAGTACACAATTCAATTACACGGGTTTCTGCCTGATAAAGACTTTAGTACAGCAAGATTGGGAAATGGCCACAACGTGGGACATTGGTAAAATGGCATCACTGGGCTACCACTTCTACCACCAAACTTAGAGGAGTAATTTAATGATGATTCCACAACTAGAGCAAGTTACCCATCCGTTGTGTAAACGATTTACTATTTAGCGATGAAACTAGTAGTTTCAACAATGCATTAAATCTTAGTACCATAAGATATATAACCATATTTTCAACGTGTAAATCAAAACAACAATTTAACCAAGACAATGGTGTATTCACCGTATGGACATGAATGGGTCATGAAGAGTTAAGATTCCGTCAGCCAATAAAGAATAATGAGAAGGTAACTGTTGGATCTCTGGGCCCTTTCTGAATGGTATGAAACAAAACTGGTCGAAAAAACGTCAACATGCTGACAGATCAAAATTCACCGAAGTAGAAATCATTTAAAAATTAAAACTTTAAACCATCTACACAATTCACACTAATAAAACTATTTTAATACATATCTTTCAAACAAAATGTATACACACAGAAGTTTGAAAGAAAAATCATAACACAACTTCGAAAATCAGCTAATATTAACAAAACTATCAACATTTCTACTGGCTATATTGCCTTAAATTTTATGACGGTATATACTTGAAATTACAAATAATACTTAACAACTGATTGTAATTTTAATTTTTTTTTACATAAATACCTTAGGGTGGTTTCCTTACAAATTATGTTAAAATTAATATGGTGGTAATTAAGCTAGACAACGTTAATAGTATGAAAAGATTGGTACACATCGTATTCGGACGGACACATCTAAACTAATGTTCAAATCAGCACATGAACATAAACATTTGTAATCAACACTCAACAAATTCCTTGTTTTTGGTTTTAAAATGAGAACAAAATTTCGACTTCCGAAAAAGATACAACTAGTAGGTAAGGTTGAAATAAATACTGATGGTTGTGCGTTTAACATGGCGCGCATTGACGCATTAACGATTTACGTAAAATTTATAAACAAAACACTAAAATGGTAAGTACTAGCAACACAGGGATACAACTGGGCTCCTAAAAGTAGCATCCGTAAATGGATCAGGCATTTTATATTTCCATTTTATCAGTTGTGGCATATTCGTCAACATGATGTAATCACGAATATTTATTGCTTGGCATCAAATGTAGTTGCACCACTGACTGCAAATGCAAGGTGCCTGTTTTATATGGCATGTACGAGGGTGTCTCAGAAAATATGAAGAGTGGTTTTGAAAACAACAACGAATCTAGTTCAATTTGAAATTCTGTTCTACTACAATCACATCCAACGTTAGGGGAGATGTGGTATTGAAAGAGCTTAATGATTACAAACATGAAGTTTTCACAAATGTACACACGATTTATTGAAAAGATCGAAAAGAATTCATACGATTCGACTGGATATGTAATGCACATTGCGTGTACCTATCAACGTGATTGTGGACTTTTTTTTGTCAGAATGAACTGGAAAAAATTAATTGAGCAAGTTGGGTAGGACCAAGTATACTCACTGAAGTTTCAACAGTATGGGAGGAAGAAGAAAAACTTGGGTGGTAAGTGATGGATAAATAAAAGAAAATGGCAATATCGAATATTTACGAAGGTAATAGAAGCTTTATGTATTCTGAAACTAAGGTTAGAGGTGCTTGACAAACAGACTTGGTATTGGTGCCTCAGAATGTAAGATACAGGCTGGACCGGTGCATAGTATCATAACATATCTGTTCACAGTTACAGAGGTCATATGTGGAAATTCTACAGACGAACTCGTTCTAAGAAACTTAGTCCATAATTGGCTCAAATAGTTAAGGTGCTTAGCTTTGGCTCAAAACTCAGTTCATGTAAGACCTCTCCTCCTCGAGCATGGTTCCTATACACAGTGGCCATTGTTATCCATGTCAAAACTGAAAATAGGTAGGTCAAATCATATCTGACCAGGTACCACAGCCCACAATTAGCTCCCCGTCCATTTCTTAGATGACTCAGATCGAACTTGGCTTTAGCAAATGTGTCATACCGGATCATAAAACCTCCACATATATATGTATTAGGGCAAGGTAGAAGAACACATGTATTGGACCTTTTTTTAGGACATTGACGTGTTTTTTGAAGCATCATTTTCAATGAAAAATTTTTTCTACGAGAAAAAATCATTGCGCGATTCTTTGGGGTTATTATTACAATTTTAATTATGTATGCTTGATCAAAATTATATAATCAAACAAAGAACTGTATGCAGTATCAAAGCGCAGTATTGAAAAGCGCAATCATAGTTATGAAAACATTGAATACGTTGTACCTGTTTAATATTGTAATTATTTGAATTAAAACACGTTTCAGTGTTTGATAAAGCAGATTTATGTTCCAGGTAATGTCGGGTACCTACAAGTGGGAAGGCGTTTATAGCGTTTCAATATAAAACATACTCTCTCAAGAGTAGGTGTAACTAACTCCAAACGCTCTTTAGAAGAGGAGTAGATAGGTACAAGTTGTATTTGCGAACATCTTCATGTTCAAATAATGAAACATGATAAGACAATTAAGATATAGATCTTACAATAAAATTGGAACAGTCACTGTTTACGAGGTTCCACTTGCAACATCAAGTTGGACTTGATTTGCCAACAAGTTTCAAAAACACGGTAAGCGAGTCAGGCAGGCGTCTCGAGGATTGTTGAAAAAAATCACTGGTCTGGAGGAAGAAGAGTCTGTTGGGAGTCGTTGGTCATGTCGAGCAGAGCGATGTCCTCGTTCTCTGGGGAGGGCATTCGACTGCCACCGGCTATGGCAGAGATGCTGCGAGCCAACATGATCCTCTCCATTTCCCGACGGCGAGCTTCTTTGAGTTTCTGGAATTCGTCTTCACCTTCATCTTCTGTAGAGGATCCGATGGACACCTGAGAATAAAAACAGAAACTCGATTTATTTCATGTTGAAA
Organism: Creontiades dilutus; assembly: GCA_031894815.1. NCBI lineage: Eukaryota > Metazoa > Arthropoda > Insecta > Hemiptera > Miridae > Creontiades > Creontiades dilutus. The sequence continues at coordinate 1,344,036 of JAVIWC010001773.1, read as the reverse complement.
ATATCATCCAGTAGGGAATATGATATGTAGATGTGGATGTGGAATAAACCTCTCAGGGTGGGGGTTAGGGTGCCCCCAGCACAGAAGCCTGTTGGCTTCTTGTACTTTCTTCAGCTTTGCATTTAATCAAGGTTGAGCCTCGGTAAGGGGTTTGAGGCCCTTGATAAGTTGTTCACTCTCTATGGACCTCATTAGGGTTGCTGCCCCTAGGAGTTCAAATCTACGAGAGGTGAATGCTGGGCACTCAAATATCATGTGGTATGCCATTTTATCAGTCTCCTCACATAGCCTGCACAGGGTTGAATTTTGTGTAAACCCCAATGCAGTGTAGGTGGAACCTTAGGGGTACAAAGCCGGTTTTGAGACCAACCATTGTTTTTAGTTCCCTACAGTTATTGCCAAGTAGGCAATCAGTAATTTTGGTGTTGGGTTCCGCCACCACGAGTTTACTGTGGACAAGCCGTTCTATATTGAGCTTCATCTGCCCTAGCAACCCAGCGACTTTTCAACGGCAGACGTGCACTTTTATGTTACAACTTTCGCCTGGTATCTGGGTTTAAAATTTCAGCCATTTACCAAGGACTTCATTTAGGACCCCACGGATGTGCGTTTTCGGGCTTCATCTGCCCTAGCAACCCAGCGGCTCTTCAACGGCAGACGTGCATTTTTATGTTAGCTATCAACCCAAGTATGATTGGCCAAAATTTCACCCATCTACAAATCAGTCATTTCTGGACCCTCAAATTCGTGTTTTTTGACTTCGTCTGCACGTAAGACCCAGCCCCTGTGAAGTGGCAGACGAACATGGTTGAATTTCTCATGGATCAAAGTATCATTGGCTGAAATGGTATCCATCTACCTGTGAGCTGGATTTTCATAGTTTTGAGGTCTGTTTCACTGACCGTCATCTTTCAATCCAAAGGCTTTAGAATGGCAGACGTGCGTTTTATATATAATCTCAGTGAGAACTATAAAATTCCATAATTGGTACTAAGAGTGGTACGTATTAAGACAATACAATAACAATAAGAATTAATTGAATTCAAAATATGGACAAAATTGATTCAAAATTCGCAAGATTTCATAGTATTCCATCAGCAGAAAGATCTTGAAGAAAGCTTTCCAAAAAGGTGCAATGTGAAGCGTATAAGGTTTTTCGAATGCTACCAAAACACTAGAGTAAATTAAACTATACGTCAGAGGGAAATGTATATCCACTGGGTGGGGGGTGCATCAGTGTTGTCTAACGAAGACGTCAATTCAGTGTCTTTGTTTTGGCTTTTTGTCCAAACCATTTGGAGTTTTGAGCTGGAAATTGTCAGTTTGAGACTTCAAAGGCTACTAAATTCAACGATTTTGATCACAAATTATAAATCCCAACACAAAAAATCACACACTCTAAATGAATTCCTAGGTCAACGACATTAAAATGACTCAATGATGGCCCATCAACATCTTAATCTACGCTGGAAATCATAATTCAAGACTTAACATGTGCAGCTGCCGGCGACATATTATTTTTATTTTTCAATCTGGTAAATCAATGTAAATGAAGCCTCAAAATTGAATCGAAGCCTATGAAACTGAACCATTCGTAAATAACATATTTGTTCATTACTGAATAGAGAATAGGCTACTTTTAATTCGATAGTAAAATAATATACGTGTACGTGATGAACTGGTAAAGAACTGAGCGATACAAGTTTCATGTCAAGTTCAATATTTACACTAATTATAAAAAAAAATAAACAAATAAAATAAAATAATATAAATAATAAAAATAAATGAATTAATTAAGAAATGAGAGTACAGAAGTAGTGTTACGCAGAAACATGAATATTTCTTATGGGTAGCTATGGGGCAGGATATGCAAGGAGACCAGATAGGGGTGAAAAGGGACATGAAGGATTCCAACGACACACAAGAGATGGTGACCAAACAAATTAGAGAGTTGTCGATGGTTAAGTCAAGTGCATAAATAACCTATTTCGTACCATTCAATACTTAAACCATCTGCGCAGGTGAGGGAGGTACGTCACCAATCTGACAGGTGATCCACACAGTTATGTTACCAAAATACCCTCGACAGGTCAACTATCTCCCTCTGGCTCATAACTAACCTACGAAAACCTTATAACCGGATAACACTGCAGGTGGGAGTCGAAAATAATTTGTTCGTGCCTTGGAGATCTGACGGTAGTTCAGTGAGAACATTAAGGTTTTTTTTGAGGAATCTAATATTGTCACTCCTGGCTCTCTCTCATAGTTACAACTCCGATTTTCGAAGGTCTATTAAGGAAAATCACAGTTTTTCGGTGAAAAATAACCATCCCAAGGCAATTTGTTGTTCACACGGTAATGTAAATTGTCCCAAATTCTTATATGTATAGGCTGTTCAAAATTCCCATGAAAGACAATACCCACTTCCAATACCTGCGAAGGTCCATTTTCACTGAAAACCTCGATTTTCTTGAACATGAAATAGTGACATCGAATTTTCAACTGTTGACGAAGGCCAGGAGTGTCTCCATGTGTTGAATAAAATAAGAGAGCAAAGTGGATAAAATAATATGAATTCAAAAACATGGGAGATGCTTTAGCCGCGCTTTTTTTCTGTTCGCTGCTTTGAGTTTGCTCTCATTTGGCCTGCTATGTTAAGTCTTCCGACTTTCCGCATTCAGTAATTCGTTATGTTCGAATTTTGATAGTCCAAATTCTGAATGGTGCATGGATCGATCGATAAACGTTAATTCTCGTTCGGGGATCGTTCCATAAACAATATTGTCGTTTGGCTATCGATCGATAAACGTTAATTGTCGGCTGGAGGTAGACTGCGGTAGGTAAGTACCACAGTGAGGACTTGCAGCCACAGACGTTACCAGGAGAGATGGTTCTTGACTTTGGGTGGTCACACGGGGAAGGAGCGTTTCCAAGACTCAGACTTGGCTAGTACGGGTTCCAGTACCAGGGCGCCAGGAGCGACCAGGAGCTAAGACCGCGAAAAACAGTTTTCGTCAGTTCTGGTGGTGGGGCCCCTGCTCTTTCGCGGCCTTAGCCTTCGCTCCTGGTCTTTTAGGCGCCCTGGTACGTGTGACACTTCTGTGTAACCCTCCCGCGTCACCCATCCCGCTTGACATTTTTTGTTAGTCAGTCCAAAACTAAAGCATGTTCCATGCTTTAATAAAAAAACCAGACAGCATCGAGCGTTGCTTGCTCCCTCTGATCAGTAGATGACTTGAAATTTTGGTCATCCAATGCCGTCGACCCAACGAACAACAATTGTCCATTAATCTAACGTACTTACCCCCAAAAACTATCAACATAACTATCAAAAACTCCCATTGCAATTATATCAGCAGATCCGATAGTCACAATATGCTAGGGAATTTTTACTTCATTCCGTCAAGCTTACATTCACATTCGTTTTATAGTTCTTTTTAGCGAATTTTCATGGAAAATTAAGCTCTTGTAATAGCTCAGAAGATACTAAAACAACAGTTTTCAAAAAATTTCAGCAAAATTTAATTTTTCAAGATCGACAGGAAGTAGTGCCGAGAATTCAGTCCCAATTTGACCACAAATGTGATTTTTGACAAAAGTTTGTTTTAGTCAAAGAAAAACTCAGGATGACGTTTTTTTTTTTTAATTTCAATTTTATTGTTGGATTTTAGACATCTTGAAACGAAAACCCACTTTGAGTGGGGGTTAGACTTTTTTCCTTGGTGAGATTATTGACAATCATAAACCTAGATGTTAGACCATCTTCAAATGCGCGCACCATATTTTGGGCAACGGTATAAATTCCTTGTAAACTGTGGTCGTGGATATGGGATCGGAGGAATTCAAAAAGGATATTCAGGAAAAAAAGCTAAGCAGCACGAGTAACGCAATGTCCTCACCGTTCAAATGAGAGAATTATTTATTAGGTAAACGAAAAACGAATCAAACGAGTTAACAGAACGACACCGTTTTTTAAGGAAACAAAAAAAGGTTAAAGTAATTATTGAAAAAGAAAAGTTACGAAGACATGCAAATGCGAATTTAAGGAGGAAATGCATCCCAATGACGGTCACCCACTCACCCCTGTCTTGAAATGAGGAACTCTCATTGTTCCAGGAGATGTTTAGTAGGCTAGAAAGATCAGGATTGTCAACAGAAACATTAGGGAAGGGCCTGAACGGCCAAAGACGACATGCGAAGACAATAAAATAAAACTCAACAATAAAGATACAACTGAGTACAATGAGTATTTTGTTCTGAAAATTTCATACAAAAGGAATTCCAAATTGCATAACAACGAATACGGAGGGAGTACGTGGGGTTCCAATATCAACTGGAGTAACTTACCACGGATCGTTAGGGTGTTGGAAAATGATAGTAGGGTGGCTCCACATTATTGAATAACCCAAAGAGGCGGTTCCATTTTCACCAGAAAACTACATACCAGCGACTAGCCCTCCTCGGATTGCCCGAGCTATTACCGCATTTTTTGTACTCAATTTTTGGTATTCTTTGGACTGTACAAACACTTTTTTGTCATGATAAAAATGAATTCGTTAATGTCTGTTGTCAGATTCGCCAGGTTAGTTCAGTTGAAAAGTTGATTGACTGCAGTCAGAAAAATAAGAGCTAATTTTTGTTGTGAATTAGTTGAAGAATCAACCACTGCAGTTTACTTCGAACCTATCTCTTTAACCGAAAACCCGCACATGCAATGAAACTACCATCAAAATTGGTTGAAAAATCAGGCTTGTCAAAAGGATTTTACGTTTGCGCATGCGTGGTAGCTACTAATGATCCTGCCAAGTTGAAATTGATATCACGTGATATGTTCATCCTCAATTATCTTGAACATTTGAGCGGGATCGAAGCGATAAGATCTGAAAACATTATGGTTGGTGGATTTTCCGTTAGCGCGTACGCAGAGTCGTCAAAATGGATAAAAACTGTGGAATTTCGGTTTGTTACAAGGATTTCCAGACAGAGAAGAAACGAAAGTTGTTTAGAATGGTCTGAAAAGCAAAATTCGAGTGGGAATTTGAATTTTGTAAACAAAATTTGATTACTGAAAGCTTCCGTTACACAGGGAAACTTGGAAGTCAAATATTACAAGTGAAATAACTTTAAAAAAATTAGGAGGTATTAGGTACGTTCAAGGTCTAACAGCACCGTCCAACCACTGTCGACAGCGGTCCACTGCCTTCTTGATCGTTGTCAACTGCCGCTGACAACGTTTGTTGGCGTAAGTGTACGTTTAATGTCACTTATCAGAAGCTCCTTCAGCGAAATGGTTTGCTTGATAAAATACGCAGTAAAACACCTGATAGCCTTGTTAAGACTGTGGAAGGCTGTTGATGCAAAAGCACAAGGTGTAATAGTGCAATGCACATCCGACAACTGTGTGGAGCCAATCAAGAAAGAAAATTCAGCGAAAGGAATGATCGAGAGTGAGTGTTCAAACAAAGCTTCGGAACATGAATTTTGATGGAAAATCGAGCTTGAAAGAATATCTGATTGAATTCGTTAAAACCGTAAATGAACCAAAAGATGCTGGGGGAATAATGATTTCTCGTGAATATATGTAGCAGTTATTGGCAATTATGCCCTAAAGTTATCAGTCAGTCGTAACCTCAATTGATGTTCTCCTAAGTACAGAAGCGGATTTCAAGGAAACTATGATTGCTCCCTCATTCGTAAACAACAAACTGCTTGCTGAAGAAGAAAGGATCCAAAAAACGATGGGAAACAGTCATGATGATGATGGTAAAGCATTTGTAAGTTCGAAAAATTACCGACGCAATTTTTCCAGAAAGTCGCGTACTTCGAAACAAAGTGTCTTAAATTCATGGGCCGTGCCTCTTCTGCTCCAACTAGTTCCATCATTTCTAGAACAAGTTGTTCTTCTGCAGAGAGAAGTTGTTCATCTCTTTCTCCAAAAACCTCACCCACGAATAAAACCTCCGGATCCATACCAGGAGACGTTCACTCCACGAGCACATGAATCAAATGAAAAGGTTAGGACGGAGGTTTCCATAACCTTACGGTTATACAGTTTGACAGCTATCGACCATGACTTCGACCTGGAACAGCAAGCAGAAAACCAACCTGAAACCAACCGGAAAACGGACCTGGAACAACGGTCGTGCGTACTGTGCATGTCTCTGTCAAATTCAGACCTGGAACGAACCTGTTAGTTGCAGGATTGACCCCCGAAGTTTGGCCACATCCAGACAACTTGTAGACATTGCCAGCACTTGAATACGACATTGTATAGTAAGCAAACGTTTCTCTAGCCATAAAACTATCAGCCTATCAGGAATTTCTAATAAGATCTCATCAGGTAGATAAAATCCTAAGGAGCCACCTAGAAATTATTGACGTTAGCATGTAAGTTCAAATACGTAAGCACTACTTCACCAAAAACTAGGGGAAACGACCAACTACCATGAACACAAATGTAATAAATTATTGGTTTTAGTAGAGGGTGGTAGGATGACACATAAGGCTGTACAGGTTTCTACAGGTGGGGGGGCCGTGCCTACATACCACCACAGGGCTGCCGAAAACCTCAATGAGTCCGTTGCCGTTAATGCTCAAATTAGGCGTCCTCGTTACATTCCAAGCGCTAGGGATGTGTCTCTAAACACAAACAATATAAAGGCTCACTGGAATAAATTCTCATGAATTTCTACGCAAATGGTGTGGAGTGAAAAGGTCGGCAACTAGGCACGTTTTCTGCTCCAAAATAAACTCGTGCATCTGAGGCAGAGTTGGAAGGTATTACTTTGAGTGATGTAAATTACTTTGCTGTTTTGATGGGAATTCACCTTGGCTGACACCAGCTATAGTCAAAACCCAGAATTCAGGCCTTTGAACAAGAAAATGTCATTGAGAGTAATTGCAATTCCCATTCCAATTACTGTAATGGTCATTGAAAATGCAATTACTTTTTCTGATTACATGTTATGGGAATTACATGTAATTAGAAAAAGTAATCACAATTTCGATTACCATTACAGGAATTGGAATGGGGTACTGGGAATAGGCATGTCGACTCGAGGGTTTCTTCTTCACAATAATGTAATTTTTATTTTTTAAAAGGATTTTGGGGTTGGTGGTGCGGGGAAAGAATTTTACTCTGCTGATCCGGTTAGCTGTTGAAGTTTTCGGAAAGGTTGAAATACACTGTTTTCCTAGAGCCATGGGATTGGTAGAGCACCATTCCCCAGGCGTTTTACGTCGATGATCTGTCGACATACAAGGCGATTTGCCCAATTACAGATTTCAAAGATATAATCAAGGAGCCTTAATAAGTAGCATATTCGAGATCGGTTTGCAATTTCTCGTAGGACCTCAAAGTACAAAATCTTGGGTTCACACTGAGTATAGTACTGGCAATCTGGCAAAATTGTTACGTGGTGTTTTTCTTCTGTAATAATTGTGAAAACAGTTCAACCTCATCTTGGTGTTCAGATGTATCTGAAATGGTTTTAGATCTTGAAGAATTTTTCAGTATTTAGGTCATTACCTCTTGAAAACCACCCTTGACTCATATTCCCACAGGTAACAGGACTGCACCGTAGCATTAAGCATATCGCCTAGTCGTCGCTGTTGGTTACCTCATTGTCCATTAATCCCGTTCCTATGTGAAAATATTTAAAGCCTTTAATGGACTCCAAATTCCCCAAGCTGCTTTGCGCCGTTGGTTTTTCCCAAGCCATCCTTTTTCTGGCAAACGGTCAGTCACCCGTAGTCTCCCCCTAGCACCCTGGGGTAGTTGTAACCCCGTCCCTGATTGGTTTCTATTATCCCCCTCTCTCTGCTCCGCGCGATTCCCCACTCTAAATTTTCTTCATTTCCCCTCCAAACAAAATTTTCCCGTTTTTAGTTAACAGAATCTGAAGTCAGTTCTCTCCTTCGTTTTAGCCGCCTCTTACACTCTTGTTAACTTGGCTCTCCTGGGACCATCTAATATTGGCTGGGATCCCTATATAGTTATCACTTATCAAACTTGACTGACTTCATATCATAGTTATCAAAGTGACTTCATTTTCCTAACTAAGTAGTGGCAAAGCAGCATATTTTGCGATATTGTTGGCTACCCGCAAAACCTCAACTTTGGCAGAAGCGCCCTAAGGTTTTATTCAACAACACGTTCATTTATTTGATTGGTTCACTGTATCGACGAATACGAATTGAATGAAAAGGAGAGGGAGGGGGGGACGAAATAGATATGTATCATAAGCTTGACGCCATCTTTCCAATTCAAAAACTTGAAAAGCCCCACAGCATACCCCACCAGCACCAGTTCCCACAGATACTGCTTCCTGTTAAAATTCATGATTTAGCCGATCTGTTATTAGATTCAGAAGTAAATGGAAGAGCACAATGAATAGAAAATATAACCAAAGACGTCAAGGAGGAACATTCAGTCCAGACAGGATGGACTTACCAGAGCAACGACAGAAATGTCGCAGGTTAAATTTAAAAAACAAAAACCAGACTATATTGGTCATTTCTCTCACAAAAACTACCAACGATTCCTAGGTCATGAGAGTAGCCATGCGTGTAGCTAACTTCAGTTCACAATTTGAGCAATTTTTGTGAGAGACATTTCATTTTTATTTTAAAATGTATTCTGCGAATACTACTAAAATGTTCTTTCTTTCAACGCCCTTTTTGAAAAAGAAAATTAATAGCACAATGTGAATCAGCGTTCAAAACAATAAAATTTCATGTGCCACACTTGCCAAAATTTTAGAGCAGTTTCAGGGCTGCGCATTTGTGCGTGTTTGTAGAGGGATTGCGCAGTGGGGGAAAAGAACACGATTGAGGCATCAAATGTTCATAAAATGTTGTGTGGAGTCCGAATCTGCAGTAAAAACTGGGTAACGCTCATTAAACTAGGTTTTGCGATTTGGGTGGAGGTCTCTTATTTACCTAATAACATAAGGAACATAACCTGTAGTTGCTCGTTGGGGGGTTGTATAATTTGATACAAATATAAACCTATATGAAAAGTCCTTAGCTTACCGTATCGCCCTGGGGACCCAACGACCCGGAACCCAGACCAGAGCTGTTCTCGAAGCCTGGAGCGGAATGTATGGACATTTCTGTGTATGGGGAGCGGGCGGGAGACACCGGCATCGTCGGAGGGAGAGATGCGGCGGGAGGTCGGTCCCCGAGCCCTGTCGACGTCGGGCGATTGACTGGGATATTCACCGGCTCGCTTGCAGGCATCTGTTTGTGTGAGAGCACATATCCGAAACAAAAGTTGAAGAAATAGAAGAGGAAATAGAAATGAACAAGGGCATACGGAAAAGGTTAGAATGCAACGCAGGATGGACTACTGCGACGTCATATTGATATACGTATATTACCAACGGTAACAGGATAAACAAATTTAAAAAACTTGGGTTGCTTACTGCTTACAGCCTGCAGCTGAAAATCAAAAAACATGGAACATGCTTTTTATTTGTTTGCTGCTTTCAGTTTGCTCTTACTAGGCCTGCTATCTTAAGCTTTCCGATTTTCAGCATTCAGTAATTCAGAATGTTCGAATTTTGACAGTCCAAATTCTGAATGGTTCATGGATTGATCGATAAACGTTAATTCTCGTTCGGAGACTGTTCCATAAACAATATTCTCATTTGGGTATAAACCGATAAACGATAATTGTCGGCAGGAGGTAGACTGATATTTACGTCTAGGGAGTGGCGAAGGAGCGTTTTCAAGGCTCCAGACTTAGCTAGTACGGGTTCCAGTACCAGGGCGCCAGGAGCGACCAGGAGCTAAGACCGCAAAACTGCTTCCTAGTAAGACCGACAAAACTCTCAAATTGTCACTTGAGAGGTCTGGTATTGTCACCATTCGATTCAACGAGAGGCACTTTTGGACGGAAATGAGTTGTAGAACACGTAGGAGTCGGGTTGTGCATAATTAGTGTGACACCCTGTACGTGAGTACCAAACAAATCCCATGATGTGAAAAATATAATTTTCCTTAGAATGTCTTCGAATTTGAACCCTAAGAGTGAACATGTCTATTTCTGAAAGGCTGAAACGAAGATAATCATAAGTATTCAATCCTGCGTTGCTGATTCAATCCACATGCAGTAATTCAGATATCCGAAAAACCAATAAGAAAAATTAATAGCAAAAGACGTTAGTTAATAATTAGCTACAAGAACTTTCTCAATCTGTAAAGAAGAAGGGTGAAAAGGAATTCCATCCAACCACATAGGGGTGCAATAGAAGTTACGAAATCAACGTTAGGAATATATTTAGGATATTGTTAATAAAATGCATTCTACTATAAAATATGTATACAGGGAGACCCCAAACAGATTACGATTCCAGGCGATTTTATAGGAAATTCGACGCTGAACAAAAAAGTTCCGATAAACCTAAGTTCACATAGAACAACAATAAACGTGTTTTTTTTTTTAACATCATTTCAAGAACTACAATGAAATGGCTCATTGTATGTCTGAAAAGCCACCTACAACACATTTCAACTAGAATGGAGCCACCGGTTTTTTTTTTTTTTTTTTTTTTGACGAGGTAAGTAGGTATGACTTTTTGAAAGAACACGTTATTGTAATATTCATGTTTTCTCACTCAAAACTTGTTTTTTCGTTTGCTAATCCTCGTTTCTGAAGTTTAGAAGATGGACCACTAGGATGGAAGATGACCACTTGGATGAGCTCATTTTCAATCTTAAAAGACAAATACAGTTAAATTTCCTATAAAATCATCCAGGGATATATTGATGCACAAGTTTGAAAGGTACGTGCATTAAGAATAGGAGAAACTCATAACAAAAGTAAGGGCTTGCCCTAGTACTCTCTATTATCGTACAAGTTCATCGGGTACTAGTAGAATTCGTACTTATTCCCATCCATATTCCTGTAATGCGCTTGCACACTTATCAGTAGGGAATGGTACTTATGTAACAGTCTCAAACCAATAAATAATAAATCGTTTTCGGAAAAAAAGGACATACCTGATTCATGAACAAACTTTGAGCAGTCGGTCGGACTTCGGGGGCTTTGCCCATCATGGAAGTGATGGTTGCTTGTTCGTCAACTTCTTCTATCACTTGGTCGGTGATTCGTGTTGACCCACCACCGATATTGGCGCTCATCACTTTACTGCTCAAGCTGGTGGTGCTGTGGCTTTCAGGAAGTTTACTAGGACCTGAAATGAGTGTATGAATTTAGTCCATAAGTCAACCACTGGAAAAAGGCAATTGACAGACAAATATCAAAGTTCGATTTTGAGTGTATCGAAGAAAATTATTCAACAATAACTGTAATACTGTTGAAATTGTTGTAATATTATTGTTGAGTCATGTAATACATTCAGTCAATATTCAATTGTAATATTGGAATTGGGGAGTCATATGACCTATTCAGTCATCCAAACTGTTAGGTTCCAATGGGCGGTCTGAGTTTGGGCCAAACGCTTGAAAATGCAATGGGTTTGGGCCAAAAAAGCAATGAGTTTGGGCCAAACGCTGGAAAATGCAATGGGTTCGGTCCAAAAAAGAAATGAGTTTGCGCCAGGCCTTAGAACAAGGAGTAATGAGTTTGGGCCAACAAAGAAAACCTCCGAATAAGAGTATTGATAGCTGGAATTCTAAACTGTGATTGTGATAGAGTAAGTACCTACATACTGATAATGATCCTCACAGTTAGGTAGGTCTCGTCAATATAACGTCGTCGCTGTCGTCACTGTAAATGATAAATTCGGGATTGTATCGATTGGTGACAACTTCAAGGTATTGCTTCAAGTGGTTTGCTCGAGAAAGTTCATTATCGGCTTTGTTTAATCGGGGCTCAGATAGCAGCTGACCCTTGGCCCAAACACATGGCCCAAACGCAACACCCTTCCGATGCCCCGCTCGCTTCGATTGGCCCAAACCCATTACGCCCGTTCAAATATCTGCTAATATTCAGTCAACTGAACTGTTTGGTACCTTTTTACTGTGAAGTCCTGGGTTTAACAGTTTTACAGCGCTTGAATCAGAGTAATCTGTTGGTCATCACAAAGATTGAGACGCCATACCTTATGTGTGATAGTGAACTGCGCAGATGTGGTGGAACCAAAAATATTTGAAAAATCTGATGCTACAGTTTGCTTCAAAAGTGCCTGTCCCGAAAAAAATATTCCCCTTCAGCCCCAATCAGCTGCTTGTAAGAACTTTCCAGATAGCTTTCTGGGTGGATCTTAATCCTGCTTTGCCGTGACAAACGCGACGTCGCGTTGCTACGTAAGACACTTCCATAGAATTGTATTGTTTGTGAGGTGATGGAATAGCTCTGTTGCACCCTTCCATTGAGCAGAATACGGATATAATGCTCTGCCATGCTCACAGGATGACCTAGACGCTTGATAACGTCTGATTCGTCTCCCAAGGTGACGGATTCTAAAATCGGGAAGGGCCAGTTAACCATATCCATCACATGTTCGATTGCGCTAACAGATCACGTTGGTCGCCCCCTTGCTTGCGTTCGTTTTCCACGTAAGACACAGTGTAATAGTAATGGCAAAGTAAGTAAATTACCAATCCAGTTAAATTGAATAGCAGTACACATAGATGAGTAGAATTTGGACGTTATTACCGTCAACTGTGACTGGTGCCGGTGTGGTGTTGTCAGTTCTGGAGAATATCCTCCTCAGGACAGACGTGACTGAGCCGACTCTGTGGAGCGACGCGGAGTGGGAGCCCATCTGAGAACTGCCGAATCCCGTCAGCGACGCCTGGGAGCCGGCGCTGGACGTCCGATTCCTCCCCGACATCGACTGTCGCGAAGCCGATCTCCCGGCCATGAAGTGGATACCACTCTGGTTGTCGTCATTCTGCGCAGATTAATTACGATAAAAACAAACTTTTCATTTGTTCCAAACACAAAGTTGCTGCAAGGGCAACAGTCACAAATATAAAATTATTAAATCTTTAAAAATACAGTTACCTGTAAATATACAGGGTCTACCATTATTGTTATTTTAAATATAAAAATGAATACTTGTGCGTATTTTTCGTCATCTCATTAATAATGGTGAAAAGGTTGAATTTGACCTGGAAATGCAACATTTAAATAATAATTCATCACGGAAGCCTAAGAAGTCTCATGCCGTATTTTTTTCTAGAAAACTCTACAAGTAATTATTCAAATCTAGCAAGTGTAGTACGAATTTTTACCATTCGTCCCATTTCGTCAATTTTGACCGACGACGGACTGATGTACTCGGACATGTTGTTCACCGCAATGTTGGCCGTGCTGGGTTGAGGGACTTTTTCCTTGAAGGGTTTGGATTCTTCGGTGTGGGGCAGCTCCGTGGGGAAGACCTCGTCCCAATATTGATCCTTGATTAGCTCCGGGTGCTCGTGGTGCATTTCATCCACGATCAGATACGCCACCTGGTGCACAATAGAAATGTCACATGGCTCTACTTACAATCTAAATCATTATTTGTGTTCAAATTACAAAAAATACAAGTTTCTATGGGTCACCCCATACCCAGACAGACTCGAAATGTACCGACCCCCTCCGATTTTGTTCATACTTGGTGTAGTTGCTTCCATTAACGAATAAAAAGGCCTGCCAGGTCAGTTCCTCCAAAAATGAATGGTTTTGGAAGCTATAGCGGTATGATATTTTGACGATTTTTTATGACCTGAACATGGTTTTTTGACTATATCTTCGGTTCCAATACATCAAATTAAGCGTATGCGGTCTGATTTTCTTCGTGATAAAGTAAAGAACGCAACGGACCCTGCATAAAGCCAGTATAAACGTCCATTTTGTTTGTCTGGCACATAACGTCCGCAAATCTTAAAAACGCGATTTCTCCCGAGTCGCTCAGTAAAATTAGGCGTTCGAGGTCTTAAAATGTTTGTAATTACTTGTTTTACAATGCCCCTAACGGGTTTTGTGTGTTATTTTCATTTGGCGGAGTTATAACGATTTTAAGGGCTATGCACTGCCATTATTTCACTTTATTTCACCTTTTATCGATGTGAAGCTGAATTATCTCGAAAACCGTTTGAGATATCGAAAATTGTCATAGAAGAAAAGTTGTAGCTCTTGAAATTTCTATTCGGATGGACTCCTTCCATTTTTCCATAGCTCCAACCGTTCACGCGCTATGAGCAAAACAAAGTCTGCCCATTTACGGGTATGGGTAAGAAGGTAGCAGTGGCAAAGGGAGTTTCATAGTCAATAGAGCTCCAATTTGACCCATAAAACTTGAACTTTGCTAATCGCGAAGGTTTATTGGAACAGCAAGGGGTCACGGGGTGGGGGTAAAAAAAATATTTAGCATCTTATGAAAGAGGCCGGTCACGCCACTCTGGGAGAGGGGCAGGGGGACCCGAGAACGATTGTTCGTTTTAAATATGAAAAGTACAAGTACAATTCAAAAGTCAGGTTCAGAATAAGGCGATAACTTAAGGACTTGGAAAGTTCCAGACAGTCAGCGAATATTTCTAGGTTTTTTGTTGTGTATAGTAATTGCTGCAAGGCTGTTTCAGGGTGGCGTGGGGCATATAGCCGCTCGCACAGATGTTGAATGAGACGCAGCACCGCATTGCAATGCCTGACATGACAATCCATGTGAAGTTCACCATACAATGATCTGTTCAAGCCCCTAGCACAAGAACTCCAGGTGAGTACAGAGGAGTGATCAATTTTGCAATGAATGATGCTATGAATCAGAAGAGGCTGGACATGTACAACCCTTGAACAGGTGGATACTCAACTAGAGAAACACACCATACACATTACATTCAAAGGAGCACACGTAGCCAGGAAACCATTAAACGCGAATGTCTGTTGAACATGAACATTCCTAATGTTATTGTTCAACTTTCATTAATTGACTCTGACATGTGTAAAAAAATTATCTTCATTGGTACCAATAAGTACCTATATTCTATTCTAATGGACTATCTCAGCAGCAAATAGAATGTCCGCTGCAAGACTTGATTTCACCAACATGATCACCGATTTTTCATTTCATGAAATGTCCATGAACTTCTCGATACAATTGAAATACTCACAGAAATGTTTCTGTCGACGATCCAATTGATTTCAAAATCATCGTCGTCTTCACCAAAGGGGTTGATCAAGCTTTCAGCAACTTTGAGCCATCCCATGTAGAAGAAAAACTGTAACAGTACAGGAATCATCATCAGGTATGATTTTTTCAACTGCGTGAATGGCACTTGTAAAAACACTTTGGGCACCAACTATGCACATTTTTATATTAGTTAGATATGTAGATACTCAAAAAGCTTTAGAACTTAAACACCAATGTTTTTGTTGACTATTGAAAAGGGTCGAACAGCATCAACAACCAAGTAGTTTAGAAATGAATTGGTCTCTTCACGCCTCCTTGAAAATTGTGTGGTTGAGAATCTATTTCGTTTGTCGATGGATATGCCAATGGTAAGCCACGTCCGATTTTAGAACGTCCATTGGCTTGGGAGATGAGTCACACGTTTCACTGGTAAGTGCAGACAGTGTTCCTAAGGCTAAAATGACAAGTTTGACAATTCAATGAAGAACAAGGGAAGATCAGCATCGAACTGGTCGTGGGTCAGGCGCCAAAGGACGGGAACAGGCAATGGGAAACGGGTGGTGTAAAGCGTGCTCTATTAGGGACAGGAGTACCCTGTTTTCAGCCGTCAACCAAATTATTGGTAATTGTTCATCACGTTCCTATCCCTAATCAATTTTGAAGTACGTACAACTTGAAAACGTACAACACGAAACAACCGAGAAGATTCAAATTTACCTGGAGGGTCGTGAAAATGGGGAAATACAAATCGATGGGATTGGCCCGCTGCCGAAGGCGATGGTCCTGATCAACGTCCAACCATTGACGTCCGATGACGGAGGTGAGGACGAAGGAATACGTAGCCAAGGTGACCACCTGGAATCAAATGATTGCCACGCATCAAACCAGTGGTCTTAAACCTCATCTTAATAAAGGGACAATTTTTTTGATAATGAGTAACACAGTTAAATTTATTTCGACGATTACCAATTTCAACCTTCGTCGACTCATATGATTGTGATGAACCAACTATATCCTGAAAATACAGGGTGTCTACAAAAGAATATCGGAAGTTTGAAAATCCGTCACTCTAGTAGTTTTGAAGGTAGCGAGGTAAACTTGATTTTGAATGAAACCAGGAAACCTATAGTTTCGCCTGGCACCGCTATATCTCGGTAGTTACAGGTCTATCAATAATCATGGCAACCCGACAACAAAAGGCGTTTTGTGTTTTGGAGTTCTTGAAAAGAATTTTAAAGTTACGATATTCTTTTGTAGACAGCCTGTACTATATTTTGGGCTTCACCAACCACATTTTTAAAATTTAATAAGAATCAATAAATACTGATTATGGATAGGTAGGAAGGTAGGTGATTAAGAAGTTACCTGTGTATACACGAGAGGAACGCTAATGGTGTCGTAATTAAGTAACATCCCGCACTTGCCCCGGAAAATGTTGAGCTCGTCGATGATGGTTTTGACGGAGAAATCGTCGCGGATCCGGCCTTCCTTCCTCGCCCGCGTCACAATCGCTGTCGCCCACACGATCGGCAGCCAGTGTTTCGAGTGGCGAGGGAATTTGTCGTTGAGGTCGATCACGATGCACTTTTCATTATCTGTCATTAACCCTGGAACAGGCAACGTGTAAATCAACAAACTTCATCGAAAGGATCCGAAAGTATTACATGAGCTGGGGACTAGAAATCCGGGACCAGAGGCCAACATCTACGTGCGTGAAATGTTTCGGGTTACAATATACAGGGTGTCAACATGAGGAACCTGACGCAGGCCACAGGAATAAATTCTACAACTCAGAAACTAAAAACCTTTTCCCAAAACCTAGAAAACGTTTGGGAAAGCTTTTTTTTTGGGTTCGCTTTAGGATAAACTTAACGTTCAGGATAAAAGTGGGGTTTGTAAACTAAAATGTGGGCTTGAGTACTGTGGTCAACCTGGTAGGAAATTTAGGGAACAAATAAAAGAGCATGAAAAGGACACCAAGGGTGATTCTGCATTAGCAAGTCATCTTAATGAGTCCAATCAAAGCTTTATTTTTGACCTGACAAGCAGGGAATTTGTAGAATTTCTTCACTTTTGCCCAAAAACAGGTATGTTGGATGTGCTAGAAAAATTCGAAATAGTTAAGAGTGATAGGTCAGGAAAATGTTTAAATGATGTTATTCCTCAAAATATTTCACCATTATTGGGTTCATTCTTGCAATAAGTTTGGCTCCCTTTCTCCATAATGTTACTGTTTGTGTGCCCTTTCACTTTGTGGCATTGGTTGCCTCCCCGCCCCTTTCACTTCCCGTAGCCTATAGGATTCGATCTCCTTTCCTTGATCCTATATGGGTCATTTTCCCCTTTCTGGGAAACCACTCATTGAACTCAGTTTTGAACTTCTTCAAAAGGAAAATACTCAATCATTTTCTAAAACATTGAGAAATATCTTGAGTTCAAAGAAGAAGAAGTGTACAACGTCATAATTTGTTTGATTTTTGGAAAAATAGAATAATTCAATATTATAGTTGTTCATGAAGGCCCAATATTGCATTTACACAAAGCATTTTAAAATCACATCACTAATTTTTTCTGACAAACTTCAAGAATAGGAAAGATATAATTTAATATAGACACAGAAAATATAACTGTTGGAAGATAACAAAACGTTATATGACAGTAAGACCAAGAATTACACGATGAACATGCAGCTTAGCGAAATCATTCAGCGGCGGTAGCTGTGGAGTAAACCCAGTGGGGTAAATCCGAACCAGCTGATTTGAAGGATCTGTGTTTTTGATGGCGAAAACGGCAAAATAAAGCAAAAGTTGACGTACGAATTAAAATATCGATTCCATTTTGGCATTTTCAATTCATTCCTATCTGTTAACGGCTATTTTACTCCTCAAGTTTTATTGTCTGTACATAAATGCGATCCCATTCGATAAATTAATAAAATAAATTGCACCATTATATCATCGAAGGCACTCAACAAAAACGGATAACGGTAATATCTATTGAAATTTATGTATTTTTCTAACTAAAATGTTCTACAAGCACATACGATCAAAAATCATTTTAAAAACCTACGATTTTCTAAAAAATTACAACAAATTAATGTGATTTTTGGATAAACCACAAAAAATAATGGATACAGATAAAATCATATCCATTTTGTGAATATGGTAGTAATCATATTCATATCCAATATCACATTCGTAACCATAAACACAAATTTCCACATTATGATTTTATTCATATTCATGATTATGAATTCGTCGGTCTCTTGTTGCGATTAAGGAAACCCTTAACCCTTCCCAAGGAAATTGGTTCCTCGTTTGGATCAAACGCGATGGAAACAAATGACCTCAGACTCTCGCGGGAAAGTTCGAGGAAATAATTCACCAAGGAATCGCCGAGGAAGGTCGAAAGCGTGGAAGAAGGACAATGACAATTGGAGGATCATTAGGCAAGCGGGGTTTTTTTCCCCCCAACTCCTAAAAACAGTATAGAAGTAGTTAATGTCATGAGTCTCAAGAATTACTCTCAACTCCCCCCAAAACATCGGTCTCTAATACTAAAGATGAAGTAACGGTTAGCAAGTATGGCCTAAACATTCAACACTTCCATCTATACCGACGTTTCGCTATATTTGATAAGCATCTTCAGAACTTGAAAGTGAAGCAGGCAAATGTCAGGCCCTCACTTTACAGTAAACGTGTACATTAATTCTAGAACACAGTCCACAGTAGTTCACCATTACTCAAGCCTGGCGTTATAAGAAGAGCATTACCCCAAATTCGCAACACGAATAGGAAATATACGCAAAAGTCCTCGCAAAAGTTTCTCAAAATTATGCAAATCCCCGTCATTATTCCGGAAATCATTAAATCTATGGTATCCGGTAAAGTGGATGTGACCAATGGAAGTAGGTAGTGCACAGACCCAAGTAATCAAGTCTTTATGATTCAATCCGATTATTCAAGATAAAACAAATCAATTTCGTTGAAATTGAAGAATCACAGCTGAGTGCTATCCCAATTAGTTTCTAGGCATGGAACTCGTCATGCACAGCTCCTTATGGCAACCGTTTACTTAAGCTTGGCCCATTTGAACTTCAATGAACACTTATAAACTAAAACATGTAGCCAAGACATGATTCAAACATGGAAAGTTTTTGAAAAAAAAAAAAAAAAAAAAACAAGAGCTTTTTAATCTCATTATCAATCATTTTTGAAAGGTATGCTTTCAATATGCTCATTTTTGGACAGAATGCAGATTTACCAAAATAAGCAGGAATATGCACAATTTAATTTTCGAAATTTCGAACAGGAGTTGGATGGAAATGATCGATATTGAGTATAGCTGTAAAACAGATGTCGTAAAAACAATAAAATATAAAGTACTTAATTTGTAAAGTAAGTAAGTTGTCGGCAGGAGGTAGACTGATAATGACTGAGAATGACTGGGGAGTGGAAAAGGAGCGTTTTTAGACTTAGCTAGTGCGGATTCCAGTACCAGGGCTCCAGGAGCTAAGACCGCCCTGATACTAGTGACACTTCTGTGTTACCCTCCCGCGAGACATTTTCCGGCCAGTTAGTCCAAGGCTAAAGCATGTTCCGTGCTATAACGTTACCTGAATTGATTGGGTAATGAATGAATTAAATGAAAACATAAAGGCAACGCCAATTTTTAAGGTTTGTGAGGTGATCGAATGGTACAGTGCCCCTACCAATTAGCTGGATGCATTGATAATGCTCCGCCACGCTCAGAGGATAAACCACACGCTTGAAGGCGTCTGATTCATCTCCCAAGGCGACGGATTCTATAATCGGGAAGGGGCCACCTAACCATATCCATAACAAGTTATACAGTTACACTCCTTGGGAGTTGAGTGTATTTCCGGAAAATTGAGCGAAGCCTCGCATCAACCTATATGATTATCTGCGGGATCATCTTACCAGCGTCTACGAGGTGCTCTAGCGTGGGGAAGCGCTTTTTGACTCGAGGGCAGATCATGGAGAAAACCATCGTAAGGCACAAACATACGTAGCGCATTATAGTCCGTCTCATCAAACGCCCCCGCTCGTCCTGTGAACATGATGACAAACAGAGGGCTGAAATATTAAAAAATCAGAACATTCAAGATACAAAAGTTTTGACAGATAAGAAAAGAGAAGCCTTCCCTACTGCCTCCCACCCTGTAATTCATCTCTTTGTTACTATCTTTTATCATTTTTTATACTGTAACACAACTTGTAATTGGGCTTGTCCCGTTCAATAAATAAATAAATAGTAAAAAGCTGTTTCTCCATAAGATTGAGAGTTTTTCAAACTCCGTGTAAACTATACAGATTTCAAAACCTTTTATCTTAAGTGTCTACCAACAATGAGATACGACGAATTTTTACATAATTCGTTGATTATGCTTCACGATAGGAATTGTTTCAATACTCAAAGACATTACTGATAGTTCATAGTGGCATTGGTGCACGTGCAATAAGCCATCCTCCGAATCCAGCATCCTATTGTTGACAAACTAATATGCTTTGATTCGCTCATATAGTTATGCTAACCTTATGGTCATTTTATTTCATTGTCTGAACAGTAAGAATTTTGAAGGGACTCACCTGTCCGTGGATATGAGCTGAAACGTAGACGGCGATGGGATCGGGCCAAGGTATAGTTGCGTATTGGTCCCACCATCTCGTCATGATAATGGAAATATAGAATCCTAGAACGAAGGAAAGCGGGATGAAGTTACTGTACGTATCACAGTACTCAGACACGAGTTCGAATATCCTAAAACATAGAGGAGCAACACAAAATAGTGCTAGTAAACAGCGGTTGCGAATCAAGACACATTGCATTTGGCTTTCAAGGTTGGTAGATAGTTACATTTCTAGGTGTCGCTCTAACTTTAAACATCAAGTAAACTTTAATTCAAGAGCTGAAGTAGCATTCGTCATTTGATATTTTCGTTTAAGTGAGTGGTTAGTAAGAACGTGCAATTTTAGAGCACACTAATAACTTGTGATGAATATTGTTAGTTGGCGTTGGGTTTGTTTGCGTGGCGGAGCATTACCGCATCCACCTCAACGGAAGGGGCAACTATACCATTCCATCACCTCACAAACTAAAGTAAACCAAATCATTGCGATGAAGTTTTTGTATTCCATTTTCATGAAGAAAACAGAAATTAGTCCAATGATTGAAGTTCCAGCTGGCAACAGCATTTTAGCTTTGGAATATTTTCTCGAATGGATTGCTCTGTTATGCCACAAAACCAATTTGACATCATCTTTTCACTGGCCACGAAACCAAATCTTGCCAGCAATCAGGTAAATTTTAATTGAAATATAGGTATGACGTCCTGCGTAGGTCTAAGCGTGATCACTATAATCTCGATAACCTCGAGGCCTGTTTTGTTAAAAATCTTAATTGCTTTAAAAGACCAAATCACTTTATTTAAATTGTTTAAATTTTGTTTTATTTGATCCAAAAAATGTATTTTTTGTGTGTGTAAAACATGTTTAGAACTGTTTTAAACAGGTAACAGGGCCTCAAACAACAAACATCTAGAGAAAATTAACAAGCTGCAAACGGTTAAAAAAAAAAAAACACCAGGAAAACAAAGAAGTAATTATTCAGTAATAATTAATTATTAGGTATATCTGCTAAAAATTACTTTTTTTTTACTTAATAAGTTTCGGTTAAGAACTTTTTTTCTCTTGGACATATAGATATGTTTTGGGGGTCATCGGAAAATTAGCGTGACGAAATTTTCACCCGTCACGAAATATCATGAAATATTCATCCTCGCATCTACGGTACACACAATCAGCAACTTTTCCCGTCTATTTCGAGTGGTGTGAGTGATGTAATCGTACCATACGTTTTCCTGCGTAAAGAAGCCACTAAATGATAGGGAATTACCCTATCACTATTAAATGGGAATTACCCACTATTGACCCGGAAATATGTACAAAATGAATTTTTCAAAGACATATTCATGACGAAATTGAATTTTCAAAGAACTTATTAATATTACCAATGTTTCGACTGATGGCTAATTCAGTTGTAAAATTTAGCTGTTCCTCAATAGCTAATAGCTAAATTTTTGGTTGTTGCCTTCAGCCAAACAGTAGCTAATTTAGCTGTAGCTTTTAGCTTTCAGCTATACCTAATTTTTGCCCAACTCTGCCGTTTCCTCACCACCTGGGTTCGGATGAGGGGTCGCAGAGATTGAACCTACGACCACGAATCTTGACCAATGGGATTGAAGCTCCATTTCACCTGTCCTACATAATCACTGTTTCCTCCAATATGCATCCAGTTTTTGCTTTGTCAAATGAACGACCAGGCAATCTGTTATGACAAAAAGCTGGCAGGGTGGCTAGAACTGACAAAAACTGTTTTCGCGGTCTTAGCCCCTGGTCGCTCCCTGGTATTGGAATCCGTACTAGCTAAGTCTTGAAAACGCTCCTTCCCCACTCCCCAGTCATTCTCAGTCATCATCAGTCTACCTCATGCCGACAATAATTGTTAATTATTAACGTTTATCGATCGATAGCCAAACGACAATATTGTTTATGGAACGATCCCCGAACGACAATTAATGTCCAACCAATTGTACGAACAATGGAAGGTACTCTGGTGAAAAAATATCTCACAGTTGGAATAAATTTATGTATGGTGAAAAATTAGCAGCCAAAACTACTTGCGATTGCAAAGGCGATCGAATGGAAGGAGTATCCTTGAATAGCGGTATCCCATTCTAAGGAGTGATAGAAAGGGGGTTCAGTATAGAAATATATTTGGCGTTTATAACTCGTCATTTTTTAAAATTAGAACTCTTTAACGTCGTGAATTCGTTTACTTTGTAACAAAAGCAGGTGTTATGAATGTCGTAGGAAAATTTGAAATAACCACATTTTATAATAAATCTGAAATAATTAAATTAGCTTATCAGGTGAAGTAGCAGTTTTATGTACCGCAGACCATGTCAAAATGCGTAGATAACTGATTCAAGCAGCAGGCCAGGATAGAAATGATAAACCACTACGAAATAATTTTCAGCGTTGTAAAACACGTTTCTTTCAAAATAAATAAGTCGACCAAAGTCGGTTGACGTTTGAGTGTTTCTTTTCTCAAATAGAAAGGTACAACAGAAACAGATGCGTCTTTTCAGTTAACTGGTGGTCGGCCAAATGGAGAAAGAAAGAGAGAAAAACGCTGCCAATTTTAACACAATGTCACGGGGGTATTATTTTTCGAATAATGCAGTGTCCGTGTCGTAGTGAGGTTGGAGGGGTCATGCACGTCCGAAAATTGATTATTTGAGCGAATAATAGCACTATGGGGGAACTTCTGCGCGTCTGAAATCTATCTAAGTGGATTTTTCGTCGAAAAGCACTACAAAATAACACCCCTCTAACATATGTTAATACATTTTAACCCTAACACCTATGCGTGTGAAGCGATGTTTCTTGCTAGAAGTTAGCACCAATTAGAACCCAAGTGGACTCCACGTGCAAAAAGAACAAATTTTTGTACACCAATTCTAGGGACTTTTATGGATCGCACGCCTCAACAGATTTGGTTTCACCTTGAAACGTTAAAAAACGAGAAAATGAGAGGGGGATCGTTACAAGAAATTTTTACTATACGATTACAAAAACAATTACTAAACAGTTCCTACTTCAAGTAATAATCTTGGGTAATGACATTGAAGAATTGAACTGCCCTGGTGCCAATGGTCGCAGATACTTTGTATGAAGGAGAGTGAATGTGAATAACTGTCAAGTTCCAAGACTAATATTGTACGTTCGAAGCGTGGAAAAGATCGTGTAACTCGGTACGTCCGAGGTGATCGATATTCCTTACCAGCACTTTGCGGCTACAATGAAATCAGGTTATGAAGCGACTACATAATACGCCCTATCCGAGGAGACCGTTCGTGACCAGAAAGTTTGAACGAAAGGTGACGTTTTCCCAGTCGGAGACGATGAGTCAACCCCGTGACGCTTCGATATCCTTCGTCGATCTCGGATGAATGAACCGGACGACTAATTTTCCTGTGGGAATGTTTGAATTTCCGACTGTAGAATGAAGAGGGATTTCGAGATAACAACAGCGGCAGTGTTGATTTCGGGTGAACAACGAAAAAACGAAGAGATTTTGGGTTAAAACATACCTACTGGTGTGTACTGGTAATAAAGCGTGACAAACGCGGAACAATGATACGATTGATTGATTGTGATTGATAAGGATTCATGTTGATCTGTTGTGGCTAGCTTTATTAGTGAGGACGGTGGTCCTACCCTAACACAGCCCCACAAAAAAGAATAAATATGTCTAGATCCGTAAAGGAGACTAGGGTATCCCTATATGGGTCAATCTAACATAAGTCGTAAAAATAAAGTCCCAGGGCACTTGTCATTCATCCACTAAAATTTCAAGATTGAATTTTTTTTTCCTACTTAGTTCTACGTATGTCCTACAAGGATCACGAGAAAATTATGCCTCAAGCCTACTCTACTATTAACAAAAAAATGAATAACTTCGAAAACGTCATATCCCCTGCTGTCCCCACAATGAGGTACCGAACTTGGGAGAGCTGCTACACTATCCGTATAAGCATGTGGCGTGAATCACTCTTCAGATCTCATTCTTCGGCTTTCTTGTTTAACGTTAGAAGCATTGAAAGTTCAAAAACTGCTTCGAAGAAAATTCAACAAATACAATAACAGTGTCTCGAGTGAAAAGCGTAAATTCCCCTGCCGTAAATGGAATGACAAGTACTCCGACAGGTAGCACCGTGTGCTTAGTTCTTCAGCCTCAGATCCTCGCCAGAACCCTTCAGTTCAAGGTAAGCAGTGGGGCAATGCCGTGGCATTCTTCTTTTGGATGGAAAAACGTAAGTTTTGTTCAATTTTTAGAGAGTATTTTATATGCATCATTACCCTGATGTCAATCAATCTAATCCCTTACAATCAGTTCACGAAAATCCGTTTAATGAAGAATAGCTCACAGGGACACATTTCGGAACTCCTGTTGTCAAAGCTCGGTGTGGTCGCCATCTTGGCTACAAAAATAGAAAACATGGAAATTGTCACATCCCCTGCCGTCATCCCCCTGTGCATACTTGTTGAACTGGAGCAGGGGAACTGACGATATCATAGGGGATATGACGTATTCATCATATTGCCGCTTCAGAAAAGCAATGACGTAACTGCGAAAGATCAGATTTTACAGGAGGAGCAAAAAACCAAAATTATTTCATGGAAAACCCTTTGGCGCACAGATGCGAGCTTCTTTTGGCATCGCATTTGGGTAGTTGTTACGAGCAGTGTTCGCTTTACAGGACATACATATTTCGGGAGTGTTACTCACCCTCTCCACCCCCAATGTTTTACAAATATTTCATTGTTCTTCCAAAATATGAGGATTCAAACATTCAACATCTGACATCGCTAACCTGCGGGTCTGATTGATAACATCAAAGAAGGCAGATATTTAGTATAAGCAGCGGATATTTGAACTCTCTCTGGTTTCAAATGATTTATGCTTTAGTTGTAATCAACGATGAGACTGTTCAAAACGCTAACTTTCTTTTTTTTTTCTTTAGGGATAAGTATATTTCCGCTGCTGTGAGATGTGATAATATAGAACGGTGGAAAATTGAAGTTATAATTTTTCTTTCCTCCGATCGCAGATTTGGCTACTTATGTGAAAATGACCCATATATCAAGTATTGTATACATTCATGACAGTGTCATGATGACACCCACGCTAGGAAGCTATGAACACCCAAAGTTAAATCCTTTTTCATTTTTCTGAAAAGGACATGAAGTACGGCGATGGCGATTCTTTTTCTAGGCTCTTAATCAGGTACATGACCTTTTTCAGTTTCATAAATGTGTTTGTATGTATCAGGGGAGGGGGGGGGGGGGGTATTACCGACTTTTTAATGAAAGGTATAGTAGGTTGAACAATCGAACAGTGGTTAATACTCCATGACCCATCTACCGTCATTTCTTCGCAGAAATTAGAAACGTATTGATCTTAAATCGCTGATGACTTCACCGTGTAACAGATAGTTAAATGTTGACTCACTTTCTTTGGTCTTCATTCATCCAAAACCGGTACGAAAAGTTAAGCCCGTAATAGAAGGTTAAAAAGCAGAAGAGATCCGGCCACACGAGCTTGTATATACTTCCTCTCCACCTGCAACAAAAGAAACCAACTGTCAACAAACCAAATAACATCCAGTCATGCAGCACCACCGCAGGAGTAATTTTTCTTATTAAATTTACGTTATTTGTACACTATAATTGTCATCTATAAATTTTATAGGGAAAAATCAATGATATTCTGCCTTCCTGTTACATAAAAGTTCAAAAAACGAGTTTGGAGTAAGAAGGCATGAACTAGAAATGTTTTTGAGGTTTTTATTACTAAGGCTTTATTAGCGAGGACCCATCAGTAAGCTCCATTTCTATTAGTAAGGACCCATCTTTATGGGAACTTTCTTGTTGGGCATTGAATCTTATACATAAAACTCAAAGTCACCGTCCGTTGTACGCACGTTTTTCCCAAACGGCTGGATCAAAAAATCTGAAATTTTCAGGAAAAAATCCATATTGGTCCGACAACGTTCCAATTTTTTATCCAGCTCTCACACTTAATTTAAAGTGCCCTTTAAGGGTTGTCAAAGTTTTGTAAAATCCCTAAAAACCTGAAAAAAAAATCAAGGCGGCCTAAATATGGACTTTTTTTGAAGTACTTTCCATGAGGAATCGAATGAGCCCCTCCCCAGGTCCGTACCTCAAACCATTCCCGTTGTATGGCATGATCTTATGCTGACAACATTTGAATTCACATTCACTACATCACTAGGTTACTGTGATCAAAACAAAAACAGTTTTTTTTTCGATCACAGTAACCTAGTGATGCAGTGAATGTGGATACTGGAGTGAACTCCTGAAAGGGTTTATAGCCGAAACACGGGTTGAAGCATTCTGATATGCATGAAACGCTGCTAATTCTTTCACTGGGGTTTATTATTCAATTTTATTCATTTGGCTTGCATTCATGATTTGAATCGCCACTAAGATTCGGAGTGTGCGTGTTTCACAGGTGATAGAGCGATTATTGAATTTCAGGAGGCACACAAATATGATCAACTGGTTGAGAACCGATCTAAGTGCTGTATGCATATCTCCTGAAATCCAATAATCACTCTATCACCTGTAAAACACGCACACTCCAAAGCTTAGTAGGAATTCAAATCATGAATCATTGAATAATAAACCCCAGTGAAAGGATTTGCAGCGTTTTTTCTGGGGACACCCTACATATAAAAACTCGAACAATATCTATCTGTCTATAAAAAGCATTTATAATAATTTCATAGTAAATTTTAAAACAAGTATATTTCGACAACACGGTCCGGTGATCGTACCAATCGTTTCATTCATTGCACTTGAAAATGTCTAATAGTTTATTATAGGTTAAATATCAGAAATTCTCTCTTGAGTGTCTCAGATGCCGAGAAACGGGTACTAAGTTATTCCAGTGTCTTATTCAAGGACCACCTTCGGGATTCGGTCTTCAGTAAGCCGGAAAATAGCGGAGTAGGCTGACCAAACTTGGGGGAAATGGCAAACAGACTGGTGGGGTTAATAGATCGCCTTGTCTGTCACGCAGTTTACATTGTTACAGGCGAGTCAGATGATTTGTGCACAGCCCGCGACGTGTTTTCTCCCTCAGACTCGGTAATTTAGCGGCAGTCCAGTGAAGTAAATATTTGAACGGGTTTAAATGAGAGCCGAGCAGAGCTATCGCGACGGCAATTAGCAATTTTCAGCTTTTATCCAGTTTCGGATAAAAACGAACAGTAAAACCATTCTGTCCACCTAAACATTTTGGAAGGTAATAATTGCATTATAGAGACTGCGTTCGGTTTGATGAAATAAATATGAATTATCCTCGATGCACTGTCTCCAGCGCCGGAGAATTAAAATCAGATGAAAATTGTGAGAAGATAATTTCACCATTTTCACTATCACTATTTTGGCTTATTATTCAATAATAAACCATTGTAATCGCTCTTGAGAAAAAAATTGCTAACCCCCCTGAAAATTTCATGGTTTACGTTTCAAAGGGTGTAGAATCCAAATCTGCAATAAACATTCCGTCCGTCCGCCGTACGCACGTTTCTCCCAAACGGCTGGAGCAAAAAATCTGAAATTTTCAGGAAAAATCCATGTTGGTCCGACAACGCCCAATTCCGCGCCAGCTCTCTCACTTAATTTAAAGTGCCCTTAAGGGTTGTCAAAGTTTTGTAAAAAGGCGGCCTAAATTTGGACTTTTTTTGAAGAACCGAATGAGAGCCCTTCCCCAGGTCTGTAGCTCAAACCATTCCCGATGTATGGCATGATCTTATGCTGCATACATTTGCATCTACATTCACTATATCACTCGGTTACTGCGATCAAAACAAAAACAACAGCGTTTTTATGTAGCGAATGTGGATACTGGACTGAACTCCTAGAAGGGTTTATAGCCGATACGCGGATTAAAGCATTCTGATTTGCATGAAACGCTGCTCTTTATTCATTTGGCTTGCATTCATGATTTGAATTTCTACTAAGCTTTGGAGTGTGCGTGTTTCACAGGTGATAGAGCGATAATTGAATTTCAGGAGATATGCATGGAGCACCTGAATCGAAACCAAAACACCTATTTGGATTGATCAGTTGATCATATTTGTGTGCCTCCTCTACATCAGTCTACCTCTGGCTACATCGTTTAAATTTGGATTTGGGGAAGTTTTAACGCAATAAGAGTGCTAAAGTGACTTGATAAATTATAGATGTTTTAACTGTGTGGGGGGGTATTGAGGTTCAATAAAAAACGCTACAAATTCTTTCACTGGGGTTTATTATTCAATTTCATTCATTTGGCTTGCATTCATTATTTGAATTTCTATTAAGCTTTGGAGTGTACATGTTTCACAGGTGATAGAGCGATAATTGAATTTCAGTAGATATGCATCGAGCACGTAAATCTGTTCTCAACCAAAATACCTATTTGGATTGATCAGTTGATCATATTCGTGTGCCTCGTGAAATTCCAGCCTGGATATCAAGGATGAACCGCAGAGCCACCGGACTTGAGGGCAACGATATCTGGCCTCTTGCCTAGGTCATACACACACCTATAGTCTTTTTCAAGGTATCTTAATTAGAATGATCTGAAACGGATTTGTATTCAGTTTGTGGTCTATTGTTCGCGTTGTCCGACACAAACTCGTGGGTTCTCTTAAAAACAAAAAAAAAAAAAATCCAATAGGTATTGACGAAACTTTGCTTTGTAGGGATCCTAAAAACTGCATCACAGATCCCGATGATTTAAAGACAATCAACATTATACGAAGGGTATAATCGTAATAATCAATTACAGGATCCTGCGGTGTCTGAGAGTACATCTTTAATTCTATATTGCGAAAACGCTAATTGCATCGCGGAATGGCTACGGTGAGACGTCCACATTTTGCCAAATAGATGAAACGAGCTGTTCCTTGCCAGCCGGTGATCTTCAGATGTTGGGACTCGAGCCAACAGTCCCCTCGCGCGGGCCTGACAACGCTTTCACGGAATTCCCATTTTCCCAGAGATTAAAGTGGGAACTAAAAATGAATACCTTATACCGGGGGTCTTCGAACTATTTGCCCCAACGGCCGTATCATAATGTGGAGGTGGTGGGGCGGGCCAATACCCCCGGAAAATGTTGAAAATTGTGATACTAAACAGTATTTTTAAGCACTCCTAGACGAGTTTAACAAGTTCAAAATTAGGCCAAATATAGTATTATTTGAAATTCCCTAATTACTTTTTCGTTTTTCAATAAAAAATATAACAATTGAATTTTCAGGAATGGACAATTTTGAAAGTCAGACACTTGAAAACAGGGTTTTTGAGTATTCCTAGACGAATTTGACAAATTCAAAATTAGGCCTAATATAGGAACCAAAACTTGGTTTTTTAGTGATTAAATATATTTTTTCAATTCCATGATTATTAATTTTTCATTGTTCAACAAGATATAATTACAAATTTATTTTCAGGAATATAAAAACAAAGTATTCAAGAGAAATATATTTTGTATTTTTGACATTTTATGTCTTTACTTTGCTACATAAACTCAAAAATGTAACGCGGACAGCGTCACGAAAATATTTCTGATGGTTTTCGCTTACAACCGATTCGTTGCTACGGATCATTATCTTCGACATTTGTGATCGTACCAAACTCGTTCACCACTCAGTTGATTTACTTAATCTTGTTACGTTAACCCCTGGACATTCGGAACCTCAAAGTACAACAACACGATCGCGAATAATTAAGTACCCACAAAAATGGTGGTACGAAGTACGTGGTGTGTGTGCGGGAGGGGGCGCAAAGACATAAAATGTCCCTCGTGGTTGCGTACTTGTACGAAAGCTTTTTCTAGAAAATCTGCAAATGCGGCAGTTTTATTTAAAATTATTACATTTAAAAAAATTATTTTTGGAAACCCAATCTAATGTGAACTGTGCAATTGTTTTTTGCTTACAATGTCTTTCCACTTAGGATCAAAGTTTGTTGTTCCAATCATAAGCAAATTTTTCAAGTGTTCTCCTTAAAGCATCGCTCGATATTTGGATTTGACATCTGTCATTTTTGAAAAGGTTTGTTCTCAAACATACGTTGAACCAAAAATTGTTATAATTTGTCTGGAAAAACTCTTGATTCCCTTGAAGTCATCACGTTCTGACGGTAGTATAATTTTTTCCGCAGGCGGCGGGCCGGACCAAATCCTCCCGCGGGCCGTAGTTTAGAGATCGCCTTAACTTGTATATACTAACCTTGTACCAACAGTCTGCTTAGAGCTTTTAGGAAAAATCGAAATGATAAATGTAGTCTTTTATAATCGGTTTTGTACTTGCATACATGCAGCGTAGGGTATTGCTACAAATTAAATTCAAGGCTTAAATAAAGTCACCTACCACCTTACAACAGAAATCATACAAAACCATACTTGCAATCTTAGAATGAAATACAATAAATATCACGTAAATATTTATATCAACGGAATCTTTTCCTGTTTCCATTCTGGATAATTGACTGAGAACGAAAACCATAAAATTGATGCGTTTATTTTAATTAACATATATGTGTACCAGTGAAGTGAAGAAATTGAATGGGTTAGTAAATTCAGTTGATATCTAGCTTATCAGTTGTATTCTTTCTTCCGTTTGGATATTACACAGTTGTCGTACGTCTGAGTCAGATTGTTGAACCGTTCTCAAATATCTCCTAGTAGGCTTCGCTGATATTGATGGTATTAGTTGGCGGAATAGCAGAAAGATTTTTATAGCGAGGATTTTATTCATCCACAGGGCAGGGCCCAGTTACTAAATCGTGATAAATACAAAATTCGCAGAAATACAAATGTAGATTATAGAGTAACATAGACAGTTCTTTACCACAAAGGTAAACCATCATACATGCAAAACCCCAACTTTTCAGCAGGCCAAAAGGAATTCCAAAAATTCATTTTATGTTGTCAAAATAATGGTTGCAAGCCACTTTTTTTCTCTTTTTTTTAATACACTGTTCCTTCTACACTATGAACATTTTTTTCATAATTTTCATCAGTTATCAAGGGGAGGGGAGCAATTTTTTGATAGTTGCTCTCCCAATTTAATGATTTCTCCCCATGCTTGTATAGCATGTACGACATTTTTTCCAACACGAATTCATCATATCTCCAGCCCGATTCTCCATTTCCAAGCTTCTAATCATCAATATTACAGAAAAAAGGGCGTAACCTTTTGTATTGGTGTAGATACGTAGACGACATCATTATTTTATGGACAGGAACCGAGAGACAACTAAATTCCTTTCAGGAAAAAATCAACAACTTGGATCCTTTCATCAAATTCACGCTTGAATTGGGTGGAAGTTAAATTTTCTTGACCTGTCCATTTCATTGATTAACAAAAAGCATGATTTCTCCATTTATAGAAAAAATACCTGTAGTGATTCATAGCACTTCATATCATCCTTTAGTTCATAAACGTGCTGCCTTCCATATTATGATCAACAGGGCACTGTCCATACCAATGAATGATCAAAATTTATTGAAAGAAAAATCTGTTATTAAAAGTATAGCCGTAAGGAATGGATATGGGGGAGAACTTGTTGATTCCATTTGGAATAAGGTTCTCAAGAAAAAGAGTAGGGAAGGGGTGAGTAATTTAGTGAGAGAAATTGAGTAGGCAGTGGATTAGTATACCTTAATTTAGGAAATGTTCGGATAAACTTGGTGAAATTCTGTCGTCCAGAGGTTTCAATGTTGAACTCAAGGATAAAAATAATCTTGAACCTTCTTTAGGTTTGGTTAAGGATAAAATTAAACTATCACAGAGTATGTATGTATGTATCTGGTAAACTACCACAGAGAGTTTACGACGGTTTACCTCTCTCCTCTTTACACACATGTGATGGTTTATGACTCCCGTTTTCAAAGGCCGCTTGGTTTTTAAGTAGGATGGTTTTCTTCTAAGAACTTCTGACCGAAGTGAACACACATGATGAAAATCGCAAAATCGAAAAACTTGCACTTATGATGGTTTACCTTTGATGTACACAGTTATACAATAGAAAAGACTTGATAATAAATAGATTATACGCAGGTTAAACGGAAAAAAATATATAAATATAAATAATTTCACACAGAATGATTGAGTATTTGAATCTACTCCTATTAAAATAATGTCAATTTGGCAGCACAATTGTAATGTGTCTGAGAACAGCTTGCAGTACCTGAGACCATAAAAAAAACCATCAAATCGGAAATCAAGCGCCGGGCCTCAAAGGTTCGTAACTGTAGTCCAGAGTTGGAAGGTAATGTTTACTTTTTAAATTACTATGCTGTTTTGACGGAAATTCACCTTGGCTGACACCAGCCACAGTCAAAACTCTGAATTCAGGCCTTCGAACAAGAAAATTTCATTGAGAGTAATTGCATTCCAATTCCTATAATGGTAATTGAATCCATGAAGAACGAATATGGCCTTACGCAGTTACCTCAAAACCCTGAGCAGTTCCCATCTGCTGCAGAGCTCGCCCCTCGTCGGTCAGCGCTGTGTTATATGACACTAACTTCACCGGTTTCGAAACTGACCACTACCCCCATCGAGCTCAAGTCGATAGCGCTTGAAACAATACACACCCGGTTCCCTGAAAGTGATTGCGAGTGTACACTGATGGATCGGCTGCTGGGGGAGGCGCAACGGAGGTGCTGGTGTTCAGCAAGTTCCATTGCTGCTCCGGTTGGGGTTCTCGCTAGCAATTTCGACGGAGAGATCCGGGCAGTCCTGCTTGCCCTCAAAATGCTAACTACCGCAAACTGCCAAAAGTGCGTTATACTGTGCGACTCCCAAGCTGCAATTGTTAGCCTGTGCACTAATGGCTGGACAGCCTCCCTAGATGTTCTCAAGGGCCGACAACTCATAGAGCAGCTGCTTGATGGAGGGATTACTGTGGCACTGCAGCGGATCCCTTCGCATGTGGGAATCCGGGGAAATGAGGGGGCTGATGCCCTAGCCAAGGAAGGCTCCCAGATGGCCATGCCAAATGTGTCGGACAGTTTTCTTGCAGCAAGAAGCGTAACGAAGCCATGACATATCAGCGTAGGGTAAACAAAAAAAATTAAAAAATTGAAAATGCAATTACTTTTTCTGATTACATGTAACGGGAATTCGAAAAACCCATTCCAATTACATGTACCTAATCGGAAAACATAATGGCAATGTCGATTAAAATTACAGGAAGTGGAATGCCATTAACGCCTGTGATTGGATTATCATTTTTATTGGCCGTGTATTTTTTCTCAATTCGGGGATGTAACGTTAAAACCCTTTTCAACGGTAGTATTAAAAAAAAAAAAGTAGGGAAACAGACTTTACATTAAAAATGATCAAAATTGTCTGTACTTCTCCTGTCATGAACTTTGCCGCGGGTCCTGTTCTGTTCATTACACTTAGGGATGAGGGTGATAGGTACTTGTGCTCAGGAGAAACGGTCAAATATTATAAATGGGGGCGCAAGTTTTCTCAGTAAATTTGCTCTCACAGCTGGCTGGCATGCTGCAATGAAATGTAAAAATGTACCTACTTTATTCGTCGAAAATTTCATTGCCAAATTTGCAAAACCCTCCCAAATCATCCTGGATTACTTAAAAAGTTACGCTACTCTTCTATCTAGTCATCTCAGGTGTAAACCAGCCCTAAATACTGAAAACGCGTTAGTCCCCTAATTCCCTTAAGGGACATTGGACAATAAGAATGAATGACTTTGATTTTGCCCGAAACTCCATAAAATCTCCCATTCACTTGTAAGTTAATTACGAAATGGGATTACTCCCTGCCTATTCCTGTAATGGTAATCGAAAATTACTTTTCCCGATTACATATTGGAATGGGTTTTTCGAATTCCCATCGCATATAATCAGAAAAAATGGGAATCGCAATCACATATCTTCAAAAGGAATGAGACTTTGTAATAATTCCTTTTATAACAACCCTGCTGTAGTCCCTCCAGCTATTAACTCAAATTACAAAAGGAATTGTACTGTTTTTGGGACGGAAAGTTGAAAACACGAAAAAAATCTTAAAATGTGAATAACTCGGATACGAAGCCTCTCCCAAATTTTTCAGTGAACATCAGTAAGGAAGTTATATCAAAGCCACAACACGAACCGTCGAAGATATTCCTTCAAATGACTCTTCGGGGGTAATCTAAGGCCTAACTTGGTTGATATATGTACAACTGACTTCACTTTGCAGAACACGATTTATCTACAAAGGAAATGGTAAGTATGAATGATAATTTAGTGGTTTTTAGATAATTAATAGGTAGCTAATAACCTTACATTTATCATTAGGGCACAACTATTCAGTTGTACCAAACAGTTGTAGCAAACAAACTGTTCAGGAAAATACGATATTTATTCACCTGGAAATGCTCTAAGGTATTTATTTATCTAACCATGTGCACGTTCCATTGTGATATCCAAGGTTGAGGCTTCTATCTCCCTCATTATCATATACGAGTATAATAAGTCTTTATAAGAGAAGGCACCTCGAGGGTACATGTCCATGCCAGGCGGTCAGTTCACGCACAGGATTGAGGAAAAAAGAACGATAATGGTTTAGTCCTTCACCCATTTCTCGAGTGATTTGTGCAAATTCGACGGCGAGAATGTGGAAACTTGATTATGGTAATTACGAGGACGATTAAGTCGGAATGAAAGAGGAATTCGCAGCGCTTGAAATCCAACTCGAAACCACACCCTTCCCCTTATCGAAATCTCAGAACAGATTGGTACCAGAGAGGCAACTATCGCTTCGTCGTTTAGTGTATGAAGCAGTTGAACGAATGGTAACAAACGTATCTAAAGTTAAGGGGGACTAATGAGAGATTGAAAAAAATGTTTTTTTCAAAGTTTGACGAAATTTACTTTTCAGGCTCATTTTTCACCTTTTAGTTACCTTTAAAAAATCACTGTTAACGACTGAGAGGATGGGAAATTCAATACTCTTGCCAACGTTATCCTTAGATTTGCAAATACTTTGAACACGCCGGAGTTACGGCCGTTTAAATGACGTAAGGTCGAAAACACGAAAAAACACTTAAAAGTGAAATAACTCGAAAACGAAGCCTCCAAAAAAAAACTCTCTAGGAGGCACTTTTTTTGTTGGAAATTAGATGTAGAACAGGTGTATACGCTGAACCCCTTGTAGGTATATATTTACCATGTTAATGTGAATTTGATTTTTTGTGGGAGCGGGGCAGGGGGTTGCATTCAGTTATGATGTCCATTTAAATGGACGTAATGTATTTTTTTACATTAATAATTTTTTCAGAATTATTACCGTAATATGGTAAATGTTATTTATCTTATTTGACCCCCAGAAACCCAGAAGAAAAAAAAAAAAAAAAAAAGTTGGGATACCATTGTTCATGCAGGCGTAGGTCTCAAAAGGTTATGAACCAGGGCAGATGTACGGGTACGAGTGATTAATCGTTGAATGGCCAATCCATTCAATCGGTGCTCAAGCCAACTAGAATTTTAAGCCCATTTTCGCGCTTTTACAGTTCGATTAAGAATTTCGTTTAGTTTTTAAAAATATTCATAAGTGATCACAATTATGTTCATAAGTACAGGGATTTAGGGACGTCCACGCAATGCCACTTCACTGGCCAACCACGTTCGCAGATTTTTTCGTGAGAGACCAATAATTACACAGGTCTACAAAAAAATGAAAGTCATGCCCTTTTGAGGAAAATAGGCATTTTCTATGTATTTTGATGCGCTGAAAACGATTCCGAAGTCCGTTTGTCCTCATTAGCCTCCATTTTTTTTAAAATTGCAAAATATAATCTAGATACCGCCTCGATTTCCACCTAGATTTCCGCCTGCGAA
Organism: Creontiades dilutus; assembly: GCA_031894815.1. NCBI lineage: Eukaryota > Metazoa > Arthropoda > Insecta > Hemiptera > Miridae > Creontiades > Creontiades dilutus. The sequence continues at coordinate 1,307,431 of JAVIWC010001773.1, read as the reverse complement.
TACCACCTAGATTTCACCTCCACTATTCTGAACTTATCGAACCTGTGAAGGTAAACTGTTGTAAAGTAATGGATAAATTTATGGTAAATGAAAGAATGCACGATTATATCAATACTAAATGGCCAGATAGCAGCGTTATTTATATGGATGGTTCGAGATCAGGTGGTAATGTTGGATGTGGATTCTTTGTTGAGCCCGGAAGAATTGAGAAGGCATTCAAACTTCCAAACGTCACTTTGAGCTATACTGCTGAGATGGTGGCGATTTTGGAGGCTATTAAATATGTTAGTGAGATGAGCTCTAATGAGAAGACATGGGTAATTTGTTCAGATTCCAAAAGATGCTTGCAGTCATTTAAAAGAGCTGATAACGTTGTAACCATCCAGATTTTGGCAAACGACAGAAAGTGCCAAATTAGAGGCAATATTCTACAGTTCCTGTGGATTAAGGGACACATAGGTATAGATGGGAACAAGAGAGCTGATCAGTTGGACAAAAGTGGAGCGGTGGATGGTAATCCTCTTCTGATTCCTACCCAACCATCAAAGCGAAAGAAGTGGGAATGGGAGTATAAAGGCTCGAAGAACGGATTATACTACAACAATGTGCAGCCCCTAATTCCCAAGAGACCCTGCTTTGTTGGATGGTTCGCCCATAGATCGCTTTGCAGAACCATGATTCGGCTGCGAACAATCCATGGAGTTTGTGAGGCATATTTAAATCGAATACACCCAGACATATTACCGCAGTGTAGATTTTGTGAAGCAGATATAGGTACACTGGAACATCTAATAATGGAGTGCTCTTCATTTTATACAGAAAGGACAATTTTATCTGAGACTATTATTATTAATAATTTAATTTGCCAACCATTTAATTATTTAACTGTACTTAGCTCCAAAAATATCAGCAGATAAATAGAGGAATATACAATTATTTTTATCAGTGCAATATTTCAGTTTAATTTATTTAATTTTAGTTTAAGTCTTACGAAAATGCAATCTTGATATAATAATTTGTTATTATAATTTGGCTGTAAAATGTTGATCATTAATGCCAAATAAAAATAATAATTAAAAAAATCAAAATATAGGTAATATATTTTGCAATTAAAAAAAAAAATTGGAGGCTAATGAGAACAAACGGACTTTGGAATCGTGTTCAGCGCATCAAAATACAAAGAAAATGCCTAGTTTCCTCAAAAGGGCATGATTTTCATTTTGGTTTATTATGCAATAATAAGCCATTGTAATCGCTCTTGAGAAAAAAATTTAACCCTCCCCGAAATTTTGATGGTTTACGTTTCAAAGGCTGTAGAATCCAAATCTGCAAAACGCTGCAAATTCTTTCACTGGGGTTTATTATTCAATGATTCATGATTTGAATTTCTACTAAGCTTTGGAGTGTGCGTGTTTCACAGGTGATAGAGCGATTATTGAATTTCAGGAGATATGCATAGAGCACTTAAATCGGTTCTCAACTAAAATACCTATTTGGATTGATCAGTTGATCATATTTGTGTGCCTCCTGAAATTCAATAATCGCTCTATCACCTGTGAAACACGCACACTCCAAAGCTTAGTAGACATTCAAATCATGAATGCAAGCCAAATGAATAAAATTGAATAATAAACCCCAGTGAAAGAATTTGCAGCGTTTTTTTTTTTTTTTTTTTTTTTTTTTTTTTTTTTTTTAGACCTGTGTTATTAATTATAATTAATAAAATTACGATCTTCGAGATGTAACTCTTCCCAGATAAGATGAGAGGGCCGCGTCTTTCTCATTATGCCGAACCGAATATAACTTGCAGCAATGATCAATCGTAATTTTCTGTAATGGATTAGAAAATTGGTTACTCCCTCGGTTCCCCATTCATCAAAATGTCAGGCTGAGCCTTCGTTAAGGTCGGGTCATCTTCCCAGCTCCTCCAGCGAACCAATTGAGCGAATGATTTATGCCATTGCGGTTTTTTCTTCGTCGAAGCTCCGTAATGGGCTTGGAAGACGTTTTCATCGAAATAAAGACATTGTACCGACTTCGGTTTATTATTTTCGATAATAAGCCTTAGTAATCGTACATCAATACTCGGAGATTATCAATACGGATTTAGAAAATATCGATCAACTACCGACCTAATATTCTCCCTTCGACAAGTGTTACAGAAATGTTATGAGTTCAACTCCTGTTTACATCAGCTGTATATAGATTTTCGAAAAGCTTTGCTGATAGTGCAAAGATGGGAAAACTTGTAGATGTCCTGTCTGATTTTGGTGTCCACACAAAATTGATCCGTTTGGTGGCAATGACACGGTTCAACAGTTTTGTGCCTGTTCTACGTCGTCTTGCCCCAAGTTCTGCGAATAAAAACAATTGTGGACCACGACTCATCTGATTTTCTCGAACGTATGTAATGTTTTCCTCTTTGTGTATATGAAGCATTCTTCTTTTTGCTTTGGTAAAATTTCATTAACATTTCATTTTGGTTCATTATTCAATAATAAACCATTTTAATCGCTCTTGAAAAAAAATAAAATTCTAAACCCCACCTGAAAATTTCATGGTTTACGTTTCAAACGGTGTAGAATCCAAATCTGCAATAAAAATTTTCGGTCCGTCCGCCGAACGCACGATTTCTCCCAAACGGCTGGAGCAAAATATATGAAATTTTCAGGAAAAACCCATGTTGGTCCGACAACGCCCCAATACTTTAGCCAGCTCTCTCACTTAATTTAAAGCGCCCTTTAAGGGTTGTCAAAGTTTTGTAAAATCCCCAAAAACCTCAAAAAAAGTCAAGGCGGCCAAAATTTGGACTGCTTTTGAAGAACTTACCATGAGGAATCGAATGAGCCCCTCCCCAGGTCCGTAGCTCAAACCATTCGCGACGTATGTCCCGATTTATGGAGCCAACATTTGCATCCACATTCACTACATCACTAGGTTACTGCGATCAAAACAAAAACAACAGCGGTTTTTTTTTAAATCGCAGTAACCTAGTGATGTAGTGAATGTGGATGGAGTGAACTCCTAAAAGGGTTTACAGCCGATACACGGGTTGAAGCATTCTGATATGCATGCTCCGTCTTACGAAATGCATATCTCCTGAAATTCAATAATCGCTCTATCACCTCTGAAACACACACACTCTAAAGCTTAGTAGAAATTCAAATCACGAATCATTGAATAATAAACCTCAGTGAAAGAATTTCCAGCGTTTTTTTGTTACTTAATTTCAAAATCAGTAAATATGTATACAGCGTATTGGGCTTGCCCATATTGTAAAATGAACAGACCAGGAAGGGAAAACATCGGGTTCAGTAGAGAAATCGATTTATGTAAATAAGTCTGGGATCCGCTGTCTCTCATGAGCTCTGGTCTTCAGCTGACCGAAGCGTGACCTACAACCCCCACGCTGTTCCTTTCAGTTTATTGACCCCCACCCTTCACGGTTCTTTTGCAGACCTTTGCGTGGCTCACTTTCGCAAATTGGGTTCAGGGTATATTTCTGCTTATTCCACTAAAAAGGTAAAAGACCCAATTCGCATGATATCCGCGATGAGGTTTCGAAGATTTGTCGCAGAAGCGAGGAACCCGACCAAAATAAATAATATTTGCTTTCGTCCCGGAACGTTTGAGCTTATCTGTCACTTGTAACAGCGATCGTGGGGAATTACGCGAGCACGCACAATATTTTCTTATCGGTTACTGTGAACGCTACCGATTGCCCAGAGTAGATTCTCTCTTATCTAGCGTAACCGCCTTTAATTGACAAGCCTTTAACTATTTTCCCCAAGGGCCGTATCACAATGTGGCGGTGGTGGGGCGGGCCAACAGGAGGGGGGGGGGGGGATCTGGGGGCCATATCCCCGAAGAATGTTGAACATTTAGAAAATTAGATACTTGAAAACAGTGTTTTTAAGCACTCCTAGACGAGTTTGACAAGTTCAAAATTAGGCCAAATATAGGTGCAAAAAATAAGTTTTTAGTGATTGTATTTTTTAAAATTCCTTAATTACTTTTTCATTGTTCAATAAAAAATATAACAATTGAATTTTCAGGAATGGAAAATTTTGAAAGACACCTACAGGGTTTTTAAGTACTCCTAGACGAATTTGACAAATTTAAAATTAGGCCTAATATAGGAACCAAAACTTGGTTTTTAGTGATCAAATGTGTGTTTTTAATTGCATGATTATTAGTTTTTCATTACAGCTTTCTGTTCTGGGGGTTTCTGTTTATAGCTAACTTTTCTTTCTGTTCTGGGGGTAGCCTAATTTTTTCCATTTGTGGGCCGGACCTAAATACATCACAATAAAAGACATTTCGGATTTCATTCTCTTTTCGGGTGGCGGGGGTGATTGCGGGGGAGGTAGTTTCCCACAGTACTCTCCTTGTCTGAAGTTAAAAAAAAAAAAATGTAGAAATTCACTTAAAAAGATGTCGTAGTTCATCCCAATCTCATGACTCAAAAAGAAGGTAAAGTAAAAAAGTAAAGTAAAGTAAACAAGGAATTTCACCTTGGATTTTCGTCCGACTGCCCGGAGGTGTCGCGGACGTCGCCAGCCGTCCTAGAGGATCGGAACTAGGTCTGACGATTTCGCTCGTGGCTTCCCATTGCCTCACGCCCCTGGGTTGGGAGCGTTTCGGATTCACGTGATATCGAGATCAGAGGTGAACTGTCTAACGACAGGACAGGTATATAACACTTGATTGGATTTTGGCCCTAATCATTGGTGCCAGCCGGATTCGAACCAGGGCCATCAGTACTCCCACTGAAAGTAAACAGCCGGAGGACTGACGCCCCAGCTCGCTCGGACAACCTGTCCCCCAAAAAGAAGGTTCTGACACCAGTTTAAGGGTAGTTTTTTGGCCATAGCTCAAAATTTTGGGGGTCAGGGGATTTTTTGGACCTTCAATTCGAATTCAGCATCGAAAAATACATAGGGATACTACGGATCTTGACTTTTTCTTGTGGGGCTGTGTTATCTTCGAGACACTGACAGTGACATCAATTAGCTGATGTGGATTATTCTAATTACGAGAAGAAACACAATTCCTAACATTAACGCTGCCGATTATTTCACAAGACGTAGAAGAAGAGAAAACATCTCCAAACACCACCATGAGAGATTTTTTACTCTAAACTAAAGAATTTTCCGAGCATTAAACCTCTAAAATAAATCTAAAAATGGAGGCCAACACTTGATTCAACGTTGAAAAACAATTAAAATTAATGTGCCACAATTGGGGTTCACCATAATCCATATGCCGATAACTCGGCAACTTTGAGCGCTCAGTGAACGGCTTGAATAACAAAATCGATTGAGCGGTCCAATTTTCATGAAATTTTCCGTGGAATTCGAATCAGCAATAAAAAATAGGCCTTACACTTGTATGAACAATGTTGATTTCAATTGCACATGTTTGCATTGTTGCGCGATACGCAACTTGCTCGTAACCAAAATGCCAGTGAAACAGCATGCAGTATAAAATGAAAATAAATAAAATACAATTTAAAAAGTTTATGACTTTAATGACTTTGGAAGGAGGTGTCGATAATCCTCAACTCAATAGACACCTCAACCAATAGAGCATAATTCAATTGACATCGTAACCTACATTAATCTTACTGTTGATACAACAGCTGTAGTTCATAGTAGTTGGACACGTGTCCTATTCCACGTGTTCCAATATGAACCTCCCCTTTCCCCTCCACACCATTTGTGTCTGAACTTTCCCGGGGCTGATCGATGGTGTTGGCGCCGATGAGCCTCGCTCCACAGTGGGCCCCATCCAACCTTTTTCGGTTTTCTAATCTCTCGCTCTGACTGTGTCTTGATTTCTTATACAGGGCCACTTTAGACATCAGGAAACAATTTCGATTTTATTATTGGGGAACGTTTGAGTTTTACGATTATTTCATTAGCGGATGAATTCCATGGTCGGAGAATTATTAGTGGAAGCATTGAGACACATGTTACTAACACTATAATTTCAATGAGTAAGCAACAGATCTGAATTCTGAGACGGATATGGTTGATACCCCCTTCTCAATTCTTCGATTTGCCGTCTTGGGACCCTTCAATACACACAGACTGTCGGAAACGAAAGTTGTTCAGAATGGCCTAAAACGCATAACGCGATCGGAAATTTTGATTTTGAAGGAAATAACATTGTCATCCCCAGATAGTGAAAACAAAGCTACCGCTACCAATAGCCAGCCTCGGAAGCAAAATCGTTGAAGATGTGAAATGTACCATACAAATCATTCTATGACTGAAGATGGAAAAGAACTATAAGTGTTCTTAAACCACTTTCAAAAACGAATTCTTAAACAATTTTCATGATTTGTTATCTTTATTGTTCGTGTATACCTGATACCAGATACCTGCGAGGCACCAGCGCTCTCAGATACCATCCAGTATGACTCAGAAACTCGTCGATTAGATGAAATCCTATTTGTTGGAAGTTATCAAGCAAAAAGGACGGCCCTCTAGCTATTAATCTATTTCTTGAGCTCGGTTTTCTAGTGTCTTTGGGCTGTACGAACACTTTTTTGACTGCATAAAAATGGATTCGTGTACGTTTGATGACAATTTGTTCTGGTTTGTTTAGTTGTAAAATTGTTTGACTTTAAATACGTTATTTAAGACCTCTGTAAACACATTCTTAAAATTATTGCCCAATTTTTCTATGGTCGAGAGGTGCAGCTACAATATTCGTGAAAACCAAGTGGGTGTACGGATACATTGTTTAGTGAGTGAACTTGAAACATTCACACTATAGGGACAGTAACTCTCGAGTAATTTTCTGACTTTAATTTAAGGTTTTTTGTTTCTGAGGTTGGCCTACGTTCATTATATTGATACCATCGTATTCCTTTTAGGAAAACCTACAGAGTAGTACCAGATTAGTTCATTGGGAGGATGGGGGTGGGGGATCAAAAATAATAAAACTTTGTGGGATCCTTCGAAGCGTTTTTCTTATCAACAAATGCGTATGTCATTGCTCGAGTGATACAAGCAGGCGGTCGTTAGAAAGCATGTGAAATAAAATTCAGCTCAACTGTGCAGTCCATTCCAACAGCACATGGAGCTTGAAACCTCACATCGAATCAACCGACAGCAAGTTCAAGGTCGCTGCACGCCAAATGCTCGTCAACTTGATCGAATGATGCAATCGCCCGCCGCGAAGCTCATATCTGATGGTGGGATTCCGAAAAAGGCAAACACATACAATATCGAAACACGCAAACTACGACTCACGGGCGTCACAAAGACCCTCATACTGTAGCGTCAATGTATTGGTTTTCAGCAATTGGAAAAACATTTTTGGTCGATCGGATAACTTCTAAATTTCTGATAACTTGAACTGCTGGAATGAGCAAATAACATTACGATTGCCACACTTTCAAGAGAAACACTTCTCATGGAAATTACGCTTTTTAACAAAAACAAAACGGTTGATAACAACTGTTTGTTCATTTTGTGTTTCAATAATTGGAATGTGTTGAGCCCCCTCAAAATGTGTGGAATTCAAAAGTCGGATTTTCAAAAATCCACCGGTCCAAAAACTAGTGGACCGCACTTAATCAAACTTGAGTCAAAACCCATATTTGGAGCCTAGTGGGGATTGAATTCTAGCCATAAGGTCCTGTCTATCCGAAACGATTAAATACAATAATTGTATTTACCAATTATTGGTAAATATTTAAAAAAAATCAGAATATCGAAAGCTTTCAAACATCTCTTCAACGAAACGAATGAGTCCACTCGGGCCACTTTATGGTCATCCGTTTGATGCACCAAAAGGCCAGAACTTTTTCAGAAAGAAGAAAAGTCAACATACGAGTGAATGTGAACGAAGTAAGCGTACAAACTAGTAAATTGAGACAATCGAATACAACGTGGTGGACACTACCAACCTCACCACACTCGTAAATATCATTCTCTCTGAGATTGAACCCAGACAACATTGCTCCGAAATCACCATGAACAGATATTATGGGTCGTGAGGGAATCGAAGACTATCCATTGAGCTTTCACTCTTTCCCATACCTATACCTTCCACGTACTACCGGACACATGGACAGACAGACAGACACAAAACATAATTTATTACTTCTGGGACGACGAAAAAAAACACTGTTCATCCCCCAAGAGTGAAAACAAGGCTTCCGCTACCTTTGGATGAACTCGGGAGTCTATACCTCAAGGCCAAGATCCGTCAAGTTGGAGTTTTATTGCGGGAAGGAGTTAGTTGGCCGCTTCAAAAGACCTACGAGGAGGCCGCCCGCTACGTCTTCTCATCTCGTGATTCACCGACCTTCCCAACTCGGTCCCTTTGGTTTTCCTCATCGTATAAGTCGTCGACTTCAGAAGGTTATTTTTTTCGCGGGGTTCCCCCTCAAGATCCGACTGACGTCGAGTTTCTGCGAACTCCCAACACGTAATTTCAGCCCGGTTGAGACGGTCCAAGACTTCAACCGATCCACAGTGGGGGCCACGCGGAAACAACCTCGAAAATCATAGGTGTTCAACTATAATTTTTTTGGCTTTTTGAACCCCTCATGGACCATCAGAGTGAATATCCATGACGGCTTTAGTCATGAATTTTTATTTAGAGTTATGTTTTCCCACTCTGAAATGATACGTATTTGTATACGTGAAATGATACAAATGTACCTATTTCAATTACATTATTAAAGAAAGCAATAAATAAATGTAATGTTCGTCAAAAATGCAGAACACCTATTGATATGTGGCGGCATGCAGCGCTAACCAACTTTAAATAGGCATCTACAAAATGACAGTAGAAACCCGAAGGACCACAGCCCAATTGGCTGAAGAAAAAATATGTGTAAGTTTGAGGAAATTAAAAGAAAGAAGGCTATGTAAAGAAAAATGTACGTGTAATGAACGTAAAAAACACGTGTTCCAGGTCCTACCTACCTAGCACCTTATGGTCATAGGAGGAAATTTCGTAAAATAGGTAGAATTATTTCTACCGTGATTCTGCTAGGATGAGGACCTTCTGGCTTGTAACGTGGTGTACCCAGGACTTCCAGGCACCACGAGGCACAGGCGGGAGGGGGGTGGCAGGGAAGAAATACCTCTCAGTTGTGTTGAGAGCAGCCTGAGAACAGATCTCTCACTTCTCAGGTGCAGATGTAGCTGTAAAACCGATTCCTGCCAAGGTGAAGCTCAATCCCCGGAATATAGCCGCCTCCAAACTCCAGGCACCACGAGACACAGGCGGGAGGGGGGTAGCCAGGTACTAAAGCTAAAAAATCTGCCACAAAAGGCGCACATTCTGCACTAACTCCACCTAACAGATGCGGATAGGCAAACAAACTGCAAATCTGATAAAGAGAAAGCATAAAGAAGTTTGTTACGTTGCTATTTGAGAGGCCTCCGGGTTAACTGACTTTCATCTTCTGCCCAAGAGGCCTGCGTAGAGTGGAGTTGGCCTGCAGACAGCCCAGAGTTGAGCTGACCCCCGTCCAACCCACCCTAAGCCTTGAATGGTCGAAGACCCGACAAAAGTCTACCGCTTCTCATGCCTGATTGCCTCCAGTTAGATAGCAGAACTTTAAGAGATCAAATCGTTTCTGTAGAAAGATACTTCACTTGGCGTCAGTCGGAACATTAATGGTGATTCGCTGCCTCCCCGCCGCGGATCGTGAATAGCACCGGGAAAAACGTCTAGACTTCTGCCGAATTGCTGGGTCGGCAGACCTGGATATAAAGGCAATGTAGAAGAAGGTGGAGTCGAGCCATAGACGAGGTGATTGTGACGTCGAAGGATCATGACGTCACCAGGTGAGAGAATGGCGCCAAGCCGTCCAATTTGGATGTTGAGAAAATCATCGGGTCTTATAAAGATTGCATCCTTCTACTTATGATTGCTGATTTGTCCTACAATGTACAGTACATTGAAAATACATGTGTAAAAAACATTGCTTCGAACATTACTTGCAAAATTGATTCCGACGGGTTGCAATAAATGATTATCAACATCAACAGCTGATTTCGCACGTGCAAATGACGATATGACAGGTGTATTTAGCGGGGAGTTGGCATTACTCATATCACGAATTGATAGTAGAAATGGCCGGCGTCGGGAAAGGTAAACTGCAGGTTGCCGTGTTTAATATGGTGAAATTAAGTGTGGAAATGGTGCAGTGTAAAGAGTTGAAGTGTCGAGTAATTCGTGAAATAAGAACATAAAGGAAACTACATGGAACGAGTCGTAAATTATAACTCAGGTAATCCATTTCTGTTCACACCCTATTGCGATAATGCTCAAAAACATCAATTTGCCAACATTTTTGTAACGTGGCTCTGAAGCAATGCAACGTCAGTGGAGGAACGCCTGTTAGAGTTGATCCAGGGAGTGTGGGACAAGTGGGGGTCACTCGTTATACTATATACGGTTATGTTATCCAGACGGGAAAGCTATGTACCACACGCGCCTTGAAATTTTTCTTGTTTAACCACAAAGATTTATTGTAGTCAATATTTACTACCAAGGCCAAGCTGCACGATCTAAAATGTGTACAGCCCGATGGTATTTGATGAACAGAATGAGAATATTTTCGCCTAGGCCGCAGTTGTGGTTTTTCCTGGTTGGAGTTGATCGGTTCGGAGTCGGAACGTCAAAGCCGCCCAGCATCTCGGAACATGTGATTACTGTCGAGTCGTCCAACCTCAACCAATTCAACTGGTATTCGGAAGGCGGTGCTCCCTCCCAAGGCCGCCGACGAAATGTGAAGATCTAACTCGTCGAATCCGACAAGAACTATTTGCATGTCGTATCACGAGTTATATTCCATTCTTTTTTAGCTAATTCCAGTTGAAAAAGAAACCATTGCAATGGCTATACAATGTTGAAAGTAAATATGTATATCCAAAACGTTTCTTCATCATTATCTCTTTTTATGCATTCCTGGATTTTAACGCTTTTTTACACATCAATTCAGACGATAACTTTCGATACGATGAAGAAACTTTAGAGCATTCCAAAAGAAAGGAATTCGTTGGACAAATATTTTGGAGCACATTGAATTGGTCAAATTTCCAAAATTGTATTTAAAAAAATGTAATTCTCAAACTCAGAAGAGGTTTATAAAGCATGAACTAGTTCATTCAAAAATAAAAATTAACACTTGAGGATTGCGTTAAATTCCATTAAAATGTGCTGTGGGTAGTCCCCAATGAGTTTCATCGCCCTCAAGTTTTTTGAAGATTATCTGAAAGATTTCAAAATATCTATACGTTCTTGTTACCTAGAGGAGGAAGGAGTGTGCCACTCCTAATTTTGGTTTATTATTCAATAAAAACCATAAACTGTTCCCCCCTGAAAATTTCCATGGTTTACGTTTCAAAATTAGAAAATCTAAAAAAATTTTCCGTCTTATGTACTCTCCGAAACGGCTGGAGCAAAAGATCTGAAATTTTCAGGAAAAATCCATCTTGGCGATTTAAAGTGCCCTTTAAGGGCTTCCAAAACAAGTCGAATCATAACCTGTATTTGAAGAACATACCTCGAATGGGCCCTTTGGTCGATCCGTAGGTCTTCGATGTATGGTGCCAACATTTGCGTTTTTTGGTTTATTATTGTTTGTTTGTAACCTAGTGATGCCGATAGCGTCGAGTTGTAGTGAATGTGGATACTGGAGTGAAAGCCGATTTTGAATACTTGTAGTTTATAACCGATACACGGGTTGAAGCATTCTGATTTGCATGAAACACTGATGATATATAGGTAAATATTATTCAATATTATTAGTGGGGTAAATAAGCATTCTTTCTCTGGAGTTCATTACAATTCTAACCCCGCCTGAAAATTTCATGGTTTTGCGTTTCAAAGGGTGTTCAAATGGCAATATGCTACTGGGGTTTATTATTCAATTGGCTTGTTCTTGAATTTCTCCTAAGCCGTGTTTCACAGAATAGAATTTCAGGGATATGCATGGAGCACGTAAATCTGTTCTCAACCAAACTACCTATTCGGATTGATCAGTTGATCATATTTGTGTGCCTCCTGAAATTCAATAATTGCTCTACCCTGTGAAACACGACACTCCAAAGCTCAGTAGAAATTCAAATCATGAACGCAAGCCAATTGAATAATAAACCCCAGTGAAAAAATTTGCAGCGTTTTTCTTCTCCCATGTTTACACGTCCCCTGGATCGATTCCTAAAAACCTAAGACCTGGCTATTTCAACGTCAATTCAGACAGGGAAATACCCTCGCCAATAGATAATTAACACAGCCATAAAGGAAACTCCCCTTAACCACGTCAACCCAATTAAATTTCAACTCGTTTGGTCAATATGCGTTAGGAATTTACTTACGACTTGCCCATCATATTTTATTAGTAAAATTACTATAATAATAATTTTATTCCAGTGCAGGGTTTCACATTCACGACTTTCTCATAGTTGCCTCGTTGAAACCCTGGAGGCGTCGATAGCTTTTGAAATGGATGTGACTTTAACTGGAAGCGATCGATGAAACGAGTTTCAGGTGCTATTCCAATCTTCATTCAAACCGCAAACAATCCGTCGGCTCTTAGGTCGACACATTCCCACGAATTGCATTTTCCGCAGTTGGAGTTCCTCATTCCCCTGGGGATTCTCCTCAGTTTACAGAAAAATGTCGTTTTCCAAGGTGAACCCGAGAGATTGTTTTTAATTTTAATTGAACTCGCGTATTTCTCTTCATCGCGGAATGCAGAAATAGTTTCTGTTTCGTATTTGTACGGACTTTATTCATACATTCACGACTGTCGAACGATTTTAGAATCGCTTCAGAACAATAGCTGGAAAACGCCAAGTGGTGACCTGATTAAACGAACAAAACTACATAGTTTTCAGAGTTAAATTTTCGGTACAGTTCTCGTCTGCCCCGCACGCAACCCCATTGAGAGACAGACTAGAACAGTACCGGGCTTTTTAATACAGAAATACCTTTACACCTTTGGGTAATAATTTTCAACAATCCTTCGCCATCTGTAATTGAGTGTAATTGATTACATAGATACTCAAAACTCCAAATTTGTCCATTGCGTAATTATGGCCATTGTTTTGTTTTGAAACGGTTTTTTAACTTTTGGGCTGTTTGATTCATTTCCCCACGGCGATACATCAGATTCGTGACTTGAGTTAGCGTGTATTGGTTTGTTGCCCTCTGCCCTAAGGATGGAGCGCTTGACTTGTTGGGTATCGATTTGGCCAACTTTGAAACACCGATTCTTCTAGATATTCCGGCTCCTTTATCCGGATAGACGCTTCAAACCTTCCGGGAGTTGGTTTTTTGTTCCGACAACAATAGGTCTGCGTGAATAGGTAAACAGCCTTGAAGATCCAGAGCGTTTGACTTCGGCCCGCCCACCTCTTCGAACCGCAATTGTCTTCTTCAGTAGAATACCCCGGAAATTTTTCACACACGTGAACACCACGTGTGCTTTTCAAAACTACTGCTTTACCCTACAAAGCACACTCGACGGTGGGTCCACACAATTGCCAAATGAGGAGTGGCACTCGATTCAGGTGTTACACGGAGGTCAGTGTTTTGTTTAGTTTGGACGTCTTGATACTACGCTTAAATCTCAAAAATAAGGAGGAACAAATATAATAAATGAATAGTTTCAGTAACATACACATCAGTTGTACAAATAGATCGAAACGAGCGATAAAACTATTGCGGTGAAAAACTAGTGGCCTGTATGTTAACATCTAATACGTCGCGGTCTCCGCTTAATACCAAATGCAAAATGGAAATTGAGCTATTGCGCTAGCGATTGTGTGTACCCACCGTCGAGTACAAAGCACCGAAGTGAATCATAAACATTCAACTTTCCGAAACATCCAATCTAAGGGATAGAATTCAAAAATATACCCAAACTCGTTTGGTGGTGACATTGTGAGTGCAACTACCAGCAACCAGGGTTGGAAGGCAATGATTACTTTGAGTAATGATTACTTTTTAAATTACTTCGCTGTTTTTCAATTTTAAAACATCTTTCTTACGTAGAAAAATGACATCTCCGAGAAAGTAATTATTATGAGTCCGTTACCAGTCCCATTGAACGGTACAATGTCGTCCAAATTTGAAAAATTGTGATCCAATTACAGGCGTGTAACGATTTTGTTCATTGCAAGCTAGGGGCGAGTTAACTTAACGACGTAATTTTGTATGAAAAAAAAGTTCCGTTTTATCAACCAGAAGCTTAACGAAAGTTAAGAGATTTGAATTGACTCCAGCGGATAATGACGTCTTAAGACGGAGTGGCACCCTTGTCTATGGATTTAAGAAATCCGTAGACTACCCTAAGAATAGTCTGTAGATTATCATAACGAACGATCTGGTTTCGTCAGTTGGATTCTTCATCAACAGTTGAGCCAATGGAAAACGCGTTAATAGGATTCTAGTGATCTGAAGGTAACGGTAAGGGGAAGTAAACGAATTCGCTTTCTGAACGCCAAAAATCTCAAGTTTCGTCGTACATAGTGGCGATCACCTGCATTACTATTTGAAGTTCATGTTCATGGGCCAAACGTTGAAACGATGATTGTTCTCTAAGCCCCGTCCTGTTTTATGTAGAGGATTAAAACGAGAAATTCATGAAATAGATTCCACTGGAAAAGCTTGAATTGCCTACCATATTTAAATACTCCATTGTTAACAAGGTTGTCATCACAAAATCTCAAGCGAGTAAGAAGAGAGAAATGAGTGTTTATAAGTAATGGGTATTACTAGATACGTAAACAATACGTAACAACAATACGTAATAGGTATTACTAGATCATTTATTGATCATTTATCAAACATACAATCAGGGAGAAAAAACATTTATTGATCATTATATGGGGTGGAATGTTGGGTTAGTTGGGATTTGTGAAAAGTATAAATTGATATGCCAAAAGCTCGAAGTGGTATGACAGAAGTTGAAATTGAGTCGCCGAAAGTTTAAATTGAGATGCCAAAAATATTAAAATTGATTTGTGCCAAACATAATCAAACATACAATGTTTATAGTGTTTAATGAAACGTCAACAGCGGATGTCAAACTTCAAGCCATTCATTTGTTCACCATTCAATCTAAACTGTTTGATAACTCTTGTGTTCTCATGTGTTTAATTGCACGTCAAGTAGAATTGTCAATTATCATCGAGTCAGTCGTTTTGGCGGCTTTTAACGCGATATGAGTCGTCTCATTGATGTCGAGTGTTTCAATTAAAATTCCATCACCTCCACCGATTAACGGTTGTTTTTTTTTCTGTTCCAAATCGTGGCAATCGCATTTCGACCGCGTTCGTTTCCTTTATCCGTCGGATATGATCGTTACTGGGTCGTATAGATCGTATAGCGGCTGGTCGCCTCCGCCCACGTTTGTTCGGTCGCGATGAGGAGGATCCAGCGGCCGTGAGAGGGAAGTGGCCAAGGTCGGGGACTCGCCTTTCATCGGGTGTTGGACGTCACATGACACTCGAGACGAGATGACTCCGTGCGAGGCTTCAGCTACTCTCCTCCCCCGCCGCCGTGATATCGTATTGCGACAATTCACAACAGAAGTCCGCCTTCCGGCTTTCCGAGGCAACGGAGTGGTATGGGAACTTTTCAACCCGGGCAGCGCGAGTATCAGGGTTTATCAAGGCGAATACTCGTGACTTTGACTACATCCCCGCTATCACCACACATAACACGTCACTTGTTCTCCCAATCCTGAAGTACGTCTCAGTGGTTTGGACCCCACACTACAGATGCCACATTCAGGGTGTCACTTAATGAACGAACCACCCTTTCTATTTCCGTTGTTTGTGGAGCTATCAAAAAACTTGTTAAAGTAAACACCCCTTATTTTTTGGCAAGAAATCCAAATATCACACTTTCGCGCGTCGCGCATGCGCGCAATGCTCGAAACGCGCACTAACTTTTTTATTTTAAATGAGAACCCGAATTTTTTATTGCAGATTCGAATTCTGTCCAAAATTTCATGAAAATTCGACCCCTCTACCAATGTTTTTATTGCGCGCTACCTGTTCAGCGAGCACGGTACCTGTTGAGCGCGCAACCTCAAATTATCAATTATTAGATGATGGTGAACTCTCAAGTGTGGCACATGAATTTTCATTGTTTTTTAACGCTGATTCACTTGATGCTATCCGTTTTTTGATTTGACTCAATTTTTGCGGTATAATGACGAAAATTTGTTCATTTCGCGTTCGTTTTTTATTTTAGGCGCCTGTTTTCAGATTATTACGGGGATTAATTGTCGAGTTCTGGTTGAAAAATGTAAACATTGGTGATTGGAATCTTCTTCAGTGGTCAAGTGAAAAATCATCTTGATCTGAGATTTGAAGTCGGCATAAATGATAGTTTTTCACGCGAAATGGGGGGGTGGGGGTGGTTCGTTCATTAAGTGACACCCTACAGACCAGCTGGAAACAGTCCACCGCGTGAAATAGGTATAACTTTCACAATTTTGATTCAATTTAGCTCATATGATAAACGATGAACAAGGAAGCCGCTCTGCCATCTGCTTGGCAGTGTATTTTTCTTGCACTTATAAAATAGTTGGTACACGTTCAGAAAAAACGGGGCTTGTCTAGTTTACTGAAGTTTTCATAATTTGTGTTCACGCCATCAGTGAAGAAATATGGCAGCGATTTGCGTTGAATCGCCACGTGCCGTCACCAATACTCCCGTTCTTATAATATGGGTGACTTTTGTAACCCGGAAACAGGAAGCCAAGCTACGGAAATTTAGTTTCGTTCTGTAGCTTTGTGGAATCTGTCGCGTCATGCGACGGGGGAACCTGCCAAAGAATCCCCGCAGACCCGCTCGAACTCGTACGGCTGTTGTCGAACCTTCATGGTAATCCGTTCTGAGGGATTTTGATACGATGCCTGGAATTTAGCACTTTTCCATACGCATCCTTGAGACATTCCAGAGGATAACTCTCTCTACATTGGAAACGAAATAATAAAGCAAAAAGAATTCTAAAATACACTGCCAAGGAGATGGCACTGCAGCTTCCTCTTTACAATCAAAGTGACACCATTATAAAATAGAAAATAAAGAAATCTTTATTACGTTTCAAATACAAGTTGCTTTTGCGGTTACTCGTCAGAGGAGGGCAGTAAAAACGAAAATTAATTAATTCCACATAAGCGCATGAGTACAGTGTACCCTTATTTCGATCATGATGAAATTCATATGAGACCTTGAGGGGAGTTGTGCGAATAATCCTTTATCATATGAGCTAAATTGAATAAAAATTGTGAAAGTTATACGTTTCAAGAATTTTACATTAGCGCATGCGCAGAGCGTACCGCTGATTATATTGAGATGAAATTCCAATGGGACCTCAAGAGACCTTATCCTCATAGCTCCTCAAAATATGAGCTAAATTCATTAAAAATTGTGGAAGTTATGGCTGCAACAAGGAAATGCTAATTAGTTATGCTTGAAGGAAAGGATAATTAGACTGATGGTTCGTGTGAGGGATGAACTGTCTTCACCTTTTATTGCTACCTCTGGCATCCCCAAGGGTAGTCACATTGGTCCTTTATGTTTCTTGCTAGCAATTAATAGTGCGGTCAGGAGCTTTCAACCTAGTGTTCAATGCCTATTGTTTGCTGATTTAGCTATTTAGCCATGTGGGTTCTGCCGAGGACTGTGTAGCATTACAAGGGGCTATTCGTTGTCTGGAGGGTTGGCGTGCCTCGAGCTCCCTCTCCGTGAACCCATCTAAATGCTCAGTCACCACCTTTCACCGAATTGCTCAGCCCATTTTACATGATTATGATTTGGGTGGATCTGCGCTCCAACAGGACTCATAATATGATTGACCTTGGAGTGCTCTGCGATGGCCAGCTTACTTTTTCTGGACACATTGATGGCATTGCTAGACGCGCGCTCGGAGCCTTGGTTTTTTTGAAGAGGACCACGCGTGATTTCTCCAACGTTGAGGCAATTGTACTTCTATTGTATAAGTCCCTGGTTTTACCACTTCTTGAATACGCCTCCCCAGTTTGGTCGCCCAGTTACTCCATCCATAAGTCCCTGGAGAGAGTGCGGAGAAAATTTCTGAGGTACATCGCTTATAAGATTCTGTTTTGACTGAAGAAGTTACTGACGGTCTAGGGTTGGAGTGAAATGAAGAAATGGAATGAAGTAGTAATGTCATTTTCTGTGATGACATTACTTATTAGGTACCGAGCGTCTACGGGCCGCTTAACGAGGAAGCTGCTGTGGCATCTCCTTGGCAGTGTATTTTAGAATACTTTTCACGTTATTATTTCGTTTCTAATGTAAAGAGAGTTATCCTTTAGAAAGTCCCACGGATGTTTATAGAATTGTGTTGGATTTGACTTGGAAAAGGTTGCATTTGCTAATGCTATACATGACGATGTTGCGGAACGGTGTTACGATACGCTAGTTAGATACAAGTGCGAACGCATCTTTATCTCTTGTCAAAATTAACCACGTTATCACGAAGGGCGAAATACCTTATATAATGCCTATATTTATATAGGCTGTAATCATATATTTACCAGCTGGTTGTAAATCACAATTATTATCCGAACCTTGACAAACTGTACGAGGTGGCGAGGTGGGGTATTAAAAGTTTGGGTTACTTAGCAGATAACATGACGAAATCGTTGCGAAAAGAAATCGACGATACTCCATAAATCGCCTACCTTCCCGTAACAACTGCATGAACTCTCTATATGAATTGACTTCAGGATAGTGTATTTTTATCAGACACGGAACATAAAAATGATTACACATAATCGTACAGTTAGACCAAATAACCGTATTTTCATTCATTCGCATATAATTATAGATTACAATCGCACTATAATTCGCATAGATTATAATCTGTAGAGTATATCAATTCTGTTTTAATTTAAGCATTTTATGAGCACCATTCTGCAAATTATAAGCCAAATGTTTGTTAGTTCTCTATGTAATTAAGATTTTAGGTAATTTGCTTATAAACACTTTTTTTCATTACCTTTTTTTACCATTTATCTCATTTATCCCCCCCCCGAACCTAAAACGTTTTCCTGCTCCATTATTAGGTTACCTACCAATGCAGTAAACTTTCAGCATTCACAAATATTTCACCATATTATTCAATCATACATACAATAATAGTATACATAGTATCAACTGTAATTCATATACTTTGAATCATTTCACCACCTAACTCAATATTTCAATGTTTACTGACTATAAATTGTGACATAGATGTTATAGGATTATGTTTGTCCCTTGTTTGTGATGTAGCCCTGAAGAAGCTGTATAAATATAGCAAACGTTGGCGTAGATAGAAGTTTAATATTTTTGACCAATCCTTGCGAACCCTGACTTGATTTACACAACTCTTCGAGAAACCCTTCTATACATGTAAAGGAAGGTTTCTCGAACAGTATGTGGTTGATTCCTAAACTGAGGGCGATTTCGGGCCTACCACCTGTGATATTTCACTCATTAGGCCTACGTTCTTGATGTTTTATTCCTAACTGCAGGTTCTGACGAGCTCTTCAATACCCTTTGGGAATAATATGGCCAATCGATTTTTAAAGAAAAGTAAATAGGTAATTTACCTACCAATTCACATTATCGTGGTTGATAGTTAAATACTCGACTCGGCAGTTGATTTTCATGCACCTAAACATTTTCTATGAACGCAATTTTTTTCCTCATTCAAGTTCAGGATCTTAAGCCTTAAAAATGGGTTTTGCAATGCTCCTGTAAAAATCATGTCAGCAATGGTGATCAACGAAAAGCTGTCTACAACTTTTCTTAACATTGTCGTGGCTGAAGGAGATCCCCATGCAGCAGAAAGGGGATTCGGAATATTTTGGAAGTTGATGTTCGTCACGAAGGGTGGCATCCCAGCCAATCCCGCCCGCAAGCGCATCACGTCCCAACGGCCACTCAGTGACTGATTCTCTCGGAGATGATATTTCAGGTTACGTAGGTTTATTGTTGAAATTGTCGTGGTTGTATCTAGTTCTATCATTATAATGACCAAGATTCCATCCGATGCATGTTTTCACAACTTCGTTAAAGGCTGCAATTAATGAGCATTGGAGGAACCCTGAGACATGAGTACTTCTGTCACAATGTGATCTTGAAGTTGAAAATAACATTGTCGTGGATAGTAATTAGGTACCTTCTTTTTTTACCAAGCTTATTATTATAGTGTCCACTACTTGGGAATCCACCTACTGGTTCACTGACTTATGGTATTAGAGGGTAAGCAGAATGGGGATATCAAGAATTTCAGAAGAACTCTTCGAGATTTATTTTCCTTTAGAGTTTCATATTTGGTGAATGTACTTAGTTACATGGGGCTTTGGAACCTCCATAAAGTCTGGAAAGAGACAATTACATCTCTCCTGATTGAATCAACACAAATTGTTATTTTTCGTTACCAAGCATTTTTCTTAACGTGATTAATTATCGTGATTTCATTTTTACTTCGAGTAGGAGTTATGTGAATTGGGAAACTTTGAAGGCTGATAGATGAGGGACTGCCTACAAGTAATATACTGCTAATTATTACGTAAGTTTTCATATTTTGATTTCTGTTGAAAAACTTTTTCGCATGATAAAACACATAATATAAAAACGATTTTTCCAAATGCAATGCCATTTTCTCCGTTTACCTACGTTAAAAATTGGTTGAGGGGTCAAATTTCCATAAAATTTTAGGTAGAATCCGAATCTGCAATAAAAAATGGGGGTTCCATTTGAAATAACAAAGTTGATGCGCAAATCGCGCATTTGCGCGCGCAACCCGCAAAATTGTGATATTTGAATTCCCCGTTAAAAATTAGTGAAGTTAGTATTTGCAATATTTTTTTTAGGCTCGGAAATTACTTGGAAAGATGCCTGGTCCATTAAATTTTGGCCACCCTGTATATTTTGTTTTTCACCAACCCTTGCGAATCCTGCCTTAATCGACAGGTAACTCCACCAATATTTCAAACATAGCTCTGCTTGAGCTGCTCATGCTTTCAATATTACTAGGAACGAGTGAGGGAAGAGATTGTTAGTTCCGCAATTAAAGCGACACGACTGGTTTACCTATTGTCACTGAGTACATAGTGAATAATATTTGAACAGCTCTTGGCACACCTTAGTGATCACAAGATGAGTGGTTGATGGAACCTCTCGAGATGGAAGCTGAATCACTAAATAACTAACCGTTTTAAAATCGGAACCAACCAACTTCCTGTCAACTGACGCTATTCAATTGAATCAAGGTCGCGGTAGCCTTGAACTCCCTTTTAGTTTGCAGCTGAAAACTCCATTTTCAAGTCAAAACTTTTCAAAACCCTTGTCTGTCGTTCAGATCGGAGGGATCCCGTTTTGACACGACAAATCATTGAGCCCGATCAACAACTCTGGTTATCAGACAAAAGTAAGCAGCCGCCTCCCTGCGTCTGCGACTGACATAAGTCGCGAATAGAGAGAAGAGCCGAGAGATCCACTCCCTAGGGTGAACGTTCTATGGCTTTGGTTTGGTACAGCTGACCAGAGAGTCGCCAATCAAACAAATCTACGAGCTCACCATATCACATAGGTACCGACAACACGAGACAATTTAACGAAATATCGTCAACCAACTTACTTAGTCGGATCGACACCTGAAAACCGAAGAAACTGTTTAAAAGGGTGGTTTTGTGTCCCATCTAATCGTTGCAAAGCTTCTCTGGCCATAATTTCCACCCAATTAGCATGATTCTCATCTCGTTAAAGCCCATTTGAAGTCTAATACATTCACAAACCTTGAAAACGTTGACTTTCAATAAGGAAAAGGGAGATATTGCGGAGGAAAGCCGAAAAAACTATTTAAAATGGTGGTTTTGTGTCAGATCTAATCGTTTTAAAGCTTCTCTGGCCACAATTCACTCAATTAGCATGATCCTCATCTCGTTAAATCCCATTTTAAGTCTACTACATTCACAAACCTTGAAACCGTTGACTATCAATAAGGAAAAGGGAGATACTGCGGGTGAAAGCCGAAAAAACTATTTAAAAGGGTGGTTTTGTGTCCCATCTAATCGTTGTAGAGCTTCTCTGGCCATAATTTCCACCCAATTAGCGTGATTCTCATCTCGTTAAATCCCATTTGAAGTCTAATACATTCACAAACCTTGAAACCGTTGACTTTCAATAAGGAAAAGGGAGATATTGCGGAGGAAAGCCGAAAAAAACTATTTAAAAGGCTGGTTTTGTGCCCCATCTAAAAGTTGTAAAGCTTTTCTGGCCACAATTCTTAACCAATTAGCATGATTCTCATCTCGTTAAATCCCATTCGAAGTCTACTACATTCACAAACCTTGAAAACGTTGACTTTCAATAAGGAAAAGGGAGATATTGCGGAGGAAAGCCAAAAAAACTGTTCAAAATGGTGGTTTTGTGTCAGATCTAATCGTTTTAAAGCTTCTCTGGCCACAATTCTCACCCGATTAGCATAATCCTCATCTCTTTCGATCCCATTTGAAGTCTACTATATTCACAAACTTTGAAAACGTTGAATTTCAATAAGGAAAAGAGAGACAGACCGACAGACACAGAACCTAATTTGTTCAGTAGGCTATGAAACGCAAAATGCGAGTGGAAATTTTGAATTACGGCAAGAATTTTTTGGCTCCCGAAAGCGAACACAAGGCTTCCGCTGCTTCGCAGACTCGGAAGCAATATTTTTAAAAAATGCATAGTAGGTAGCGAAAACTCCAGGGGAACCTTATTCCACAGTTGGTTATATCTCAAAAAGCGTTCGATTACCCCCCCCCCCCCCCTCCACAATACATGATGACCTTTGTGTAATAATCCGCAAAGTTTTCAAAGGTGAATTCCCCACAACTCCTATCGTCACCCGTCTAAATGTACGCAGTTCGTTTACTAATCGCCTGCGGCGCCGGTGGCCACTTGCACAATCCCGCCTGACAGTTAACATGAGCTTTCGTTACCAATACAGTTCTCGAGGTTGTTTACCCCGTTATCGCTACCTCTTTTTTTTACCTTCCCGTTTCAATTTAATTTTCCGCGAGCTACCGCTCGCCCATTCTCGGCTAACACCACCCACCGGCAAAAGGACAAGTTAAATGGCAGGTACTCCGTCATTTCACAGATAATGAGATGAGTTAGGTTGATGAAATGGAATCACCTTTCACGCGAAATGCGAACCTTTTTGTGTTCAGTAATACGAACGAAAATCCCAATCATTCGTCAAGGCCATATCCACACACTACAGGGTGTCTGCAAAAGAATATCGGAACTTCAAAATTCTTTATTCAAGGAAGTATTAACCCATAACGCGACAGGTGGGACTTTGAAGGCCACAGGGATGTTTGATTTTTTATATTTTCAACACTGCGTCAGCCCAAGGAAAAGGACCCCCATGTTATTCCTACCAGTTCATCCTCAAGCGCTAAGGAGTGAAATTTTGCTCTCAGTCTCACCTCCGAAGGTCAGTAACCTGTTTTTCACAAACTCAACAGTTATACTATTGCCCATATAGGAGCGACCCCGGACCGCAGGGACGAAAACCCCTTCCCCGCCATCAGCTGGCAACACTCCAATGCATACAGTTGCATTAAACGTTCTGCAAGTGGCATTGTTCACCTCAGCAACACAATAAAAATCCAAAACAAGAAAATCCCGAAGATGAACTGAAGCGTTTTTAGCCAGAGCTCGAGTATAGTGGATGGCCTTCCTTCGCGCAAAGCTGGGAACTGACGAACGAGTGCGTATTCGCGCGAACGGCTTTTCGCACGAAATCGCGTTCAGTGGACGTCCAGCCTTACTAAGCGAGGAGAAAAGCTGTTATTCGAAAGGTATTTGTACACACGACACAACATATTGAGCGTAATGGGTTTGGGGAATGAGGGATATTCTATCGTCGGAAAGGCAATGAGTTTGGGAACAGGAAACGCAATGGGTTTGGGGGAAGTTAGAGTCTGCCACAAAGCGAAGTGCTACGGTCTAGGGTGCAAGTTGTTAGTAGCTATATTTTGGTAAATCTTTCGGTGTGTTCAGGCGCGTCCACACCTGTAACAAACTGGCGTTCCGTTCCTCCATTCTGTAACAAACGAGAGGTTCGGGGCGGCATGAGATCAAAGAAAAGAACGGAACGGGCCCCGATCGCTCGGTTGGCGGTTTCTCCCCGTCGCATCAAAGGGATGTTCGGAACGGGGCGAAACACGTGTGGACGGGCTCCAAGTTCGCCCGTTCCGTTCTTCCGAACATTCATCCAGCGGCCCCAACTCTCTCCTACAATCTTGCATCATTTTGTAAGTCACGGGGTTGTCGCGTTCTTGTATTTAGATTGTTTTTCGTTTCTTTGACGTGCAATGGGTGATTTTTTTTTAAAGTAAAGTAAAAAGTAAAGAAAACAAGGAATTTCACCTTGTATTTTCGTCCGACTACCCGGAGGTGTCGCGGACGTCGCCAGCCGTCCTCTAGAGAGGATCGGAGCTAGGTCTGACGATTTCGCCTCACGCCCCTGGGTTGGGAGCGATTTGGATTCACGTGATATCGAGATCCGAGGTGAACTGTCGAACGACAGGACAGGTATATAACACTTGATGGGGTTTTGTCCCTAATCATTGGTGCCTGTCGGATTCGAACAGGGCTAATCAGTACTCCCACTGAAAGTAAACAGTTGCCTTAGCTCGCTCGGACAACCTGTCCCCCTCTGTGATTTTTTTAAATTAACCAGGTATGGAGTGGGAAAAAGATGATACTATAGAATTCATTGATTTATATAAAACATTTGGAGTGTTGTGGGACCCAAAACACCCCCTGTACTTTAATAAAATACGGAAGCAAGACGCTGCTGCCACTTGCTGCGGTGGGCTGTACGGGTTTGGGTGAAATATTTACGAGCAATAAGACGAGTTTGGGTAAAACAACAATACATACAGGCGAAAGTAACTTATCGTGTTAACACATTCTGATCTATTTGTCCAACTAATCTATATTTTACTAAAAGGATTGATGTAGGATATTTTTTTGTTTTTGAGATGCGAGCATCCAGACCAGCAAACTAGACAGAACACATTCCTGCCTTTACCTGAACCCGTCGCCCTAATCTTACCGAAACTCGTTGTCTGAATAGAGACCTTTCATTCTCCGTTTACCAAAACCCGTGCCGGTCGCTGCGGTGAGGTCCCCATGGTTCGAGAACAAACTCCTCCTCGTGGAAATTTGTTACGGAACGATGTTACAGAACGCCGAAATGTTAGGATGGCGTTTGTTCGGAACGGTGGTACGGTACGCTGTTACGGAACACCAGTTTTCTACAGGTGTGGACGCGCCTTTCGAATGTCTTCTGTCTAGTTAGTTGGTAGCTAAGTTAATTGGTAGCTCGCTTCGCTTGCATCTCAAAAACAAACAAAAAATATCCTAAATCAATCCTTCTAGTAAACTATAGATCAGTTGGACAAATAGATCACCCCAAACCCGTAACGTTTCGTTCTACTACTACCTACACTTGATCCTAAACTTATTATTTGTCCTTAACCGAAAATCATTGCCTTTTTCACCGAAACCCATCGAGTTTTGAGCCTCGCTCCCCCAAACTCAAAGTGCCCAAAATATTGAGTGACGGCTTAAGGTGGGCTTGCTCCAAAAAAATCCTCGTTCAAAGTGAGATTATTATTATCAGAGTGACATAGTTATGTAGCTACACTACATACCTACTGTTGGAAAACAAAATATTATTGGCTTATGGAATGTTAGACGAATACGTTCCACGTAAATAAACATGAATATAATATATTATAAACATGAATATTATATTATAATATAAACCGTATGTACCCATTAAGTTATAAATGTATTTCGTATTTTTCCCCTTTACAGTAGTTTTCCGAAGTTGGGGATTTTTTTTCCGGGGAACTTTTGTCCGATTACCAATTTATGTAGATTTACATAATGTACATTTACAGTACATCTGTATCTGTAATGAACATTTACAGATTTATGTATCTGTACTTCGACAGTCCAATGTTCCAACTGTAATACATGTCAACCTTTGCATTTGTACCTATTTCCAACCGGATAGCTACGTGCAGCTGTGACTTTGAGGATCCCCATATGAATATCAACGGGACTTACCTCAGTAGAAGTTGTAAAAAGCAGCCGAACCCCCGACAGGTGGCTACTTCGGCTGTGTAAGTGACGGTCATGGTTAAGCGTTGCGGTAGGTTTTCGTCCTTTCGGCTAAAAAAAGCGGTTTCTCACCCGCTCACCAGCTCAATATCACAACAGTTTGTCTCGTCGAGTCGTCTGCGCCGCCTTCATTTCACATCCGACCGCGTCGCGACGTCAAAAACGCGAATCAACGAAAATTTTAAGCGGAAAAACTATCGGCACATGACAAGGGAATTCAATTTCACCGAAGACTCCGATCCAACCCCCGACAGCTGACTGCCACGGCCGTTGAGCAACTGATAGGGTTTTGTGATTGTGATAGCGTCGCACAGAGTTGCCAACTCATGAGTAATAATTTCCTTATCATTAGCTGTATCCAGAATTCTGCAAATTTCTTTACCTACTAACCAAGGGCTTCAGCACCCTCCGAAATTCTACCAGAACTAATTAGAACATGTAATTAATTATATCATAATACGTTTTCTGTTCTAATCAATTAAGCTATAATAAAATTGACATTTGTTGTAATTTTGTCTCTTGTTCGCTTTCTTATCCCATGAAACTATTACGTCCTTAAAACCTTCCTGCCTATTTTAGCACCCCCCAAAATAAAATCCTAGCTACGCCCTTGTTACTAACGTTTCCCCTCGCGTTAAGCACATGTTTCAAGCAGTCCTCATCCATACAACAATGTCATAGCATGTTTCAAGTAGGATCGTTTCTGTTAAAATGGACGATGCTATGGGGTTAGTTCGTACAGTAGAGTGGGGATAATTGTAACACTTTTCAACTTTGGACATCAGCATCCCATTGACAATTTTGAAATCTGAAAAACAGTTCCTATAGGGTGCCTAGCTCTTGATATAATTTTTTAACACCTGAAAATGGAGCAAAACGCCGTCAACAACACTTTTCTAGTTAAACACGTTCTTGAGATTTGATTTTCTTGTGCGATGTTTCCACATTTTTCATACCTCTGCCAAACAACAAGCTGAATAAAAAAATGTATTTCTTTTAATCGAAAAATAACGGTTTTAGCAGGGTGGATGGGGGCAAACAACATCATTGTGATATCAAAAACTTGAGAATTTTTGGGCAAAACTTTGCGTAATAGGTAATACAAATTAAACGAAAGTGTGATCAAAGAAGTGGCATAAACTTATTATCATGGCAATGAACATTTGATTGTAGGTTTTGAATGAGAAGAGGAGTTGTAATTATCGCATTTTGGGTTTTTCTTTTTAAGCGAAGTAATAACTCCAATTGCTAACCGGCATGAGAACCCTTCAAAGAGATTCAAAAGTATAACTATAAAAGATATAGTTAGTGGGGTATTGAAAGAAACTATTGTTTTAATAGTTTAAATAGGTACATTTTTGAGAAGTCATTAGAAGTAACTTTTACTTTTAATGCACTCTGACTCGTTTCAAAATTCAAAGACGTATCCATTCTTGAATAAAATCGATGATTTTCCATTCTAATAAGACTCATTTGAAAATTTCAAAAACGTATCGATTCTTGAAAAAATCGGTACGAAATTTTTGATTCTTCCCAAAAAGATCGATTTGATTTAAATCGATTCTTTTTCAAGAATCTTGCATCCCTATTCCTACCAAAAATCCCTTGCGTCTTTGCCCCATGTGAGCAATTGCCCCCACCAACCCTACTCTTCTTGTAAACAAATGTTTTGGGATTTTTTTAAATAAAATTTGGAATTTTTTCTTTTTGTTTTTTGGTACTTCAGTGGAATTTATGTGAGGTGTTACCAGTAGGGTCTAGAGCAGTTGTTCCCAACCTGGGGGCGATCGTCCCCAAGTGGGCGATTAGGGTTATCAAGGGGGCGATAAATAAATTGGGGGCGATTGGGGGGCGATGAGTATTCAAAGGGTGAAAAACGAAAGTAGTACTGTACAGTCGAAGTTGCCGGGCAGCCATTGAAAAGGCAAAATAACACAAAGTTTTCAAACTTTCATTTTTTTCACCTCTTAACTGTGAATTTCCTTAATTTATCTTATTTTTTCTTGAAAAAAAAAATCTATAAAAAATGTATACATTTTAATTTTCTATTTTTTATTTCATTTAGGAGTGACTGGATAACACTGCTTTGGTTGTGTTTATATACAGTAATAAAATTGTTAAAAATAATAAAATTGCTTTATTATTACATGTCACTTCAAATTAAAACTAGGCAAAGGAAAAATAACGGGGGGCCCGATAGGTGTTAGTCAACCTCCAGAAAGGGGAGATGGGCCACAAAAGGTTCGGAACCACTGGCCTAGAGTTTTTGGAAGGGTTCAGGTGGTCATCCTGTCTCGTTGTCGAAGGTATTGTGGACGCTACCTAGCGGCTTCTCCAGCTACTACAGCAGTTCCTGCCAACGCCCGCAGAGAGCAGGACGTGTTCCTACCAACATCAACACTGATAACGCTGATAAAGGTGAGGAAGCTATCCGTGGATTCCGTGACCGGACCCAGTTCACCTAAGTACTTTTCGCGTTGTGTCGGTGTCGATTTTTCAAAGAACGCTGTCAGTATTATCTATTTGAATACTAACGAGGAAGTTTCGTTCCCGCGATACGAACATGGACATGGAAATGTTGATACAAACGGTTCAGGACTATCCGGCTTTGTACGACACCTCGCATCCCGATTACGGCAAGAGAAAGACGACTGATAACCTCTGGGATCAAATAGCTGAAGAACTGAACTTCGCCAATGGTAAACATTTACAACACACTTACATATACATTGCTTAATGTTTATAGGGAAAATGACCCACCTGGGGTAGAGAATTGTCTGGAAAAACTTGATCATTTGAAACTCGCTAGGAAAATACCCCGCCCATAACTTCACACCTTCCAAACAAACTTTCCCGTGAGAGAATCGGTGACAAAGACGTTGATAATTATCCGAAGTTTACGCGCGTACAATTTTCAAAGTTAGAGTCTTCGTGGTGAATTTGTACTTTGCTATAATAAGGTCCTGTGTTCTAGCAGTGTAGCATTCTACAGAACTTTACCGTATTAACACCCCAGTTGGTAATTAACACCTTGAGGATCTAGTCTACATTTTAACCCCAAAAATGAAGAAATTAATGTTGGCCGGTGATTTTTATGTGCATTTCGAGATAATCTCTATACGTTAAAGGTAAACCATCATATATGAACGGTGCCGGGGAAAAACGCTGCAAATTCTTTCACTGGGGTTTCTTATTCAATTGGCTTGCGTTCATGATTTGAATTTCTACTAAGCTTTGGAGTGTACGTGTTTCACAGGTGATAGAGCGATTATTGAATTTCAGGAGGCACACAAATATGATCAACTGATCAGTCCAAATAGGTATTTTGGTTGAGAACCGATTTACGTGGTCTATGCATATCTCCTGAAATTCAATCGCTCTATCACCTGTGAAACAAGCAAACTTCAAAGCTTAGTAGAAATTCAAATTATGTATGCAAGCCAAATGAATGAAATTGAATAATAAACCCCAGTGAAAGAATTTGCAGCGTTTCAAGCATATCAGAATGCTTCAACCCGTGTATCGGCTATAAACCCTTATAGGAGTTCACTCCAGTATCCACATTCACTACATCGCTAAGTTACTGCGATCAAAACAAAAACAACAGTGTTTTTTTTTGTGTTTTCCTAGTTTGCCTAGTGATGTACTGAATGTGGATGCAATGTTGGCAGCATAAATCGGGCCATACATCGGGAACGGTTTGAGCTACGGACCTGGGGAGGGGCTCATTCGAATCCTCATGGAAAGTTCTTTAAAAAAAAGTCCAAATTTAGGCCGCCTTGACTTTTTTTGAGGTTTTTAGAGATCCTGCTGCAAATGAGTGGGTACAAAACTGACTGGACAAGAACATTGATGTCAATCCCATGGTACAAAACTGTCAGCCAGGTCAAAAATAAGAAGAAGAGAGCGGGTATTGAAAGAAACTATTACATTTTTGAGAAGTCTAGTTTCTAGTAAAATTTACAGTGCATTTAATGCACTCTGATTCGTATCCATCCTTGAAAAAAATCGATACTTTCATGAAAGATTATAATTTATCAATAATAAATTTTCTCATTCTAATGAGATTCATTTAAAAATTTCAAAAGAGTATCGATTCTCGAAAAAATCGATACGATAATTTTGCTTCCGAGTCTACTAAGGTAGCGGAAGCATTGTTTTCACTTTCGGAATGTGAAATTTTTTTGTATCCAAAATCAAAAATTCCACTCACATTTTGCGTTTTAGACCTTTCTGAACAATTTTGGTTCCGTGTCTGTCTGTCTGTCAGCAAATCCTTGTTACGGGCAAAACTACACGAAGTTATAGTCCGATTTTGATGAAATTTCAAGGGATTGTGCGGGTTGGGGTGTAGATGGTCCCCTATAGGTTTCATGACCCCCGGATCAATAGTAGCCTCTGCGCATGCGCAAACGTGAAATCCTTGTTACGCTCATAACTCCGGGAGTTCTTGACCAATTTTGATGAAATTTTCAGGGATTGTTCGGGTTGGGGTGTAGATGGTCCCCTATAGGTTTCATGACCCCCGGATCAATAGTAGCCTCTGCACATGCGCAAACGTGAAATCCTTGCCACAAGCATAACACCGGGAGTTCTTGACCGATTTCGATGAAATTTTCTGGGATTGTTCTGACTTATTAGGTATATTTTAGAGTTTGTTCAATAGTTGAACATGACTACCTTTATTTTCTCGTTATGCTTCTGCATAACAATAAATTCACCCTAATTCAATATTTACTTCGCCTAATTGAACGAAGTTCTTTAGTCAATAATAATTTTCAATGATCTATACAGTCATGTTATGGATACGAGGAAGCTATGTGCCACACCCACTTGGCAGACGTTTTTGATTCTTCCCAAAAAGATCGATACGATTTAAATCGATTCTTTTTTGAAAATCTTGCATCCCTAAATCACGGGATCAACAGGTGGAGGTGGCAAAGGGAGGGGCAAGGTTGACATTGACGTTTCTTTCCAGGAGAGCCAGTGGACAAAAACTTTTCTTCCCCAGCGTGCATCTACTTTGGCCATTAAAAAATCCATGACAATGTTTCTTCCAGCTGATGTATTCATTGTCCAAAAGGTTCCCTGATGTCAGTTAAGAACAACAAAAAGTTTTATATTTAAAAATTGCAGGCTATTACAACTCTAACACCGCGTGTTTTTTCTTTTTGTTCAGGTGTAGTTGTGAAGGAGCATTGGGCAAGGCTTAGAAATCGCCACAGAAATGCCCTCAGGAAGGAAAAGAAGAGGTTGGCCACTGGACAGGCGTCCGGCTCTCCGTGGATCTACCAGTCGGAAATGGAATTCCTTCTACCTTTCATGGCCAAAGGCCTCAACTCTCACTCTGGCGACGCCCACGAAGACGTCGACGAAGCCTCGGATCTGGACGACGACACAAATCAATCCAATCAAGACCAAGGGAACGAAGAAGTTGAATTCTCTCATCCCGAATACGACTCGTCTTTCTCGAAAACGTCGCACCCTGAAATCGAGCGAACTTTCTCCCTGAACATGCCCAAAAAGAGGAAATACGAAATTTCGGACGCTGCGTTCGAGTCGCCCGATCAAAATGTCATCAACGTGGACGAACTGATGCAAGAATTGATTGCTTACAAGACGCAGAAGGCTGAAGAATCTAGCGACCCCTTGTTCCAATTTTTCATGTCAATGTACCACACAACCAAAGGTTTGCCGAGCAAGTACCAATTGAGGGTTAGGAAGAAATTGTTTTACGCTGTTTCGGACGCGGAAGAAGAACTTTTGACGTTGGATGCTAATCAGGTATCCAACCCTCAATTATCATCTTCGAATTCCGAAGCTACATCATCGCGTGATAGGCAAAATAGTGTGAAATAGAAATAAGTGATCAATATTGAATATGCTTCCTAACTACGAGTAGTTATCTACCTAAAACGTTGTGGATAGGAAAGAGTGTGACACTAAAATGTTGGTGAAAGCATTTAATTACGGGTTGAGGCAGAATTCCGCCATTTTACCTCTATTGAGTGCTAAATATCAATATTTTCATTATAATTTTTTTTTCTTCGTCACGTCACGTTTTTCTACATAAATATCAATTTTTGTCTGCACTTTAATGTAACTATTGACAACTTTGAGCGAGATTTTTGGAATCTACATCAAATTTCCTATTAGATAGGAGTTTTATCACATGAAAAGTTTGCATGATGTTGCACTCAATATTTACTCTATTTTCAACTCAAACGATCAAAATGCTTTAACAATTTCAGAGTTCGGAAAATTATGAAGAAACCCCCGAGTAGCTAAACACAGGACTAATAACTCGATTAACACTAAAATTTTCCTATTTTAAACATTTTCAAAAATTCTCTGAGTGTTCGTTGAAAAAAAAAGTGGAAAATCAAAAAACATGATCCTGAGGTGAATGAATGAAAACACTTAAGTGAGATATCACAGTTCAATAAAATGAAAAATACAATTTGTCATTTTTTATTATTAATCAACCCTCATACTATAATGATGTCAAGGGTTAGCGAGGTTTGTTCGAAAATTCAAAACTTCCTTTTGCGCCCTCGCTATATTCGCCTGGAATCATCAGATCTACGTGATAAAACAAAATACTAAGCAAACTCTATAATTATACTTACTTGTAAATGTTATACGGTGTAGAAGTAGCATAATTGAGTAGTAAAATTATATCAGATGCGCGAATGAAATTTAATACTATGTAGTGTTAATTAAAGCGTGGATATTAATACAAAATTGGTAGATACCTTAGTAGAGGAGCAGGAAAATTATTTAGGTCCTCAGTTTACACTGAACTTGCACATTTATTGCAGAACACTTTGCTCTAAACTGTATAGAAAAACAATAAGTGCAATATGATTTTATATCAGAGGAACGTGACTGGCAAAAATGGCATTAATAGATTTCTGCCGGTTAAATTCCTCTGCAATGCAATCATATTATCATTACTGATTTTCTGTATTGTTCACCGTTTTTTTTTTCTGTACAGTTTTGTGCAATGTGTTGTGCAAAGTTCAATGTAAAAACATTGAAGTTCCTGATTTTACATTAAACTTTCACATTTATTGTAGTACACATTGCACTAAACTATAGAAAAACTGTAAACTATACAGAAAAACAATAAACAGATATGATTGTACATCAGAGGAATTTAGCTGGCAGAAATGACATTAATTGATTGCTACTAGTTAAGTTTCTCTTAGACACAATCATGTTGTGACTATTGATTTTCTGTATAGTTTACCGGTTTTTCTACACACTTATACGCAATGTATTATGCACGTTTACCGTAAAAACATAGAAGGTTGCACCGAACTGTTCAGAATAGTTGGGTGCAATTTGTTCTGCGATAAATGTGCAAGTTTAAATAGAAACAAGCGTTTAGCGGCATTCCAATCCACATTGGCTGTTTGAGACATTTTTTTTAAAAGAACGAGCCATTTCGCAGTAATTCTTTAATGAATTTAAGAAAACTCGCGGTTTGTTGTTTTTTTTAGGGTTGTACAAGTAAAAATTCATTTGCTAACCAATTTTTATTGGAATTGTCAATAAAATCCCCAAGGAAGATGTAAAAATATGGCGAAACGTCGGCGTAGAAACAACTTTTGAATTTTCGATCAACCCTCGCTTACTCACATGGTTGAGAATCCCAAAATAATTTACCTGCGGATAGTTTTTATTTTCAATTTTAGAACTCGGTCGAATACCACATATTTCACATTTCAATGGTACACAAAGTGAATAAGCCCTACAGTAATAGAAATATTTTCTAGATTGATCCACAACACTTTCACAGAGCGAAATGACATTAATTCGCCGTCATGTGATTCTCAATTCTCACTGAATAACAAGTTGAAACAACAATTAATCAACATGCAGTTGCGGTTCAATTTATTAGAGAAACATATAGTATTTTACCTTTTAGTTAAACCTTTTTCACATTGATTTAAATCTTTTTTACTTTGAATTATACCTTTTTTTCTTAAATGAAAATTTTCTATTCTCATGTAGGAAAGTAAATTTTGAAGGAATGGAACGCATGAAAACTTTATTCCCACACACACACACAACAACATAATATGAAAACTTCATATACAAGAAACTAGCGAAGAAAAAACGCATGTTTTAACAAGTACATGTCTGTCACATAATTATGATGATCCGTATTTACCCATTTCTGTGTAACTTGGGTACCTACTGCGATTCAAGACGAGTTTTGCGCTAGTTTCTTGTAAATAAAGTTTTCATATTATGTTGTTCTTTTGTGTGTTAAAAAAATTTTCATGCGTTCCATTCCTTCAAAATTTACTTTCCTACATGAGAATAGAAAATTTTCAATAAAAAAAAAGTTTAATTGAAAGTGAAAAAGGATTAATTGAAAGGTTTAAATCAAAATGGAAAAGTAAACCTTTTCAAATCAATGCGAAAAATGTTTAACTAAAAGGTCAAATACTATATTATGCTTGACTCCTCAATAACCCCCTCCCCCTACAAATATCGCTTAGAATCACGATTTTTTACTTTCCACTTGAAATTTCTCTTTTACTGCCCCGGCCTTACACAAAAAGCGAGTGACCCCTAAAAAGGTGACAAAACTGATTCGACGGTTGTTAATCCTGCCGTTACAGAAGCAGGTGTTTTCAATTTTTCAGAACCGTGAAATTGTAAAACATTTTCATTGTTTGAATTGAGAGTCCAGCAATTGAAGTTTTTGCATCGAAAATAATGGGTCATCAATTGTAGATTCTAAAAGTTTCGCTCAAAACTAACAATATTAAGAAAATGGGGTATTTTTGTTGAAAAAACGCGACTTGACGAAAAAAACACTAACAAATCATCACCAACGTTGTGTACCTACAGGGTGTCTCACGTCAAACATCGCTCACGAGTTCTACAACTCATTTGAGACAAAAAGTGTCCTATAGATGTTTTTTACTCAACT
Organism: Creontiades dilutus; assembly: GCA_031894815.1. Taxonomy (NCBI): domain Eukaryota; kingdom Metazoa; phylum Arthropoda; class Insecta; order Hemiptera; family Miridae; genus Creontiades; species Creontiades dilutus. The sequence goes on along the minus strand of JAVIWC010001773.1, from coordinate 1,272,273 downwards.
AAGCATCCGATTTTTTCACTTTTAAAACGATGTTTGTGTTGTCGTCCTTGGGTCACCAAAAAGACCGTAACTCCCTTAATATGAAAAGTAAAACCAAATCCGAACACTCCATTGGAAAGAGTGTTAAAGTGGTCATCATTCAACGGTGGTTTAAGTAGTTTTTGTTTTGTAGAAGGAAAGCTTTTGGTGAAATTTAGTTTGAATGCATCGTTCATATCCAAGATGGGAAGATATCGGGAAACGTATCGATATTCGATGTACCAATGTTTAAGAAAAACGCCCCACACAAAAAAAGTTCTTAACTAATAATTTGATTAGGTTTTCCGAACGTATTTTGGTGTGGTAAAAACGAATATAAAGTCAGAATTGCCGTTTACAGATCAAAATTTTGCGCTACGGCGAAACAACAACTTGAACAAGCTGATAAAAAAATAAAAATAGTTGAATAGATGGTCAGATTCCGCTCAAAGCATGGATTTTAAGGTATAAAAATCAAATCTGACAAGAAAAATGTTTTGAATAGTCCTGCTTAGACTATAGACCTCCATAAACCCCACAAGGGAGAAAAAATTCTCCTTCTATAAAAATTTAAATTTGATGTATATTTTTAGGTTCTTTGGGTCTCTAAAACTGCTAGCAGAAAAAAATATCTGACTCCTACTTCCCCCAAGAACCCCGCTAGAATCCCTCCCCCCCTTCCCACATTAATTCAAATTTACTCCCTCGATTAAGTTGTAAATTTGATATATATCCTTAGGTTGTTTGGGTCAGCGAAACTGAAAATGCTTCCAGAAAAAAAAAACGTATTCCTACTTCTCCAAGTGCCCCAAAAGCTCCATAAACATTACCCCCCTCGGTGGGGAAAGTATACTTCTTCGATAAAAATTTTAATTAGACGTACATTCTCAACTTCTTTTCACGGAATCTGTAAATGCTAGCAGAAATAAAAATATCTTAATCCTACTATCCTTATGTACCCCATGAAAAAAATTATAGTATCCGTAAGTGCCCTGTTTGGACATTTAAAACATACCAAGTACTTACATTTCAGATTCAGGAACCCAGATAACATTAAAAAAGAGAGAAATAGGAGAGAGAGTGAATAATTTTTTGCCCCCATGTGGAGGGGGGGAGGTTTATTGGTTTTTTTTTTTTTTAGGGGAAGTAGGAGTCAGATATTTTTTCTGCTAGCACTTTTGGTTTCAGTGACCCAAAAAACCTAAAAATACACATCAAATTTAAATTTTTAATGAAGGAGAATATTTTCCCCCTTGTGGGGTTTATAGAGGTCTATAGTCTAAGCAGGACCATTCAACATTTTGTTTTGTCAGATTTGATTTTTATTCCCTAAAATCCATGCTGTGAGAGGAATCTGACCATCTATTTAACTATTTTTATTTTTTTATCAGCTTGTTCAAATTTTTGTTAAAAAAATTGACATTTTTGAATGGTTTTTTTCGCCGTTTGTGAGAGGAATCTGACCATCTATTTAACTATTTTTATTTTTTTTATCAGCTTGTTCAAGTTTTTGTTGAAAAATCGACATTTTTAAATGTTTTTGAGGGGTAAACGCAAAATTTTGAGGGGTAAACGGCAACTCTGACTTTAGATTCGTTTTTACCAAACCAAAATACGTACGGAAAACCTAATCAGAAGTTGAAAAAGTTGAAAACACGAAAAAATTTGAAACTCAAAAAAGTCTGGTTTTTATTTGAGTAAGAAAAGAAACTTTAAGAGGTGCTTTTTGTCGCAAATTAGTTGTGGAATACTTGGGTCTACAGACAGATAGATAGTTCATTTACATCATTTCCTTTACATGTTACATTCTTCACTCGAATAATAACCTGTGAGCTAGTTGGATAGTGTAACACTATGGCCCAGCCGGAGTTGTTTCTTACTTCTAATTTTTGTCAAGTACCTACAACTCTATATTTACACCGCATTCATTATTAAAATTTAAATTCCACTTCTATGGTATGATGTACTTAGTAGATACGTAATTTATATTGCTATTAATTTTATAAAATCATTAATTTTCATTTATACGTATAGGAGTACTCATACGGGTTATCCCTCCTAAGTTTACAAGTTTCTTTGTTGAATAGCTGTTCTCTATTCATCTTCATAAGATTTCTAATTTTTTTTTCAAATCTGTAGTTACTATTCGCATGTCCCTATATTTTGTCATCATTTGAGCATACGTATTTTTAAATCTCTACAACTTCAGACGATTTTGATCGCAGCTGTCTCACATCAGCAAAATATATACAATATGTACAATTGATGGACAGTTGACAAATTCGAATCGTGAAATATAGCATTAGCAAACTGAATTAAACCTTTAACAACCTGAATTAAACCTTTAGCAAACTTAATTAACCTTTTCGCAATTGGAATCAACCATTCGCAATTAGAATTAAACCTTTCGCAAACTGAATTAACCCTTTCGCAATTAGAATTAAACTTTACCTCCATATCTGTATTTGCGAAAGGTTTAATTCTAATTGCGAAAGGGTTAATTCTAATTGCGAAAAGGTTAATTCTAATTGCGAAAGGTTTAATTTCATTTGCGAAAAGGTTAATTAAATTTGCTAAAAGTTTAATTTAGTTTGCTAAAAGTGTAATTCGGTTTGCTAATGCTATAATAATGAGGAGATATACGTGAGACTAAAAGTAAACTTCTACTTAAATTATTTTTTGTCACACTCCTTGTATCCATTCTGTGTATTGTAGGAATGATGACTGCATCTATAATTTACATTGTTATCATGTACCTCCTTAGTTTAGAAATCTTCCTTTATGGTACCTATCGTGTAAGTGTAGCCTAAATACTTAGAATATTCATTGTTTTACAATATTTTCAATTAGATACACTTGTAAAGCAAGTAAAGCTAGACTGCTAATTTCTGATAGAAAACTTCCAGGAGCTCTTGTTGTGTCTGCCTATCGTGTTTAATTTTTAATTGTTCCAAGTTATTAGATTATGTGTTGATAGAGTGCATTGTAATTCCAAGTGTACCTAGGTGTACTTGAAAAAATATCACTTCATGAAAGCTTTTTTAATATAAAATTCACGTAATCAACCAAGTCCGGAGTATTTATTTCATTGTCCCTTTTATTGTTGAGTGATGGTCGTTAAGTTTGATGTATGAGGAGTCAGGGGAAAAAACAATTGTAGTCCTTGTTCAGATGTGTCTGGAATGGTTTTAGATCTTGAAGAATTTTTCAGTATTTAGGTCATTACCTCTTGAAAACCACCCTTGACTCGTATTCGAGGCCCACAGGTAACAGAACCGTACCGTGGCGTTAAGCGTATCGCCTAGTTGCTGCTGTTGGTTACCTCATTGTCCGTTAATCCTGAAACCATATCTATTTCTGAAAGTCCCGTTCCTATGTGAAAATATTTAAAGCCTTTAATGGACTCTCAACCCACCCTTTTTCTGACAAACGGTCAGTTACACACAGTCTCCCCCTAGTACCCTGGGGTTTCCTGGGGTAGTTGTAACCCCGTCCTTGATTGGGTTTCTACTACCCCCTCTCTCTGCTCCCCGCGATTCCCCACTCTAAATTTTCTTCACTTCCCCTCCAAACAAAATTTTCCCGTTTTTTGGTTAACAGAATCTGGAGTCAGTTCTCTCCTTCGTTTTAGCTTGCTCTTACACTCTGGTTCACTTGGCTCTCCTGGGACCTCCCTAATATTGGATGGGATCCCCATATAGTTATCACTTATCAAACTTGACTGACTTCATATCATAGTTATCAAAGTGACTTCATTTTCCTAACTAAGTAGTGGCAAAGCAGCATATTTTGTGATATTGTTGGCTACCCGTGAAACCTCAACTTTGGCAGAAGCGCCCTAAGGTTTTATTCAACAACACCTTTATTTATTTGATTGGTTCACTGTATCGACGAATACGAATTGAATTATGTATTTCCATACTCGTTCATTGAGCATGTACGGATTCATTTGAAATACAGCCTCCATCAGTTAACTGCACAACCGTTTACATCTTCCTTGGGTTCACCTTAACATTCCTCAAAATAGGTTCTCGAGAAAAGCGAAGTATAATGTTTCAAATTCAATAACTTGAATAAGTCGATCATATAAATATTTGACATTTTTTTGTTGTCAGCCAAACATGTTATGAGACACAAAATCAATTGGAAACCAAAAAATAATACATTTTCAAAATATGGCGAAGATTCTTGTGATTAATCTGTGATTAAGAAATTATTCTTAATCATACGCTGTGATTATGATTTTAATCGCACTCTTTTTTTGTGATTAGATTTTAATGTTATTCATATTCATAGGAAAATAGTCCTCTGATTGAAAATCTTAATCCTAATCATGATGACAAATTCCTATGATTAATCCGCCCCACAACGCTTTCCAGTGACACCATTCTCTCCCCAGTCACATCGTCCGCTCCTCAGTCACACCGTCCTCTCCCCAGCCTCTCCTTCCACGGCAGAATCGACGAAGGGTTGATGAATTCCTAGAATGAATTACCACCAATTGCCACGATTTTTCACAACTTTCAGTGATTAATCACAGATTTCAACGATTAATCTCAGATTCCTGTGATCAATCACAAATTCCTGTGATTAAGAAATTATTCTTAATCATAAGCTGTGATGATGATTTGAATCATACTCTTTGTCTGTGTTAATCTTAATCATGATTAAGATTTTGAACATCCCTGCTCCACACTGCTTGCCAGCCACACCGTCCTCTCCCCAGCTACACCGTCCTCTCCCCAGCCTCTCCTCCCTCGGCCGAATTGACGAAGGGTTGATGAATGGGCACGAGAGGAGCGCTCCCGGCGGCCGCCCGCCGAACCTCTTACTCGATTATCGACCGACCCCGCGTGAAGACGGAGGATCCTCCAGTGCCGCTCCGCCCTCGACTCATCCCGTCGCTGCTCTTCCGTGACGAGAAAAAATCAAAACAAATTAATAGTAACAAAAAACGAGCCCCATCCAATTATCGCCGCTAAAATCAAAAAGAAAACCCCCACCCTGGTTGTTAATCGGAGTGTTTCATTCCTTGGCCGGTAGTTGGGATTTTGTTTAGTGTAAATTTTGAAAATTTGTGAGTTGGAGACGATTGTCCGGGTTTATTTTCGTTTTGCGGGGTTTTGAACGAATTATACGTATATCTTGATTTGGTGGGTAGAGGATAGTGTTGGTGTTATATTGAGTGGTGATGGCGGGGGTGCCAGCGGCCGTCGAGACGCCCGTGCTGTGTGTGACGGGCGGCGGTCTCCTGCGCTCGCCGTCTCACGAGTCCGTGACGACGGACCTGAGCCTCTTCTCCGTGTCGTCGGTGTCGTCAGGGAAGCGGGCCGTCCAGTTCCTGAGGGGCCCCAGCCCCGTCCCCGATGCCCGCCCCAGAAGGTAACTCGTTCAATCAATCAACTAGTCAGCCAGAACTTAACACAGACAATAATACAATCATATAACACTGTACTGCAAAAAAAAAAAAAAAAAAAAAAACCTTTTCTCCCCTCCCTTGAACAATTTTGCCTGTGTCTCATGTTTTCAGGTGTGCTGAGTCCGAATCTGAACTCAGAAAAATTCTATCACCCTCTAATTTTGAGAGAAAAGAGGAGAAACTTGGAAAACGCTGCAAATTCTCTCACTGGGGTTTATTATTCAATGATTCATTTCATTCATTTGGCTTGCATTCATGATTTGAATTTCTACTAAGCTTTGGAGTGTGCGTGTTTCACAGGTGATAGAGCGAATATTGAATTTCAGGAGGTACACAAATATGATCAACTGATCAATCCAAATAGGTATTTTGGTTGAGAACCGATTTACGTGCTCTATGCATATCTCCTGAAATTCAATAATCGCTCTATCACCTGTGAAACACGCACACTCCAAAGTTTAGTAAAAATTCAAATCATGAATCGAGCCAAATTAATAAAATTGAAAAATAAACCCCAGTGAAAGAATTTGCAGCGTTCCATATGGGGCAAACATTTTCCTGCCGAACACGGGGAACGAAACCGAGGACTTGGGGTTGTGCGTCCCGCACGAAACCCCTGCGCTACGGGTCCCACATCGAATGACGTACTAATTCGTTTACTTAGCAATGCGGAGCGAAGACGGATGTTGGCAGTGTAAGATCATGCCATACATCGGGAATGGTTTGAGGTACAGTCCTGGGGAGGGGCTCATTCGATTCCTCATGGAAAGTCCTTCAAAAAAAGTCCAAATTTAGGCCGCCTTGATTTTTTTTTTTTTTTTTTTTTTGAGGTTTTTAGGGATTTTACAAAACTTTGACAACCCTTAAGTGGCACTTTAAATTAAGTGAGGGAGCTGGCTAAAGAATTGGGGCGTTGTCGGACCAAGATGGATTTTTCCAGAAAATTTCAGATTTTTTGCTCCAGCCGTTTGGGAGAAAACGTGCGTACGGCGGACGGACGGAAATATTTTTATTGCAGATTCGGATTCTACACCCTTTGAAACGAAAACCATGAAATTTTCAGGGGGGTTAGAAACTTTTTTTTCAAGAGCGATTACAATGTTTTATTATTGAATAATAAACCAAAATGAAAAATTGTACTTTTTTTTCGATATGGGGTGGGAGGAACCCCTGGTCACTGAGACCACTTTGATCTATTGTGACACTTTCCCAGTTTTATATAAGAATCTTTTTAATGGCCTCTTCATTCACAAAGTGAAGGAGGTTTACAGGTGTTTCGTTGGCAATATCCGTGGGTGTTGGGGCACTCTATCCGAAATGTCGGAATCTTATCGATGCAACAGCGGGACAGTCGCGGAATAGGGTAACCAGGTGTACCCAGGGCCTGGTGTATTCAGACCCGATCAAAGTTTGAAGGAGAAGAAAAAATCATAACAGTCTGTATCTATCATGCTGCATAGCCTACTCCAGGCATATGTAAAAACGCTGAAAATTCTTTCACTGGGGTTTATTATTCACTTTTGTTAATTTGGCTCGCATTCATGATTTGAATTTCTACTAAGCTTTGGAGTGTGCGTGTTTCACTGGTGATAGAGCGATTATTGAATTTCAGGAGGCACACAAATATGATCAACTGATCAATCCAAATAGGTATTTTGGTCGAGAACATATTTACGTGCTCTATGCATATCTTCTTCATAAGCTCGACGCAATGCCACAAAACCGTTCTTGTTTCCAGTCATTGCTAGTGCTCCATCGATTGTAACGTTACACTAATTTATATATTGGTAGCTTGTAGTTTTTTACAAAAATGAAGAAAACGTCATACAGGGTGTCCCAGGAGTTATGCACAATCCGACTCCTACGTGTTCTAAAACTCACTTCCCAACAAAAATGCCTCATAGCAATTTTTTTTTTTTCGTGTTTTCCTTATGTCACTAAAACTGCCATAACTCCCTCAACGTTGGAGATAGCTCAAATGATGACACCGTTGGAAAGAGCGTTAAATTTTCCTCGTTTCTGTTGTATTGCATTGAAGATGTGCGATTGCTGCGCGAAATGGCAGTTTTGTCAAAATTTTGAAATCGCCTGTTTTTCATCTCGCCTAGAAACCCCATGAATGCTTGACGCAGAACTATGCAGGCCTGGTAGAACGTGCGCCAAAATGTCAGCTTTCCAACGGTGTGGTCGTTTTGGTTTTTAAAAATACTTTTAGTTAAGAAAATGGAGTTTAAATGCAGAAAAACGTGCGTTTTCTGTTAACCCAGTTAAAATTGAGGTTTTTCCAAAAGTCTCGACGAAAAAAGGTTGGAGGGGGGATATACGTGATTTTTCTCGCTTAATCGAATGGTGACAACGCCAAACCTCTCAAGTGACGATTTAAGTTAGTTTTGTCGGATGCATAAACCCGTTCGTTTGTGAACAGCGTCTACGGCATTTCTAAGCTGTCCGGCCAAAGTCAAGATCAACGAATAGGCGAGAGACGGCTATTGTTTGTGTTCATTTACGATTGATTGCGATGATTTGCATTCATCTTTTTGCTGACTCTATGGACCCTATCAAACCAGGCTTCCGTATCATTACCAACTCTTCATTTTCGTCTCTTTTCTCGCTGTATTTCCTTCAGCGAGGTTTTCTCTATTGCATATTCCCATTCATCATGGTGCGCTCTAGCTATTGAACATAGCTGGTAGTAATAACCAAAACCTTAGTGACAAAAAACAATTAGGTAGTAGATAAAAACCTCTGCCAAGTGGGTGTGGCACATAGCTTCCTCGTATCCATAACATGACTGTATAGATCATTGAAAATTATTATTGACTAAAGAACTTCGTTCAGTTAGGCGAAGTAAATGTTGAATTAGGGTAAATTTATTGTTATGCAGGAGCGTAACTTGAGAAAATAAAGGTAGACATGTTCAACTATTGAACAAACTATAAAGTATACCTAATAAGTCCGAACAATCCCTGAAAATTTCATCGAAATCGGTCAAAAACTCCCGGTGTTATGCTTGTAGCCAGGATTTCACGTTTGCGCATGCGCAGAGGCTGCTATTGATCCGGGGGTCATGAAACTCATAGGGGACCATCTATACCCTAACCCGCACAATCCCTGAAAATTTCATCGAAATTGATCAAGAACTCCCGGAGTTATGCGCGTAACAAAGATTTCACGTTTGCGCATGCGCAGAGGCTACCATTGATCCGGGGGTCATGAAACCTATAGGGGACCATCTATACCCTAACCCGCACAATCCCTGAAAATTTCATCGAAATTGGTCGAGAACTCCCGCAGTTATGCGCGTAACAAAGATTTCACGTTTGCGCATGCGCAGAGGCTACTATTGATCCGGGGGTCATGAAACTCATAGCTGACCATCTACACAACAAACCGAACAATCCCTGAAAATTTCATCGAAATTGGGCAAGAACTCCCGGAGTTATGCGCGTAACAAAGAATTCTCGTTTGCGCATGCGCAGAGGCTACTATTGATCCGGGGGTCATGAAACCTATAGGGGACCATCTATACCCTAACCCGCACAATCCCTGAAAATTTCATCGAAATTGGTCAAGAACTCCCGGAGTTATGCGCGTAACAAAGATTTCACGTTTGCGCATGCGCAGAGACTACCATTGATCCGGGGGTCATGAAACCTATAGGGGACCCCTAACCCGCACAATCCCTAAAAATTTCATTGAAATTGGGCAAGAACTCCGGGAGTTAAGCGCGTAACAAGGATTTCACGTTTGCGCATGCGCAGAGACTGCTATTGATTCGGGGGTCATGAAACCTATAGGGGACCATCTACACCCCAACCCGAACAATCCCTGAAAATGTCATCAAAATTGGTCAAGAACTCTCGGAGTTATGCGCGTAACAAGGATTTCACGTTTGCGCATGCGCAGAGGCTACTATTAATCCGGAGATCATGAAACTCATAGGGGACCATCTACACATCAAACCAAACAATCCCTGAAAATTTCATCGAAATTGGTCAAGAATCCCGGAGTTATGCGCGTAACAAGGATTTCACGTTTGCGCATGCGCAGAGGCTACTATTGATCCGGGGGTCATGAAACCTATAGGGGACCATCTACACCCCAACCCGCACAATCCCTGAAAATTTCATCAAAATCGGACAATAACTTCGTGTAGTTTTGCCCGTAACAAGGATTTGCTGACAGACAGACAGACACACAGACAGACACACAGACACACAGACACACAGACACACAGACAGACACGGAACCAAAATTGTTCAGAAAGGTCTAAAACGCAAAATGCGAGTGGAATTTTTGATTTTGGAGAAAAAAAAATTTTCACGTTCCGAAAGTGAAAACAATGCTTCCGCTACTTTAGTAGACTCGGAAGCAAAACGGCAAGTTTACTAGATGAAGCAGGATCAGTGACAAAAACAACATTATCTACCAATATTGCTTCCGAGTCTACTAAAGTAGCGGAAGCATTGTTTTCACTTTCGGAATATGAAAATTTTTTTGTCTCCAAAATCAAAAATTCCACTCGCATTTTGCGTTTTAGACCTTTCTGAACAATTTTGGTTCCGTGTCTGTCTGTGTGTCTGTGTGTCTGTGTGTCTGTCTGTCTGTCTGTCTGTCTGTCTGTCTGTCTGTCTGTCAGCAAATCCTTGTTACGGGCAAAACTACACGAAGTTATTGTCCGATTTTGATGAAATTTTCAGGGATTGTGCGGGTTGGGGTGTAGATGGTCCCCTATAGGTTTCATGACCCCCGGATCAATAGTAGCCTCTGCGCATGCGCAAACGTGAAATCCTTGTTACGCTCATAACTCCAGGAGTTCTTGACCAATTTCGATGAAATTTTCAGGGATTGTTTGGTTTGATGTGTAGATGGTCCCCTATGAGTTTTATGATCTCCGGATTAATAATAGCCTCTGCGCATGCGCAAACGTGAAACCCTTGTTACGCGCATAACTCCGAGAGTTCTCGACCAATTTTGATGAAATTTTCAGGGATTGTGCGGGTTGGGGTGTAGATGGTCCCCTATAGGTTTCATGACCCCCGGATCAATGGTAGCCTCTGCGCATGCGCAAACGTGAAATCTTTGTTACGCGCATAACTGCGGGAGTTCTCGACCAATTTCGATGACATTTTCAGGGATTGTGCGGGTTAGTGGTCCCCTATAGGTTTCATGACCCCCGGATCAATGGTAGCCTCTGCGCATGCGCAAACGTGAAATCTTTGTTACGCGCATAACTCCGGGAGTTCTTGACCAATCTCGATGAAATTTTCAGGGATTGTGCGGGTTAGGGTATAGATGGTCCCCTATGAGGTTTATGATCTCCGGATTAATAATAGCCTCTGCGCATGCGCAAACGTGAAATCATTGTTACGCGAATAACTCCGGGAGTTCTTGAAAAATTTCGATGAAATTTTCAGGGATTGTTCGGACTTATTAAATACATAGTTTGTTCAATAGTTGAACATACCAACATTTTTTTTTCCTCATACTATCCGACGTGCTCGCTAGGGTGTGAGTTGTACACAGAAGAAGTGTGACTCCCTTGCTGCTTCAGAAGTATTACCATTGGCGAAACCGTACACACAAATCATGTCAACATATTCACTTGTGGCATACCTACTCAACTGAAAGCAAATCATCGCAATCAATCGTAAATGAACACAAACAATAGCTGTCTCTCGGATCTTCGATTATCCTGACTTTGGCTGGACAGCTTGGAAATGACGCAGACGCTGATCACAAACGAACGTTTTCAATCATTAAATTCATTTTCATTTTTAAATAATTATTTTTTAATTTATATCTTAACAATCTTGTTTAAACTCTTACTCTTTGTACGAACTCGATTTCAACATTGCAACACCCAATGCTACGGCCGAATCAGATTGGGGTTGATAATACACGGCGCACAAAGCAACCCCTCCTTCAAGACCTGGAGGTCGTGCGGGTCATTGCATATCCTCGCCCCTGACCGAGACAATGCCTCCTCCTTAGCTTTCCCAATTTTCAAACATTAGGTCTTTTTTAGTGATACAGGTTGTCCCAGGACGAATGCACAATCCGACTCCTACGTGTTCTACAACTCATTTCCGACTGCGATGAGTCGCATTCATCTTCAAGACTTTTGGAAAAACCTCAATTTTAACAGAAAACGCACGTTTTTCTGCATTTAAACTCCATTTCCTTAACTAAAAGTATTTTTAAAAACCAAAACGACCACACCGTTGGAAAGCTGACATTTCGGCGCACGTTCTACCAGGCCTGCATAGTTCTGCGTCAAGCATTAATGAAGGCTTGGTGAAAAACAGACGATTTCAATATTTTGACAAAACTGACATTTCGCGCAGCAATCGCACATCTTCAATGCAATACAAAAAAGTTTTCTGACATGAAATAGATAGAAAATTTAACGCTCTTTCCAACGGTGTCATCAAATTTGAGCTATCTCCAACATTGAGGGAGTTATGGCAGTTTTAGTGACATAAGATCGAAAACACGAAAAAAATAATAAATCGCGAATAGCTCGGAAACGAGGCCTCTGGCAAAAAATTGCTAGGTGACATTTTTGTTCGGAATGAGTTGTAGAACACGTAGGAGTCGAATTGTGCATAACTCCTGGGACACCTTTATAGGTACAGAACTATGTGTTGAATCGGGTTTTGTGTCGACGGAATATTCGCAGATTAAAGAAGCTATGTGGATCAATTCGCTTGGATGCTGCGAGAATGTCGTCATCCGAGCGATCTCTCGACGTGACTCACTAATGAGTCAGTCGGGCCGGAGCGAGATTTCTTTGTTGACAGCGAAAAGGGGACTCGACATCCTCCGCCGCCCGTCAGTCAAACATCGATTCGTCATTACCGCGGTGATTATGGGAAATGGCCGAGGAACGTTGACAATAACACGGGCTATTAGTCATATCACGTCCCAAACCTCGAATAGACAACTAACAAATTAGTAGATAATTAAAAAAACGCCGCAAATTATCATATAAAGGAAGGATTACGTTATAATTTCATATATTGAAAGAAAATACATGACCAAATATTTAGAATTGAAGTGGAAAACCCATATATCCAGTCTGGCGTCCATTAAGGGAATTGATTTATGTTTTTGCCGATATTAAGATGTACCTATCGCTTGATGTAATTAAGACCATGTATGGTGCTCAATCCCTGCTGCTCTCTGATAATGCGTTCAAGAATGTAGTTGGTAGCCGAAATTCTGCAAAAAGCCCGAATTCGTTTAACTTCTAAATCTCACTATCTTGCCCATACAGGGCCTATCTGTCAGGGATTGTGTATCCCACCGTTTGATGTCCTGTTTAAAACATCTCCAGTTTTCGCTCAATATTTTGGTCTGATGTCTGACGAGCTTTGGAGAGGTTAATATCATTATACCAACTCTTTAAGAAAATCTAGAAACCAAGAAAATGTCAAAATTTGGTTTCTTTGAATTATAATTAGTTTATTTCGAAATTAGGTCATTTTCCCCAGAATCATACAGGGCAAAAAAATGGGTGCCGCCGGTGTTTTACACTCTTATAAAACTCTCATAAATCATTTTAAAATCCATTTTGGTTGAAATGTAAATATCAGGAACAGAATATAAACGCAAATTTTACTTTACGTACCGTTTATTGGTAACAATATAAAAGCTTTGCATGACAAAGTTGAAAGTCTTGGAACAGTCCTATAGCAACAAAATTAAGTAGGTACTTCACTATCCTTTGGTTAACTCTTGAAATTTCAATATCTCAAACAAAAAAAAAAAAAAAAAACTCTTGTCAAATGAAACATTGTATGTCATTAAAATAAAAATACAGTCTTCATATCAAATACTTATTGCATGTAATTTTGGCTAACTCGTGGAACCTAAATAGGTACAAAAGGTTCTTGCAAGTATTTTAACTAAAAGAAGCCTCTTTATATTCATTCTTGTTGAAGAGCCAAACATATAATATTATAAACTATCAAACTAGGTGCTAGTTTAAATAAAAGAAACTCACAAAAATAGCAGGTGCCTAACGACGAAATTCGGAATAATTAGGTAAATATTACCAGTCAACTTGCAATGGGACCAGAAATTGGTATTTTTCGTCTACCTTTTTATCGAACTTTTCGGGAGTTGGGACGTACGTGACTTGGATCTTTGACAGGTCTACCTACTATGTCAATGCTCTGGTTATTTCCAACAAACGAAATTCTAAATCTGTTACAGGGGCTTAGAGAGATGACCATTCTCCGTTGTCCTGTTTCAAGCCCATGTAACTCTGTCAGGGAGTTCGGCCTCCTGGATGCTTATTGTGTGAATTCGTTTATCAAACATCGCGAAGATAAAACAGCAGGCCCGTGGGACGCTATCAGTTAACTTGTTTTTCGGGCTGACATCCGACGGGTGCGTTGAATTCGTGGGACGCACTAAACATTCAAGAAAACTTTGGACAACGCTACTGTGTCGACACTGTTCCGACAGTCACCGGTTGCTGTCACTAATGTGTCATACCGGAAAGTCTAGGAGCCGACCCGTACAAACTTGTGTTCACTTTTGGGGGCCAAAAAATTTTTGTTGTCAGAATTCAAAATTTCCACTCGCATTTCGCGTTTCATAGCCTACTGAACAAATTTGGTTCCGTGTCTGTCGGTCTGTCTGTCTATCCGCATTTCCTTGTTACAGCCATAATTTCCACAGTGTAGCTAGGTATTTTGAGGGACTACGCGGATAAGACCTCTTGAGGTCCCATAGGAATTTTATCTCAATATAATCAGCGGTACGCTCTACCTATGCGCTAATGTTAAATTCTTGAAACAGGTATCACTTTCACAATTTTGATCAATTTAGCTCATATAGTAAAGGATTATACGCACAACGCCCCTCAAGGTCTCATAAATTGCATCATGATCGAACTGGCATTTTCGTTTTTACTGTCTGCCTCTGACGAGTAACCTCAAAAGCAACTTGTATTTGAAACGCAATGTAACCAACAATATCGATCCAGACTGTTCAACTGTTATTTTCGACAGAATCTTCAGGAAGTTTATCCACTTACCTCAACATCTTTCGTTAGGAGATTTGTTTAACCTTGAAGGTTTTTGCGATTGGACCCCCCGCCGAAAAGCGACAGGAAAAAGTGAGACAAAAGTAGCTCGTATTTTTATAATGATTTTCACTTACAACCGATCGTTGCGAAGGAAATTTATTTTCGCCATTTTCCATGGCTCAAAAATTGTTCACTACTTTTTGGAAGGCTGTGGATTTATTTTGGGTGGCTGTTGATTTATTTATTTATTTAGACCACATCCCACGCTGCCAATTTCCCCCACCTTACATCCCGTAAAACCATTGGTTACGAGTTCGTTTTGTTGACAAAACTTCTTATTGGAGTGAAGTTCTGGCTTAGTTACCTATGATTTTCAGTTTTCTGCAATAAATTTCTATTATTACCTACTTGACATTTTGATAATTTATATCTTCAATATTCACGATTTGGCGACTAAAAATTTGATCGACCAAATGCAACAAGCTGATCGGCAGATGAAATATCGCCTTGAGAGGATGTCAAATCCTTGTACCGCTGATTATATTGAGATGAAATCCTATGGGACCTTAAGAGGCCTTATCCGCATAGTCCCTCAAAATACGGGCTAAATTCATTCAAAATAGTGGAAGCTGTGGCGGTAACAAGAAAATGCGGAGAGACAGACCGACAGACACGGAACCAAATTTGTTCAGTAGGCTATGAAAAGCAAAATGCGAGTGGAAATGTTGAATTCGGACAACATAATTGTTTGGCTCCGGAAAGTGAACACAAGGTTTCCACTGCTTCTCAGACTCCGAAGCAAAAATTTTAATAAAATTATTGAACCCCCAACCGTGTCTACCTGAAATTTAAATATAAAAGATTCCTTTACACAGGAGTCGTGCATACAGGTATCCCGATCGGGAATCGGTCCATCGAATTTAGCACAATTACATTCAAATCGGATGGCTAATTCGTCAAAATTAGACTGCCAAAAATTAACCTTGAATTATACTGGAGAAATTCTTATGTGGTGGCGTTGGGTTTTCTTTATGAAGGTAAAATTGATTTTCTTCAGTTTAAAAATGTTGGAGCTTTTCAAAAGAATATTGAAGATAAGTTACGCAAGATGTGAACTTTAAGAATATTTTTGAATTTGTCACTCTTGTCAATTGATTTATTTATTCAAATTTATCCTTGCTGAGATACTTGTATCTATTGATTGAAAAATACAGGTTTCTAGAACTTAGGCCTCCATGGACACAAAGGAACATTTATTTTTATTTATTGTTTTTGATATAGTGTCACTATCTGTTCTTTGTGTCAATAAATAAACTTTGAATTTGAAGGTCATAGAAACCTTCAATCGTCTTAAATTACATTAGAACGTTCCTAACTACCTAGCTTGTAGGTGTCACTCTGTGTCAGACATTATCAGCTGCACTAGGGCGTTGATAATCTGATCCCGTCTCACGCAGAGTCATTCCTTGTGCCACAGCTCTCGGCTGTTCTCCCATTGACAAGCCCGCCTGAGGTCGCAAAACGAATTCCCCCCTGAGGTCAGCACATTGCGCAAATCCGCCCATTTTTCTCTTCGCATATCGAACGGAGGGGAGGGCCCCGTTTTCGATTGAAAACCGAGCGGACAAAAGAGTTCAAATTTCGTTCAAGGCCCCCGGGCACGTGCCTTCGGGTGGTACCGTTGAAAGTAAACTATCTGGTCTGAACCAGGAAATCGATGATCACACGGTTCATTCATTGACGGGTCGGATAACTACGGCGACGACAGAGTGAAAGGGCTCCCACCGCTGCAGGGGGCGACTGTACCGAACTAATCCACGGAACTAACACATTCCTCAGGGCTGCCGCTTAGGATCCACTTATTATAATCCAAGATCCACAAGAAGGGGGACAGGTTGTCAGAGCGAGCTAAGGCGTCAGTCCTCTGGCTGTTTACTTTCAGTGGGAGTACTGATTAGCCCGGTTCGAATCCGACAGGCACCAATGATTAAGGCCAAAATAATATCAAGTGTTGTATACCTGTCCTGTCGTTAGACAGTTCACCTCTGATCTCGATATCACGTGAATCCAAATCGCTCCCAACCCAGGGGCGTGAGGCAATGGGAAGCCACGAGCGAAATTGTCAGACCTAGTTCCGATACTCTCTAGAGGACGGCTCCGGGTAGTCGAACGAAAATCGAAGGTGAAATTCCTTGTTTACTTTTCATTTACCTTACTTCAATCCAAGAACCGAACTACTAGTTGTTCCAGGAGACGGTTTAGTATTAAAAATTGAAAATCTAGTCAAATCTCAAAATTTTTGACATTTCATGTCTTTACTTTGCTAAATAAACTCGAAAATGTTTCGCTTACAACAATTTGTGATCGTACAAAACTCGTTCTCCACTCATTTGAAAGCTGTTGATTTACTTAATCTTGTTACGTTAACCCCTGGACATTCGGAACCTCAGTGACCACCCGATGGAACCATATTGTTTACTAACTGTGACAGTCCTGTGAGTGGTGATGATTATGTCTTTACAGTTTACCATTCGTTTTAATGCAAAATTAATGTTGAACCATTCGACGCTACGATAAGCAGCGGAAGCTTTGTCTTCACGTTGACACGTTCACATTCACATTCGTGTTGACATTCTTCCTTTCCATTAAAGTTATAACCCTTTGGAAGAGCGACCAACATTCGAATTCAGCAATGATTACCTTGAGTAATGATTACTTTTAAATTACCTTGCTGTTCTGATGGAAATTCACCTTGGTTGACACCAGCCAAAGTCAAAACTCTGAATTCAGGCCTTTGACCAAGAAAATTTTATTAAGAGAATGGTCCTGTGAATGATTGAAAATGCAAAAACTTTTCTGATTGCAAGTAATCGGAAAAAGTATTAGCGATTTCGATTACCATTACAGGAATTGGAATGGAGTAATGGGAATCGAGTAATCCCATTACACGCCTGTAAGTGGATTACAAGTGAATGGGAGATTTTATGCAGTTTTTGGGGAAATCAAAGTCTTTTATTTTTATTGGCCGATGTCATTAAAAATCCCTAAAAATGGATTTTTTCTCAAATCGGGGAAGTGGAGTAACGTTCACCTAGCCTTTTTCAACGGTGAGTTCATTAAAACTTGTCCCAGACCTCCAAAATATACACAAGTAGGGAAACAGACTTGACATTTAAAATGATTAAAATTGTCTGTGCTTCTCTTGTCATAAACTTTGCCGCGGGTCCTTGTCTGTTCATTGTACTTAGGGATGAGGGTGATAGGTACTTGTGCTCAGGAGAAACGGCCAACTATTATAATTGGGGGCGCAAGTTCACTCAGAAAATTTGCTCTCACAGCTGGCTGGCATGCTGCATGAATCGTGCTTTTTTGCGAAATTTCGTAGAAAACGTACCTACTCATTAGGGTCTCTCGAAAATTTCAAGTTGCCAAGTTCTGCCCGGAAAGCATACCAAATCCCGAGTTCTGGATCACTATGTGATATTACAAGTTCCGCTACTTAACCTCTATCAAGTCATCTCAGGTCGGAACCAGCCCAAATTGACTGAGAAACTGATAAAAGTTTAGCAACTACTCCGCGGACCCCCTTCCCCTAGGGGAGCTCGATATCCTACTAGTTAGCCTTTATCAAGTCATGTTATGTGTTAACCAGCGCCAAAACACTGAGGAATTGACAAAACTCTAGCCACAAGTCTGCGAGGTATGTTCAGGTGTAAGACAACTCAAAACCAGCCCAAAAACACTGAGAAACTTATAAAACTTCACCAACTTCTCCGCCCCCCTTCCCCCTTAAGATAATGACATCGGGCAATATAAATGAAAGACTTTGATTTGGTCCAAAACTGCATAAAATCTGCAATTACATGTCTTCAAAGGGAACGGGACTTTGTAATGGGAGTGGGAATTCCTTTATAACAACCCTGGCTGTGAATATCGGCCATGCATATGGATTCTGTGTACATGGCCGATGCCTGACATCGTCATTTGAATGTTGAAGACAAGTCGGTTGGTAGTTCACAGCTTCGACGTTTAAAAGCGGTGCCCACAAGTTGCTCGCCCTCGCTTTAATTTCCTCGGTGAACTCGATTACTTGATCACCGGAATCGACCTCGTTCGGCTGCCCGTCCGGCCGGAACTCCCTTCCGACGTCCCGACGACACTTTTCCCGTCGTCTTTCACGACATCGCTCGATCTGAGTGACGTTCTCATTAATCACCGACTGAATAACCCATGCGTTGCTCAGAGTTACTGTTTCAGGCTACCGCCTCGGAGCAATTTAGCTTTATTATTTTCCATGAAATTAAAAAGCGAAGATCGATTTGCAGGCCCCTGGAATGTTTATTGAATGGTATGTGTTTGAGGTATTTCAATAAAAAGTAGCGGTACAAGAGGAATATCATAGGTAAATGAAAAATCGTTCGAGTTTAAGTAATCAGGACAGGCTAATTAATATCCATTATATTAACTACCTGGGTCATTGCATACCCAGACAGACTCGAAATGTACCGACGCCCTCCGATTTTGTTCATACTTTGTGTAGTTGCTTCCATTAACGAATAAAAAAGGCCTGCCGGGTCAGTTCCTTCAACAATGAACGGTTTTGAAAGCTATAGCAGTATGATATTTTGACGATTTTTTATGACCTAAATATGGTTTTTTTACTATATCTTCGGTTTCAATCGATCAAATTAGGCGTAGGCGGTCTGATTTTCTTCGTGATAAAGTAAAGAACGCAACGGACCCTGCAGAAAGCCGGTATGAGCGTCTGGAGGATAACGTCCGCAAATCTTAAAAACGCGATTTCTCCTGAGTCGCTCAGTAGAATTAGGCGTTCGTGGTCTTAAAATGTTCGTAATTACTTGTTTTACAATGCTCCTAACGGGTTTTGTGTGTTATTTTTATTTGACGGTGTTATAACAATTTTAAGGGCTATGCACTGCCATTGTTTCACTTTATTTCGCCTTTTATCGATGTAAAGCTGAATTATCTCGAAAACCTTTCGAGATATCGAAAATAGTCATGTAAGAAAAATGTCTCCCACTTTACCTTACTATAAATAGAATTCAACCATGAGAAATTATTAGAAACACAACTCTAATAAACAATTGTTCTGTTCCAATTTTTGATTTCTCGACTCAGCGAACCGTCATAACTTCTAGAATGTAAGAATGAACCGATTCCGAAGATTTTTTGGCATTGTTCCCGCCAAGTGGGACTCGACCTTACACGACACACTTCTCTTGAGTTTCGCATTTTCAGTTATTTTGATTTCATAATAAAACTTGAGAGCTTACATGCGTGATACGATAATTTTGGGAAATCCGCTCGATCGATCATGCTGTCTGTCTGGAACATCGTTTTTCGGTAGGTTTCCAGACGTTCCGCCACAGGCGGGTACCGCGATGGTCGTTTGAGGAGCTTCAAGTTGAGTAACCCCAATTGCGCAACACCAATCACGCGTCTCTCTTCAACAATTGTCAAATGCAAACCGTAGCTCGGTTCCTCCCGAATGACGTCTTGTTATGTCGTCGGATTATGAGGGATATCCGATTTCTCCCGATCGGATTTGACAGCGAAGCAAATGGGGAACGGATTCACGGTTAACCACTTAGTTTGGGCGGAAGAAATTCTCCCCCGTTCCTGTTATTTCCCTTTCGTTGTTCTAAAATTCCTATGCTTTTACTAACGTTTCATGGAGAATGAATATATTGAAGTGTCTCCACAAATGTTAAAATAATCTCTTTCAAAAACATTCTTCTTGGAAATCCGTTTCGAGGCGTTCTGGAACCTATTGCATGGTTAGTGGATTCTGTCATTTCACGTTCCAAGGTGGGTCGCTCCAATGCCCATCTATAATTCGCTCCTCTTGTTCTTAGTCAATCCTTACTATAGAATATTTTTTATAAACTTTTATTAGAAGAGCAGAGTGGAGCGTATTTAGTCAGATATAGTATGACTGGTAGGTTTCCATCTACCTCTTTTCATAAGTGCCCCTGTTGGACATTTTTTGGTTTTTCAATGAAGAACCTACACTTTTTACACTTGTTTTTGTCAAAATAACATAATTTGGAAACCATTACACACAATAAAGCCTATGGAGTGAAGGTGTAAAGATGTGAACAAGTCATATTTAAGCTATATAAAATGCACTGATAAGGTTATGACTATTCCTGCAAAAATTGAAATGTGGATGGCATGGATATGTTATGAGGCTGTACATGATTGGCTATTGAATGACTAAGAAATGAATAACAGGACCTCCTGCATAATATGTGAATATGAAAAGGCACGACAAAGCTAATATCTAGCTGCACCTGATAGATTTGTTAAATTAATGAAGTAAAAAGTACAGTGCTAGTATGCAGGACTGAGGAAGTCCCCGTAGTGGGATGAAACATTTCCTATAAACAATAAATAAGAACAAGTATACGCTCCACTCAGCTCTTCTAATTGAACGTGGTCACACAACAACCATGTCTAAAACTTTTATTGCAGTGAGTAATCTCATGAACAATATAATAATATAATATCTGACTTGTCTAATACACAAAACTTTGTCCCTTGTCTCTCGGACGTATCACATCCACTTCTTACTCAGGCCCATGTGGTTTCAGACGCTTAAGGCACCGAATTGTCTTGAACATCAAAGATATTAACAGCGTCCTCATTCACGTGATCTTCTAATCTGACAAGATGTGCCTTTGATCGCTTTCTGATCACCTCATCCACACTGTCCACTTGAAGTTCACGGTGGAGAGCCTCATTTTGGAAGTCCACGGTGCATCAGTGATACATCGTAGTGCAGAGTTGTAAAAACTTTTTTTTGCACTTGGGCATATTGGGAAAATTTTTTAGGATTTGGACGGAGCAAAGATCATACAGGTTGCTCTGTGTAATCCAAGAGTTGGCATCCATTACATTGCCAAGTGAGATTGTCACTATCAAATGAGTCTGTAAAAATAAAGCATACTTCCAGATTCGAAGCATTTATGGGAATATTCAATTCGCCGTCGATCATCACAAATGGCATCTGTGTCATAGCAAATGGCATCTGTGTCGTAGCAAATGGCATCTGTCTATAAAAACGGAGTAGGATAGAACGTTGTCTTTATTTCCACGAAAGTAAAGAGTTACACTGTTAAATCGATCTCGACGGTTAGGTCATCATCAGTCATCATCATCATCATCAGTTAAAATCGATTTAACATTGTAACTCTTTACTTTCGTGGAAATATAGACAACGTTCTATCCTACTCCGTTTTTATTTGAAATGGGTTTCCACAACTTCGTCGCGAGTGACTTAGTCTGCATCTGTCTATAGTTTTGTTTAAGTCTGACTCATATTTTCCCTTGCTCTTCTTCTTATTGGCTTTCTTTTTCCCCTCTTTCTCTTTTTCCCTTTCAGTTTTCCTGTCCCTGCTAGTTCCTGCTCCATCCGAGGAATACACACAACTTCCTCTCTGCCACTTTAGTTTCTTTATTGATCGTTTTCTCATTCTGTTCATTTTCTAACCGTCTAACCACTTTTAACCACCTGTTTTAAACTTTGTAGTAGACGTACTTCAGTAAGGCAAGAAATCTTCCTAATTCATTTTAATGAACAACTCACTTTCATTTATACTTATCTAGATTATTGGATGTTACGGAGGAATGCCGGTCAATTTGTTGCCTGACCGGGATAATCATCCATCAGCCATATTTACGGAAACGCGATAGCATTTCCACAATTACAGTCACACAACGTTGCTACTTTGACTAATTAAAGCTAATACATGGATTTACCAAGAGATACTCCAAAAACTTTGAATAAATATAATGAAAATGTACTTACTATGCCTTGAAGACGGACCGTAATAATACCTCCAAAACGTTCTGAACGACCGGCGCCGGTTGTAACTACAGTTGAACTCCAACGTCTGGAATTTACTCCCGGGGACACTTAAGGCCTAACAACGTTGGCGAGTCACCTAGTTGTGATATAGAAATAATGAAACTTGATATGAAATAATAATTCGCGTTTGTAACGCTTGAAAATTGCCCGACTCCAGTTCGGATGACGTCGTAGCATCGTAGTTGCCTCTAAAACAGTCGGAGACTCGGCAAGTTTAACAGGGTGATGCCGATCCGGCCCGCCGAAGTCGCTCTTGCCTCAGCCCGCTGGGTCGGTTTTTTTTCTTGAGATTTCTGGCGCAATTGTGCGTGACAAGGCTCGCGATTGCGAAGCGTCTTTCAAGAAAAGAACAGCTGAAAAATGAAACCGAAAAAAAGCAAGGATTGCTTTTCATTTCATTTGAAAAGCTACTAGTCCAAGGGGCAGGTGTGAAATTAGGGACAAATTTTCAAATTTCACCATGATGTGTGCATAGTATCTTCACAGACATATAAAGAATTCTGGCTTTGGAAATCCATTCATGACTGAGTTGGACGCCACACTTAGCCAATCTACTTGTGGATCTTTTCGTCTGAATGAATGAAGGAAAAAATTTGAGGCGATGGATTCCAAAACTGTCTACATTCATTTTTGGCGATTTAGTTAGAAGTGGATTCTGGAACAGTTTCTCGCGTTCCATCGAAAAAAACGCTGCAAATTCTTTCACTGGGGTTTATTATTCAATTGGTTTGCGTTTATGATTTAAATTTCTACTAAGCTTTGGAGTGTGCATGTTTCACAGGTGATAGAGAAATGATTGAATTTCAAATAGGTGTTTTGGTTGAGAACCGATTTACGTGGTCTATGCATATCTCCTGAAATTCAAAAATCGCTCTATCACCTGTAAAACACGCATACTCCAAAGCTTAGTAGAAATTCAAATCATGAACTCAACTCAAATGAATAAAATTGAATAATAAACCCCACTGAAAGAATTTGCAGTGTGCGT
The DNA here is from genome assembly GCA_031894815.1 of Creontiades dilutus. Lineage (NCBI taxonomy): Eukaryota > Metazoa > Arthropoda > Insecta > Hemiptera > Miridae > Creontiades > Creontiades dilutus. The sequence goes on along the minus strand of JAVIWC010001773.1, from coordinate 1,248,917 downwards.
GTTTCACAGGTCATAGAGCGATTATTGAATTTCAGGAGGTATACAAATATGATAGGTATTTTGGTTGAGAACAGGTTTACATTGCATATCTCCTGAAATTCAATAGGTAATCGCTCTAACACCTGGAAAACACGCACACTCCGGAGCTTAGTACAGATTCAAATCATGAACGCAAGCCAATTGAATAATAAACCCCAGTGAAAGAATACTTATTTATCCCAGAAATAATATTGAATAATATTTACCTATATATTATCAGCGTTTCATGCATATCAGAATGCTTCAACCCGTGTGTCGGCTATAAACTACAAGTATCCACATCGGCTATCACTCCAGTCTCCACATTCACTACAACTCGACGCTATCGGCATCACTAGGTTACAAACAAACAATAATAAACAAAAAAACGCAAATGTTGGCACCATAAATCGGGCCATACATTGGGAATGGTTTGACCTACGGACGTGGGGAGGGTCTCATTCGATTCCTCATGGTATGTTCTTCAAATAGGTACAAATTTAGGCCGCTTCGACTTGTTTTGAGGTTTTAGGGATTTTACAAAACTTTGACAGCTCTTAAAGGGCACTTTAAATTGAGTGAGAGAGCTGGCTCAAGAGTTGGGGCGTCGTCGGACCAAGATGGATTTTTCCTGAAAAATTCAGATCTTTTGCTCCAGCCGTTTCGGAGATATCGTGCGAACGGCGGACGGACGGAAAATTGTTTATTGCAGATTCGGATTCTACACCCTTTGAAACGTAAACCATGAAATTTTCAGGGGAAGTTAGACTTTTTTTTCCAGAGCGATTACAATGGTTTATTATTGAATAATAAACCAAACGAAGAGGTCAACGCTAAGCTCAGGAAGCTGAACTGGTTGCTGGGTAGGAAATCTCATCTATCCACCTATATCAAATTGCTGTTGTATCAGCAAATGATTAAGCCCGTCTGGGCCTATGCCTGCCAACTATGGGGCTGCACGAGCAACAGAAATGTCAAAACTATCCGGCCACTCCAAAATAAAAAGGAGTAGTGTCGCACTACTCTTTTGCGCACTACGCACCCTGGTATATCAAGACAACTGATCTCCACCGCCACTCCAACCCTTGGAGTTCCAACATCAACATTGTTGTGAAAATTAAATTTTACTTAACGTTGTCTACACGAATTGTAAATACATCAATGAATATTTTAGATTTATTAAAACTCGGCGCTCCGCGCCTCGTACCTGCTTTGAGCCTTAGTGGCTAACATCACAATAAATGGAACATGTTTTTAGCTTCAACTTGTTCCTCTTTCTCTTTAAAAGGAGTAGTGTCAACGCACCCTGGTATATCAAGACAACTGATGTCCACCGCGACCTCAAAGAAATAATTTGCAGCTTTTTGAAGCTGCTGCACTTGAGTATAAAGTTGCGGGTTATTAGCTTCAATCCTTGGAGTTCCACCATCAACATTGTTGTGACAACTAAATTTTACTTAACGTTGTCTACACAAATTGTAATTGGTATGAGGATAAGTCTCACAGCAATCATACATCAATGAATATTATAGATTTATTAAACAAATAAAACATTAATGGATCCGTTGAACAATTATCGACACATGTAAATAATTGAAGGAATGGATTATGTTGCAGGCCGGCAGATATCCCGGAAATTCTTTGGTTCGAGGAGGAGAACGAGGTGATCAGAAGCTGCGCCGCCATTAGCTCGGCGCTGGGTCTCCAGAAATCCTTCAGCACCTCAGATATCAGCCAACTGCCTTCGCCGACTGAAGCGACGGAGAACTTGAAGCCCGCTGTGTCCGACATCGCCCTCAGGTGAGTCTAACTTGATAAACGATCAATGGACTGTGGAAATTGTGGAGTTTGACTAGGGAGAGTTAAGAGTTTAACATTTTTATTTGGATAATAATAAAGGGTCCACAAAAGAATACCGGGACTTTAAAATTCTTTATTCAAGAAAGGATAAAAGTTGTTTTAAAGTGGATGCCAAAAAACGTGATTTGGTGAAGAAAAAAAAAAAAAACGTAAAAAATTATATCTAGAGAACGGGTTGAGACGGAAAAGTGCGATTGGCGGTGTTTTACTACATTTTTTATGCAGATTAACAGAAAAAAAATTTCGTCACTTATTCGCTTCCACCCTGTATATCAACGGTATTAAAATTTAAAACTGATACCTCGTGGAATTTCTTTCGACAAGCTTACGATGGTCAGTTAGAATCAGCAGTATTTATATCCTACTGATAATAAATCGTTCAATTAATTACGATAAAATTTATCATGTTTATTTGTCATTATTGTTTGTTTACCTTCATAATTTAGAAGAAACAAGTGTGAAAAAGAGGTGGCCCATAACCAGTATATTGAAACTTTGCACTTTATGACAACATAAAATGAATTTTGAGAATACCTTTTGGCTCTGCTGAAAAGTTGGGGTTATGCATATATGATGGTTTACCTTTGGGGTACAGATTTGAGAACTGTTTGACATGGAAAATGTTTTGATTGATTCCAGAATTGATAACTTTGATTTGTAAAAATGTAAAAAAAAAGTAATTACTCTTGGTTTATTATTCAATAGTAAACCATTGTAATCGCTCTTGAAAAAAAATTCTAACCCCCCTGAAAATGTCATGGTTTACGTTTCAAAGGGTGTAGAATCCAAATCTGCAATAAAAATGTTTCCGTCCGTCCGCCGTACGCACGTTTTCTCCCAAACGGCTGGAGCAAAAAATCTGAAATTTTCAGGAAAAATCCATATTGGTCGCCAACGCCCCAATTCTTTAGCCGGCTCTCCCACTTAATTTAAAGTGCCACTTAAGGGTTGTCAAAGTTTTGTAAAATCCCTAAAAACCTCAAAAAAAAAAACAAGGCGGCCTAAATATGGACTTTTTTTTGTAAGAACTTTCCATGAGGAATCCGAATGAGCCCCTCCCCAGGTCTGTAGGCTCAAACCATACCCGATGTATGGCCTGATTTATCTAATGTTGCAATTTTGGTTTATTATTGTTTTTGTGTTGCTATTCTTTCACTGGGGTTTGATTATTCAATTTCATTAATTTGGCTTGCATTCATAGTTTGAATTTCTACTAAGCTTTGGAGTGTGCGTGTTTCACAGGTGATAGAGCGATTATTGAATTTCAGGAGATATGCATAGAGCACGTAAATCGGTTCTCAACCAAAATACCTATTTGGATTGATCAGTTGATCATATTTGTGTGCCTCTTGAAATTCAATAATCGCTCTAGTGGAAAGAATTTGCAGCGTTTTTTTTATTTTATTGTGTTTCATAATGAAATGTAAAACAGAAACGTGTTCCATAAGGCGACTGAGCATTTGATTGAACAAATAAAGAACCACGAAAATCGGGTGAGAATTTAAGCATGAGCTTAAATGAGGTGGCTACGTTCGAAGTTGAGTAATAACGCCAATCTCCAGTGGGCAAATGCCACTACGTGTATTCACGAAAGACGTAATTTCGACGCCCCCACTTAATAAAAATTTCTCTTCGCTCGAGTTAAACGTTCTTCCACCCACTAAGTTTCCCATTCATTCGTTACCACCTCCAACCGGCCTTTTGACGTTGACTTGTTTCCCCCTCCCCCTCCTGCGCAAGTCCGTTTTTTCTCATTCATCCGAAATTATCTTTATAAAATCGTCTCTAAAAATAACCGGCCACCTCCACTTTCCATAATTACATCGAATTTATTTTCATTTTCTTCCTCTGTACTTTTTTTTTCAAGTTTCATTTTTCATTTCGGCGAAACATTTTCCATCTAAAGTAACAACGTGGGTGCTGTCCGTCAGTTTCTTTGAACTTATTTTCATTAATTACCTTTCTAAGGAACACTGTGTTGTTATAAATAGTATTGTACGAAATATCGTATAAGATAGGAGGCTTTGGGTATTCTTATTTGTTTATTTGAAAAGTTTGGGACTTCATTAACATACGAAAAAAGGGAGCTGAACTGCTGATTTTGAAAAATAATCATAACAATGAATTACAGTAGGTAATAGTGATAAATCGTGTAAAATACTTGACTAAAGGAGATGGAGGATGACACAACTATTGAATTTAATGTGGACAATGAATTGCTGAATAAATCAAAATTGATCGGTTGTTGGTTGGTGCTTTGTGGTTCTCCTGAATGGTCGCACATCCACTTCAGTTGCCCCTTTTGGTGCAGTTCAGCTCAACGAATGGGGAACCTCTTGATGTGATGTGTCTCCATTGTACTGCACTGCCAAGATTGATGCGCCTTCTCGATTCATCTTGATGCATCTTCTGACGTGATTCTCCTTGTGGAGTAGTGCACGTACTGGATGAATGAGTACAACAAGATGAGTGATGCAATGCTTGAGTGAAGCACTTCATGGAAGGATGCACCTCCAGGGGGTGATGTATTCTGGATTGATGGAATGCACATAATATGAGTGATGCACCTAATGTGAGTGATTCATCTCCTGGAGTGATGAACCTCCCTGGCCAAGGTATTCCCAGATCAATGCACCTCCTGGACCTATTAGAGCGTTGCACCTCACGGAGCAGTTCACTACCTGGAATACGGAACGTCATAGAGCGATGCATCTCCATTGTGATGCACTTACAGGATCGATGGAACTTCTGGAGTGATGCATTACTGTACTGAAGGCCCCAAGAAGGCGAAAGACGACCTTCATACCTGTCACCGTCCTGTCATTTACAGCGTGGGTGATGTCGTCTGGAAGAGGAATATAGTCCTTTCTGACCAAGCCAACTTCTTCAGCCAGAAGCTGGCGCCCAAATACATCAAAGCAAAGGTAATGAAGAAGATGTCCGATCGTACATACAGGCTGGAAGATGAATCAGGAGTAGATCTGGGTGGCTGGCATGTGCAAGACCTGAAGCCTGACTCTCTGGCAGAGGACTGATCATCCCTCTGCAGAAAGCCTATCAGCAGCCACCCCTACACACTTTTCTATTTTTTTTTCACACGTGAGGGGGGATGTTACGTAGCTACAGGTTCTTAGTGTCAGGCGGACGGGCTTCATCAACAAGGTTAAAGAGCAGCGGTCGGTCTCTTTCGGGAGGCCTAAGGAAATAAGTGGATTTGAAAACTTCAATTATCTTTTTCTAATTATTTTTGCGTAAAATTTTGAACGGGGTCGCAGAGAGATATTTTCGTTTAGGGTCAACTTCGAACTGACTTTGTCATCTGGTAAACACCTGCGGAGGCCCTACTGACCAATAATTCGAAACATTAGGTCTTATAGATGACGCCAGATGTCACTACAACCACGAAATATCATTTCTGCCAAAACCAGGAGCGATTGAATCGGTGGCACCTGTAGGTGCCTTTAGGAATTGACGGGTTAAGACAGCGTCGTTACAACATGGCGTAATTATACTTCCCACCTTGTAACTGCACTTGGTAAATGCTGAGTGTCCTGTTGGAATGGAACTCCAAGATAATGAATCAATTTACAGTTTTTTCCCTACCCTGAATCCCGGAAATTCAGAATGTATCATGGTTACAGAATGTAATGCAATCATATTTATCGACTTGTATCTGCACTTGATCGATGCTGCGTGTCGTATTGAATCGTATTTAAGATAATGATTCGATTTACAGCTTCTTGCCGGGCCTGTATCACGGACATTCTGAATATAACGTGATTATATTTGATTATTATAACAGGGCAACATTCAAGTTACAGCGTGATGTTTCTACGCGTTCCACGTTGTAACTTCAATTGACACACCTCACCCCAGCTCGTAAAAATACCAAGTTTGTCCTAAGAAGAGGAAAGATAACCTTCATACCCACCTGCCACTTGTTGAGGGCGTTTTCAGTTGATCAATACGTCAAGCGGCCCCCACGCCTCGTTGACACAGAGCAATTCCCATCCGCCGCTTCCTTTTCTCACAAGTTCGCAACGTGCATTCACTCATCAAATCAGATACTGAGATTGGGGTCACAGATTTCCAGAGAATTCAATGGCGACAGTTTCAAGTTGAAACTTTAGAATCACGTGTCAATTTTCTTGTACCAAGTGACCATCAAATAGTTTATATTGTATGGTAGGCATTCTTTAGGTAGGCAGATTTGGTCCGTAGTTTCTTTAAAACTGTTTATTCCGTTGAGGCTTTCTACAATCTTCTAATTGTCATCGTCAGCTATATCAACAGCAACAAGATGGTAAATTAGCTCAACGTCTTAAGAATACTGTAACTAAAGGAAGGTCCTCACCAAAGAAGTTTGTATGGTAGGTTGTTAATTTTCCCGGCATTGCATAATGAAACAGATGCGGAGTTCATGGTGAAAGTGTTTGAAAAACCACGAAGTTTTCATTCTACCGACTTCTACAACCAAACACCAATGAGGAACACCGGTCTACAAATAATCGAAAATGAAGATTTAAGTTTCGATTTTTTCAGCATGGATTCGCAAAAACAAAAGCTCACATTTTACTAATCATGAGCGAAATTTGCTTGTCAAAACATTTGGAAATCATTATAGGATTACCTGGAATGGATGCGAAGCCAGGTCGCTTGAAGGCAGCTTTATCTAAGCCTTTCACAGTTTCGTCGGGTATCCCTCAGTAGCCATCTGGGTCCCCCTGTTCTCTCCCATGTCAGATCTGTAACATAGATTCGGAATGAATGTGGTCACGTCAACTATTATTCAATAGCCTCGTAGAAGATGCCTCCTTTTTGCTGACGATTTGAAGGTGTTTTGCCACATCAAATCACCATTAGACTGTGAGATTCTGCAACGTGCAATATACCAGCTTGAAGAATGGTGTTCGTTTAATCACCTTTACCTGAATTCGTCCAAATTCAGGTAAAGTCAGTCACTTTCCATCGATGTGAACAGCCTGTCATTGCGGACTACGCTCTTGGAGGAGGGCGGGAGGGGCCGTGGAGCGACGATCAGTTCTTTCTCTCGGCAAATTGAGATTTGTTTCTTGAAAAGGAACAAACGTGAATTCACGAGTGTACCAGCCATTGTGATGGTCTTACAAGACCTTAGTCCTCGAGTACGCATCGCCAGTCTGGTCTTCTTCTTACGCCGTGCATAAGTATAGGCTTGAACGGGTTCAAAATCAATTCCTCCGGTTTATTGCATTCAAGCTGGGTATTCGGCCGTTGTCGAGTACAATTTCATCCGCCTACAGTGTCACCTGCTACAGCCCCTTTAACTAGGCGTTCTTCAGCTTTCCCTTCTCTTCTATATTTAACAGCAAGATAGTTCCATCTCGAGTTTATTTTGCTTCCACTAGGGATGGCGTCGATAGTATCGGTATTTTAACGCCGATACTATCAAACATTGATATGTCGATATTTTATGTTTCGATGGCCATCCCTACATTCGACGGCTTGGATCCACGTTCCGCTCGCCTTTGTTGTTCCACGTTCCTTTCTCTCCGACAAACTACTTACGAGATAAACCTTTACATAGGATTCCCCGCAGCGCAAACCTCTTCTTGTCGACTAATCCGAATTTCGATTTTATTCACTCCTCCCTTGCCACATTGAAATCATTAATTACCTCCCAGAACAGATGCACTTACTAGCCAGAATTCGTCACATGTTTATTTTGCTTCCCAGTCTGCAAAGCAGCGGAAGCCTTGTGTTCACTTTCGGGAGCCTAAACATTTTTGTTGTCCGAATTCAAGATTTGCACTCGCTTTTTGCGTTTCATAGCTTACTGAACAAATTTGGTTCCGTGTCTGTCGGTCTGTCTGTCTGTCCGCATTTCCTTGTTACAGCCATAACTGCCACAATTTTGGACGAATTTAGCTCAAATTTTGAGGGATTATGAGGATAAGGCCTCTTGAGGTCCAATACGAATTTCATCTAAATATAGAGTGCGGTACGGTCTGCCCATGCGCTAACGTGAAATTCTCAAGTAATTACATGTTCTTCAGTCTGTAAACTGGCTTGTAGTCTGGCTTCTGAGAGATTCACTCTCTATAGAGAGCTCGATCCTCATGTAAAGTGTGCCAGTCTGGTGAAAGATTCCGATTTGGACCTTTATTCCAGTAGCTGGCTCTTCAAGCTGAGAGGTGAGATGCTTCATTTGAATGCAAAACCTTACGCTACCGAAAGATGTGAAGAGTGTTCGCTCTGCAATTCTCGCGATCAAGAAGACCTTTTCCTCTTTTTATGCTCCTGCCGTGAACTTAATGAATTCAGAATACATGCATTTGGCCAGCCAGCTCTGTCAAGGGCAGGTCATGAGGCAGTCAGACTTCTGAATGGTGGAGGTTGGCCGCAATTGGTGTCCTACTGTAAAATGGCATGGCGCTACCGATCAATATTAGTGCGGGAGTTCAACTATTAATCGTAATTTTGTTAATTTCTCACGCCAAGTATTCATGGCCTAATATCCAACTTTAGTTTACCTACGAGCATTATACTATTTGCATTCACCGTCACTTCCGACAGACGGTTTAATTAACCATGTCGTATCGTTTATTTTCTCTTATCTAAGTGGAATTATTAATTTTCGTAAACAGTTCAATAAACGTTTTTCTTTTCTTCTTCTTCTTCTTCTTCTTCTTAAACTGCACAACGAATGTTTAGAAAGTTTGACTTATTACCTCAACATCTTTCATCTGAAGATTTCTTCATTTTCTATTTTATAATGGTGTCACTTTGATTGTAACGAGGAAGCTGCTGTGCCATCTCCTTGGCAGTGTATTTATTTTTTGTATTCCCCTAGTTGAATGACATAATTTTTGTTTTTTGATGATGTACATTGGGCTTGCCCGTAATAAACAAATAAATAATGTAGGGGATTTTATTATGAATTTCAGCCGGAGTCAGCGGTACAGCTACATGGCTGGCGACAACAGGCTGGAGGCGAGCTCTCGCTCGTGCAGTACGTGGGTCGCCGTGGGGGACGTGACATCTGCCTCCCAGCTCCCGTCGCCGCACGGTCATCCTTCCAACCCTCATCCCGGACTCTCTCCCGCCGACCTCGTACGCTCTGTCAACAAAAAGGTTCGTATGACGAGCAAGTTGTGCCACAGGTGCTTAACCTTTTTTGAATTACCGCCCCACAGTCATTCGAATTTTGGACAAAAATGGAAAATATGACCGATTTAGGTGGACAAAATTCTGAAACTTGTCCATATTCAACCTTTGGGTTCCCTGATTACGGAAAAAATAATCCAAAAATCTAATTAATTTTTTGACACAATTGGCGAGCACACAGTGGTCTAAAATCAAATTGATTTGCTAAAATGCGACTATTCCCAAGATTAGTTGATGGAGAAGTTTTAAGTCGGCCAAACAGCCCCTGGTGCACTGTTCTACACGAAAATCCTCCTTCAAACCAAAACATGCTTTCTTACTGTTTTCAGATGTGCTGAACACGAATTTGAAGTCAGATTCTGTCTATCACGCACAGTATCTTGAGAAATTCTAGTTTTTCATCCAAAAGGCTTGGATTGCTTTTCGAGAGGTCAATCAATCAATCAATCAAAACCTTTATTTGTAGAGAACAGTGAATATGTTCGTTACAAGAGTTCGGACAAATGGCCCATGAAGATATACAAATCAAATGAATGTAAATAGAATCTAATTGTAGGTAAATGAAATTTTAAACTGCAGTTTAGAAAAAAATCAGTGAAAATCAATCGAAACAGAAATAGGATTGTACAGAAGTGCCTAACTCATCTAATCAAGGATCAGGTATAATAACAAGCGTTCCCTCATCACTTCGGTAAATAATGCCACATCATAAAAAAATTAAAACGCCAAATTATAAATAAATTTCCTCCAATAATTAAAGAAAAATGTTAAGGGTGAACAACCCTTATGACTTAGGGATATTAAAAATCGATATTAGCCGATTCTCAGACCTACTGAATACGCATATAAAATTTGTTAAAAATCGGTAAAGCCGTTTCGGAGAAGTACGGTAACTAACATTGTGACATGGAAATTTTATATAATATATAATATTATTAGATATAACCATTGATATCCAGGAATGATTTTAGAATTATTCAAAACGGATTTTGAGGGAGACATTTCTCTGAAATTTGTATTGTAGCATTTTCAGAACCCTCGCAACCCCGTTTTTTTTCTGCGAAAATTCGCTAAAAACTGTACAAAAAAAAGGTCGCATTGCGCCCCAGACCGCTCAAGCCATCCGAACCGTGAACAGAAAAACTCGGGTTGAACCACTTTTGCGGCTAACGAGATTTGGGCGATCGGGTTTTCCTACTCGTTGCGATAGACGCGCCGATGAAACTCGAAGGCGGCGGGGGAGCGAGCGGTGGGGCCCGCGGCCTTTTGCGATGCGGTCGGCCCATTCGTTCCGTTGGTTTCCCGCTGGCCGCTACATATTCGGACGGGGTTACACACGGCTGGACTCTCCGCAACCAAACTGCACCTTTTTACGTAATGCGAGGCGCCTTCTGATTTTTTTTCTTTCTTGTATCTCTCTTCATGCTGTAGTTACGAGGGTAGTGGGTAATTCTGAAATTCTAGCACCGGAGCTCCAATGATCCACAGTAATCTATAGCGATGGCTGAGCATTCGATTGCGAAAATTTTGCTCACTTTGAGCAAGAGAATATTCCTCTACCACTTCCAAGTAGTCTTCGAATTTGTTTTTGTTGAAATTTTATTGTACCAAGTAATAACTTATAAACACAGGGGTGCCCAGCCCCCCTAAGCTTCCTCCCCCCCCCCCCCACCGTGTAAGTTGGTACCCCCTCCAAAAAACAAAAATGTAAAAAATACTCAAAGCACCCCTTATTTTATCTAAAACTAAAAAAATATTTATATTGGTATTGAAAAAATTCAAACCTAGCCGGCAATAGACAAAACGTGTATATTTCTTGAGATTCTTTGCATAGGTAACATTCAAAATGGTAAAAAACATATATTAATAATATCGTAAAATACATAAAAACATTGACAGTTTGAAGGCAAAAATTTCAAATTTGTGGTCTGAGACCATCTACAAGTTATCAACGCACCTTCTAAGATTGTTGAATATGTCTCTAAAAGCCCTACAAAGCTGTTTTTGTCTTTGGCATTAGGAAACGGAAAATCTTTCAATTATTTCTTCATTAGGAATAGACTCAGTGTTCAGAAACAGTGTTTACCGTGACGAAATTTGAAAATATATTATATGCTATGTAAAGAACCTCAAAAAATATACACGTTTTGTCTATTGCCGACTGGGTTTGAATTTTTTCAATACCTATATAAATCTTCTTTTAATTTGAGATAAAATAAGGGGTGCTTACCAGTAATGTTTACATCGGGGGGGGGGGGGTACCAAATTACAAGGGGGGGGGGGGGGGAGGCTCATGGCCCTGATTAATTCCAATAAAACATTTCTTACTATCTACTTCATTATATCCAGTCTCCAACCCCTGGAAGTTTGTGTGTTTCCTGCAAAAAGCAGACTGAATATTGTCGGAGGGGCAAGCCACAAATCGCGTTACCTTCAATAACAGTGTCGCCGGCTGAAGCTCGGGTCTTCCCTCCGATCAATGTTGGAGCCCGAGGGCTGAACTTACTTCGTCGGATGGAAACATTTGAAGGGGCGCGGGGAGGAGCGATCAATGCCAATTATCAAAAATGTCGGGCATCTCAATTTGAAAGTTTGATTACTCATAAAATGACTTCAAGACAAGGTTTTGAATTGGAAAAATACATTTCGCTCATCAAATATCATCTATATTAACGTAGAAAATAAGAAATATTTTTTGGGAATAGGAGAAATGGACCAGAGGGCATCACAATCCCTTCTTTTTTTTAAATTGACATTGATCGTTCTTTCCCGCGCCTCTTCATTTGATTCGAGGATTCCCCATCAAGTATTGTAAAGAAAGGTTCGGGGTGGAGACCATTTTTTTCGTTCGATACAAATTTAATAAAACTGTCGTGGATAGTGATTTTAAAAACACGTAGGTAACCCCGGGAAGGATATTTGGAAAATTGAAATATACGAAAAAGACGTGAAGGGGAAGGTAGGACTCACCCCTAATTCCGAATATTTATTTAAAAAATACTGGTAAGCCCAATACAACAAGAAAAACAAATTATATGAATACGAAGAACAAAATAATGAAGTGAACTGTAACAGGTGATAATAAGAAAAATACACTGCCAAGGAGATGGCGCCTTCCTCGTCACATCCTTCATCATATGAGCTAAATTGAATCAAAATTGTGAAATTTACACCTGTTTCAAGAATTTCAAGTTAGCGCATGCGCAGAGCGTACAACTGATTATATTGAGATGAAATTGCTATGGGACCTCAGGAGACCTTATCCGCATAATCCCTCAAAATTAGGGCCGAATTCACTCGAAATTGTAGAAGTTATGGCTGTAACAAGGAAATGCAGACAGACAGACCGACAGTCACGGAACCAAATTTGTTGAGTAGGCTATGAAACGCAAAACGCAAGTGGAAATTTCGAATTCGGACAACAAAAATGTTTTGGCTCCCGAAAGAGAATACAAGGCTTCCGCTGCTCTGCAGACTCGAAAGCAGAATCAATAAAAATTGTAAAAACAGCTAAGGATAGTTAAATTTATATTTTATTTCCAGAATAAAAACAATACGTAAAAAAGTGTTTAATCTATGATATTGAAGATGAGGTGTTTCAAGCACACAGCTATAGGTACTTTCATTATCATTGAGACTTGCTTTAAAAAAATTGATAAAAATGCTATGTAACTTTGTATGTGTGGCAGAAAATTATTTAAAACAAGTTTTACTGCTACGATACGATAAGGGAAATATTGCGGGAACTTTGTTTCCTTACAAGGATAAAATGCCCTTTGCGTAGACCCAAAACTAGCAGGGTATTTTGATGTGTTTTCGAAATTAAGCAATGATAATTTCCTGCGGAGATGGGAGAAAAAATGTACCTACCAAATCCCCCCCATTTACCTAATCGAGAGCGATTTATCGAAATTCGACACGATTCTCAACAAAACGTCGGGGGGCCACGCACTTTTCCGATGGGGACAGACTTGGGCCAAACGGGGGTTTCCCAAGGCTCCCATAAAAACGGACGTTTTCCACGAATAATTGACCACGAGGATTGTCGAGCGAGAGGTGAACGCGACGGTCTGGCCATTGATTGCTCTCTTGGTCAAGCCGGCAGGGACAGTCGAAGAGAGAAAAAACAATATACCTACTGCAGCCTTCCACAGCCTGCCGCATAGTTTTTCCACGTCTGTTTAACAGGCTCCGCAATGAAGGCCATTCGCTTTGATAACACAACTCTGCACGGTTTTGATCAGTTATTTTCAATTTTATCTTTGTAATCGGCCGAAAAAAATTGCCCCCCCCCCCCCCCCCCCAAATGTGTTGTTTCACGCAACATGTGTAAAATCCTAAACTCGAATAAAAAATCCGTCTGTTAAATCGAATAAAAAACTTTTGAATCAAAGTTGATGAAACTTTGATAAAAAATCACGTTTGTCGTTGTTCGGCTGTTTAGTCTTCTTTAAGGCCATTACTCCGAAGCTGTCGTAGAATGTAATTGTGGGATCGTGTGACCTTGCGTGCAGCTTCAAAGGTAGAGGCCGATCTTGGTTCCGAAGCCTCTATGGTTGTTAGTTCTCAAATTGAGTTGAGAAGCTTTCCCATCATAGAAACTCCTGCCCTGATCCTCTTCACACTGCTGACAGATCACCTGGTAGACGCACATTTGTGATTGAATTCTGCTTGTTCCTGGCATTTGTTGGATTGGGAGATATTTAGTGAGGTGAAGTGAGAGTTTCCAACAACGGTTTCACACAGCTGTGTGAGGTGATGGAATGGTAAAGTTGTCCCTTCCATTGAGCTGAATGCAGTAATGCCCGCCAAGCTCAGAGAGACGGATTCAAAATCGGGAAGGGTCAACTAACCATATCCATCACACTTCCAGGGCTATGAGAAAAGCTGGGGGGGGGGGGTTAATGGAGAAACGACTGTCATTCACAAGGGTGATCTCGCAATGAGTAGGGCAGAGGCGTGACAAGTAATAAAGGGGTCATAATTATTGGCAATTATCCTCAGGGGGTAAGCCAGTGATTGGGGGTGACGTGGCGGATAATAATAAAAGGGCTAGTGGTCGTAACCACGCTCATGCTATCATGTGAGGTGATGGAATGGTATAGTTGCCCCTTCCAAAGGGCTGAATGCGGTAATGCCCGCCAAGCTCGGAGAGACGGATTCAAAAATCGGGAAGGGTCAACTAACCATTACAGCTTGCACCTTGGACGATCACTTCGACCTAGCCCAGGCTGCTACGCTCCTCAAGGTTGACCTCGTGGACGTTTGTGACAATATTTCACCCAGATTCCGCCCTTATCGGTTCGTCACTTGAGGCACATTCCTGAACGAATCACGGGTCAGGGGACTGGAAGTCAGAATTGGTTCGAAGTCACGGAGGATCCCATTCATCTTCTGAGTTCCAAAGATGAAAGCTGTGACTAGAGGAACTCGGTTATTTCGTAGTCGTGTTCTTCGCCGGTAGTTGACACGAGCTGGACTGCTCATCCACCTTTTCAACCACCGACAATTCGTCTCGAGCAGGTATGCTCACCCTATCAGTTTATACCCAATTAGCTGACAAAAAAGCTTCCAGAGATACATACACTCATCGTTGACGATCAATTCTCATGGGTGTTACTCAACTGGTGGACCGTTAGTTCTGGGGGACGTTTTAAAAACCGGACATATCGACGTCCCTGTAAGGCAAATATTACTTACCATTATGTGTTTGTTTGTTTAGACGTTTATCTATTCTGAACTTCTTTTGCTTGTACGGTTAAAATAACCTAATTCCGACCGGACCCACACCGAGATTGAAACTGCGTTCCCGTTGTCCAAATGTGAGTTTAACACTTCCTCGTACGAAACCCACACGATTATGGCATCGAGTCCAGGCCCCGTCGCATTCCGACTCCAATGTCCCTGGGAGTAGGTGAAACATCGTAATGTCCACTTTCAGAGTTCGAACTGCCGACGCGTGACCAACACGCGACTAACGGACCGTGAGATGCGTCGCATTCCGTTTTTGAGGCTCAAGTCGAAAAACTGAGCGCCACCACACGCCCTGATACCTTCGTTTCGTCACACGGTCGTGTTCACAGTAGGTAGCCATGTGCCTACCACACGTAGTGGAACTAGGTGGGATAATAATATATAATTATTTAGTTTTAGTTTAAAAAAAAAAAAAAAAAAAAAAAAAATCAGATAGCGACCACAAATTTTTATTTGGATGAAATAAAAATCAACCTTTTTAGGTTACGTGATAACTGTTAATCAAGCATCAAATTTCAAAAAGGTTAACAATGATGCTTATTTTTGAGAGAAAAATGCCGCAAACTACTACACAGAAGTATGTTATTTTTATAGCATTTCCAAGCCAAATGAAATCTTTTCTACATCAAACGAAATCTATTGAGAAAATGAGTGAAATGATTTAGAATTGCTAGGTACCCTGCAAATAGCAGGTAAATGCAACTGTACCTGTTGTAGAAAGAAATTGACAAAATGAAATTCCTATGAATGTTTTTCTAAGGGTTATCGAAGTCATCTCACCTTAGTAGAATAGGCAGCAAGTAGGTAAAAAGGTTTCTTTTGGTCTGGAAAAGGTGTCATCTGACTTGAAAATACTGTATATCAGATAGCCCTTCCACTTTTTTTTTTTTTTTTTTTAAATAATGAAAACTTTATTGTCAAAAAATAGACATTACAGTTGCTCGAAACAATTTGGGGTACAGTAGGTGAAAGACCTAATTAACCTGTCACTTGAAGAGAGGTGGCAATCCAATGATTGTCCTACATTAAGGTGTTACAGAGATGGCTAGTTCATGCGGGTATAAATTAAATAACTCTTAGTCTGGAAACCAAGCGTCTCATCTACCTCTCATTAATTCGCCCCATTTGGATGTATTCTCGTGGAATTTGGGGGTCCGCCGCAAAAACTCATTTGAAGCGAATTCAGACAACTCAAAACAGAGTACTAAGATTAATCACGGACGCACCTTGATACGTCCGTAACTCCACACTACATACCGACTTGGACGTCCCTGAGGTGAACTGCGTACTAAGGTCTGCTTATACCGACCTCCACTCTTCGATGGGAGTGCACCCAAACCCTTCTACTTAAATCACTTATCTATGAATATTAGACTTAGTCTGTGGTACATTATCCAGACTCTATAAATCGCCCCTCCTTACCTTTTGAATTGCGTTGAAGATGAAAATACTTGGACTGCCGCCAGCCATGCGGTTTAGCTCAGACCTCTTGTTGAGCGGGCTCACCAGTCCGACCGCCTACCTAACCTTCTGAAAATCAAAAAGCCTCAGTCATGCGAATTTTCCAAAATTATCGTTCATTATAGGTTCATGTTAAATTGAGTTGAAATTTAAGCTACCTGACAGTAGACTACCGATTTTCATTACCCGACGATGAGATTTTTCAAATGGAGAGCTATTCAAGGAACTGATTTCTATCTTAATCGAACAGAAAACTACTCCCTTATATCGAAAGTGTCAGGGGTTTCGATTATTTGATAATAAAAATTCATAAGCGTAATCCTTCAAGCTTGATTGATCAGGATGCCGAAATTACTGCCACATCCCGGATCGATGGACTATTTTTGAGCCAAATTTTGTTATCTTGGGCCCAGTAGTTCTAAAGAAAAGCTTGACGGCGTCAAGGCCTATTTTTTGTTAATTGCATTTTTGAAATCTTTACAGTTGTCCCTGATACGGATTAAGTCACTCTCGATGAAGTTATGGGAACCCACTTCAATAAAAACGGAGTAAAATAGAACGTCATCTATATTTCCTCGAAAATAATGAGTACGGTTAGGTCATCATCAGTAACAAACATGAGCTGAAAGTACATCACAGATAGAACATCTTACATAGGCCTAGGTGAAAGGACATTGAATCTTATTGGCTCAGGGAAGTGAAAGGGGCAGGGAGGACCACCAATGCCACTTGAGGCTTACAAAGTGAAAGGGGGCACAAACAGTAATTTTAAGGAGAAGGGGAGCCAAACCTACTGCAAAAATGAATCAACCAACCGTGAAATATTTTGAGGAATACCTTCATTTAAACATTCTCCTGACCTATCACTCTTAAAAATGTCGAATTTTTCTAGCACATCCAACAGTTCACGGCAAGAGTGTCCCTGATAAGGGAGAGTGTAGGGTGCAAAAAAAGTTCTCTTAAGAATCGATTTTTTCAATAAAAAAGTATCGATACTTTTAGATGCTTTTTTCCCCCCAAGTATCGAAGAATCGATTAAAAATTTTGAGAATCGGCCCGATTCTTTTCATTTTGAAGGACATTTTTGACAATTCCAACAACAACAATCGAAAAGGAGCAAGAAGTGAAAATACCTCAAGAACACTCATCACTGTTTATCTAAATCAACCATTATCTCTCCATACACATTACTTATGCCTGGCATGACTGCGGTCAAAACGTTGAAATTTGAAGAAGACCTTGTCCATCATCCATGGAGGGTAAAAAAAAAATGTGAAAGAAGTTGTTTCCAAGTTGTGTCCAAAAAATGTGAAAGATGTTGTTTCCAAGTTGAGCCCAAAAGGAATGAACAAGTTTGCTCTGTGCACCTTCAGTGAGTACCATCTCATCTGGGGTACCAGGTAATGAACAAGCCGACAGATATGCGGATTGGATTAAGCAAAGGAGACATTGGAAGTAGAACATGTTACGCGGATCGCAGCCCTGAGATCCTGCTGCAAACAAGGAATGAGTGGGTATTGTACAAAACTAGTGCTGGACTGGACAAGAACAATTGTAAGAACAATCCTTCAACACTCCAGTGACTACATGGACAACTTGTCAACCCATGGTCAACAAAGAAGAGAGTGGGGTATTGAAAGAAACTATTACAGTTTAAATAGGTACATTTTAGTAAAATTTACAGTGAGCACTCTGAGTCTTCAAAGTTTCTAGTAAAATGGGGTTTATTATTCAATTGGTTTGCACAGTGCATTTAAATTAAGTGAGAGCGCTCTCAAGACTCGTTTCAAAATTCAAAGACGTATCCATTCTAGGAAAAAATCTACACTTTCGTGGAAGATTGTAATTTATCAATAATACATTTTTTCTCATTCTAATAATACTCAGTTAGAAATTACAAAAAAGTATTAAATACTTTTCAACCCTTATCACTTAGGGGTATTACTGGACGGAAAGACCATCCCTTACTCTAACCATGCAAAGTACCTTGGGATGAACATGTAAAAATAAAAGCGGAAAGAGCTTGATATTAGGTATCGGAAATGTACTGGCTTATGGGCAGACACTCGCAGCAGAAGTTTATCGATGAAGATGAACCAAGAACTTGTGAGGGGACGTTAAGCATTTGGTCGATTGCAGAGGATCATAATTGAAAGTAATAAATAAGTAATAATGAGAAAAGGAGGCTTCCTACAAAAGCTTAGGAGTTGGAATTATTGTTGTGGTTTTTGTGTTGTCATTGTCACATTAGTAAACTCTCCAATTGATGATTTTGTTTTTCCAGGTCCGACAAAACTACATCAGGAGGAGGCTAATGACAACGTACAAAGCTCTCGAGCGCCTGTCACAATCCGAGTTCAACCTCGACAGGTTGGAAGCGGTGGCGGCTGCGGCTTCTCCAGCCAATCGCCTGTCAGTGCCGGCCCCCTCCACCGTCATTCGGTGAGTCTGATCGGCTGAAGATGATGTGTCTTGTCAAAAAATATGTGAGGTTGAAGTGTACTTCGATCTGTGTTGAAGATCGAGAAGCGGAATGGGTAGAATGAGGTATGCAGGGCGTCCCACAAGTAGGTACATCAAACTTCAAGGTTCAATTTTGAATCTCATTTCCAACAAACATGCCTCAAGTTTGCTGCTTCCAAGTCTGCGAAGCAGCAGAAGCCTTGTGTTCACTTTCGGTTGCCAAAAAATTTTTGTTGTCCGAATTCAAAGTTTCCACTCGCACTTGCGTTTTATAGCCTATTCAACAAATTTGGTTCCGGGTGTGTCGGTCTGTCTGTCCACATTTCCTTGATACAGCCATAACTTCCAGAATTTCGAATGGATTCAGCTCATATTTTGAGGGAATATGCGGATAAGGTCATCTCAATTTTAAAAGCTGTTATTCAACAGTTAAATGCAGTGCAAGTTACTTGCAATGTTCGGGTGGAATCTTGCCACTCGATTTTGAAGCAGATACTCTCAACCGATTAAGCTGAAATTTTGTATGCACGTTTAGAATGGATGACAATACACGATTAGTTGTGTGACGTCATCCTAAATTCAATATGGCGGACGATCAAAGATGGCGGAACAGTTATTTTCAATGCATTTCAACAATATGGGTATCAAATGAAAGGGATTGTTGAGAGGAAGTTAAAGTTGAGAAAAATGCATGTTACTCGTAAAAAAAGGAGCTCTTTTCGGAATCCCCCTGATATTTGGTGTAGAGACCATAAATATAGGCCATAAGTAGACAGTTAACATTTGTAACCTAGCTAAAGCTTTTATTTGAATTCCCTAAAAAGAAGGAAATACATTTTTACTTACGAATTTTAACTGTCTACTTATAGCCTATATAAGTACAATTCATAAAATCAGAAAAGCTTGTCGTGTAGTTTGCGTAAGTAGGTACTAGATAGATATCTGTAAGTATTTACCTAATTAAACTGAAATAAAAAATTAACTTATCGGAATAAGTTGATCAATGAAATAGGTACCTAGGAACTAGTTAATTTATGCAAGCCTAAATCTTGCGACAAGCTTTTGTCATTTTACGAATTGAGTATTTGGGCTATAAGTAGACAGTTAAAATTTGTAAGTAAAAATTTATCTCCTTCTTTTTAGGGCATTTAAATAAAAGCTTTCTTAAAAAGGTTTTTTGTTTAATTTATCAATTTTAATGAATTTATTTTCTCTGTAATCCTCATGGCAATGTTCTCTATTTGTGTTTATCGAATATATCCAACATTTTCCTAACCATCACCGATCCTGTTGTACTACTTGATGCTGCCCATCCTGCTTTTGAATGCTCAATTGAATGCAGTTTCTCAGTTTCTAAGTCCTTCAACCAATCTCACAAGCTTACTCAAAACTTCAAAAAGGGGAACTACAAAGACATGAATGAGCGCCTTCTAACAATAGATTAGAGTCTATGCGATTCTCTGCCTTTTGCAGATTCGATTAGTAGGTTTTACGAGATCTTAACTGATTCGATCAATGTTTTCATCCCTAAGCAGAGCGGAATAGTTTCTTCATTTCCCAAATGGTTCGAAGCCGATGCTATCAAGTTGATTAAAGCAAAAAATGTTGCCCAAGCTCGATACAAGTCAACTCGCCTCCAAAGTGATTATAGAATTTTTGCTGAGCTTCGAAGTAAGTGTAGACCCTCAACCCGGAAACTGTATAGAAGTTATATCGTTGAGGTGCAGCACTCGCTAAAATCTAACCCAAAAGTGTTCTGGAACCATTTGCATAGTGAATCTTCCAAGCCTCAAATAATGGGTGCCCCAGGTCGCCAGTGATTCAAGGGGTGTTGCAAATGAGTTCCAAAATTTTGTTAAACTAAATTAGTTCTTAGTTTCCGCTTTAGTTCAACTAATTTTTTAATTAACTGGTCCCAACTCTGATATTGCTCCATCGGATTCATTTATAGCATTTCCAAATCAAATTCAACTTTGTCCAAGTCAAGTTCAACCTTTTCAAAGAACTTGGAAAAGACTTGGAAGGCTTGGCCTTGGTGGGCTTTTACACTTCCACGTTGAATACGTTTCATATCTCCCTCGATCACGTAAATTATGAAAACTGCACTAGGTATCAAAGATGAGAACGAACCTCTTTGAATTAAACGCGGCTTTGTCATCATAGAACTAGCACGTTCTGGCAGTTGACCTGAAAAATTATCCGCCATCGATTCGAAAGTTATCGATCATCTCCGTCAACATTAGTTCAACTACGGAAATAAAGCCTCGAATAAAGAACGACCTTCATCGACTTGCCTTCGCCCTAACAGGCTCAGAGTCAGCGACACTTGGTTTTACCTAAATATATGAGGTATTGTAGTGTATTGCGAGGTTTGAGGGCTAAACTTTCTCGAATGCTCTTCTTTTTTCCATCAGAAAGGCGGGGGTGGCCAGGGCTTTTGGTTAATTATTCAATAATAAACCATTGTAATCGCTCTGGAAAAAAAATTCTAACCCCCCTGAAAATTTCATGGTTTACGTTTCAAAGGGTGTAGAATCCGAATCTGCAATAAAAATTTTCCGTCCGTACGCCGTACGCACGATTTTTCCCAAACGGCTGGAGCAAAAGATCTGAAATTTTCAGGAAAAATCCATCTTGGTCCGACGACGCCCCAATTCTTGAGCCAGCTCTCTCACTCAATTTAAAGTGCCCTTTAAGGGCTGTCAAAGTTTTGTAAAATCCCTAAAAACCTCAAAACAAGTCGAAGCGGCCTAAATTTATACCTATTTGAAGAACATACCATAAGGAATCGAATAAGCGCCTCCCCAGGTCCGTAGGTCAAACCATTCCCGATGTATGGCCCGATTTATGGTGCCAAGATTTGCGTTTTTTGGTTTATTAGAGTTTGTTTGTAACCTAGTGATGCCGATAGCGTCGAGTTGTAGTGAATGTGGATACTGGAGTGATAGCCGATGTGGATACTTGTAGTTTTAAGCCGATACACGGGTTGAAGCACTTGAAGCAAGTGTAAAGGAAAAACGCTGCAAATTCTTTCGCTGGGGTTTATTATTCAATTGGCTTGCGTTCATGATTTGAATTTCTACTAAGCTTTGGAGTGTGCGTTTTTCTCAGGATAGAGCTATTATTGAATTTCAGGAGATATGCATGGAGCACGTAAATCTGTTCTCAACCAAAATACCTATTTGGATTGATCAGTTGATCATATTTGTGTGCCTCCTGAAATTCAATAATCGCTCTATCCTGTGAAACACGCACACTCCAAAGCTTAGTAGAAATTCAAATCATGAACGCAAGCCAATTGAATAATAAACCCCAGTGAAAGAATTTGCAGCGTTTTTCCTTTACACAAACAACCAGTATCACGAAACTGTTTGTACCGCCTACGGATATTGTTGTCAGATGTAGGATTTGTACCGTTAGGACGTCGAAACTCTCGTTGAACAAGAATTATAGACTCACTACAATCAGGGATAAACCCTGTAGATCATATGGAAACAAGGCATTTCATCTCATATTTTCCTTACCAAAAACTATTATTGAGCATTGCTACCGCTACCGCTAATATTTCCAAATTTCGTTCATTAATGTTCAATGCCAATAATTTGTTAATAAAATATCTTGTGTATATTCTATTTTTTTCGTCATTTTAATTTTGTAATTACACTTCCAACAATGGACATATCCATGATCTATTGTTTTTCCTCCAAGGAAAAATTTCTTCGAACTTTAATTAGGTCGTGGTCGTGGTTTAACCATTTAGCTTCTGTATTTATAACTATCTTGGGTGGGCAGAAGTTCAACCAAGGAGCTGTTTTTGGATATATAGTGACCGCCCGATGACGTCAGCCGTCCGAAGGTGGGCGCAGTTGTCGTCATCGCCTCCTCGTTTTCTCGTCAAATCGATAGCGCGGATGAGATAAGGATGAGGAGGTTGGAGATTCGCTCTCTCGAAGTTAGGGGCGGCCTTTTCCGGCTGAAGAGCATAACAAGGAGCGTGATGGAATGGTATGATTGCCCCTTCAAGGGCTGAATGCGAGTAACACCCGCATGACGCTAAAAGGCGCGATCTCCCCAGAGACAGCAGTCTCAAGAATCCGGTAGAATCCATATCTCATCGATTAAACTAAACGCGGATCTTTCTAACAATGTGCTGCTATTCCAGAAGAAGCAACTGCAGCCACAATGTTAAATCTTGCACGAATAGTAGCTAAAACTGCTGACATGAGAAATGTCGGTGCTACATTAGTATGCTCCCCAGATCCCTCCGGCGCCCCACAACCCTTGGTTTCTATGGTAGTATGCGCCTCACAGTGCTACGCAGAATATATATGTCGAGAAAAAGGTACTCGTACATAGGAAGCTTTGTGGAAGGTACTTACAAGAAATCCTCATTGAAAGGTGCTTCGTCGAGGCTCTATCACAGTTCAGGGTCGGTATACTTCTTTCACGTCCTTCAGGAAAGCGACGAACAGGTCTGGAGCATTCTACCCCAATTACGCTTACCAACAAACCGGGATTAATCAATTTGAATAGTGTGGTCGCAAGTGCCTACCATTTGCGGACGTTTGTGGACGATTGAGGAACAAACTTCAGGACAGATATTGGACTAGTCTGTGATGGTCTTAGTTGATTTTCCGGTCAAATCAGCGGTGGTGGTAAGCGATAGGTCAAGAACAAACATAAACACAGAGCATTTCCGTGTAGGTAGGTACCTAGTTCGTTTGAGAAGTTTCGGTCGACTGAAGGACAAGATGGGATAGGTTGATCATAATGGAACATTCGACTTTGTTCTAGCGATAAGCCGCTTGTCTTGCGACAATTGTTTATGATGAAAGACAACATCGCGATTATGTACGAAACAAACACCGCTGAGGGGCACATTGCGAGTACGTAAGTGTGGGGCGCGTACTAATAGAGAAACGCGAATGTGGGGCGCAAACTAATATAGCACCGAAATGTCTAACCAATTCCACCAGAAACATCCAGGGAATATAAGCCACATTTTCCTTCATCATTGCCGTCATCAACGTATCATACACTTCCATTTGTTGGTGATTGAGGTTCATGCTTTTGAACTATTAAATCCAATTCCTGGTGATCATATCCACTTTCCAGTTCCCGATTAAAAGCGTCATTCATTTCAAGATTTGGCTTTCAGGATTTCATTCCTAACCTGACTGATGAATTGTAGGGATGGTCGATCGTCGATTGCGACAATCGATTGATAGATTGTTACAGTCGATTGTTTTTTCAACAATCGATAGTTTTTGTTACAAACGAATCGCTTTGGTTCCACTCAGTGACCAAATGATGGAACCATTACATCGCAACCATCAACGAGTACAATCTAACGTAGTTATCATTGGTCCTACAAAACGGCACTCGTTGGAACTAGTGTGCGAATATCGTTTACGCAAAAAGCATGCGTACGTGGTACATTTATCGAGACGCCTCATTCTCTCGCCGAGGTTTAATTTGATAAGCGTTTTACATCAAAAATATGGCCTCCAATTACGGAAGTTACATCAATAAGCGTTTTACATCAAAATGGTGTGTGTGTGTGTGCGGGGGGGGGGCGCAAAGACAAAGACATAAAATTTTGCAATAAAAAATTCATAAAAAGTGCAATTTTCAGTGGTTTGGTTACAGATTTTGACGCACCTCCCCATACCAAAATACTCAAAACACTCTGAACTAGAGTTTTGTATAAAATTAAGAGAAACTTGAAGTTTACCACATTCCTAAGCTTGTAAAATACATGGATAAAACACATTACTTTCTTTGCTAATCGTGAGATTTGTGTGTCCCATCGCAAATCCTCGTCTAGCATCACCCCCAAGTACCTGGCGCAAGAGACTCTCTCTACCTCGGGGCAAGAACAATCTACGTTAACCTGGTATCTGCAGCAGTGAAGTTTTATCGTATGGGGAAGATGTTCCCTGCTCCTTGATTTAGAAAAAACGAGGTATTTCGTCTTTGCTATGTTCAGACTAAGCGTGTTTGCCGAGAACCAATCGTAAAGCACCCTCAGATCTCGATTTGCAAACACAAAGTCCTCTTCCCGTGTGTCCCCCTCGCAGAGAAGTGCCGTGTCATCGGCAAACACGTATGTTTGTCCATTTAGACGGAGATTCCCTATCCTGTATATGAAGATCAGGAATAGAAGAGGTGGAAGCGTGAAGTGTAGGGCAGAACTGAATAAAAAGCTTTCATTGAAACGGAGGAAACTAAAGACAAACAGTTTGTGCATAAGTAGGTATCTACTGAATAATAGATAAGCGATTAGTTCTTCCCAACTTACCTTCCATTGATGAGCAGAAGTACAGATAGAGAATCAGTCGTCAGAATGAAAAACACAGTCACAGATAGAAACAGTCAGAAAATTAAAAAAATGAGGTAGTGAAGTTGTTTTGATTTTCGTAGGAATATTATTATGTGTTATTGTTGCTGTTGCCTCTTTTTATGGTCTCGATGTCTGACGGAGCCATGCGAGAAGGGGACGTTCAGGTTTTTGGTTCCAAACTAGTTCGGAAAGCGTTCGGACAAGTAGAACGAATACCGAAAGTTCTCGGTGGTTCTGGTTCTATCCCGAACTGGTTCGGAACGTCTTGCCAAAACAAACCTTATAGGAGACATAGAATGAGAAGAGGCAAGTTTGGAAGCGGTTTGAAAATATTGAGTTTCACGATTTTTTCCGCCTCTGCCTCACTGTGCGCCGCCTGCAGCTCCGCGCCTCTTGAGAGATAACTCTCCTACAGCGCCGGGACTCTTGAGAGATAACTCTCCTACACCGCGGCGCGGCTGGCGCCTGTGTCGGTAGGCACATGAAGATATCGCACCCGCAGACGCCTCATGGAAACCATGGATACCTTGACGATGTGTCACAAGTGACAAACGAACGCGATCGACGGGGGCGAGCGGGCGCCCATCGCGATCTATTGGTGCGATCTAACAATACGATTCTACGGAAGTGTCATACGTGACAACGCGGCATCGCGTTTGTTGCGGCAAAACGATCGTGCCGCGTGGTTCGATTTTTCTTCAGTCCAAGAATTTCCTTAGCCGTTCAGCCCTCACATATGACACAACCATTGACCTTCATGCGTTGACCTCCATGACCGGCGCTCGCGCAGCTGTCTGTTGACCGCCCTTGATTTTTTTGTTATTGTTAATTTATGATTCAGAATTCAACAATAGATTTTCTTTTTTTAAATATATTAAAATTACAAATAAGTTGTTATTTCGTATTAAAGTTCGCAAAAGAAACGCTGCAAATTCTTTCACTGGAGTTTATTATTCAATTGGCTTGCGTTCATGATTTGAATTTCTACTAAGCTTTGGAGTGTGCGTGTTTCAAAGGTGATGAAGTGATTATTGAATTTCAGGAGATATGCATAGACCACGTAAATCTGTTCTCAACCAAAAAACCTATTTGGATTGTTCAGTTGATCATATTTGTGTGCCTCCTGAAATTCAATAATCACTCTATCACCTATGAAACACGCACACTCCAAAGCTTAGTAGAAATTCAAATCATGAACGCAAGGCAATTGAATAATAAACCCCAGTGAAAGAATTTGCAGCGTTTTTCACAGGTGATAGAGCAATTATTGAATTTCAGGAGGCACATAAATATGATCAACTGATCAATCCAAATAGGTATTTTGGTTAACAACCGATTTACGTGCTATAATAATAATAAACCCCAGTAATAATATTGAACAATATTTACCTATATATTATCAGCGTTTCATGCATATCAGAATGCTTCAACCCATGTATCGGCTATAAAGTACAAGTATCCACATCGGCTATCACTCCAATATCCACATTCACTGCAACTCGACGCTATCGGCCGGACATCACTAGGTTACATACGAACAATAATAAACCAAAAAACGCAAATGTTGCCACCATAAATCGGGCCATACATCGGGGATGGTTTGACCTACGGGCCTGGGGAAGGGCTCATTCGATTCCTCTTGGAGATGGTATGTTCTTAAAATAGGTAAATATTTAGGCCGATTCGACTTGTTTTGAGGTTTTTAGGGATTTTAAAAAACTTTGACAACCCTTAAAGGGCACTTTAAATTAAGTGAGAAGGCTGGCTGAAGGATTGGGGCGTCGTCGGACAAGATGGATTTTTCCATTTTTCCAACGTAAACCATTAAATTTTCAGGGGGGTTAGCATTTTTTTTTCCAGAGCGATTACAATGATTTATTATTGAATAATAAACCGAAAATGCCATTAAAAGCGTTCGATTTCTAATCGATTAATCGATTGTTTCTTGTCGATAGCATCTAAACAATTGATTGTTGGCTACTATCGACAATCGGCCACCCATAATAAATTGCCGCACACAAGGTAACACATGTCTTCGATACTGACAAATTGCTTTTAGTTGTCTTCTTCTATTGGTTTATTAGGTATTCAATAATAAACCATTGTAATCGTCTTGAAAAAAAAAAAAAAAAAAAAATTTAAACCCCCCTGAAAATTTCATGGTTTACGTTTCAAAGGGTGTAGAATCCAAATCTGCAATAAAAAATTTTCTGTCTGTCCGCCGTACGCCGAAAGCACGATTTCTCCCAAACGGCTGGAGCAAAAAATCTGATACTTACAGGAAAAATCCATGTTGGTCCGACGACGCCCCATCCTTCAGCCAGCCTCTCACTTAATTTAAAGTGCCCTTTAAGGGTTGTCAAAGTTTTTTGAAAATCCCTAAAAACCTCAAAACAAGTCAAGGCGGCCAACACAAATTTGTGCTCTTTTCGAAGAACACTTCTATGAGAATCGAATGAGCCCTTCCCAGGTCCGTAGCTCAAACCATTCCCGATTATGGCCCGATTTATGGTGCCAACATTTGCGTTTTTTTGGTTTATTATTGTTTATGTTTTCATCGCAGTAACCAAGTGATGTAGTAATGTGGATACTGGAGTGAACTCCTAAAACGCTTTGTAGCCGATACACGGGTTGAAGCATTCCGATACGCATGAAACGCTGCAAATTCTTTCACTGGGGTTTAATATTCAATTGGCTTGCGTTCATGATTTGAATTTCTACTAAGCTTTGGAGTGTGCGTGTTTCACAGGTGATAGAGCGATTATTGAATTCCAGGAGGAACACAAATGTGATCAACTGATCAATCCAAATAGGTATTTTGGTTGAGAACCGATTTAAGTGCTCTATGCATATCTCCTGAAATTCAATAATCGCTCTATCACCTGTGAAACACGCACACTCCAAAGCTTAGTAGAAATTCAAATCATGAATCATTGAATGATAAACCCCAGTGAAAAAATTTGCAGCGTTTTCATATCAGTTATACTACGTTTTATCAAGTCAAGTCCCACTAAAAACAGTATCCAAATCCTTCTCTTCATTCTAAGCTACCTCCCCATCAATATTCAGCCGTTCTTGAGTTATAAATTGTGTAATTAATACGACTTTCTTTTGTGCATATAGATCAATTGCCTTCTTCATTATAAATTGTCTCGTTCTAAATTTTCCCTTCGGTTTTGCAGGTGCGTGGGGAAGAACAGGGGCGCCAATCTGGCGCTGACGGTGACGGACGTGGAGCGCGAAAGGGGTCGCCCCCTGTCCAAATACGATCGGAACATGATGATCTTCAACTGGCTCCACACCCTGGACGAACCGGAAGACGAGGCTACCTGAGGCGAGGCTACCGAGGCCCTCCCGGTCTCCCAAACCTCCTCCCTCAACGTCCCCAAAATTAACTCATTCACCGACACCTGATGAACGAACGTGTCCAATTCCAAGGGGCATATTAACTTATGAGTTACCTTCTTCTTCAGAGACTTGGGCGATTGTTGAATTTGCGCTTCATCCGTTCGTCAGGCCATCATTTCCATGAAGTTCACAAAGGCAGCCAGTGCGTACTTAATACGTACTCAGCTAGGCACCAGTACCTACTAATAACGCTGGCCTACAAGAAAAATTGTCATTTGGTGCCAAAGAAATCACGTTTGGTGTTGGTATTTTTCAATCTGCCCGATCCAACTCTGAAACCGCTATCAGGTCTTGTTTTTAAGATATAAGCCATACAAATATTTTCTGACTACGTTTGAGTGTAAAAAATAGCACATCAAAAATCCCAATTGATTTTCAACTTTCAATCACTCTATCGCTGTTCTATGAGGTGCACATCTCCAATTCGGAACCCGATTTCAGCTATCTTCTTCCATTCCACGGGAATTGGAGAAAGTACACTCACAAAAAACAAATACATTTGTAAGTGTAGTTTTTAAAAATAGAAAAAGTCTTGAATTGAAAAATTCTGTAAGAATTGCTTGTCTTTCATTTGCCAAATCTCAAAAAACTGTCGGTTGTATTTGTAGCATTTCCAAGCCAAATGAAATCTTTTCCAGACCAAATGAAACCTTTTCCAAATCAAATGAAAACTATTGAGAAAATGAGTGAAATGAGGTACGTAGGCAGGTAGGTAGGTACCCTGCGTATTGCAGATTGATGCAAATGTACCTATCGTAGAAATAAGTTGAAAAATTAAAATACTTGTTTTTTATTCCACTAAGGTGAGATCTACTTCAATAATTATTATAATCCTCTTAGGATTATAATCCTCTGCCTAAAAGTCATAGAATTCGACATGGTTTAATTAAACCATGGTTTATTTAATTCTGTGTGGAAAAGGTTTCATTTGGCTTGGAAATACTCTATTTCAATTCATGCGTTCGATTGGTTCAGTTGGTTGTTGACTCAAAATGCTGATTTAATTAAATTAATTAGAAGATATTAAAAACATATGTTCAGCATGATTTTGATGAATTTGTTGGAGTTAACAAGCAGAAGGTGAATAATGATTCACATACACTTATTGAATAAAAAACGAAATAGCCTAATTGAGAAAGCTGTAAAAACGTACGTTTTTCAATATATAATTATTAATTATTGTTTATATTAATATAAAAAAGCGACACTTATTTGGGATTAGGCAAATGAAAGAGCAATTTTGACTGGATTCTTTCATACATAATGCGATATCGGAATCCGATTTTTTCTATCTGACGTAGTGTTTTCAAAACTGCCTTTACAAACGTGTAAAACCGTGTTTTTTGTGTAGTTTGTCAAATTTACCGCTGTTTCTCGTGGAATGGAGGATAGGGAACTAAAATCGGACTTCAAATTTGGATTCTGTACTTGATAAAACGTAGAGAGATTGGTTAAAAGTAAAAAATTATTTGTGTTTTTGAAGAGCTACTTTCAACTCTCAAACGTAATTAGAGTATATGTACCTATATAACTTATAACTAATATATAAACTTTCTACATATTATATGACTTATATCTCAAAAGCTTTTTTTCATTTAGATTCAGCTCACAGAAAAATCTCAACGTCAACCCTTATCTCCTCGTTACCAAACAACATCTGTTTCTTCGGAAAGTTCAACTGGCTAATTTACCTTGTTTTTCCTTCGAATAATTCTACTCTAAAATTAAAACTAATAAATGAGAAAGAATGTAAGTTAAAATTGATCACAATTCGACTGGAAGAGTTCAGAGATTTTCATCAAAGGTAACCAGATTCGTGCCATAGGAACTAAGTGAGTTATGAACTTATCGGAACAATGAAAGTGTACTATGTGTGAAAATCGTTTAATATTTTATGATCATTTAATAATGTATCATTTAGTAATGTTCGTGGAGTATTAGATCGTGGTTGAATACAAGGGGTTTATATCTAAGAGTAAGGGATAGTGGATGGTTTTACTTGAACAAATCAAGTTCAGACAAGATGATACAACACGAATTGGTAAAATGAATGTGATACATCTATAACAATGTTATGTGGATGACTGTATCGATTTTATAAGTTGTGTTGAGTAATATGAACGTGCAGCTCCATGTATTCGATACGACGTCCCCAAGTTATATGTTGAGCTTTTCAAAAAGGTGCTACGTTGGTTATCTACCTCCCCTTCTTCCCGGATTAGGAACTCTCTATAAAACCCAATGTGCATCGTCGATTACCATCCTGCTTGCTGCATAAAGAGCTTGATAAATGCTTCTTTTTGAAATTTAGTTGCGATGGGTTTTCGGAGGCGATCGTTCGGAACTTTAAATGGGTACCCCATTGAAATTCTCCATTCATATCAACTACTGTCCAACACCCATACAATTAATCAAGATAATTAACTTATATCTGTGCCAAAAAAAAAATTTAAATAAATAAATAAAACGATATTTTAATCGTAATGTTGCCGTAATTAGCTCATTCACATTTTAATCACAAAACTTTTGTAGTAAAACTTAATTTTGAACTGAATCCTGGCAACGAACAATAATATAGTTCTAGGTTGGGACCTTATGATCAATGTACATAATGAAAATTGTTGGAAACTAATTTTTGTTTCTTAAAAAACTGATGAAAAAAGGTTCTATTATATGAAAATCTATGAATGTTTAGAAGGTAACTTCTAAGGGTATTCATTAAAACAATAAATAGGAGATATTCATCCCGAAATATTTGAAATGATTTCATGGCGTTAATGATACTAATTTGCACATTTTACAAACGAGGGATATAATTTTAGTCGATAATTTATTATTTAAACATTTATGAATATTGTATGTTCCAAAAAATATTAATTGCCTAAGTCAATTGCTTCTACTGATGAAATTATCTTACCAGCTCACGGTTATATCGGTGCCTCAAAGATGTAAATATAACTATGTTTTGAACCAATGTACATGATGCTTAAATATCATACATGCTTAGTGTATTTGGCGTTTCGTTGATACTAGTTTCGGTTCTTGGAAGTTTCTTGTAAATATTCCTTCCTTTGTGAGAAACACGCAAACCACCCAACTTCAAGTCGTCCTGTGCTATAAACATTGCTCTTGAAATCGCAGTAGAAATAAACTTGAAAATCGTCTTCAAACCGGTTCGTTTCAAGAACAACGGTTTCTACAATCAATGAAATTCTTCATTCCACGCAGTCAGTGCCTGAAATGTTAATGCAGCATTCCTTTTTAGATGTTCGCACGCAAATAATTATGTATTCTTGTACATGTACTTGAAAATGGTGACAAATGAGGCGTAACACGGGTAGTTGATAACTTACAAAATTGAGAGTTTTAGAATGAATAATGTAATGTAGTTACTACATTACATAAATAATATCGACCTTCTACAGAAATTAGGTTCCTATTCTCAAGTTTAAAGTTGGGATGAATTCGTGTACCCGTGAATTAATTATATTGGCCGTCTGTGTACCTAAGAATTATTATCTAGATTCACTGGGAAGTCCCAGATGTTTTGCGTTGGGTTTTGCACGTGGATGGATATCGCTGGCAAATTATTACACGGAAGCATTATTACTTCCCTTAATTTACTGATGAGGCACCTCCGCGGCAGTGCCACACGTGTTCCCATCGAAATAAAGGAATACAAAATAAAAATAATAGTAAAAAATCCAAAATATTCGCTGTTTTGTCGGGAAGGGACGGAGAAATTCCCTCTTCCCATTTCTTTCTGGTTGTTAACAGTAGTGAAAGATTACTTTTTGCCAAGAGGTTAGTGTTGTTTTGAGTTAATTTACTTATTTGGTAGGAATCTACCGCGTTGTACCGTCATTTTTGTTGTTTAATAAGTATTAAATAAGTTTTATTGATTAAAGAAAATGTATAAAAAAAATTACAACTTCTATACAAAATACAACTCACACCTTCAAGTGGAAACACTTGCTCTGCTGTGAGGCGTCGGTCAAAAAACGCATTCAATTGTTTCGCACTTAAAAGTAAATTTACAATCTCATTGGAGAAAGAGTTTTTTTTTTTAAACAGTTTATGATATTCGAGAAGCAACAGGAGAACAAGTCAATGCGTCCCAGGGAGAGAGAAAAATAATAAAAGATAATGATATAATAATAATAATCAATTTTATTATTTTTGGCATTTCAATTTAAACATTTGGCGACTCAATTTCAACTTTTGGCATACCAATTCGAGCTTTTGGCATATCAATTTATACTTTTCACAAACCCAACTAATCCAAAATTCCACCTCATATAATGATCAAATAAATGTTTTTCTCTCTCTAAAAAAAGAATAATTATGAAAATAAAAAGGAAAGAACTGAACTGCTCGATTTTTTTTTTTTTTAAAGAAGAATAGTTACGGAAATCTACCATTAACAAATAGTCTTTACAGCCTTCTAAATTGTACAAGTCCCTTATAAAGGTGAGCCCTTTGCCCGAAACTAGTTCGCATAAAAGGAATTCTTAACACGACTCTTGGCCCGGAGCGATCCATGGTTTCCACTCCTTGTACACTTGGATGGCAGTAGTTCTCTCGATCAGGGTAGCTAGTGTAGGAACCTTGAACTGCGAACAATTTCTCTGTTTCGAAACGACTTCCTTTTTTTAATAATATGTGAATTAACAATTTTCGGACAATGAAAATATCATTAATTCTTTTGGAGGCCGCATCACTCCAACGCACTATACCATATACCAATAACGATTGTATCAGTGCAAATATACCATTCCCTTGGTTATCATGTCTGAAAAGTTCCTTATCTCAAATCATTCTGGTACCAATATTCTCAATTCTATTATGTAGTGAATCCAAATGTGCCTCCCATGTGAGACGTTCATCAACAATTAGGCTAAAATATTTAATACTGGAAGCTCTACATTCACAAGAGCCACCTTTCTTACAAAAGCTATCACGCCACCTCATAGTTTTCACAATCTCCGAACTTAGCTGTCTTTTTAGGAAAAGTTATGAATTTAGTTTTGGAGAAATTTAGCTTCATACGATTAATTTTATTGTCATGAAAACAACAGAATGAAATATCGGGTAAAAGAAAAGTTTTTCGAAACACATACATTCTATTAATGTATGGAAATTAATAATACAAGGTGTCCCAGGGGTCCCCCCCCCCACCCCTCCTAAAATCCTTCCCTTCAGTGATCACCTTCTTCAGTGATCAAGTGAAAAATCATCTTAATCTGAGAGTCGAAAGTCAGCATAAATGATGATTTTTGCACGCGAAATAAACCGATTTTGGTCATTATTCCGCAAAAATTGAGTCGAATCAAGAAACGGATACCGTCACGTGAATCACGTTTTCACTGTTTTTTAAAGCTGATTTATATTATGCTATCCGTTTCTTGATTTGACTTAAATTTTGCGGAATAATGACCGAAATTCGTCATTTCGTATCCGTTTTTTTATTTTAGGCGCCTGTTTTCAGATTGTTACGGGGATCAATTTTCGAGGTCTGGTCGAAATATGTAAAAATAGGAGATTGAAACCTTCTTCAGTGATCAGTGAAAAATCATCTTAATCTGAGAGTCAAAAGTCAGCATAAATGATGATTTTTGCACGAGAAATAAACCGATTTCGGTCATTTTTCCGCAAAAATTGAGTCGAATCAAGAAACGGATAGCAACACGTGAATCACGTTTTTATTGGATTTTGCGCAGTATAATTTACATTAACAATTTGCTAAAAGACAACAAAATGAGCAGTAGGCCAGGCTAGCACAATCACTAAACGTGCATACACTCCCAAGTGATCTTGAGAAAAATGCCTAATTTCTGTAGAATAAAATAGATTTACCGTATGCAGATATATATAAAGTCACCAATTTCTGCTCGCTCATATTATGTTAATGTGTTTGATGTTGTAATAGTCAACCAAAAATGTTTTACATGATTGTAATGAATGATCCTTCATTAAAAGAAGAATCACCAATATAAGTTGAAAATAACGAAATTTACTCAAGTGTTTTCGTTTCAATTCATACACTTAGACGAAATCTCCTTTTTTGTACATAAATTGAATTCATCCACACAAAAATTATGAGAATAATCGTTGATATTTTCTTTTTTAATTTAAAAAAGGTTGAATTACTTACTCAGGTAGTTATTTAGAGTGTACTCATCTATAAAATATCCAAATTGATCATTTTGAAACTCTTTTTATGGTGTGTGATAAGTTTCATACGCGTATTGTATGCCGTTGAGTATTGTATTGCATGGATAAAATTGTTAACGATTTTATTACGCTATTTTCCCTGTGATAAAAATTATGACGTAGAGTGTTTGTGACATCTAGTGAACTTTTCTGAGTAGATTGTTACCTATCATGAGGCCGTTGTGAACATTTGAATTTCCCTTCCCAACTGTGGATATTGTTAATTTTCAATTCGATTATACAGTGTTGAAGTCTCAAAATCAGTGATGAGAAAACGAAGGTTTACAGTGAGTAGAAGGAATTGTGACTTCAGATTTACAGTTGCGATTAAAGGGTCGGGAAGTCACGATCAAAAGGTTGTCTGGAAATACAGTGCCTCGTATGAGTCACGGAAAAGGCTGAAATTATTTTTTAATTTCATTATACCTAGCCAGTGTTACTTGTCACTGGAGACCCGATTTTTTTGCAGCAAAAATGACCTGAATATGACATGAAATGTGCAGTAAAAACTAACGAAATATGCAACAAAAACGAGTAAAAACGAAAAATAAAATTCAATACTTGTGAAAACACACATACACACAAATTGGTTTTTGAATTAATATCATTTTGGATAAAAGTTGCGCAACATCAGGCCCACCTGTAAACCCCAGTTTATACAAAATGCTCAATAATTGACACCTCAACGCAAACATCAGTTTTCCTTACTGAATATGCTCCAGGTTTTCGTAGTTCATGTTTGTAAAAGTAAACATTTCCACGTTCTCATAAACCATTTTTCAACAAAAGAGTATTGATCCACAGCTATCGCTAATGCGTTTTCATCAAAGGTGTTCATGAAGCAATGTAGTTAAGATGTGGCCGCGAAATCCTCCTTCATGACATTTGACATCATCCGCGTTGAAAGTGTTAAATACACACGTCGAAAATGCATCAAATGCAGCTTCAACGGTCATTTTCCCGTAAGAAAACTAAGTCTGATTGATTCATTAAATTTCCTCAAAATCACTCCGACGCATTCGTAGGCAGAACCCCCGAAAAGAAACCCTAGAAATGTCCTTCCTAAAATCTACGTTTCCCCTTTAAAAAAAACCGGAATTTTTGGTCTGCCACAGAAGAACCGGCAAGAGTATGCAATTCTAGCATACTTATCCGGTCCCTAGTTACAAACCAACCAGTCGATCATTATAAATTCGCGTTACCACATCCCCAAATACAGTCATAATTTGAACAGCATTTCGTCGTGTGATATGTAGGTATGTAGTCGAGTCAAAACTGTGTTGTATTTTGCTTACACTCCAATATATTGTAATTAAACCATGAATTCATTGTCTTGCCATTTGTAGACAACAAACAAATTAGTGAAGGACGTATTTTTTTGAAAAGAAGGAACGAAATAAGTAAACTTATTACATATAAGCTTACTCTACAAAATCACTTCCATGTAACAGAAAAATTCCATCCATCTTTGAATCCCCTGCTCACCTTTCAGGAAGAGAGAATTTGGGATATTAGTGTGAGGGGTCAG
This sequence comes from Creontiades dilutus, assembly GCA_031894815.1. Classification (NCBI taxonomy): domain Eukaryota; kingdom Metazoa; phylum Arthropoda; class Insecta; order Hemiptera; family Miridae; genus Creontiades; species Creontiades dilutus. The sequence goes on along the minus strand of JAVIWC010001773.1, from coordinate 1,212,723 downwards.
AATTACATTTAACATAAACCTGTATCAATTCCCGCCAGAATTATACCAATATATCAAGAATGACTCCTGATGAACAGAGATAAACATTAAACAAATTTTATTCAAGAAATATTCTTCTGCATAAGGTGAAAGTTGTACATATCTTTAAGATTGAGGCAGTTGTATGGTATAGTACATCATTCTTGTCATTTAGATATCAAAGATTATCGTTTTTTGCATTAACCGAAAATCAGTTGCTTCATAAACTGGTTGTCAATATCATAATTATTGTGGATCTTCGCGATTAAGAAGGAAAAAAATGGTTGTTTTGTGAAATATATTTTATGTTTCGTAAATTATAGTTGTGCGTTGTGTCATTCTCCCGTTCCACTTCCTAGAATTTGATTGAACTAAGTACGACAATATTGGAGTTTGGTTGGCCATACGTGATTATTACCGGTTGAGTACTGTGATGTCTACATTTATCACAATATGTTAAAATTGAATTTTACTTCCTATCTGTTTCTACGATATAAAAACGCTGCAAATTCTATCGCTGGGGATTATTATTCAATTGGCTTGCGTTCATGATTTGAATTTCTACTAAACTTTGGAGTGTGCGTGTTTCACAGGTGATAGAGCGATTATTGAATTTCAGGAGGCACACAAATATGATCAACTGATCAATCCAAATAGGTATTTTGGTTGAGAACCGATTTAAGTGCTCTATGCATATCTCCTGAAATTCAATAATCGCTCTCCACACTCCAATTCTTAGTAGAAATTCAAATCATGAATGCAAGCCAAATGAATGAAATTGAATTGCAAGCCCAGTGAAAGAATTTGCAGCGTTTCATGCATATCCGAATGCTTCAACCCGTGTATCGGCTATAAACCCTTTTAGGAGTTCACTCCAGTATCCACATGCACTACATCACTAGGTTACTGCGTTAAAAAAAAAAAAAAAAAAAAAACCGGTGTTGTTTTTGTTTTGATGTGGCGTGGGATTCTACAAGGCTTTCTGAGACAACAAAAATGAAATTTTCCAGTTTTTTTCGGACATCAGAGAAGCTTCTGCCGACGCGACGGTGAAATTTGTCGGATGCGCGAAAATCCTGCTCGCGCGTCGCAATAAAACGTCATAAATTGTTCCTTCGTGGAATAAATCATCCTAATCAAAGGCAGTAATTGTTTGTATGAAAAGAAGCTTTAAGATCACTCTCGTCACTCACCTCTGTTTAAATCAGCATTCTCTTCAACAAACTACATAAGTCACCAACCCATCAACAGACTCCCTCGGCTGGCTAATCAACTCCTGACCTTCAATCCATCCCTCGACTTATTCAGCAACCAATCCCCGCAGGCATTTAAATACCAGCTGTTTCACCAAGTGCTGTAAGGTTGATTTATTTTATCTGTAAATCTGTTTCAATTTCTTTTCCTATTTAATTTGTATTTCTTTTCTCCATTTTTACTTCACTCGTCTACGATATACTACTCAGTGTCATGACAGCATGTGCTTGTTTTTCTTTATATGCAATTGGGCATTGCCCGTATTTCAAATAAATAAATAAATAATATAGGGAAAAGGCCAAGTCTCATTACCGATACCCTTAATTACTGGGTTATTATTTGTAATAATAATAGGAATTATTTTAGAATTTTGTTAGCCTTTGCTCCTCAGTATTGGTCTGATTCAACTTTGCTAAATAACTTTCCACGATCCTTCATGTAAATTCTCTCATGGTCATGATGTATGAATGAACTTGTTAGGGTGTGACCAGGTGGGCCGTCTACCCCGTGCGGCGCACCGGGGCTGGGATCGCAGGTCGTTTCGGGGTAAAACCGTGGAAAATCCGCCTTCTTGAGCTCTCAAAGGCGCCTTTGCCCGTTCAATTGAGTCCGCGGGTCGGTCGTCGGAATGCAGTCCCGCCCCCGATCGGCGATGCAATCGATGGTGCAAGTCGGAGGTTTCCCTGCAACTTTGACCGCCCCGTTATTGACCTACTCACGTAATGGCGGGAGCTTTTCTTTTTTTTCCGAAACTTTTCGGCGCGGAGGGAGCTCAACTGTCATGTGCAGCAGTTGTACTCACGTAAGTTCACCCGAGTACGTTATTCGGAACGTAGCAGGAAGGTATGGCTTCTGTGTGTCCATTCTTGACATAGTTATTGGTTGATTCGAAGCTTTCAAGGAGAAAAACGGAGAGAAGACCTTGTGTCTATAGACATCCATGGGCCTAAGAATCTACAAAATATACAGAGTGTCTACACTTGTGGTAGGCAAAAATCCAGGAGTCGATTCTACAACTAATTTGCAGCATTTTTTGTTCCTAAACCTTTTTTTTTACTCCACTAAAAACCCTGCTTTTTTTTTATTTTAAAGATTATTTTCGTGTTTTCGACCTTTCCTCACCAAAACGGCTATAACTCCCTTGTCCTAAGAGCAATCTCAAATCTGAGGAGAGCGTTGGAAATAGCGTGAAATTTCCTAATCATTTAATGGAAAACGCAATTTTTGTTTGTCATTTTAATTGGTGAAAAAATAGGCCAAAGTCTAAATTTTAAAATTATTTCGGAAATCACCATTTTTCAAGCTAATTTTTTGCCTGTAATTAATAGAGGTATCGTCGGGCACTCTTCAGGAAAAACTTCCTCAAACTGTCAGCTTTCTAACGGTATAATAAAAAAAATGTTTTATGTGGAAGTTTTGGGAGAAAAACTGCGTTTAACGCAAAAAAACGTGATTTTGTCGGTCCAAATCCACGTTTTTCCTCAACTTTTTACGTTGGAAAATTGGAAAAATTCAAGTACTTGATGTTATGTGATGGGGTGGCAATGAAAATGCAGTTTTTTATGTCAAATCTTTTGTATTACAAAAAAATTCACTTCTTAAAAAAAAAGAAAACAAAAATTAAAGCAGGTTCTGAAAGTGCCCTCTTTCTTGCTGTATGCAAAAAATGGATGGACTGAACCGGGCGTGACTGACCTTTTGTCAGAAAAAGGGTGGCTTGGGAAAAACCAACGGCGCAAAGGAGGTAGGGGAATTGGAGTCCATTAAAGGCTTTAAATATTTTTGCATAAGAAGGGGATTAACGACAATGATGTAACCAACAGCGGGGACTAGGCGATACGCTTAAAGCCCCGGTACGGTTCCGTTACCTGTGGGCCTTGATTATCAAGGGTGGTTTTCAAGAGGTCCTAAATACTGAAAAATTCTTCAACATCTAAAGCCATTTCGTCGTTCAAGAACTATCATGGCTAATCTCATTTTGTGTGTGTTTCAGAAACTACAAAAAAGTGATGAAAAACCTCGAAATTGTTATTACCACAGCAGTATTTTGTTACTGCAGCAGTAAAAATGCTTTGTAACCATAATTTGTAAGGTGCAGTATCCAAATTGCTAGATTAATCAGTAGAAAAATCATAGAAACTGAGTCTTTTTTTTCCTAGAAAGTCTTTCAAACATTAAGGTAGTAAAACCCTAACACGAAAGAGGAAACAACGGAATGATACAACACCAAATCAAAAAACTGACAACGTTGAGATTGGTCATGATAACGAAAAATATGAAGAAATTTGATTGGCCATTACAACCTTATCAGTTTTTCCCGCGCGCCTTCCAATCTCCTGAAGTAAGCATCATCATCACACGGGGATTCAAAATACGAATCCAACGACACCAAAAACTCAAAACCCCACTTGGCCATGATAGTTCTTAAACGACGACTTCAGTACATCTGAACAACCAACTTCCCTTGAAAAGTGAAAGAGAAATTTTTTCTTCCATTTGTTAGCTGTTGATTTCGCCCCCGTTTAAAATTTTTCTATTAAATTTAACTGTTTTCAACAATTTATTACTGTTTCACTACTGTATTTTTATTTATTTTTCAATCGTACATAAATAAAGTAAATAATAATAAAATAATATGTTTTAAATTACCTCCCAGTATCATAAATGAATGAATGAATAAAGATTTTCTCACTCAGAATGGAATTAGAGTTTCAAAATCCAATCCCTAACCTCTTGTAATGAATGTAAGCTTTTACTCCTGAACTATGAGTGAAGATGAAGCAATGGACTTCCTGAGTTGGGTAGCGTTTATTTAAACATTAATACTGATTACACACATATAATATAATTCAATTATATTATCATTCAATCGATGGAAATAACAATGCGATTATGAGTCTAACGATTGAGTAACTTGTTATTTTTGTATATCCAAATGCAATGAGCAATCAACAAAATTTCAATCGAATAGTGAATCTCTACAACACTGTCCATATGTAGTCATGCAACTATTATTTCAAATTCAAACCTATCTCGTTAAGGTACAAACCTGTGTAAAGGTTTACCCGGAAGGCAAAAAATAAGGCAATTCTTTTTCGGTTATGTCGGTCATTCGAGCCCATTACCAAATAGAACATACAGTCGACTTACAAGCGAAAGGCACCAACACCAAAATACACTGCTTCCTCGTTACAATCAAAGCGACACCATTATAAAATAGAAAATAAAGAAATCTTCAGATGAAAGATGTTGAGGTAATTGGTCAAACTTCCTAAAGATTCGTTGTGACAGTTTACAGACTGAAGTAAATGTAATTACTTGAAAATTAATTAAATTATTCGAAATTAAAAATTAATCGTTATCCCAGGGGTGCCCACCAGGGGAGGGTTTGACGCAGGCCGCGTCATCAAGCTTGGGGATCAAGCTTATAGGGAACAAGGGAATGCGGACAGACAGACAGACCGACAGACACGGAACTGACACGACCGACAGACACGGATTTGATTATATTGAGATGAAATTCAACTTCAAGAGGCCTTATCCGATAGTCCCTCAAAATATGAGCTAAATTAATTCAAAATTGTGGAAGTTATGGCTGTAACAAGGAAATGCGGACAGACAGACAGACACGGAACCAAATTTGTTTAGTAGGCAATGAAACTCAAAATGCGAGTGGACATTTGAATTCGGACAACAAAAATTGTTTGGGTCCCGAAAGTGAACACAAGGCTTCCGCTGCTTCACTGATTCGGAAGCAAAACAAATTTTTAGTAAATCGACCCTGCTGCCTTCCGCCTGTAAGCCAAGAATTTGTTCAAGGGTTCTCAAATTTTGAGAACATTTCCTAGCTGTCAATTTTGTCTAGGTCTGTACTGCGTATAGAAGATCTTCGAAAATTGATTTTTAACAAAATTTTTGTCAATAAAAAATCCTATTTGTATACAACAGAATGAGATTTTGTGCAAACTTGTAAGTTCAGGTTGATGAAACTTTTCAAGTGTTTTTGGACTTATCAAATTAGGTCTCTGGCGTAATAGAAGGTACCGGGGCCACGCCTGTGGTACAGCATCATCAAGCTCTTGTTGTCGGAGAGCTCACGGATTTTGGTGAAGTCCCTGAGCGCCGCGGAAGGTGTCGTCGGCGTCGCCTCCAGGGAAGAGTCCGAGTCGAAAGAGTCGGCAAATTTCACCTTGAAAAAGAATTGGAAAAAAACAAAAAATAATTACTCCATATTTTACAATCAACACATTTGCACTGGAAATTTAAAAATTTAACATTTCGGTGAGTACATTTTCATAATTGCTGGAGTCACATTACACAACTCAGCATGATTTTCGATGTTTGAACAATTTTCATATGAACTATTTTTGCTGAGTTCAAAACCCGTTGATTTTATTTATTATTCAATACAAACCATTGTAATCGCTCTTGAAAAAAAAAAGTTCTAACGCCCCTGAAAATTTCATGGTTTACGTGTCAAAGGGTGTAGAATCCAAATCTGCAATAAAAAATTTTCCGACAGTCCGCCGTACGCCGTAATTTTCAGGAAAAATCAATATTGGTCCGACAACGCCCCAATTCTCTCTCTCACTTAATTTAAAGTTTAAGGGTTGTCAAAGTTTTGTAAAATCCCTAAAAATCTCAAAAAAAAATCAAGGAGGTATGGATAAATATGGACTTTTTGTGAAGAACTCTCCATGAGGAATCGAATGAGCCCCTCCCCAGGTCTGTAGCTCAAACCATTCCCGATGTATGGCATGATCTTATGCTGACAACATTTGGCATCCACATTTACTACATCACTAGGTTACTGCGACCAAAACAAAGACAACAGCGTTTTTGTTTCTTTTGTTTTCGTCGCAGTAACCTAGTGATGTAGTGAATGTGGATACTGGACTGAACTCTAAAAGGGTTTATAGCCGATACACGGGTTGAAGCATTCTGATATGCATGAAACGCTGCAAATTCTTTCACTGGGGTTTATTATTCAACATCATTCATTTAGCTTGAATTCATAATTTCAATTTCTACTAAGCTTTGGAGTTTGCGTGTTTCACAGGTGATAGAGATTATTGAATTTCAGGAGATATGCATAGAGCACGTGTTTCTCGACCAAAATACCTATTTGGATTGATCAGTTGATCATATTTGTGTGCCTCCTGAAATTCAATAATCGTTCTATCACCTGTGAAACACACACACTCCAAAGCTTAGTAGAAATTCAAATCATGAATGCAAGCCAAATTAATGAAATTGAATAATAAACCCCAGTGAAAGAATTTGCACCGTTTTCGTAAGAGATATCTCTAATATATAAAATTTCCATGTCACAATGTTAGTCACCGCACTCCTCCGAATAATTACGTTGCCGATTTTTACCAAATTTTATGTGCGTATTCAGTAGGTCTGAGAATCGGCTAACATCTAAGTGATAAGGGTTGTTCACCCTCAACAATTTTTTTTTTTTTTTAATTTTTGGAAGAAATTGTTTTAGAGGAAAATTTATTGAACTTGTTGAACCCGTTACGAGCAATTAAAAAAATTGGTTGAGGGGTCTAATTTTCATGAAATCTTGGGTAGAATCCGAATGTGCAATGAAAAATTGTGGGATACTCTGTATTGATTTTTAGTTTTTCGCACACGAAAGTGCTCGAATTTCTACTCAAATTAACATAAATGTGATAGTTTAATTTTGGAAGATTCCTCATACGATCATGCAGCATAACTGGAACTTTTTTCTCAATATGTATGTGATAATAGATACTATGTGTGTGATAATAGTATTTGGAACTTTTTGATCAAGTCTGCTTCAAATCAATACATATCAATCAAATCTCAGGTTGAGGGGATGTTACCTTCAGTTTCTTGGGGGTCGGGGCTCGCCCGTCCGCCTTGTCCCGCCGCACGTGCACCGGCGACGCCGACGCCGGGAGGTTCTTGGCCGAGAAGTCCGCCCAGGGCGCCATCAGATTCCCCGGGAACGGAGCCGGCGACCGGCCCTTGGGAGGCGGCGTTGGGGGTTTGACGGCTCCGTCGGTTTGAATGGATTTCGTCGCTTTGGGTTCAGGAGTCGGCGCCCGAGCCGCTTCCAGCTCCAATTTTTTCTCCAGCCAACCCTCGAACGCCAGTTTGGCTTCGTATCGCTTCTCCGCGAGTCTCCTCTCTTCTTCCATCGATTTCTTCATCGATTGTTTCCTTCAAAAATCAAATGGAAATTCGTCATCACCTCATTGAACTGGCAATTAACAATCTGAACCCTCCAATGGGAAACTGGCAATGACAGTGAAGTGGAATAGATAATGCAAATTCACCAAACATAACCGACGAACGCGTTTTTAGGATTCCAGGCAAAATTCACCTGTGGATCACAGGGGTACATCACTAGTTATAGCATTAGCAAACTGAATTAAACCTTTAGTAAACGGAATTAACCTTTTCGAAAATGGGAGAATGGAATTAACCCTCTCTCAATTAGAATTAAACTTTACGCAAACTAAATCAAACCTTTCGCAAATACAAGTGTACCTTTCATTAAATTAATTCTCTGCACTAAACATGATCAGAGGACATGGGGTCGAGTCCCCAAAACAATACCTTGTACCTCCCCCTGGGCTGCCAAACTTTCTCCGAGTAGCGTCGCCCTTCTCCACCTGTCAATTATAGTCATACCAGTGTTAGTAGGTTTTTATTTTTTTTTTTGGGTTTTGTGAGGAACATTGCTGTGGTGATGAGCGACAGCGATTCAAATATTCCGGCTACAAAAGCTTTGAAACGATCTGATGGGACACTATAGCTTTTCCAATTCAGATTCGGAAATTTCCAAACCAATTTAAGAATTTTCCATTTCAATTTCAGTCTTTTCCATTTCAATTTCAGAATTTTCCATTTCAATTTCAGAATGTGATCAATATCCGCTTGGGAGCGGTTTCTGAAATTGAAATGGAAAAGTCTGAAATTGATTTGGAAATTTCTGAAATTGGTTTGGAAATTTCCGAATCTGGCTTGGAAAAGCCATAAACCGCCCTTTTAAACAGTTTTTTTCGGTTTTCCTCCGCAATATCTCCCTTTATCTCAACGGTTTCAAGGTTTGTTAATGTACTTCACTTCAAATGGGATCGAACAAGATGAGGATCATGCTAATTGGGTAAGAATTGTGGCCAGAGAAGCTTTAAAACGATTTGATAGCCTTTGGGGAAATGCAGGTGATTGGGGGTGACAGGTCATTTGAAATTAAAAGGGCCAGCGGTCGTAACCACGGTCTGCTACCATGTGAGGTGATGGAATGGTATAGTTGCCCCTTCCTTTGAGCTGAATGCGGTAATGCCCGCCACGCTTGAAGGCGTCTGATTCATCTCCCACGGCGACGGATTCAAGAATCGGGAAGGGCCAACTTACCATATCCATCACAATGCTTACTTGGATTTCTGTGCCTTCTTTTCAAGAAATTCGTTCTTGTTGGAGAGCCAGGCGTTGAAGGCCTTCTCGCTGTCTTGAAGCTGCCTCCCTTTCTCTTCCTCCTCTTTCTCTTTGAGTTTCCTCTCTTTGTTCCTTTTCCGCTGTTCCATTTTCTTCAGCTTTTCATCGTGGCTCCTCTTCCATTCTTCGAACGCCTGTTAACAACACACTTTAACCGAATCTTCATTTATGTTGCCTTAGTAATAATGCGTAGTTGAGGGTGGAAAGTTTAAGTTTGTGAGGTGATGGATTGCTCCTTCCATTGAGCTGAATGCAGTAATGCCCTCCACGCTCAGAGGTAAACCCAGACGATTCAAAGCGTCTGATTCATCTCCCAAGGCGACAGATTCAAGTGCCAATATCCATCCATTAACCATATCCACCCCAAGTTTAGCTCCTTCACAATTTATTCCAACCAGTTTCGCTTTTATGTGCCATCGTCAGGGATAGAGTCTGGGGATGGCTAGTTTTTGGTGTCGACCATACGATACATACCTCCCGATGTGATATGAGAGATTACCATTACTTATAAGACTCATTTTGTACTGTAAGCTAAGTTGGGTGTTAAAATGAAGTACCCACGGGAATTACCTATACGAAAAAAGAAAAAAAATTCCAACACATGGGTTATATTTTTGGGTAATGCGTTATTACCAGTGTCAGTGAGGTTTGGGAGACACCTTATTTAGGGGTCCCCCTCCCCCTGTAATTTGGTACCCCCTCCCCAAAACAAAAATGTAAAACAATATTTGAGCACTGTCATTTATACATTTTCAGATAGAAAAACAAACCATTTTCAAATTAATTAAAAATGTATTACCATTTTCAAATTATTATGTACGTTCACTTTAGTGATGTAGTATATTTTTGAATGTTGTCACGCTGAACACTGTTTCAATCAACTTTACCGGAGAAGAGAAACTGGAGAGCACGTATTTTTGTGAATTTCCTGCTGCTGCTTCAGCAAGATTCCTGCATTTTTGAAAGGGTGGTAATACATTTTTGTATTTTTTCTCCACTCTTAACGGGGTAAAATTGAAACTTATTATACCTTCGGAAAGCAGAGGAATTTCTTTCTTGAAACGGCTCGTGAAGTTTGGCGATCTTAAACGTGGGCCCCCCTCTAACAATTCAAGTACATTTTTCGGCATAAGCTTAATTTACTTTTATTGTGAATCATCATTAATTACTTTTTCAGCATCTTCGCGTTTGTTGGACGCGTTTTTAGCTTCCATCTCTGCCTTTAACTTTTGCTTCCTCTTGGCCTCTTCCTCTTTCTTCCTGTCCATCCAGTCCTTGTAGGCCTTCTCCGCTGCCTCCTTCGCCGCTGGGGAGGACGTGAGAAGCCGCCGTTTAACCCCAGGAACTCTGAAAATCGAAGTTCGTTCCATAAACCTTTTAGTGACCTTTTAAAACGCCTAAGAACACGAATTTTGTTTAAATCTTCTTCCTGGGCGTAGAATGGTCTTAAATGGGCGATCAATAACTTGGTTGTTATCCTATTGAATGGTGAGGCTTGTTCGAAAACCCCTACATATACAAAAATAGAGATAATTTTCAATGTTTGTACTGCTATTGCGGTCCCTAGGGGTTCGTTTATAATTATGAATGTGCATTGGTCGTAAAGGAAATTTCGCGGTAAATCCGAAAATGTGGTCAAAAGTAGCAAAAAGTTGTTTTAAAGTGGAAGAACGTGGGTTTTTACGTCCAAAAAACCTGGTTTTCTGAAAAAAAACCTTTAAAAAATTATATCTAGAGAACAGATTGAGATAGAAAAGTTCGGTAGGCGGGGTTTTACTACATTTTTGATGCAGATTAACAGAACATTTTTTTCGTCACTTATCCGAATCCACCCTTTATATATCCAACGAAATAACCAAACTCTTCAAATGGATCCATTTTATTTGGTTTCATGTCAACGATGTCAAGCCGGTTCTTCCGCTTGAAGTGATCTTCTGAAGAAAATATTTTTTAATTCTCAAACCTCATGTTTACATCATGAATAGGATCAGAATGAGTAGAGGTAAATGATAGCTTTCTTACTTTTGTTGGTTGATCTTTTCAGGAGCGGACTTTTTTGTTTTTCTCTCCTTCTCCTTCTTTTCCAGCCAATCGCTGAACGTCATCCCGTGCTCCTATAAACAATATATTGTATAGGTATATATAAAGAAAATGTATTATTCATTTCCATAACATATTTTCGGAAATTTCAGATCTTAATATCACTTGTGAAACGTAGTTGAATGTATGAAGGGTACATGTGCAGAAACCCCTCATTGACATCAATTTCATTCCCAGATAATCGCAATTGAAATTATACCATTGAATACACAATAAACTTTCGCTCAAATCTATATAAAAAAAATGTTATAACGTTTAACTTGTGTTTAATGAATGAAAGGTGGATATTTTATAGGACATTGAAAACGATAACAGTAGCTGTTCCAGCATAAACAAAGGATCTTTTGAATTGTAAACACTTTTTGAAGTGCAGATTGTTATATGATAAGTAAACTGACACAATAAAACTTTAGCGTAATTGTTCCGGAACCGTTTCGAATTTTTTGAGGAACGTCACAAATCTGCAGGGTGTTACATTCCGTGACGGTCACAGGCCAGGAGAAGATTCTACAAAAAATCTCTGATCGAAAATGCCTCCTAGCAATTTTTGTTTACACCCTTGGAAATGCGGTTTTTTTTTCAATTTAAGATTTATCTACCTTACCGCATTAAAACGGCCATATCTCCCACATTTTGCGTGCGATTTCAAATCTGATTCCACTGTTGGAAAGAGCGCTAGATTTCCTATCGCCTTAAAGGGGAACCAACTTTTTTGAGCCGGCGGAACGGTTAAAAAAACAGCTTAAAAAGGGACACTTTGTCAAATCGTGGACATCTCGACTCCCTGTAATGAGGCATGTGAATTTTAGCCTGTAGTGCTAAAAGATGCGCCAAAACCTAGGCTTTCCAGCGATATAACCAGATTTTAAATTCCGTGTAGTTTTCTGGGAGAAAATTGCTTTTCAAGTAGAAAAACGTGATTTTTCAGTGGATACTCCGTTTTTCCGTCATGCGTTAATTCGTCTGGTTAAAAAAAAAAGTTCGAACTCGGATTTTTTTTAAAATTATTAATGAACAGTTGTAATAAAGTGTACATTTTTACTGTAGATACTGTTCAAAATGTCCACCAAATGGGCTAACGACATGAGACAAAACACTTTAATGCGGACACGGCACCTCCGCCGAACGATGTCGGCTGCTCGCTCCAGCTCCCTGGTGTTTTGTCTCACATTTTGAACAGTATCTACAGTAAAAATGTACAATTTATTAATATTGAGGAAAAAACGGAGTATCCAGTGAAAAACCACGTTTTTCTTACTTGAAAAGCAAGTTTCTCCCGGAAAACTGCACGGAATTTCGAATCTGGTTATTTCGCTGGGGAGCCTAGATTTTGGGGCATCTTTTAGCACTTCAGGCTAAAGTTCGCCCGCTCAACAAAGTTGGTCTCGTTAGGGCGATAGGAATCTAACGCTCTTTCCAATAGTGGAATCAGATTCGAAATCGCAGGCAAAATGTGGGATATATGGCAGTTTTAATGCGGTAAGGTCGAAAACAACGAGAAAAATCCTAAAATTGAAAAAACCGCATTTCCATGGGTGTAAACAAAAATTGGTAGGAGGCATTTTCGATCAGGAATTTTCCGAAGAATCTTCTTCTGGCCTATAACCGTTGTCGTTGATTTTTGCACCAAAAGTGGCGAAGTCTACCTAACTCTTTGGTCACAAAGATGTTACTAGGGTTTCACCTTTTATTTGCTTTGAATCTGTGACCGAGATACAGTACCTGTTTCCAGGCCTTCAAATTTTGGCAGAATTGTGCACTAGATCATCATTAATTTTACAGGAAATCATGACGTGTATAAACAAAGGTACACTTACAAAAAGTTTGCTTCTATGTTTCCCGAGATCAAGGAAGTCTTTGAGCTTTTTGGAGTCC